>CM055266.1:42103135-43327278 GCA_029237695.1 Conchocele bisecta | reverse complement strand
GAAGAATAATTTATTTAATGGTGTTTAATGGCCTGTCAACAGCTATGGTCAATAGCCCCACTCCCTAATATAATTAGTACTAATCTTACTACTTTTATAATGGATATAACCAAATTCAACTCTCCAGCAACAAGAAAGCCAAACATCTAAGGACCAAACCAAGATATCGGGAGAAATGTGTGATCCCATGTTAGAGGAATTAGACAGAATCTTTAGAAGTCAAGTGGGACTTAGATGGGCAACAGAATATTGTGTTTGGATACAAGATACATTAGTTGTCCAGTAATCTGTCATCTGTAAATTTTAGACAAAAAGTAAGTTAATTCTCAGAGATATGAATTAGACCAATGCGTCTAAATCCACCAGAGTTGCCAGCCAATGCACCCACCCCAAGGTGGTGTGGAACACCTTGTTAGGTGCATATACTATATTGACATTGGTTGTTGTATCCACTTTTGTGCGAACCTTTCACTTCATGTTCAGGTCAATAGTTCACATAGAATCTGATAACCATAAATCATTCACATACTGAGAAAAAAGTACCGTACATTTATGACCAGCGTAGCCGCAGATCAGCCTGCGCGTCTGCGCAGTCTCATCTGGGCCTATGCTGGTCGCCATCGAGTCCATCTAAGAGTGTTCATGTTAATGAATAAGTTACTGATCAGTTTATTCGCTACATATAATCGGAATGATGATCAGGGTCTACATTCATCCCACGTGTCCTAAGGTACCATTTTGTCAGCTTGTGTCTCACATGTAGGTCCAGTGTCCATTGTCTATTGTCACACAGATTATGGTGATGATTATGAGATGATAGTGATTAATATTATAATGAGTTATCTTTATATCCTGACCCTTGAGACATGGTCAACTGGTGACCAACCCAAGTACCAATCTGATAGCATTATCATCATACATGTATACCTTACAGTGTTATGCAGAGAGGTCACCTGGGGGACATTTTCCCACATCAATCACAGGTTGAAGTAACGGACCAAGGTCTATAAATATATTAAATATACCTAAAAGTATCAATAAGTTGGGGAAAATCAGTTGAAAAAAAAAATACAGGAATTGAAAATATTTTTTAACTTACTTTTTGTTCTCACTTATTGATACTTTAGGTATATTTAATGTATTTATAGGCCTTGGTATGTTACTTCAACCTGTGACATCAATATGCCAATTTCTTTAATCCGATCACACCTAAATATATACCGTAACATGGTTTAACATGTTAACCCTTTGAACCCGAAAGCTCGCTATAGCGGTTTATGCAAACAGTGCAGATCCAGATGAGCCGGCTCGTCTCATCAGGATCTGCACTTTTTGAAAGTAATTTGCATATGTTTATGAACAAAAAAATACTCCGTTTTCATAAATGGACTAGTCTGACAACCACTGTGTGACGGTTGGATTGGTTGTAAAATTAACATATCAAAATCCATTCTAGTTATAGGTGACGGGGTGTATTGTTTCAAAATCTTAAAAATAACGACAAACACTGCAGATCCTGATGAGCCAGCTCCCCTTTGCAAATGTTGGCTTTAGTGTCTGTATGGTTGAAAGGATACAATAACCTTTCATTCACTTAGTCACTGTGAGATCATGGTTCGTCCGCATGTACGAGGAGATAATCCATAATATGTCAGAGCCCCAGAAAAGCTTTGTGTCTAAAGCGTACTATACCACCTGATTTCAAAATCATTGCGTATTTTACTTTTACAAATGAATTATTGATTTTCTTCATTACTAAATAGGGAACAAATGATAAAAAATATATTTTGTACGCCCACTTTTGATAATCAATGCGTAAAATACGCCAATACGCACCTTATCTGGAACTCTGGATGTATCAAGTTGAAGAACGTGATTTAACTGTGTTATCACATACTCGTGTCTATACATTGCCCATGTGCTGCGTAAATGCAGAAACCAAGCTGGAAAATGTATCAAACCTGAGATAATAACGGGAAAGAGACAATACATGGCGCCTTGGATACGAGACCTACATGTAGACTGCTCTACATGCCTGGGCCCAGTTGCTCAAAACCTCTGTTAGCTTAACAGAATGTTAAATCCTTAGCAATGCTAAGGATTTAACAGTCTGTTAAGCTAACAGAAGCTTTGAGCAACCG
Source organism: Conchocele bisecta (assembly GCA_029237695.1). Taxonomy (NCBI): domain Eukaryota; kingdom Metazoa; phylum Mollusca; class Bivalvia; order Lucinida; family Thyasiridae; genus Conchocele; species Conchocele bisecta. The sequence continues at coordinate 43,325,137 of CM055266.1, read as the reverse complement.
GGCCCTGACTAACATTTTATGTCAGCTTTCCGCAATAATACGATATGTTGAACAATTCTAAAAAAAAAACAGGAACCCACTTTTCCGACGTTTGAAAGGTGGGTTCCTGGTTTTTAGCCAGGTTTTTTTAAAAAAAATCCAGGCTATTGGATTGGCGAAAGCCGGGCGGGCGGGTGGGCGGCGGGCGGCGTCCAAAATCAATGTTAAGTTTTCGTGTTTGAGTCCATTTCTTTGTTACTGTACCACCTAGGACCACCAAACTTTCACAGCTTCATAATCAAGGAGTGCCCACCACATATCACTATCCAACATGTTACCTTTTTTGAACGTGACCTATTTTTTCCGCTCAGTCGACTTAGCCATTTTCAATGTTAAGTTTTCGCGTTTACAATGTTAAGTTTTCATGTTTAAGTCCATTTCTTTGGTACTGTACCACCTAGGACCACCAAACTTTCACAGCTTCATAACCAAGGGGTGCCTACCACATACAACTATCCAACATGTGACCATTTTTTTTACCTTCACCTATTATTTCTACGTAATTGACTTAGCCATTTTCAAAGTTAACTTTTTAACGTACGTCTGGTTAAAGATTTTTGGTTAAAAGTTTTTTGTTATACTATATCTCTGCAACTGCTTCGCCCATTACCTTGAAACTTCACATGGGTGTTTATCATCATGCATATTTTCATTCTACTCCCCAACCGTGCGGCCCCTATGCCCAATGTCAAGTGTCAAGGTCAAATTACTTTGAATTGTTTTGTTAAAGTTTTTTCGTGTACTATATCTCTGCAACTGCTTCACCCATTACCTTCATACATCACATGGGTGTTTATCATCATTGTCAGCGCGATATCGTCGGCATTTTGGCATACGTCCGTTCGTACGTCCGTGTGTCTGGTTAAAGTTTTTTGGTTAAAGTTTTTCCATCTACTATATCTATTTTTTTAGTGTCCATGCCTCGCCCCAAGGCGCAACATGCAGGCCACGGCCATCTAGTCTACAAAAAGTGGGTATAATTATGTTATCCAAGTGTCTATGCTTGTACAAAACCTGGCCTTCGTGGCTTTGCCTCGTTTCTTGTTGTAGAATTGTTTAACATTCTATGGTCATATTCAAACATTTAGCCCTGCCACATTAGTCGTGTGATTAAAATCATTGTGTTGTCATTTTGTATTATTACTCCACTAAAGTCCATGGTCTGACAAGTCATTTGGGCAGCTGTGATCAGGATATTTGCGATTCGATTGATGGAAAGGTATCGTAATTTCAATTCTGTATTTGATTGAACGGACATAACACCTCAGTCACTTCCTGTGTACAGTTTAAGACGTTGCCGGAGTGGTACGAGATCGTCAACAAGTACCAACCGGACGTGATTTGGTCGGACGGAGACTGGGAGGCCACGGACGACTACTGGAAGGCCAAGGAGTTCATTGCCTGGCTCTACAATGACAGGTACGAGGGGAGGTCACTCCTGCAGAAATAAATCCATGCGTTTTTGCATGGAAATCCACGGATAATCAAAGAAATGAAAGAACTGAAACTGTATAGCCAGAAACAAAAAATAGGAATGTGTGCCTGCCCCACAAAATCAAATAGCGTGTCTCAATTATGTGGCTGTGACTGGAGAAATGGGGCTTGTAGCATTGTGGATAATCAATTATTTTCAAATTTTCTAGCCTGCTCATGTACCCTGATAATGATGAACACTATACGTTATGGGTGTTGCACTGACGGAATGGCGAACAGTGCAGGCCCTGTTCAGACTGCACAATTGCGCAGGCTGATCTTGGGCTACACTGGTCGCATAACGGATAAGTCCCATTTCTCCAGTCAGAGCCACGTACGTGATAAACCAACACTACTCTATAATGGTTAGATTTAAACTCCGTCAATGGGTTTTGACTATATGCACTGAAAAATACGCAACTTTATGTATATTTTTCAAAATTATAAAAAATAATTACTTGCCCCAATCTGATAATATTTTATTGCCCAAAACCAAGTTTGCGTTGGCTGATTTTAAGTAGAACAGACAAGACAGTACCTACATATACTTAAAGAGCTTTACCTTTACAATATTGTTCATTTTTTTGCCATAATCCGCCTATTTGCAGTAGTCGATTAAATGCCAAAAGTGTGAGATGAGATGGCTGGAAAGTAGACCAAAACATGCCATGTCTTTGTATTCTTGTTTAATTTTATTTAATGATCTTATATCTATCTTTCTTTTGCGTGTTACACTACTACGTTAATCCTGCCAATATTTGTCAATAATTCCAGCACAAAAATATTTACACAATTCCCTAACATTTGATTGGCCCGTATCAAGTCTCTGTCCAAAATTTATATCCCAGTAAACACCCACGCCAAACTACTTTCAGTAACCGTGAGGCGCAGTTAAAATAATTCTTAAGAAAACGGAAAATAAACACATTTTCTTGATGAATTTATTTCAAATGCTGGAATTATAAGGAATGAATGGCCTTTTTGTGGAATTTATCGGGGATATAAACTTGGAAAAGTCACGTGAATACTGGACGAGGCTTTAAAAAAATTACAATTTTCGAAAAACAAAAAAAAAAATTGTAATTTTTATCGCTTCGTCCAGTATTCCCGTGACTTTTCCAAGTTTATACCCTGATAAATTCCACAAAAAGGCCGTTCATTCCTATAATGTCTTGACTTCAAAATGCCTGAATATTGTGCTTGACATTGGCTGAGCCTGAGCTGCTACAAACAATCAAATTGTGAATTGGCATTGCCAATAGATGTTCAGAAACAGTGATAATGTTGGTAAGATTAATGCAGATGGTTAGGTATTGTGCTATTGGCAGAATAATGAAAAACAGTGGGCCATTACACAGTGTCTAGCTCCAGAGATGTGATCACTCGATCAAGTTATCTCGTGGGCATTCGAGGCATCACAGTTTCACTGTATCTCGTTATTCTGTGCTTTCAGTCCAGTAAAAGACAAGGTTGTCATCAACGACAGGTGGGGCTATGGCATTGGTTGTGTCCACGGAGGATTCTTCACGTGTGGAGACAGGTTTAACCCAGGTATTCTTAACCCTTTCAACTCTACAGCCCGCTATATGTGTGTTTTGAAAACAGTGTAGATTCAGATGAGCCGGCTCGTGACGAGCCGTCTCATCAGGATCTGCAATTTTCATATTTTTTAGAGAGAAAAAAATAAATTTCATAAATGGACTAGTCTGACAATCATTTTGTGACAATTCATTGGATTGGTAGGAAAATTAACATATCAAAATCCATTCCAGTGTATTGTCACAACTTTTTCCATCGTCGTCCGCGTCGTGATTGTCCGTAATTTCAAAAACTTTTTACAGCCTTCGTCATCATGTTATAACTTTAATATTACTTTACGGATTGTTTTAATATTTGTAAACTTGATACATGTAAGCATTAGGAACACACTCATGCCGCCAATTCACATGACCATGACCTTTTTTGCTGAAACACTTTCTTCAACCTTGACCTTTTTCATATTTTAGCACATGCACTTCTCGGACAGTTTTTGTGATGCTTACTTTTAGCACATGCCCATGATCATGTTGCGGTCAAATGCCTCGTCAGGTGCGACGCCGCTTCCATGGCGCAATTCTTGTTTTGGGTTGAAAGGGTTAAGCAAGCATTTATGTTTCGAAGCCCTGCAGGATAATCTTTATATCAACACTCGTACACTAGTATAGCAAGTACCATGTATCAACATTTGTACCGAAAATCAGACAGTTTCATTGGCCAACACTGAGCAGAACCTCGGCCAATTAAATTTTCTGATTTTGAGCACAAGTATGGAGTACATACTCATAAACCTTTATTCATCACTAATTCAGGCCACCTATTCACGCACAAATGGGAGAACGCGATGACAATAGACAAATTCTCCTGGGGGTACAGGAGAAACGCTCGGCTCGTCGACTATCTCTCCATGGAACAGCTGTTGGAAACGTTCGTTAAAACTGTCAGGTATGTTAAATATTTGAATTTGGTTTTGATTTTCTAACTGAATGGAATAAAACAACCTTTGTTTGATGTTGCTTCATTCCAATCAGTTAGAAAATGTGTCATTTGCATAGAGAATCCCAGGCTAGTGTTTATTATAGGAATGAATGGCCTTTTTGTGGAATTTATCGGGGTATAAACAAAAAGGATATTCATTCCTTATAATTACAGCATTTGAAATAAATTCATCAAGAAAATGACATTGTGTTTATTTTCTGTTTTTTTTTAAGAATTATTTTAACTGCGCCTCACGGTTACGGAAAGTAGTTCGGCGTGGGAGTTTACTGAGATATAAATTTTGGACAGAGACTTGCTACAGGCCAATCAAATGTTAGGGAATTGTGTAAATATGTTTGTGCTGGAATTATTACATCAAGTTTATCAGGAAACCGTACTTGAAACGTATAGCCGAGGAATTCCTATTTATTTCCCAGCCCAGCTTGATTCACTCGATACCAAAGGACACTGGCCGGGTTTTCTATTTGTCGGAGAACCTTTCTGCTGGGAAATGTCGTTCTCATCAGAAAGTAAGCAATATGCCATAACACTCAATATGTCATTCAATACGGCAGCTGATGTTATTCGACTAATGAAACATCAGCGCCGTTTCTCCAGTCACATATCTGCTAGTGGATTATTCTACTTTATCCCGTCAACACAGTGCAGAGCCTCGCCCATCCCGTTTCCTGAGCCTTGCCAGATATTTTTTCCCATTCACGGCACTAACCTACTATTCTCTATCTATTTTCCTTATTTCTGAACCAAAGTATATGTTGTGACCACTCATTTGAACCATCTCGGCGAGACGGTTCAAATGAGTGGTCACAACATATACTTCTGATGAGAAATAAAGATATTCTTGAGCCTTGACGGATATTTTTTCCCATTCACGGCACTAACCTACTATTCTCTATCTATACTACTGTCCTGCATGCTGCTGTTAGTGTAGATCCTAAGCTAACGAAGATTCAGAATTGCCATAAACACCATATACTCTGTACCTTTCACTTTCCCCCTGTAGCTGTGGAGGCAACATGCTGCTGAACGTCGGTCCGCGTCATGACGGCATTATAGACCCACTGATGCAGGAGCGGCTACAGCAGATTGGTGATTGGCTCAACGTGAACGGCGACTCCATATACGGCACGCGACCCTGGACCTACCAGAATGACACGGTCAACAAGGATGTGTGGTGAGATGTGTAACATTTGTACTGTCGTTACCATGGCATATAGTGTTGCCCTGTCTACCCATCTGTATATCTAAGTTTTATAAACTAGATCTTCAGTTTTCCTGGTGTGGTATGGACCTGGCACCAGGTCAGGTTATTCTAAATTCAGGGCTGAATATATTTTTTCTCGATGTAAATAATATTCCATTCTGATTTTCTCATATCCGACCCAAATGCGTTTAGTTTTCAATCTTTTCTCAATAACTCATCAACTCCTTCACCAATTTCAATCATATTTACCAACAATGTCTGTCTAGTGATATTTTGTTCGCGTACACCCACGCCCGAACACAATATTTACCCACAATATCTGTCTAGTGTTTAGCTTCGTTATAACGAGGCCCTTTTACTATCAAGGCTGTAGGTGGGGGCAGGACCATGTTATATGAACACATTTTCTTCGTTTTTCATTTGCATGTGAAAACTTGGGCACACCTCCCAGCTTCATATGCATTTTCATATTGACAATAGTAAGTTTAGCAAAATCCTTTTTCAATATGGGCATATTCCAGTCAAGGTCACAGATCTGTGATTGCTTCATTGATTATCATTTCTTAACAGCGGTGGTACTTCAAATTTCTTCAAATTGCACAGGTTGTGTTGAATCTCATTCAACACAATCTGTGCAATTTGAAGAAATATCTACTAAGTCTGATTCCATGTGATTCGGTACCCGGGTTGCTGTAGCGGTGATCTCTCACTACTAGGTACACCAATAAGACGGTCAACGGTGAAGTTGTCGTGTACGCCATCATGTTGAGCTGGCCCAAGGACGGGACCTTGACCCTCGGAGCTCCATTCCCATCCACGGCTACGACCATTGTCTCCATGCTCGGAATGGCGGGAAAGTTTGACTGGAAACCCAGCGGCCAGGAGGGGATGGTGATTACTATACCTCCAATAGCGGAGAGCGATCTACCCTGTAAATGGGCCTGGGTCTTCAAACTTGAAGGTCTCATTCAGAGGTCAAGACGACACAAAGTTTACTTCCCCAAATTTGATGTAAACAAGCCTCCACATCCGTATTATAGACCAAAGGTTACTTACAATTAATGCTTCTCTTTAACCCTTTCAACACCACAGGCCTGTATAGTGGTATTGGCAAACGGTGTAAATCCAGATGAGCTGGCTCTTGATGAGCCTTCTCATAAGGATCTGCACTTTTTGCAAGTGATTTTCATAAATGGACTAGTCTGAAAATCATTTGGATTGGTTGCAAAATTAACATATCAAAATCCATTCCAGCTACTTAGCGGTGAAAGGGTTAACGTTTACAATGCTATTTGTTCTGAGGATGCAGCAATGCGGAATTAAATTTGCTGTCTGCTGTTTAATTTTCCATTTTTCCATTTTTCTTGATGACAGCATGCTTTGACAGCACATGATAATTGTCTCCAAATTCTCATATGCTGCCAACACGTGAAAATTGTCTTTTGCTGCCAAAACATGTTTTTTGTTTAAAAATGATATTAAAAATGAAAAACAGCAGACGACTATTGGGTTCCCGCATGTTAATGGTTAAATATGGTCCTCCTTATATACAGGGTATTCCACGTGCATGGTAATTGCATTTTCAATGTCATGCATATCTTTCTTTTCAAACTTTATCGATTCACCATATATTCTCTCTTTTTATATATATTTATTATATAGCTGTTTTTTCATTGATCTCAGAATAATTATTAAATGAATGGTTTTGTTGAATCATAATTTGGAAAATACATATTCAATGAAATACGTGTATATGCATACATTTGTCGAAAAATAAATCCAAATTATTTGGGTTCTCTTGATTGGAAAATTAATGTAAATACATGTATTCCATATTCGGCAAGGAAAACAACAACAGCTCCTTCAACCATTATAAATCTATCGGCTTATGTATTCAGTCTAAACATTGTATACAATGGCAATACTCATTTCTGACTGTGACTGGAGAGATTGGCGCTTATGGGATTTGTGACTAGTGTAGTTCCTGATTAAATAAACCACTAATGTAACCAGATAACGATCTATATTCTTTGTTAGAAGCATGATGCTATTTCATCGATGGAATGGCGAACAGTGCAGATCCTGATGCACAGGCTGATCTGGATTTACACTGGTCGCAAAACCCATTAGCTCCATTTCTCCAGTCACATCCACATGTGTCAACGAGCTTTGTGAGTATGTATCGCAATTACATGGTCAAAATAATGTACTGTGATTGGTTGAGATGGAGCTGTGTTCAAACTTGACCACTTGATACGTTTGATTTCCAGTAATAAATTTGAGAATGCTTCAAAACTGTGATAAGCATTGGCCGATACAAAAGATGATTTACATCATTATCAGGCTGAATGCATATATATTATGCAAGCAAAGTTAAGCTAGTCAATCCCACAATATAACACATTTGGGACACATCATGCATGCGATTTTGTACCTAAGAACATGTACAATTTTTCATTAATTATATTTTCAGAAACTGATATTTCCTGTAAATGACATGGAATATGATTTAGTCCTCTTTCGATGTCATTTTCGGGAGATATTGTATATTTTTGTAAATATGTGTTGTCATGAAATACCGCACCTGTTCTTAGTTACAAAATCACAAGACTTGGAGAAACGTAGCTTACCATCCATTTATGGACGTCTGTCTCAGTCTAGATGCTAGCCTGTTGGCACTCACCTTCAGTCTGATAAAGGTTTTACACTCGGGTTAGGGATGGCATTGGACTTCAATAATGGAGGTTATCAGTTGAACCCACACCCTAGGTGTGAAAAATACTATAGGAATGAATGGCCTTTTTGTGGAATTTATCGGGGTATAAACTTGGAAGAGTCGCGGGAATACTGGACGAAGGCAGTAAGGCCTCGTCCAGTATTCCCGCGACTTTTCCAAGTTTATATCCCCGATAAATTCCACAAAAAGGCCATTCATTCCTTATAATTCCAGCATTTGAAATAAATTCATCAAGAAAATGTGTTTATTTTGACAGACGGCAGCCATTTGTTTACATTGACAGCACTGACAGCGCACCTGTAGAAAGTAGTTCAGCGTGGGAGTTTACTGGGATATAAATTTTGGACACAGACTTGCTACGGGCCAATCAAATGTTAGGGAATTGTGTAAATATTTTTGTGCTGGAATTATATAGTATTTCCATCCCACTTGTCTGTCGGATGAGTCTTTAGCAGAGCTCCAGATACGTTTTGTATCTAAAGAGTGTTATACCCCCAGATTTCAAATTCAATGCACATTTTACTTTTACAAATGTATTATTGATTTTGTTATGAAATTGGGAACAAATGATACAAAATAAAACAAATTTAAAAGTTCACTTATTTGAGCTGCAAAAAGCAAACAGTGTTTGCTTTTTGCAGCTCAACTATTAAAGTAAATTCTCAACTTTATTACATATTATTTTCACTACTCAATTTGAAAATCGATGCGTATTTTCACATTGCTGTGAGTATTTTATACTCTGACTTTTGATAATAAATGCATATTCTACTATTAAAAATAAGTGCATAAAATACGCCAATACGCAGATTAACTCGAGCTCTGCTTTAGACAGTTATCCAGTCTCTAAATTGCCTTAGGTGTAACTGTTGCTGGTACGTTAAGCCCATTTACTTTCACTAGTTAGATGCATTGTTTCAATGAATGAAAGACAAACAGTGCTAACTCGGACGGACCAGTCTGCATGGAGACACAGGTGATGGCAAGGTACATAACCCACCGTTTTTTCAGTCAGTGTGACATTGTGTGATGATTTGTTTGTTTTGTTTAACCAATTTAATGTATGCATGTGGCTGTGAATGGAGAAATGGGGCTTATGGGATTATGATCAATGTAGCTGCTGATCAAATATCACACGTCTGTAGCCTGATAACAATAAACATGCTTTGACAGCACTTCAGAATCATTTCCATTGGAAATGATTCTGAAGTGCTGTCAAACCATGTTTTTCATATGTGTTGCTTGTTTGTTGAATGACCGATGTTTCATTGATGAAATGGTGAACAGTATAGATCCATATCAGACTGTACAGAAACCTGCTGATCTGGATCGACACTGGCCGCCAAACCCGTAAGCCCCATTTCTTCAGTCGCAGCCACATTTTACTTACACTTGTATTTAATTGGTTTATATATACAACTTTGCATTTACTTCATACATTCCAGCATATACAATTTATTACAAGTTGTGATGGTGGGTGGCAGGTGGGAGCATGCGATTGGTAATTTAACGATTGGGATTCATCCTTACCGGAATCCTGACCGGAGACCTGGTTTGGACCTCATGTGGCATTCTTGTATGTGAGAGTTGAATCTGGTTATACCCCTTGTAACTTTTAGGGGAAATGATTTGATTCTGATTTTGGGATCCCCCCCCCCCCCCACCCCCCAATGCATCAGGTTGAATGTTGACCCGACCTTAAATGACCATAGTTGTTGTTAGGCCGTTAAACACCAACAACATCAACAAGTTGTGATAATATACATGATATAAACAACCCAATTTAGAAGCATGTACACACCTATATTTAGTATATCTGCAAGTGATCAGCAAGACATAAATGTGTTTGTGACTGAAGAAATGGGGCTTATGGGTTTTGCAACCAGTCTGATCAGGAACACCCGTCACGGTTCTAACAAGCAATATATAGATCATTATCAGGCGACATGAGTGTGCTATTTGATCCGGATCAACACTTGTCACACATCTCGTAAGCCCTTTTCTCCAGTCACAGCCACATAATTATGACAATATTAGTTTTAGTTTAGATTAATGATTCTTCCATATTAAAGTATGTTGTCATATGTCATAAAATACAGGTAATTATGTAGTGTTATTATCTTACATGTATTTTGTTTATTTACCACTGTAAGTATAATATCAGGGCTCCAGATAAGGAATTATTAATTGAGTATTGTCACTCATCATTTCTGAAGCAATTGGGTATTTCAAAATTTTAATTGGGTAAAATAAAATCACACTAAAGTACTGTTTACACATCAACAGACAGCAATTATTGAATAGTTTGCTTCGAAATGAAAACATGTCTCGGCATTTCATTAGAATTGTCTCCTTGGAGACAATTCTAATGAAATACTAAGATGTGTTTTGATGGACAATAATAAAAATATGCTATATTTCTGGTCTGCTTATTGTTTTCTGCAGCATGATAAAGGTACCACAAATTTTTTATTGCTTTTTGATACTCTCTACTTATGATTTCAATTGGGTTTTTGGCAATTTTCATTGGGTATTTAAACAAATACGCAGCTTATCTGGAGCTGTGTAATATAGTATGAATTTAATTTTGTTATTTTCGGGTATCATGGGCGTCACCAGGTTGCTTCAACGCCCCGGAACATTTTTGATTTCTAGAAGTCAAACGCTGCATTCGGGTATGTTTGGACAACAACTAGCTCATGGGCGTGGGTGGCAGATGGGAGCATGCGATGGGTAATTTAACGATCGAATTCATCCTAACCGGTATCCCGAACGGAGACCTTGTTTGACCCTCGGGTACGTCTTTGGCATGAGTAATACGATTATTCCTAATCCTATTACTTTTAGGGGAAGGGGCCAAGTGACTTTGGTGGGGTATGGACCTGACACCTGATCAGGTTATTCTAATTTCTAATCGAGGGCATTATTTATACTTAAAATCCTGCTGGCTCAAGAAAAAGGGGTTCGTACGAACGCCCATGGGTATACGTTTATATACTAATGTGTGATTTTCCCTTTCCTGATGTGTGCAATGATAGTAATTACAAAATTACATGTGAATATTGTGTTCTATGCCAAATGCTACCTCCCCATTATTGTATTGCATTTTATCCCGTCAACACAAGTGCGTATGTGCCGTGAAACACGGTGCCGTGAAACATTTTTGATATCCAGTCAATACAATTTTTGCATTTTACAGCCATTTGTACGTGTTGACGGGATAAATAGAATAGTAGGTTAGTGCCGTGAATGGGAAAAAATAGCTGGCCCGGCACGGAAACGGGATGCTCGGCAGAGCCTCGCCCATCCCGTTTCCTGAGCCTTGCCAGATATTTTTTTCCCATTCACGGCACTAACCTACTATTCTCTATTTCTTTAACTTGAATCATGTACATATCAATTGTTATTTAAATCCAGTGAGATGCATAAAGCACACATATCAGAGTAGCCATGTGATTTCCTACCCAAGAAGATGTCCGATGTTATGAAAAATATTTACAGAAATTGCAATATTTTTTTGTAAGTGATGTCGAAAGGTCACAATATTTTCATTACAAATTCTATTCCGCAAATTGCTCTGAACATTTTGTCAACTTTGGACATCATTTATTGAAAATATCATATTTTAAGGTACAAAATCACATGACTTGTTTCACATATGCACCCATTTATGCGTCCGGTGATGGAATTACCCTTGTCTTATCAGTCTATTTCACAGATAGTAATTAAACAATCTGTCATATTTTCCGAAAAACATATTGAAACTTGACAAACAATACAGAGCTCTGAATTTTGGGGCCATCTTTTGATGTAATTTATGAAGAAAAAAAATAGTTTGTAACATCAGTATCACCAAATAAAAAGCATTGTGATTATAGGAATGAATTGCTTTTTTGTGAAATTTATCGGGGTATAAACTTGGAAAAGTCGCAGGAATACTGGACGAAGCGATAAAAAATTACAATTTTCGAAAAAAATTTTTTCGAGAATTGTGATTTTTTTTTAAGGCGTCGTCCAGTATTCCCGCGACTTTTCCAAGTGTATATCCCCGATAAATTCCACAAAAAAAGGCCATTCATTCCTTATAATTGCAGCATTTGAAATAAATGCATCAAGAAAATGTGTTTATTTTCCGTTTTCTTAAGAATTATTTTAGCTGCGCCTCACGGTTATGGAAAGTAGTTCGGCGTGGGAGTTTACTGGGATATAAATTTTGGACAGAGACTTGCTACGGGCCAATCAAATGTTAGGGAATTGTGTAAATATTTTTGAGCTGGAATTATAAGGGAAATAATTACAGAGCTGGGCCGATGTATTTGTGCAGAGCTCCAGATAAGGTGCGTATTGGCGTATTTTACGCACTTATTTTAGCAGAATACGCATTGATTATCAACAGTGGGGGTACAAAATACTCACAGCCATGTGAAAATACGCATTGATTTTCAAATTGAGTAGTGAAAATGCTGTAATAATGTTGAATATTTACTTAGTTGAGCTGCAAAAACAGCTCAAATAAGTGAATTTTTTAATTTGTTTTATTTTTTATCATTTGTTCCCTATTTAATATTAGGAAGAAAATCAATAATACATTTGTGAAATCTTGGTGTATAATACTCTTTAGATACAAAACTTATCTGGAGCTCTGTTAGTGACCACAATTTGTCAATTGTCTGGATATACATGTACACTGGTTACACAGGCAATACACCTGATTTTGTCAAAGCATGACTAGTCGATTATTATAAATATATTTCATTAATTAATAAAGTTGCATTCTTTCCATAAAAAAATCCTACTAGTTCCATAGTCACTGTCACAACATGTACACTACGGCCTGTGCTAATCTTGGCAACATTTGTCTATTTCCCTATTTCAAAATACTTGAATATTGTGCTGGAAATCAAGCAGCTTGATTGTCTGAGCCTGAGCTGTGCTACAGCTCAGGCTCGGACAATCAAATTGCTTGATTGCGAGTTGTGCCAGTAAATGTTCATAAACGTTGATACTTTTGGCAAAATTAACGCAGGCGGTTGTGTAACACTGCAGACAACGTTGAAATATCAAGTCATTGAAAACAAAACATGGTATACAGTTTGTTATCTCTTTAATTATGGACGGAGACTGAACGGGCGCCGTTGCCATTGCAGTGCGGAACCAACATAACGGTTTTGTGAGCTTATCCGCCATCAGTTATTTGATTCTTGTCTTACACTATGACTTGTGCTCCAAGGCCAACCTCCAGTTATTTGATTGTTGACCTGCGCTCTATGCGCCAACCACCGCTTCTTTAACTGGCCAGTGGGTGGTAGGTGGGAGCATGCGATGGGTAATTTAACGATCGGGGTTCATCCTTACCGGAATCCCGACTGGAGACCTGGTTTGGCCCTCACATACGTCATTTTGTATGTGACAGTTGAATCTGGTTATACCCCTTATAAGAGTAATCCTACCGGTATTACTTTTAAATAGGGGAAGGGGCCAAGTGACTTTGGTGCGGTATGGACCTGGCACCAGGTCAGGTTATTCTAATTTCAGGGCTGAATATGTTGTATCTCGATGTAAATATTCCGTTCTGATTTTGGGATTTTCCCCCCAATGCAGCAGGTTAAAACGGGATCGAACCTGTTTGCCCGGCCTTACATGACCTTAGCTGTTGATAGGCCGTTAAACACCAATAAACAAAAACTTTAACTGGCCACGGGCAGACTGTGGTCTTGAAGATACCGCTGCACATCGCCTCTATATCCTGTGCGAATGCCGCCAGTCCGTCCGTTTCTGTCTGTAAGCAGGAATACACGAACTGAAGTATTCCGGTAAAAGAAATAACCCGGATGTTCTTAGGTACAGAGGTATGTTTTCTTGCTGAACCTCATCAAATGATGCATAGGAAAGTACAATCCTGTTCGAGAAAATTTTTTACACAACCGTCTGCGTTAATCTTGCCCTGAGTACCAACATTTCTGAACGTCTGTTTGCAATGCCAACTCTCAATGAAGCAATTTGATTGTCTGAGCTTGAGCTGTAACACAGCTCAAGCTCAGCCAATCAATTTGCTTCACTTCAAGCACAATATTGAAGTAGTTTCCATAACGATATTGACAAACATTGACAACATTAGCGCCGGTGGTTGTGTACCCTATCAGTTGACACCATTTCCGCATATTGGCCGTTTACGTGATGTAAGCAGTGCTGCAGCCAGTGAATATGTTACCTCTGCTGGGGGTGGGGGGGTGGTCAGAGGATTATATTTGTTTTTTAAATGAACCATGGTTTAGCTTGCTAAGATTTAAGGCACACGTTTTGCAGGATGTGTAAAAGTAGGTTCCACAACATACATATGAGACAAGTCATGTGATGTTGTACTTAAGAAGATACTCTGCGATTGTTCATCAACATATTTATAGAAACTGTGATATTTTCTGTAAATGAGGCAGAAAAAGTTAACGAAATTGGCATAGCACATGCGGCATTTGCCCAATGAACATTTCGTCAACTTGCAATGGCATTTGCGTACACTTTGGTAAACTTTGTAAATACTTTTCATTACCTATCGCATATGTTCTTAAGTACACAATCACAATCGTGTGTAATGGAAGTAGTAGCAAAGATTGATCATATCTGGTTATGTTATATAGTACAGCAAAACGTCTCTAAACCGGACACTCTGTGCATCCCATTGTGTTTAATTTAGATGAGTTTCACTGTGATTTTTCTGCTTGAAAATGACAAAATATGTCCAAATGACATACTTTGTTCATGGAGTGCTTAAATTAATTACAGTGGTGTCCGGTTTAGAGAGGTTCCACTGTAACGATTTAGTGTTTGCTAACCTGGAAGTTGTCGAGCGTCTCGGTAACTTCATCCACTACCTCCTCTTCACACACAATGTAGTTGTTCATGGAGTCCGTGTCCCATGTGGCGCCATGGCTCGTCATGTGGTACTCCGTGAGCACTGACGTCACGGAGTCGACACTGCCGCACCGCCGGATGGTGTACGATTTGGCCGCCGGTGTCGCGGGGCGGGGTATAACACGGGTGGCTTTCGGTTTGTCGTTCATCTGTTGGAAGAGGGAATGGAAATATTGGCCCTGATTTTACTTCACTTTAATATCCCATTAACGTTTTCCGTCGATGGTGATTTCGCAAATGAAATGCAAAATTTTCTGTAAAATGATATCGAATGTTGACACACAATTTAGAAGTTCGTGCGGATTTCAATTCCACATGAACATGAACTTTTTTCGATATAACTTATGGGAAATATAAAATGATTTTCGAAATAAATCTCAAGAAATGCGATATTACGACAAGAGAGACAAGAGAGGTAACTTCAGAATTGGGATTATCTACATGTAGCTCCTAATCTCCTGCATGATCACGTGGTTAACAACAATAACAATGGCTGAAAGTGTTGAAGCGCGCCCACTCCAATGTAAGTATTATATGATATTTTCCGTAATAGACAAACGGATTTTGATGCAATATGGCGCAGCAAACGCATCTTCATGAGCTGCATTTGGTGGTCCCGGGAGTTCGGCACATACTTGTGTCGTTTTTGCGAAGAATCGATTTCCGTGTCAGTAGACACGGACATCGATTCTTCGCAAAAACGACAGAAGTTTGGGCCAAAGTACCGAGATCAACAAATGCAGCGTTTTTTTGTTGTTTTTTTGTAGACAATCCTTTTATTAGTTTATAACAAGCAACAAACATGTAAAACATACATTTTGTAAGTCGATAAGTAAGTTGTCCATTAATATCAATGTTAGCGATAAGCAGTGTGATTCCGACCAGTACGTACATACATACATGCTGGTCAGATAATACTCTGATTGTCTATAAACAGTCAGTAGTAGTTGATTTGTATTACATAATTGTGTATAGCGTGAGCTATGATCAGACTGCACAGATGTGCAGGCTGATCAGAGCCTATTCTGGTTATGTTTTCATATCTACAGTCAGTATATTGGATCATATTATGATGCTCTCTTGATATTCGATGATCAACTTAATTCTGCATCATGAAAGACAGTAATTGTGGACATTGATCAGAACACACGGACGTGTAGTCTGGTCATAGTCTACTCTGTTTCTTACGTTTTTTTAAATTGATATCAGGCGTGGTGTTTGCTCTGTATAACAAACAGTGTGTAATAAACATTTGCATGTATATATTGTTGTTCATGATATTTGTTCAACCTTTTGAATGCGGGAGACGAACATTGTCGTCTGCTATTGTTTCATATTTCTCAACAACACAAAACAACATGGCCCAGCAGGACTCCAGAATCGTTTCCAGTGGAGATGATTCTCAAGTGCTGCAAAATCATGTTCTATTAAAGAAAAAATGGAAATTAAAATAAAACAGTCGACGAAAAATAATTCAGCGCTGTAATGGTAATATTTACCTAACCACGAATATAGTGGTATTTATTGATTACTCGCAGATACATCAAGCAATGTAGACGCATATCAGAGTGTGCGTGATGCTTGATTGTTTACATGTTCAATTGTACATAAGTATTCTGTTAAACACTTAATAAAGTATATCATACTACATCACGACTTTCAAGTGTTTCAAAAAATTATCGAAAACAGAAGAATGCTTCTGACGGTTTTCAAGAACTTTTGAGATAATCAATAAGTCGTAGTATAATAGCTTTAACATATTCGATTTACGAGTTCTTGCTTCAGTAATAAAGTGTGTTTTGTATATGCAATACGAAATATGACATAGTATAATATTAATATATTCATATTCCTTAAGCTGAATTTTGTATCCTAGGATAAGAAACTCAAGCGAACGGATTGATTTGTCAATTCCACATTTTCGGAATATGTTGGTTATATTTGTCCAAAATTCATTCAGATACCTACATGTAATGAAAAAATGATCATACGTTTCTTTTTCATTACAATGTTTACAATTAGGGCTATTTGAGATTTTCCAGGTAAACAGGTTTTCATTCGTTGCTAGAATTATATGTAATGCTTTGTATTTAAATTGTTTAACACGGTTATCAATTACTACTTTGTTTAGGACATATAGAATAGTTTATTGCATCGAGGCATCTGCCTCATGAGCATACATACATGACTATGGTATAATATACGTACAATGCAAGATGGCGTACATGGGTAACTACTAAATATAATAAATTTAGAAACACCACAGTCGTGGCAAATAGGCAAATAGATACATGCACATACATGTACACACATATACGCACATATACATACCCATATACATGTATATCTTCTTTCTAAATGTGGTATAGTATTACATGTCTATATAAGTACATACACATACATAAAACAATGCAGCAGTGGTAGCGTCATGGCGTTCTTTCCCTCAAACAGGAATACTTTGATCATACAATGTATTCCAAGTATAGTTTTAAAGTAATAGTGCACATATAATACATGTATCTACTTTCCACACAAGTATAGGATAATTTAACGAAACAAAGCATACAAAGCTTACTAGTAGTTAAATAATTTGCTTAATTTCGGGAGAATTTTTGTTTTTGGCAAATTCGCTTTAAATCAGCATCAGAATAGCGTAAAACAACTAGTCACATGAAATAATACAGTCATGTACATTCACATATAACATGTCATACTGTAAACAAACGGTATATGAGTGTATGGTACAAAATGACATAAATGCACATGTCGACTTGGAGATCAGCGGAGTCCCAGATCAGCCTGCGCATTCGCACAGCCTGTTCTAAGAATGTACTGTGCATTTTATATAAATGTAAGTATCACAATTGATTTCCAGTTATTTCAAGAATAAATTACTACATATATCTGTTTAGCTGAGAGATAATTTCGTTACGTTTATCGAACGCTCTGAAAACGAAATTACCAAGGTTTCTTATATAAGACTCTATCTGAATGAAACAGTGTTACTAATTTTAACAATGTTAGGTCTACTTCTATAATATTGGCCGATGTAGCGTACCCTCAAGTCATTGTAGACAGGACATATAAACAAGAAATGAAATTCATCTTCTAACACGTTACAGAATTTACATTTACGATCATCAAAGGGTGTGCTAAGTGGTCTATGCCATCTGCCGGTTTCAACCTCCAGCCTGTGGGCAGATACACGCAGTCTGGTTAGAGCCACTCTAAACTTGTTTACACTGATGAAATCGAGATAGCATTGATATTCAAAAGATGAAATATTTTTATAAAATAAAGCTCTACTAAGATTCATTTATTCTAGTGTTCCAGTCCTGAACGAAATTGTCTGTTAAGCGTTGTTTTAATGTTGATAAAAATCTTATGACGTCACCCACACCTTGCGAAAGCCATACATGGTCAAAACCAGCTTGTGTTAACATAGATTTAATCAGAGAGGCCCAATTTTTCACAGTTGGTGACCGTTCAATATCATTAAGCATCATGTGATATATACATTTAATATATTTCCGATCACTTGATCCGATTACTTTGAACCAATATTTAATTATATTATATAAACGACCTGTTCTAAGTGATGTTCTGCCTAGTTCACCGTAAACAAAATCGTTTTGTGTTGATATTTTGACACCTAGCACGCGTTTACAAAATTGTAAATGCACTCTTTCAATTTGCATGGACTGTGAAAACCCCCATACTTCACCGGCATAATTCAGGATAGGGAGGACAAGTTTATCAAATAATTCCAGCATATGCTTAGGGGATAAGTCAGTAAATTGTTTCAAATATGTATATAATTTGAAAATTGCCTTTTGTGCCTGTCCCGATAAGGTATTATTGGCCTCTGAAAAGGAGCCACCTGGCGTGAAAACCACTCCTAAGTATGAAAATTGTGTTACTATTTCTATTTCGTAATCGTTATAATAGAATTTCAAATTTACGGGAAGTCGGCCGCCTTTTCTAAAAATCATAATTTTAGTTTTCTTTGTATTTACTGTAAGTTTCCATTTTTGGCAATATTTGTATAATGTGTCTAGCCCTTTTTGTAAATGTACTGCTGACGTTGCTAAAATTGCAATGTCATCAGCATATAATAACAACAAAATATGTATCATGCCAATGTCTATCCATCAATTCCGTTTAAATAGAACTCATCTTCTAAATCATTTATATACATTGCAAATATAAATGGTGATAAGCATTCCCCTTGACGCACCCCTAGCATACAGGTAAATTCTTCGCTTAATTGATTATTAAATTTTACTTTTGATTTTATGTTATCATACATAGATTTTATTACACTTAACATGTTGCCCCTCACTCCTATGCGTATTAATTTATACCAGATATTTTCTCTCACAATATAATCGAATGCCTTCGTAAAATCAACAAAAGCGCAGTGTAGTTGTTTCCCTTGGTTAAGTAGATGGGTAATCATTCCATGTAGTATAAATATATGATCAACAGTTGACATATGTTTTCTAAAGCCAGCTTGTGATTCAACATATACAAAATATTTCTCGGCCCACAGTGTGAGCCTATTATTTAATATTCTTGAAAATAATTTTCCAATAGTACTAAGTAATGTAATTCCCCTATAGTTACCTACATCATTTACGTTACCTTTTTTATGAAGTGGTACTATATAACCTTCAGACCAGGCCTCCGGGAAATAACCATTTCTGAAAGTTGTATTAAACAGTTTGTGCAGAAATGGTGAAATTAGCATTTTTCCATGAATTAGAAATTCGTTTAAATACATATCTGGTCCCCCACTCCGTCCATTTGATAACTGGGAAATTGATTGCAAAAGTTCTTCCTTAGAAATTTCGATATTCAATTCAGCGAACATTATTTTTATTTCCGACTCAAAATAGACCTCATTAAAATGAATAATATCTTCATCTGGCTGGAAAAAATGGTCTGTTTGGATTATTATGGCTTTGAAATACTGTACAAAAGAATCAGCAGAAATTGTGTTTGATTTGGGTAAGCCTGCAGTTTCTTTCAACATTTGCCAGTACTGTTTGGCATTTTTTCGTCTAGCTTGTAATAACTTATTTGTTTGGGATTTTGCTTGTTCATACATGTAATTACGATGACACTGCTTGTAATCACTCCTCGACTTTACTAGTTGTGTTCGATTATAATTTGTATCATCCCTCCTGTATTTATTCAGATTATTGAAAAATATGCGTTTTGCCGATTCAGTAGTTTCGTCTAATTTGTATTTTACTGATTCCGCTATGTTTTTATTTTGTGCTTTTATCGATTTTTTAAATAAAGGTTCGCAAACAGAGTCAATCAGATTATTAAAACTAGAAACGGCGTTATCAATATCATTTTCAGACGACTCATTACGTAATGTTTGTGTTAGTCGATCGAGTTGCTCGATAACGCCAGGTGAGCACAATGCGCTTTTGTAGGCATCTATATTATCATTTTGCCACACAAATTTATGCGTTAATTGTTGGCTATTATTCGTACTTTGGTGAATGGAATTCTGCTCAGTACGACTACAACTCATTGAAAAATGTACAATACAATGATCAGATAATATATTTGGATCTTCAACAACAAATGTGGAAAATAAATGTAATAATTGTCCATTTATCAGGACTAGGTCAACGAGACTACTACCTCTGCTGCCCACGTAGGTACATTTGCCCGTCTCACCACACACTCTGCCGTTTACAATACGTAATCCGGAGGATTTACAAAGTTCGATCAATAATGCTATTTAGGTCGCCCAACATCATAAAATTACATTCATTTTTTGTATTATTCTGAATGATACTAATATCATCAAGCACATCATTAAAAATGTTCGATTCAACAAAAGCTTGCCGGCTAGAATTCTCAGGAATAATATAGGAAATACACATATACAAATCATGTGGTAGATTGAATAAATTACTATTCAATTTTAGCCACATGTATGCGTCGGAGTGTTCTAAATATAAAGTGACGTCATTAGCTAAATAATCCTTCACATAGACTACAATGCCCCCAGAGTTACGTTTCGCATTGCTATGTTTGCAAGACCTGTGTAATGGATAATGGGTAAATGAGTCAACATGTATATCAGATAATGAATCCGTCCAGGTTTCGGTAAACACAATTATATCGTTATGTTTGAATATTTCTAAAAGTTCAGGTGAATGTAATTTATTAATTCTCTTCGTGACAAGACCTTGCACATTTAGCAATGCAAACGTAATTGTATTTGGCCTACTCTCCCCGCTGTGCTATTGTGAACCGCCACTGTTTATATCACATGATCTGCTCACTGACCGAGTCATTGTGTGGCTTGTAACATCACGTGGGTGCATTCGCGCCAACTGCACGATTCGCACTATTGGCCGACTGGCTAGCACGTGTCTGGTGACGTTTATGTGACCTTGATCTGTGGTGCCTGAGTTTACGCTAATGTTTATATTTTCATGATTCGTAGTACTATTGTTAGTGTTTACATTTGTGTGCGATTGTCCGGCTACACTTGGTAATAATGACTGCGAATGGTCAGTCTCAGTGAAAGCGTGACCGACGAGTCATCTACTGTTGGCGATTGTGACGGTTTTCGCTTGTTTGTATTGTTTATTGGCGTACTGGTGATATATGAGGGACCTGACCACAATCTGAGTAACAGGCACATTGCTGGGCTGTGTCGACAAAACATTGTATGTGGTGTTTGTGCTGGGTGCACTGGCTACACTGGTGTGTGTGGTGTTTGCGCCGACTACACTGGTGTGTATGTGACTCACACTTGGTACGTTGGTGTATACGTTGTTTGCACTTGGTACACTGGTGTATGCTGTACTAACACTGGGGAATATACTGGTGTATGTTGTATTCCACTGGACTACACCTGGCTGTCTTGTAACATCGGAATAGCTGTGCATCTGTGGAGGTGTCGCGGTGGGAAGCACGGATATGAAGTGGGTGGCGGCAGGTATTGGGACGTCGGTGGAGCTGGCTGCCTCGGCGAATCGAAACTACGTTGTGGTGGAGGCGGTTTTATTAGTAAAACGCTGCCAATCAGAGTCTGCGGACGTGACTGCCCGTCTGTAGCACTATCAAAACGTGGCGGTCTAGTGGCGCTGGGCAAACTCGGGGATTGATTTTGGCGTGTCACTGGCGGTGTCTCTTTCGGAGCGTTAACGTTGCCACTAGCGTCCGCGACTGTCGACGTCGAATATGCACCACGGGGCAACTCGTTCAGCATGCATATTCTGTCACCCTGCATAGTTTCATACCAGTCGGGCAGCTCATCCTGTTGCGTTTTGCCGTCTACAACCAACCGGGCTGGGTATTTTATGCTCGGCTTTTTACCTGTTTCACGTGCTAACTTGAAAGCAGGGTACAGTTTTTTCCGGGCATCGGTTATTTCTCGCGGATAGTCCCTGTCAATTCCGTAACCTGTCCCCTTCAAATGGCGAGCATTGCTCATGATCAGCTCAGTGTCTGTGAACTCAGTAAACGCAACAATAATCGGACGTATATAACGGTAACGGGGACGGCCTAACCTGTGAGCGCGCGCTATGGAGATGTCGCGGGAATCAAGACACAATTTCCTATGTAGAAAGCCTTTCATCACCTCTAAACAGTCTTCATTGTCTCGCTCACCGATCCCACGAAATAATAAATTGTTTCGCCTACCTCTGGCCTCCCCGTCTATGCTTTTGTATGCGATAAGTTTTAGCATTTTTGAATGCAAGTCCACGCATGACACGACATTGTCTAACCGCCCACATAAGGTCTTCATACTGGCCTCAAAACATTGAACATAATAAAAAGATCCCCATGAAATGTTCTGCTGAAATTGTTGTTCCCAGTATTTATGGATATATGGTATTTCTATTTTTTTCTTCAGTAGTATATAATATAGTTCTTTGTTCGTGATGTTTTCGAATGGTTTATTATTTATGTAAACCGTAGTCAAGCTAGTTTTAACTTTTGTCTGATTGGACTCTGTGGTTGTCAAAGTAATCGTCCAGGCTCTTGGTATTGACTCTTTAATAGTGTTAATTTCCGAGATCCAGTTTTGCTTATTTTTCAAGCGGGAAAGAATACGAGTGGTATCAATTTGTCCTGACTTAGAAATTATATCGTTAATGAAAATCAAATCTGCGTCTATCCAGCGTTTGAAAATTAAGCATTTACCGTTATGTTTTATATATTTGTTACCCCAAATTATTTGTTTACGGATATCATAAAAATGTTTTGGGCTTTCTTTATTCAACGCAATACAAAAATCTGCCCAAATTCCAATAAGATGCAAATGCAGCGTTAATGCGCCACATTCCATCAAAATATGTTACATAATAAGGACAAAATAAAAGAATACGCACTTTGAATCGGAGAGATTCCGGAAGTTTCAGTACTTGTTGTTGTTGTAACCACGTGATCATACACCTTGTATTAGTTGCTATGGAAATTGTCGCACAATCGTGTTCCAAGAGATACAACAACGTAAGAACATGCCAGCACGGACGGACGGACGCATACAGAGACAACGGACGTCATTGTGATGTCCATATGTGGAGCTCACAGTAGGGTACAATCAACTTACCCCTATCAGGGAGAGGAACCTGGATTTTATGGACGGCTGTTGGCGTTTCCTGGGCGCTCTGTACCGAGCTGGTGGGTCCGGCTGTAACAAGTAACAAAGCCATCGTAAACTATGTGATTGACACGACTGGTGTAATGAGAGATCGTAGCTAGTTATCTCCCGTTGAATTTATTTATAGAAATCCGGTCCAAGTTGTGTAGTTTATGGCCTTAGTGCTTATAAAAAGAGCGAATATAGCTTGATTGTTGTGAAAGGGAGTCGATATAGTGAGTTCGACTAGTGTTTATCTAAATCATTCTAGAAATCTACGCAATCTGATCTCGGACTACATTATTTTCCAGATTCATATGTGCACACTTGTTAATGTTATTACAATCAGTGTAGACTCGGTACATATGTGCAGTCTGATCAGGGTCTACTCTGCTCGAAAAACTCAATTTGTGCGCTGTTCAGTATGAAATAAACGGTGAAATACAGCAAAGGACCTGATCTCTATAAATATATTTGCAAAGGGAAATAACTAGCTACGATCCCACATTACGTATACAGTGGATTCTCTCTAGACCGGACTCACCTCGGCATAAAAAATAAAATAATGTGTCGCTATGACTGGAGAAATGGGATTTCTGACCAGTGTAGCTCCTGATAAAATAGTATACTCCTGTAGCCTGATACCGATTATTGTTGTTTGTTGAAAGCATTACAGGTGTTTCATTGATGGAGTCGCGAACAATGCAGATCCTGTGTGAATGTACACGCTTATCTGGATCTACACTGATCGCAAAACACATAAGCCCCATTTCTCCAGCCACAGCCACATTGTGACTTAGGAAATTTCAAATATGGTTACTGATATGGCTGGACCTGCATGGGGCCCGTTTCACTAAACTTCGTACGACTAAAATGTTCGCAAGTGCAAATTTAGGATCGTCTGAAAATGTCAATTGATGGATTTACATTTATTGAGCATAGGCTGCTATGCAGCCTATGCTCAATAAATGTAAATCCATTAATTGTTTACAAGAAAACATTGTTAATGTGAAAGTTACAGACTATCATAATGTTGCACCTACGAACATTTTAGTCGTACAAAGTTTAGCGAAACGACCCCCTGATCTACTAGAACACTTCTTTTGTGGACCAATGTTAGTTGGTTAGGAAGCCTGTATGCAGCAAATGAACACATTTATTGTTTTACTCCTCACCTAATATGCACTGTGTTAACCACGTTGCCAAAAACTAGTAAACGAATATCGCAGAACCTACATGGAATGTACATTGGAACCTCTCTAAACCGGACACCAATAAATATTATTATTCTCGCGTTTCTCTGTCATTTATCTCCCGTGATAATGTCTGTTCATGATCGCATAGCAGACAACTATGGCCCATAATGATCGAATGCCTGATTTACAGTGAAACCTCTCTAACCGGACACCCTGGGGACCTCCCAGAGTGTCCGGTTTAGAGAGGTTTAACTGTACATGTACATACTTGCACTATATTGGGGAAAGGTGGTGAAACGTTAGTTACGGGCAGTAACTCTCGCGTACCGTCCGTCCGTACATGTAGTCAAAGGTGATTCTAGCTTGTCTCAAGGTACAAAACAATTCAATTGCGCCCTGGTCTGAAGATTATGTAATTATCAATAATTGACCATCCAAGACACGCTAGAATCATATGTGCATGTAGTATGCTGCAGATAGAGTTGTGCATAGTTACTGCCCGCAACTAATGAAGCATATAAGAAAGTAGTTATAGAGAATATAATTTAGAAAACTTACTTTAGTCTCCGGAAGTCAGGGATCAATCACCCAATAATGGAATATCTTGGACGCCCTCCGCAGTGTGTTTCTGAAAGGAATGTTGTCTTGGACATTCTTTGTGAAGGTATCAAACTTCGCCTTGGCCGTCTGGGTATTTGATGTTTTCTTGTTACCTTTTCCTTTCTTGTTCGCATGCTTCTTGGTTTTATTCGCCGACTTCGATGGTTGCTTTCGTGCATCGCCTCCACCCTACACATTTAAAGAGATATACAATGGAACCGCTCTAAACCGGATACCCTGGGAGGTCACCAGGGTGTCCAATTTAGAGAGGTCCCATTGTAAGTGAGGCATATGACCATCCAAAGATACGAGTTTATAATTTGCGATCATGAACATATATTACCATCGGAATGCGACGTCTTCACTTCTAATGTGTGCATATATTATGTAGGTAACTCGCAGATTACCGTAGTACATGTATATAAGAACTTTGATACCTGAAATAGACAGAGAAAAAATCAAATAAAAAAAATCCGCAGATATGGAGATTAGGCGTCCATAAGTCAACATTTATATTGTTTGTTTTCTTCAGGAACATGCTGTAATTTCTCTCACCTCGGGGAATTAGTTGACTATTTAATTTCGAGAATAAATCTGATTTGTTCGCAATAAAGTCAATATTTTATGGAATTTCAGCAAAAATAAAATGGGGAGGGTGACTTTTATGTTATTGATGAAAAAGTATTTAAATTTAAATATTGTTTTAATTAATGCATCCGCATAGTTTGGTCATGATCTACATTGTTCGCCATTCCAACAATGTAACACCCATCATGCTTCTAACATGCAATATAGATCGTTATTAGGCGAATACGTGTTTTATTCGATCAGGAGCTACACTGGTCACAAATTGCATAAGCCCCATCGCTCGAGTCACTGCGTTTCTGTGGCTAGGCCATGCATTTATTTGACGGGATACTCACATTATCGTCTGGTAGCCAGGGATCCACGATCCAGTAGTGAAGAGTGCTTTGAAATCGCTTCAATCTCTTTCCCATGATGAAAATATCGACTTGAGTATTCAATACGTGTGGTTACTTCAACGTAAACGTTAGAAGTGAAGACGTCGCGTCATCTCGTTACCATGACAGCAACGTCGGAGGCGGAAGTCTGCGTCGCGCTTGCGCATATCGCGACGTCGGCGTTCATCTGTAGCCAATTTCATCAAAATTACAAAGTATACTTATCTAGCAAAGTATACTTTAATGGAGTAATCATTTATTTTTCCTGAAATGCATTATTTCATATAGAACTAACGACTGCATATATTTGATGATTAAAAGTATGTAGAATTATTATACTGAATGTATTACATTATCACAGCCAAAATGGCTGTGATAATCTAATAAATTCAGTATAATAAAAATTAATAAATTTATCCTTAAATTGAAAATTTCTCCCTCAAAGTTTACTTAGCAAGATAAGTATATTTTGCAATGTTGGTGAAATAGGCTACAGGTGTCCGTTTCACTAAACTTCGTACGACAAAGTATCACAGTTCAGACTCAGACAATAATTGGCAAACAAATGTTGGCAAGATTAGCACAGGCGGTGGTCCGGATTTAAGATGCACTGAATTTGTGTTATATTTCTGTAACAGACCATTTCCGCTATTGACATGTTTAGAACCATGTTGTTTTTGTGTGGTTGGTCGGGACAACGCGACTGCGTAAATTAACGGTAGGGGTTCGTCCTTATAGGAATCACGATTTGGTTTGGCCCTCAGGTACGTTTTTATCTTTGGCTCTTTTGTTTACCCGGGAGTTGAATTGGGTTATTGCCCATTTGGGAGGGGCCCAAGTGATTCTGGTGTGTCGAGGACCTGGCATCAGATCAGGATTATTCTGATTTCAGGGCTGAATATATAGTTTTATTGTAAATAGTCAGTTCTTATTTTGGGATTTTCCCCCCATTCATATAGGTAATATATGGGATTTAGTACTAAATGACCATAGTTGTTGATAGGCCGTTAAACCCCAACAAAACAAACAAAAAAAGAACTATGTTTTCCTTAATGCTATTGGGTCTCATATGTGGCTGTGACTGGCAGTGTGCACTTCTCATGAAATATAATCACATACAATCATGTTTCATCCACAGGTTGAAATAACGGACCGAGGTCTATAAATACATTAAATATGCCTAAAAGCATCAATAAACGAAAACAAATAAGCTAAACAATTTTGTTTACTCCCTCCATATATACTCCATTAACTAGCGCCATTGTGTCATACTGATGCTATATATCATGTATTGTTACCTCGTGTTGACATACTGTTATCACCTGAGTGAAATAAAGGATTATTATTATTATTATCACTAGAGAAATGGGTGAGATTGACGGAACGAGGCAGAATCGATGAGAGAGATAGAGAGACAGAGATAGGACGATCTATATTCTTATACCTCACTTTAGTGGAACCCGCGTTCGAGCGGTTTGAGGCGTCGGACTGCTGGTCGTGGGTTCGAGCCTCATCGGAGGCGTGCGTTTTGGCCTTAGGCAAGACACTTTATCCACACTGCTTCAGTCCACCCAGCTGTAAATGAGTACTGGCCAACATCGCTCTGGCGTACCGTGAACATCGATTGTTTTTTATTGTATACATATACATGTACATGTACTTATGAATACAAATATGTAAAAAATATGATCATATCAATTAACATGATTAACCCTTTGAACCCGAAAGCTCGCTATAGCGGTTTATGCAAACAGTGCAGATCCAGATGAGCCGGCTCGTAACGAGCCGTCTCATCAGGATCTGCACTTTTTGCAAGTAATTTTCATATTTCTTAGAACAAAAACACCCCCTTTTCATAAATGGACGAATCTGAAAATCATTTTGTGACAATTGGATTGGTCGGAACATTGGCATATCACAGTCCATTCTAGTTCCTTAGGGTTGAAAGGGTTAAGGGAAAACACTACGAAAAGGGTCCAGGAAACTCAAAAGTTTATATAAGCAAATGCTTATATCCGGTCTCTAACACTGTATGAACTGTATGTACTGAGAATATTTGGTTTACAAAACTAGTAAATACATGACTGAAATCTCTGAACTTGAGAAACTATTTGTTCAAGCTCCAAAACTACATATTCTGGTCTCAGGAAATCTGACCTGTGAGTTTCAGAAAGTCAGAAAATCCAAGATGGCTATGATTTTCACCAGATATCTTGTTCATGACTGATCAGGGTCTGCACAGTTAGCCATTCCGTCAATGAAACACCCGTCATGTTTCTCGGTATTAATCCAGAGGAGTTTGCTATTTGATCAGGAGCTACACTGGTCTCAAAACCCATAAGCCCAATTTTTCCAGTCACCGATTGCTTGGAATATGGTCACGATATTCCAATCATGTGTACATCACGATATAAAGGTGTGTCACCTACGGGAACGACGACACTGAAGTATGCACTTTAAGATAATTAAATGATAGTCTATATAACTATGCTGCTTCTGTAGCCGATTTCACCAACATTGCAAAGTATATACTTTTCTAGCAAAGTATACTTTGAGGGAGTAATCATTTATTTTTCCTGAAATGCATTATTACATATACATGTACAACTAACGACTGCATAGTGTTGATGATCAAAAATATGCAGAATTATTATACTGAATTTATTACATTCTCACAGCCAAAATGCCTGTGATAATGCAATAAATTCAGTATAATAAAAATTAATAAATTTATCCTTAAATTGAAAATTTCTCCCTCAAAGTATACTTTGCTAGATAAGTATATACTTTGCAATGTTGGTGAAATAGGCTACTGGTCATCGCAACTAACGTAAGTTGCATATCTAAGATATCAATTGATGATACTTCACGGTTGTATACATCCAGGCCTAATGCCGTATTGCAATCAACAAAGACGACTCATGCTTGTGTACATTTGCCGTGGGGGACATTCGTGTTTTATTAACACATTTGAAATTGTGATCTATAGAAAAACGTTGTACAGCGTCTAAACTTGAATATTGACCATTACAGTGTAGTAAATTTTATACCGGATAATAACGGCAGCATACGTTAGCGAGTCGTCGTTTTAATGTTAACCAACAATAATTATGCCAACTTCCTGTATTGAAATTTTCTTCCTATTTCATAAACAAGAGAGTGTTTCAAGTGTATGACTCAATAGCCACAATAATTATATATTTAGTAGATGAAAATAACACTTACAGAAATTGTTACATACATGTCATAGGTTACATAAGTGTGTATGGGGTTGATTTACATGTTTGAGTAACGTTCCTATTATAACCAGTAGTCGGTAGTAACCAATTACCAACAGTAGTTTCTCTTTCTGGCAGTGGTAAGCAATACATAGTTAATATGTCGATCAGTCACTTTTAATATAAACACAACGTGTTTCAAATGTCAATAATTCCAGCACAAAAATATTTACACAATTCCCTAACATGCAAGTCTCTGTCCAAAATTTATATTCCTGTAAACTCCCACGCCGAACTACTTTCCGTAACCGTGAGGCGCAGTTAAAATAATTTCTTAAGAAAACTGAACATAAACACATTTTCTTGATGAATTTATTTCAAATGCTGGAATTATAAGGAATGAATGGCCTTTTTGTGGAATTTATCGGGGATATAAACTTGGAAAAGTCGCGGGAATACTGGACGAGGCCTTCCGTTAAAAATTGAAGTAAAATTTGTAATTTTTTATCGCCAATTGTTTATTTTTATCGCCAATTGCGAAAGTGGCGATCGCCAGCGGAATCCCTGGTAGACATTATCATTAGTATCATTAAATCTGGTAATATGAAACTTATTATTGGGGTTAAATCTTGCGAAATGTGAATTTTGTGGAACGCAATGCTGTCCATCGATTGGCTTAGAAAGTTGGGCAAATTGTAAATTTCTCTTATTTCAGATCAGTGTCGCAACAGTTGCATGCATGATGGATTCTAGAAGAAGCCGATTGCTGAAAGTAATTTCTGCTGTTTAGATTGTTTTGCGGAGTACATTACTTAGAAATGGAGCCAGGGATACAGAAACCGGAAACTGTCTCTCCCAATAGACCTGCACTGTCACCTAATGGAAATCTAATAGACTTGAACACTCCCAGTGATTGTCACAAAAGTTTGCCCCAGTCACATGTACCAGATGAAAACGGCCAATTAAACGTGAATATTGACAAATGCAATCAACAAAGTGAGAATGGTATATGTGTTGAGAATGAGGGTTCCAGTGAAACATCAAAAATAAAAGAAAGCATTAGTAATACTAGCAGCTTGTATGCGTCGCACATAGAGAGTGGTTATCTTACGGGCTCGGTGACATCAACATCAACGTTGGGACGTGAACACCATGAGTCTGTTGGATCCGAAGGCGACATAACTCCATGCTTTGACAATGTGTTTTCTCTGAATGATCCTAGTCTTGGAGATGTTTCTTCAGAAAAGACCCATGAAGCTCTGGCCGGGTTAAGCTTAACTACCTGTGATACTAAATACATTACTGGCAATACAAACTTCGATAAGATATCAGGCAATGAACCTCGCTCAAGACCAGAAAATCTTTCCTTGCCCGACCTGTTAGACATGTACAACAGTCCACTTGGTAAAGACGATACAGAGCCTGTGATACCAATGCAGAGGAATGGCGATTATCGGAAACGCAGTAAAAGTTCAGGGTTTCCGTTTCCAAGAGTGAAAGAAGGAGCCGAAACGAGTGACACCGATGACATCATGTCCAGAAGCCTGCCGCATGGAAAGTTACTCCGAACTGGGAACATGATTGAATTCATAGCTGATGATCTACAACAGAAGATAAGGGAGAGTAGTCCATCCGTGTCCAAAACAGGTAAACACCGTTAACCCTTTCACCCCTAGGTATGAGCAACTCAATGTCAGTTATTTAGTGGTGAAAGGGATAACCCTTTCAATACTACATACCTCGTTAGCAGTGTTTGCAAACAGTGTAGATACAGATGAGCCGGCTCGTAACGAGCCGTCTCATCAGGATCTGCACATTTTGCAAGTAATTTTCATATTTCTGTAGAAAAAAATACGCCCCTTCTTATAAATGGATTAGTCTGAAAATCATTTTGTGAGGATTGGATTTGTCCTTTAACATGTTTAATTAACACATCACAGTCCATTCCAGTTATTTAGGGTTGAAAGGGTTACCCGTTTCATCCCTGGATCTGGATCTACAGTGTTTGCAAATTTAGCTGAATGGTATGTAGGTTTGAAAAGGTTATGTCTATTGTTTTCTCCCTGAAATAAAAATTATGATTGGAAACCAGCAGTAATTGGATCCTTACATGGTATCAGATTGTTTGAATGTTCACGAGGACCGTCATTTTATGAAATTGCATATGCACCATGACTTTGGTGAACTAACTATATTAACCCATTCCTTTCGGAATACACCTTTACGGGTATGAAATTTATTAATGTATTTATTTTTATTAGCCAGGTTTTTTGAGAAAAAAAATCTAGGCTATTGGATTGGCGAAAGCCGGGTGGGTGGGTGGCGGCGGCGTCCACAATCAATGTTCAGTTTGAGTCCATTTTTTTGTTACTGTACCACCTAGGATCACCAAACTTTCACAGCTTCATAATCAAGGGGTGCCCACCACATATTACTATCCAACATGTTACTTTTTTTTTAACTTGACCCATTTTTTCCGCACAGTCGACTTAGCCATTTTCATTTACAATGTTAAGTTTTCGTGTTTGAGTCCATTTCTTTGTTACTGTACCACCTAGGACCACCAAACTTTCACAGCTTCATAATCAAGGGGTGCCCACCACATATTACTATCCAACATGTTACTTTTTTTTTAATTAACTTACATATTTTTTCCGCGCAGTCGACTTAGCCATTTTCAATGTTAAGTTTTCGCGTTTACAATGTTAAGTTTTCGTGTTTAAGTCCATTTCTTTGGTACTGTACCACCTAGGACCACCAAACTTTCACAGCTTCATAACCAAGGTGTGCCTACCACATACAACTATCCAACATGTGACCATATTTTTACCTTCACCTCCATTATTTTCTACGTAATTGACTTAGCCATTTTCAACGTTAACTTTTTAACGTACGTCGTTGGTTAGAGTTTTTTTGGTTAAAACTTTTTCGTTATACTATATCTCTGCAACTGCTTTGCCCATTACCTTGAAACTTCACATGGGTGTTTACATATTCATATCATCCATATTTTCATTCTAACCCCCAACCGTGCGGCCCTGTGCCCAATGTCAAGGTCAAATTACTTTGAATTTTTTGTTAAATTTTGTTCGTGTACTATGTCTCTGCAACTGCTTCACCCAATACCTTGATACTTCACATGGGTGTTTATCATCATTGTCGCACCTGCTTGCGGAAAGCGCGATCCTGTGCCCAATGTCAAGGTCAAATTACTTTGAATTTTTTTGTTAAAGTTTTTTCGTGTACTATATCTCTGCAACTGCTTCACCCAATACCTTGATACTTCACATGGGTGTTTATCATCATTGTCGCAACTGCTTGCGGAAAGCGCGATCCTGTGCCCAATGTCAAGGTCAAATTACTTTGAATTTTTTGTTAAAGTTTTTTCGTGTACTATATCTCTGCAACTGCTTCACCCAATACCTTGATACTTCACATGGGTGTTTATCATCATTGTCGCACCTGCTTGCGGAAAGCGCGATCCTGTGCCCAATGTCAAGGTCAAATTACTTTGAATTTTTTTGTTAAAGTTTTTTTGTGTACTATATCTCTGCAACTGCTTCACCCAATATACCTTGATACTTCACATGGGTGTTTATCATCATTGTCGCACCTGCTTGTGGAAAGCGCGATCCTGTGCCCTATGTCAAGTTCAAATTACTTTGAATTTTTTTGTTAAAGTTTTTTCGTGTACTATATCTCTGCAACTGCTTCACCCAATACCTTGATACTTCACATGGGTGTTTATCATCATTGTCACACCTGCTTACGGAAAGCGCGATATCGTCGGCATTTTGGCATACGTCCGTCCGTCCGTCCGAGTGTCCGGTTAAAGTTTTTTCGTTAAAGTTTTTCCATCTACTATATCTATTTTTTTAGTGTCCATGCCTCGCCCCAAGGCGCGACATGCAGGCCACGGCCATCTAGTCTACAAAAAGTGGGTATAATTATGTTATCCAAGTGTCTATGCATGGAAAAAACCTGGCCTTCGTGGCTTTGCCTCGTTTCTTGTTTTTACCTTCACCTATTATTTCTACGTAATTGACTTAGCCATTTTCAACGTTAACTTTTTAACGTACGTCTGGTTAAAATTTTTTGGTTAAAAGTTTTTCGTTATACTATATCTCTGCAACTGCTTCGCCCATTACCTTGAAACTTCTTCACATGGGTGTTTATCATCATCCATATTTTCATTCTACCCCCCAACCGTGCGGCCCCTGTGCCCAATGTCAAGGTCAAATTACTTTGAATTTTTGTGTTAACGTTTTTTCGTGTACTATATCTCTGCAACTGCTTCACCCATTACCTTGATACTTCACATGGGTGTTTATCATCATTGTCGCACCCGCTTGCAGAAAGCGCGATATCGTCGGCATTTTGGCATACGTTGGAAAAAACCTGGCCTTCGTGGCTTTGCCTCGTTTCTTGTTTCTCAATGAAAGTATATGTTGTGACCACTCATTTGAACCGTCTCAACGAGACGGTTCAAATGGTGGTCGCGACATATGCTTCTGAATGCATAAAATGAAAATATTTAGGATTTTTTGCAAACGTAATGGCTCAGCCTCGGCATGAAAAGGACTAAGCACCAATCTATTCATTTAGTTTTCAGTCAGAGACTGTACATGTGCATTGATTGTATAAGCACATATTGCATAAAATGGACTTTTGCAGTGTATTAACATAATCATAATACACTAGTGTAATAAATATGTAAATGGGACAAATGCAAAAAACGTGTGTGTAATAAGTACAGGTGCAGATAATGTACACATCGAGGATTTGACATAAGTGTTGGTATACTATGGTGATTTATTAAAGGTACATGCACACTCAGTAGGCACAACATGTTCTTTATAGGAATTAAATATATGTATAATTGTGTCACTATTCCACCAGTTCTAAAACTTAAAGAGTGCCCGCTATATACCATTACTCCACATATTGATTGGCATTATTATACATTTTATACCAGACATAAATTTCCACACTGATATCGGGGGCGATAACCGTTTTTCCTTAAATTGTTAATGGACATTACTATTTATTCGCTGTACTTATTTTTTGATGTGCACCGATCATACTTTATATCTATCAAAAATATTATTTTTTCAGGCGTCGCATTTAATTAGTATAAATAATTAATATAAGTTATGTTATTGTTCACATAATAAATATTACTAAATGAACATTTTGTGCCTACTAAATGGGCATGTACCTTTAATAAACATCACATTATACCAGAGCTCCAGATAAGCTGCGTATTTGCTTAAATACCCAATTAATATTGCCAAAAACCCAATTGAAATCAGAAGTAGCGAGTATCAAAAAGCAATAAAATATTTATGGTACATTTATCATGCTGCAGAAAACAATAAACAGACAACAAATTTAGCATATTTTTCTTATTTTCCATGAAAACACATCTTGATATTTCATTAGAATTGTCTCCAAGGAAGGAGACAATTCTAATGAAATACCAAGACATGTTTTCATTTAGAAGCAAACTATTAACTAATTGCTGTCTGCTGATGTGTAAACAGTAGTGTGATTTTATTTTACTCAATTAAAATTTTGAAATAACCAATTGCTTCAGAAATGATGGAGTGACAATACTCGATTACTAATTCCTTTTCTGGAGCCCTGTTATACTAACACTTGCGTCAAATTCTTGAACATTATCTGCACAGATTCCAGTGACAGAAGCAGTAGCCGTAGATCGAGCCTACTGAGTATGTCCAGCACGGCTTCGTCGACGATGGCGACATCGATGACCTCGGGAATGTCAAGGTCACTGCAGAGTCCCGACTGCATCCCACCGATTGACCCTACAGCCATCTTTGACCTGGAGCACCAAGCCAGACTGGTGGCCGACAGTCTGGACCTGATGATGGGTAACCTGAAGAACAATTTACACAAGGTACAGCGAAACCTCTCTAATCCAGGCACTGGAAATATGGATACATTTGGATGTCTTTCACTGTTGTGCATCTTTAGTTAGTATGTTTGTTCCTTAGTCCATGTATGTACGTACGTACGTTAGTCACACCTTTCATTTTTCAATAACTCATGAACCCCTTCACTGATTTTGATAATATTTGGCCAAAATGTGTGTCCAGGGATGTTGCTTTGTTTCGCATATGACGCACATCCGACCACCCAAGGTCAAGGTCACTGAGGACTTATGTTCACCTTTGTAAGGAAATTTGTAACGCAAAAATGTTTAAAGAAAATATTATTATCAAGGCTGACAGTACGACCCACGTTCAACCGTTCAAGGTCAAGGTCACTGAGGACTTTTTCGTTTGTTTTGTTTTATTATTATCAAGGCTGCCACCGAGGGGATACGCTTCATTTAACGATGCCATTTCTTCATGATTACACAGCAGCAAAACACGTCGCATACAGCTGACATACACAAGGACAGGTGTTTCTAGCGTGTCTTGGATGGTCAATTATTGTTTGTACATACATGAAACACCTTTCTAAACCATGTACAAAACAATTCAAATGCGTCCGGGTGTAATAAGTACAGTACTTAGATACACCTGACTTTCAATCCGGAGGTTATGGGTTCAAACTTCGCCTTAGGCATCAAAAATACTTGTATAGTATTTTCATCCCACTGGTCTTTCATTTGAAACGTGAAACCGAGGTTCCGTCCATAAATTACCATGATCACCTTACATGTACAGTCAAACCTGTGAACAAAGGCCAGCCATGGGAAGTAAAAAATCTGGCCTTTGTTCACAGGTGGTCTTTATTCGCAGGGTCATTTATATAGTAATTGTGACATTGGGACAACAAAAGTGTGGCCTTTACAGCCAGATGATTGCTATTCGGAGTGGTCTTAACACAGGTTTGACTGTCGTTGTTGCTGGGACACTTTCTGACACCAATAGCGTATTTCACCAACATTGCAAAGTATACGTTTCTAGCAAAGTATACTTTGAGGGAGTAGTCATTTATTTTTCCCGAAATGCATTATTTCATATAGAACTAATGACTTCATACATTTGGTGATTAAAAGTATGCAGAATTATTATACTGAATGTATTACATTATCACAGCCAAAATGGCTGTGATAATGTAATAAATTCAGTATAATAAAAGTTAATAAATTTATCGTTAAATTGAAAATTTCTCGCTCAAAGTATACTTTGCAATTTTGATGAAATTGGCTTCTGATTAGGAGTACTCAGAGTTCCAGATAAGCTCTGTGTCTAAAGAGTATTGTACCCCCTGATTTCAAATTAAATGAATATTTTATTTTCACAAATGGATTATTGATTTTCTTCATTATTAAATGGGGAACAAATGACAAAAAACAACATAAAACCAATTTAAACATTCACTTATTTGAATGTATGATTACTTATTCACTTGTTGATACTGTAATAAAGTTGAAAATTTACTTAGTTGCGCTGCAAAAAGCAAACAGTGTTTTGCAGCTCAACTACATGTAAGTAAATTTTCAACTTCATTAGAGTTTGAAAATTATTGTTGTGAGTATTTTGTACTCCCACTGTTGATAATCAATGCATATTCAACTAAAATAAGTGTGTAAAATACGCTAATACACACCTTATCTGGAGCGATGAGTACTGAATTT
The DNA here is from genome assembly GCA_029237695.1 of Conchocele bisecta. NCBI lineage: Eukaryota > Metazoa > Mollusca > Bivalvia > Lucinida > Thyasiridae > Conchocele > Conchocele bisecta. The sequence goes on along the minus strand of CM055266.1, from coordinate 43,288,029 downwards.
TCTGTTTTTTAAATGGACGTTAAACCCTATCAGTCGATTAACAGCAAAAAGACAATGTCACTACCAATATGTCACTGTGACTGGAGAAATGGGGCTTATAGGTATTGCGGCCAGTGTAGTTCCAGATCAGCCTGATCAGGATCTGCACTGTTTGTCATTCCGTCAACAAAACACTCATTATGATTCAAACAAACAATATACATTGTAGATCATTCTCAGGCTACGGGCCCGTTTCACTAAACTTCTTACGACTAAAATGTTCATAAGTGCAAATTTAAGATAGTCTGTAAATTTCAATTGATGGATTTACATTTATTGAGCATAGGCTGCATATGCAGCCTATGATCAATAAATGTAAATCCATTAATTATTTACAAGAAAACATTGTTAATGTGAAATTTACAGACTATCATAATTTTGCACTTACAAACATTTTAGTCGTACGAAGTTTAGTGAAACGGCCCCCAGGAGTGTGATATTTGATCAGGAGCTACGCTGGTCACAAACCCCATAAACCCCATTTCTTCGGTCACAGCCACATGTAACATTGTGACAGGGCTCCAGATAAGCTTAAATACCCAATAAAAATTGCCAAAAACCCAATTGAAATCAGAAGTAGTGAGTGTCAAAAAGCAATAAAAAATTTGTGGTACCTTTATCATGCTGCAGAAAACAATAAACAAAGCACAAATATAGCATATTTTTCTTATTTTCCATGAAAACACATCTTGGTATTTCATTTGATATGTAAACAGTAGTAGTGTGATTTTATTTTACCCAATTAAAATTTTGAAATACCCAATTGCTTCAGAAATGATGGAGTGACAATACTCAATTACTAATTCCTTATCTGGAGCCCTGATTGTGACATAATGATTCTTTGTTTTGTAGTGGGTGGTTGGTTGGGAGCATGTGAGGTGTACATTTAATGATGGGTTTCATCCTTAGCGGAATCCCAATATCCTTGGTGTGTCCCTCACATACACTTATGGCTTTCTGGTACGTGAGAGTTGAATCCAGTTATACCCATTATACCCAGTATAGTACTAATCCTATTACTTTTTGGGGAGTGGGGCTAAGTGACTCTGGTGTGGTGAAGACCTAGCACCAGGTCAGGTTATTCTAATTTCACGGCTGAATTTTTTGTTTTTTTTCTGTAAATACATGTATTCTGTTCTGATTTTTGGATTTACCCCCCATCACAACAGGTTAAGATCTGGGTATCTACCCCGTTAGCCCGGCCTAAAATGACCGTATCTTTTGACAGGTTATAAAACACCATTAAATTAAATCAAATCTTGGGTTTTGTAGATGTCCGCTATAAGTGTTGGATGTGAAGAGGCCTACAAGATGTCAGTAGACATGACATGTGATTCTGTGGATGCCAGCATCAAGGTAACCATGACAACCAGATCAGGACTTGTGCTGAATAACATTTTCACCATGTACTCTCCTTACATTTGAAATCAGAGAGTTTGATTGGTGCTATTTATTAAACTCATTGTCCGACTGATTTCATGAGAAGCTTGGCATAGCCTTGTTTCTTATGAAATCAGTAAACTCATTTAATTCACTTAATCAAAATCATGCACTTTGATTGTACGAGACTGAGCATAGCTCAGACTCGTACAATCGAAGTGCATGATTTCGAGTACAAATTTGGAAGTGCTCAGAAGGTTTTATAAGCACATGACTTGGTTATGGTGGATTTCTGTTTCACCCTTCCCTATATGACCTTAGCTGTTGCTGGGACCATTCATTCCTGTTTCACCCATGTTAGTGGAAAGTGGTCACAATTCTGGTGTAGGTGTCGCCATCGTCGTCATGGGCGGCAACAATTTTGGACATGCATCAAAATGTTGCATATGGTAACTCCTGATGTGATGTTGGTCATATCTTTACCGAACGGCTGACCACCGTGTGTCATTCGTGTCACCTTGGCCTTCATGGGTGAGACTGTCACCGACGATCGCCTTGCTATACCCCACCCCAACACCCCACCCACACCCACCCATCCCACCCCACCCACCCCGTGGCATACTATGTAGAGGGATATATAGTATATAGTTCATCCGTCCGTAAGATTTGCGTTAAAGTTTTCGGGTACGCATTATCTCTGCAACAGATTGACTTGAAACTTCATATACTTTGTTACCATCATCCATGTTTTCATTCTATAGCTTTCATGCCCAATAGACTTTAATACCAGAGGTTGTGAGTGCAGTCCCAGCACTCCAGATAATCTTTGTATTTCAAAATCATTGCGTATTTTACTTTTACAAATGGATTTTCTTCATTTAATACTAAATATGGAACAAATGATAAAAAAATATAACAAATTTAAACATTCACTTAAGTGAACTGCAAACTAAGTGCAGCTCAATTAAGTGCATTTTCAACTTTATAACAGTATTTTCACTACTCAATTTGAAAATCAATGCAAATTTTCACATTGCTGTGCGTATTTTGTACTCCCACATTTGATAATCAATGCATGTATTTAGCTAAAATAATTGCGTAAAATACGCCAATACGCACCTTATCTGGAGCTCTACAGTCCTCACCGGAGCCGTGTAAAATACTTGCATAGAACATGTATTTCCATCCCACTGGTCTGTCTGATGAGACTTTAAACTGTGGTCCTGTCTCTATTTGACCTTAGCTGTTGCTGGGATGTTAAACTCCTTCACTTTCAATGATGGTCATACAATGAGCAGTCGTTGTGATAGTAAGTAGAACTATATTTATAATGGTTTGTCTATTAATGTTATATTCAGGATGTTACTATAGGAATGAATGGCCTTTTTGTGGAATTTATCGGTGTATAAACTTGGAAAAGTCGCGGGAATACTGGACGAAGGCCGGAAGGCCTTCGTCCAGTATTCTCGCGACTTTTCCAAGTTTATATCCCCTATAAATTCCACAAAACGGTCATTCATTCCTTATAATTACAGCATTTGAAATAAATTCATCAAGAAAATGTGTTTATTTTCCGTTTTCTTAAGAATTATTTTATCTGCGCCTCACGGTTACAGAAAGTAGTTTGGCGTGGGAGTTTACTGGGATATAAATTTTGGCAAGAATACGGGCCAATCAAATGTTAGGGAATTGTGTAAATATTTTTGTGCTGGAATTTTAAATATATATTTCAGTCGATGTATGCCCTGATGGCAAAATGTGAACAGCTATCCACCTCTATGAATCCAGTATACAAGATCGGTGACCAGATGTATCCTTCATTTGAATGTGGAGTTTGTGTATATTCCTTTGTATATTTAAGCGTAATTTAACCCTTTCAACCCTAAGTAACTGGAATGGACTGTGATATGTTAATTTCCGACCAAGCCAATCACCACAATAGTCCATTTATGAAAAGAGGGTGTTTTTGTTCTCAAAAATATAAAAATCGTCATGAGCCAGCTGATCTGGATGTATGATTTTTGCCAATATAACTGTACAGGTCTGTAGTGTTGAAAGGGTTAATCAACATTGATATTTAAAAGTTCTCTGTCGAATATTTCAGATCTGTGGCCGATTTCATCAAAATTGCAAAGCATACTTACCTAGCAAAGTATACATTGAAGGAGAAATTTTCAATTTAAAGATAAATTTATTATACTGAATTTATTACATTATCACAGCCATTTTGGCTGTGATAATGTAATAAATTCAGTTTAATAATTCTGCAATCTTTTAATCATCACATATATGCAATCGTTAGTTCTATATGACATAAATGCAGTTCTTGTCCCATATATTATGGGCCTTTAACCCTTACAAGGCTGAATTAAATTTTGTCGCCTGCTGATCATGTTCTGTTTTCCATTTTTCTCAACAAAACATGGTCTAGCAGCATTTTATAATCATTTTCGTTGGAAATGATTCTAAAGTGCTGCCAAACCATGTTTTATTTAGAAAGAAGATAAATATGAAACAACAGCAGGCGACAGTTTTCGGTTCCAGCATTCTAAGGGTTAGAGCAATTAACACAATACTTGCCATAAGGTGGGCAGGTACGTGTATCTTGCAGTATGTATGCAATCCTTAACTAATGACTGGCACCAGGTTAGATTATTCTAATTTCAGGGCTGAATATATATTTATTTTGATGTAAATATTCCATTCTGATTTTAGGATTTTCTCCCCAATGCAGCAGGTTACATGTGGGATCGAACCTATTGGCCCAGCTTTAAATGACCTTAGCTGTTGATAGGCTGTTAAACACCAATAAATTAAAATTAACCCTTAACTAATGAAAGTAAAGACATCAAGAGGCTGCTGGATAGATTTGAGGGCCAGCTGTCCGAAAAACCCTGACCATCTTGGCCGCCGGCTGCGTGAACACAGAAACATTCCACCGATTGAACGGAGAAGACGGAGAAAGCAGGCCTGTTTGAGTCCGTCCGACAGACTACTAACCATACACTCAAACAGGCCCGCTTTCGGAGAGTGATATTGACTACAGTGGCATCCAGGGGAGCATGTTGGACCCCCTTTCGGAAAGTGAGACATAGTGATTACAGTGGCGTCCAGGGGAGCATGTGCATGTTAGACCCCCTTTCGGAAAGTGAGACATAGTGATTACAGTGGCGTCCAGGGGAGCATGTGCATGTTAGACCCCCTTTCGGTGAGTGAGACATATTGATTACAGAGGCGTCCAGGGGAGCATGTGCATGTTAGACCCCCTTTCGGAGAGTGAGACATATTGATTACAGTGGCGTCCAGGGGACCATGTGCAATTTTGAAAACAATTTGATCAAGCCCACTGGTGGAAAATAAGAAAATAGTGATCACAATGACATTTGTGTGTGGACCTTATCTGGAGCTTTGACATACCCTTGTTGTGAAACACAAGCTTATAAATAAGATAAACTTGGAAAAGTCGCGGGAATACTGGACGAAGGCCGGAAGGCCTCGTCCAGTATTCCCGCGACTTTTCCAAGTTTATCGCCATAAAAATAAGTATTTTGATTCTCAGACGGATTTTTTTAATATATTTTATATTTATTTGTTTGAGATGTTCGTCTCTGTTCTTTTTTCTTTCAAGTTGACAGATGCATATATTACCGGTATGCATCTGGCAACTTGAAAAAAATATGAGACGAACATCTCAAACAATAAAATATGTTCTATAAAGTTACTTAAACCTCTTTAGTTGTGAAAAATCACAAGACATCATTGGATTTAACATATTTTTGCATGATATGTGTTTTTATACAACTGTTTTTAAAAAATGTTACGTATTACATATTATGTTTTACCGCGGCCGCGGACAGAAAAAAATGCATAGTTTGTGTACACAACTCCTCCGAAACCTTTCAGTCAATCGATCTGAAACAATGCACACGTCTTCTACACATATTGAAGATGTGCACCTTGGTGTTTTTATGCCGAAAACATATTTTTTAACAAAAATATCACCTTTTAACTCTGCCATTTTTCTATCCAATTCTATATAAGTTCTACTATACACATATCTACGTAAATTAGTATACCTGTTTATCACAACAAGAGGAAGAAATTATGCTATAGATTTTCAAATTCTCGTTGATGTTTCTTGCCTTGGTGACGGCTTCATATTTATGCATCTTTTCTGTCTGGCCCATCTTCGACTGGCTTATTTTGTAACTTACGGCACTCTTGTTATGGCCTAATACTCCCTTGGACCACAAAATGCCTTGGTGGTCTCCACATGTGGCTGCATTACAAGTTGTGGCTGTGACTGGAGAAATGGGGCTTATGGGTTTTGCGATATCCCCAGATAATCTGCACAGTCTGATCAGTGCCTGCACTGTTTGCCATTCCATCAATGAAACACCCGTTGTGCTTCTAACAAGCAATATAGATTGTCATCAGGCTACAGGCGTGTCCTAATGCTTCTAACAGGCAATACTAGTATCAATGGTTGTCGGGCTACAGGAGTGTGCTATTTGATCTGGGGTGACACTGGTCACACTTTCCATAAGTCCAATTTCTCCAGTCACTGCTAGATTTATAATATATCAACAGTTCAATGCAATGATATGTCTTTCTAATGTCGGCCCGAGTCACAGGTGGCAAACTGTAGTTCTAGTACCTTCACAAGAGAATCAATGTTTGACATGATTTATACCGCTCTGCTCACTTGTTCTAGCGATGAGCTCAGTGGTAGAATACAGGACTTTAATACTGAAGGTTGTGAGTTCAAAACCTACCTAGGGCATGAAAAATACTTTCATAGTATTTCCATGCCACTGGCCTGTCAGATGAGACTTTAATGGTACATGCCCACTCGGTAAGCACGAAATATTAGTTATATCAGGGGCCTATTTCACCAACATTGCAAAGTATACTTTTGTAGCAAAGTATACTTTGAGGGAGAAATTTTCAATTTTAGAATAAATTTATTTCACTGCACATATTTGATGATTAAAAGTATGCAGAATCATTATACTGAATTTATTACATTATCACAGCCATTTTGGCTGTGATAATGTAATAAATTCAGTGTAATAATTCTGCATACTTTTAATCATCAAATATGTGCAGTGATTAGTTCTACATGTATATGAAATAATGCATTTTGGGAAAAATAAATGATTACTCCCTCAAAGTATACTTTGCAATGTTGATGAAATCGGGTACAGAGACATCATCTGAGACATTTTCTGGCAAATTAATCATTCATTCACCATTACCCCACGTATCTATTGGCATCATTATACATTTTATATCAGACTTAAATTTCCACACTGATATCCGGGGCGATAACCGTGTTTCCTTAAAATGTTAACGGACATAACTATTTATTGTCTGTACATGTATATATATTTTGATGTGCAGTTCTCATACTTATAATCTGTCGAAAATATTATTTTTTCAGGTGACGCATTTAATTTGTATAAATGATTAAAAAATATCATGCCGCATTGTATATGAAAATAGACTGACAACACCGCGCGTCACTATCAGTAAAATTAATATTACTAAATTATATCTGTATAGCAGGCACTCATAAGTTTTAGAACTGGTGGAATAGTGACACAATTATACGCTTATTTAATTCCTATAACGAACATGTTGGCCTACTGAGTGGACATGTACCTTTAAATTGTGGTCCTGTCCCTATACGACCTTAGGTCTTGCTGAGACGTTAATCCCCATTCATGTCCTGTCACTTGCTCTACTGTCTGTTTCACGAAACCTACCGAAATTGTACGGCTATATAAACAATGCAAAAACAATATTTTTGTGATAGTATTAAATTAAAGCAAAATTTAAGAACGAGCCTTCTTTATTTCGTGAAATTTGGTCAAATATTGATTTTATTGCGAAAAAACAATTTCCCCATGTTAAATCCACATAGACATCTTCACAGAGTGAAGTCATCATGTCTATGGGGATTTAACATGGGGAAACATTTTAGAATTTCAGTAATCCTGGACCGATTTTCAAAATTTAACTTTTGTTTTCTTAGTTAGATCATTTCCAAGCTATCTAGATAGGTTTCGGAGTCAATTTCCAAATTCTTTCGTTTTTTTGACTCCTCCCCCACACTGCTTTACCTCTTTTTCCCCCATGTTAAATTCCCATAGAGAAATCAATTTTTCGTAATAAAATCAACCTCAATTTTATGACCCAAATTTAAAAAAATTTAACGAAATAAATTTTGATAAAATTTAACATTATCCAAAAAAAAAAGTTTTTGCATTGTCTATATAGCCGTAAAATTTTGGCAGCTTTCGTGAAACAGACAGTAGTTTGAACTTTCAGTGCTGAATTTGCAATGTTTCTCCCATACAGGTGTATTTCCATCTGTATATGGGCTTTTTGCTGAATGGACATTACACACCATTCAATAAGTTTATCATGCCAGCCGTAAAAAAAACATGCCAGCCGTACAAAAGACTTTAGAATGAACTGCTCCACATTAAATTTCAGACTAACCCTTAACTAGAAAAGAGATAACTTTGTAAATAACGTAAATAATCAGAATATTTTCATAATGCAGATCCCGATGAAAAGGCTTGTTACGATCATATGTGGTTGTGACTGGAGAAATCGGGCGTATGGGTTTTCTGACCAGTGTAGATCCAGATCAGCCTGTGCTTCCGTTTGATCAGAATCTGCACTGTCCGTCATTCCATCTATGAAAAACACGTCATGCTTCTAACAAGGAATATAGATTGTCACATTGGTCACAAAACCCATAAGCCCCATTTCTCCACCAGGACCAGTCACAGCCAATTATTGATCTTGTTTTTATGTTCCCCGGAAAATAAAAAAAGGCGTATATATAGTCTCCACCCAGTTCATCTATCCGTCGTGTTAACTTTTCTGGTTATCATAAGTCGGATTGGCTTGAAACTTCATACACTTATTGGACATCTTCCATATTTTCATTCTATAGCCCACCACATTCAGCTCATTTGCGGTAAAGATTTTGATGGGTACATCTCCCATCATCAGTGTTGCTGATTTCTTGTCTATCATTGGGATAGAAATTTGTTAGCTGCACATTTATCTAGAATTTTATATGATGTCCGATTCAATTATTATGGTGCTCAGCAGAAACCACTGCACACATATGAAATTCAAGTCACATTGGCTTACTTTGTCCAGTTTGTCAATATTCACATTGTGCGTTTAATATAGGAATGAATGGCCTTTTTGTGGAATGTATCGGGGTATAAACTTGGAAAAGTCGCGGGAATACTGGACGAAGGCCTTCCGGCCTTCGTCCAGTATTCCCGCAACTTTTCCAATTTTATATCCCCGATAAATTCAACAAAAAGGCTATTCATTCTTTATAATTCCAGCATTTTAAATAAATTCATCAAGAACATGTGTTTATTTTCCGTTTTCTTAAGAATTATTTTAACTGCTCCTCACGGTTATGGAAAGTAGTTCGGCGTGGGAGTTTACTGGGATATAAATTTTGGACAAATGTTAGAGAATTGTGTAAATATGTTTGTGCTGGAATTATATTTCGGCAACCTGTGATACATATCGTGAACAACTTCACCAGGTGAAGGCACTGGTGATAATTATATGTTAATGGGTATATATAATTTTCATCTTTCCATCCGGTTGTTTGCCAATTCTTCTGTTCGCAACACATACGCTTAACAGTTCATAAATTTATTTTATCACATGAAAACATTGTTATTCCGTGCTGTAACCCATTTCATAAATGTGATATGACACGCGTGTAATAACACCTGGAGGGATTCTGATTGGCTGGCCGCATCATCCTAATTTATGTATTCGTATTTTCCGCCAACGTTATGTCGAATGAATAAAATTGAGATGTTCTAAATGACGTACGTACGACAAAGCGATGATGTTTGATGTTTTGACATTGACGTCATCATGTTTGAAATGTCATTACTTAAATTATTCGAATGTGCACCTGGGGGCCGTTTCACTAAACTTCGTACGACTAAAATGTTTGTAAGTGCAAAATTATGATAGTCTGTAAATTTCACATTAACATTGTTTTCTTGTAAATAATTATTGGATTTACATTTATTGAGCATATGCTGCATATGCAGCCTATGCTCAATAAATGTAAATCCATAAATCGAAATTTACAGACGATCTTAAATTTGCACTTAGAAGTTTAGTGAAACGGGCCCCTGTTTGGTAATATGAAGTGTTTAGAAAGAACAGGAACCTATTTATATATAACATATGTATAATCATTTTCTTGCAGGGATTGAAACTATTTCTCTGTGGAGACTTTTAACGACATGCGAATATAGTCAATGGCGTCTGCTCACTGAAACATATTGGACATCTCCACGTTGGCTGCTCTGTGGAGGGTGAAGTCATGTGATAAACAGAATCTCAAACTCGTTTCCATTTGATATGAGATTTATGAAACTCGTCCGCAATTTTATGCAATTCGCCAGAGACTGGTGCATAAACTGTGCGTGACTCGTTTCATAAATCTTGTATCAAATGGGAACTCGTTTGAGATCCTCTATATATTTCTGTTATTCTTCAATATAATCTTTTCATGTTTGCCTCGTGTCTTTCTACCATCATTCTGCATGAAATGCATCATCACAAGGCCATCGACTTAGTCTTTTGTGAACTTCTTATTTATGTTCATGGAATGTTTTCATATTTGCCATCCATATTTCCATTTCGAAGCCTACACACATGGCCAATATGCGCAAGGTCAAGGTAGGTAAAATGACTTGCAGTAACATTTTTTCTTTGTCAGTCCAGGCTGTGACCGGGGGTATTCGTGAGCCCCTGCTCACTTAATATGTGGCTATGACCAGAAATGTGATCACTGTAGATCCTGATCAGGATTTGCACTGTTTGCCATTCTATCTATAAAACACTGTTCATGCTTCTAACAAGCAATATAGATCGATCGTTATTATGGTTATTAGGCTACAGAAGTGTGATATTTAATCACAAATCCCATAAGCCCCATTTCCCCAGTCACAACCACATATAGTTTGTCTTTGTAGTTATACCCCTTTGTAGTTCACCAATATTCACCCAATATATTTACACACACATACAGGGTGATTAGACTTCACTCAGCGCAACCCGTCCCTAATGACCTTAACTGTTGATGGGACGTTAAACCCCATTCATTTCATTTCACTCACCGCAGATGGTTCCTACTGTCTGTTTCACGAAAGCTGCCCAAATTTTACGCCCTTATAAACAATTCTAAAACATTATTTTTTTGATAATATTAAATGTTATAAAAATTTAAGAATGAGCCTTCTTTTTATTTCGTGAAATTTTGTCAAATACATGTACTGATTTTATTGCGAAAACAAAATTTCCCCATGTTAAATCCCCATAGACATCTTCACGGAGTGGAGTGAAGATGTCTATGGGGATTTAACATGGGGAAATTTTTTAGAATTTCAGAAATACTGGACCGATTTTTAAAATTTAACTTTTGTTTTCTTAGTTAGGTCATTTCCAAGCTATCTAGCTAGGTTTCGGAGTCAATTTCCAAAAAAATTGTTTTTTGACTCCTCCCACAAGTCCTCTACCTCTTTTCCCCCATGTTAAATTCCCATAGAGAAATCAATTTTTCGTAATAAAACCAATATTTGACCAAATTTCACGAAATAAAAAGAAGGCTCATTCTTAAATTTTCCTTTAATTTAATATTATCGAAAATAATATTGTTTTTGAATTGTCTATATGGCCGTAAAATTTGGGCAGCTTTCGTGAAACAGACAGTAATGTTAGAGGATAGTGTTTTGACAGAGGAGATTTTGACCTACCTACTAGTAGTTATATATATGAGACAAGCCATGTGATTATGTACTTAAGAACAAGTGTGATATCTCCTGAAAAATATTTACAAAATGTGCGATATTTTCCGTAAATGACGTCGAATATTGACAAAACATTCATGGCAAATGCGGAATTTAATTCCGCATTTGCTATGAAAATTTCGTGATCTTTTGACGTCTTTTACAGAAAGTGTCTCCGTTTCTGTAAATTTATTACAAAATCGCATGTTTCAAATGTGGCTGTAACTGAAGAAATGGGACTTGTGGCACTTCAGCTCCTGTAGCCTATTTCACCAACATTGCAAAGTATACTTATCTGGCAAAGTATACTTTGAGGGAGTAATCATTAATTTCTCCCAAAATGCATTATGTCATATAGAGCTAACGACTGCATATATTTGATGATTAAAAGTATGCATAATTATTATACTGATTGTATTACATTATCACAGCCAAAATGGCTGTGATAATGTAATACATTCAGTATAATAAAAATTAATAAATTTATCTTTAAATTGAAAATTTCTCCCTCAAAGTATACTTTGCTAGATAAGTATACTTTGCAATGTTGGTGAAATAGGCTACTGGGGGCCATTTCACCAAAATATGTAAGACTAAAATGTGCAAAATTAGATTAGTCGGTAAATTTCACATTAACAATGTTTTCTTGTAAACAATCATTGGATTTACATTTATTGAGCATTCAATAGATGTAAATCCATCAATTGGAATTTTCAAACAATCCTAAATTTGCACTTCCAAACATTGTAGTCGTACAAAGTTTAGTGAAACGGGCCCCTAATCACACACGTTTGCACTGTATAGGATCTACATCATATCATGTATATGTGCTTATAATAAAAAGCTAGATGTGTGTTTTAATTACTGAATGATGAACAATGCTGACCCTGATCAGACTGTTGATGCACAGGCTGGCCTGGTTCTACTCTGGTCTCAATTATCATAAGCCCTGTTTCTCCAGTCACAGCCACAAATCAGTGTTCCATGTTATAATCATATCAAATTGTACACACATGTACATGCATGGGATGCTGGCTAAATGAAGCTACATCTATAATATATTTTATTGCATAAAATTGGCTTTGGTAGTGTAATAACGCAATGTATTGCATAAAGCTAGCTTTCACGGTGATTAACCCATTTCAATCTAAGGATATGATAATTATACCCACTTTTTTTGTAAAAAAAAACGGGTATATTGTTTTCGTCACGGGTGTCCGTCCGTCCGTACGTCCGTACGTCCGTCCGTACGTCCGTCACGTTTCTTGTAACTCGAAAAACTTTTTCACCTTCATACCTACGCGCCTGATATTTGGTATGTAGCTTCGTTATCATGTGCAGATGCGCAAAGTGAAATTTGGATTTTTTGGATGACCCTCTCCACATGGAAATATCAACCCCCTTTCGGACTCAGAATTTTCCCATTCCTCGTAAACTCGAAAAAACTTTTTCAACCTTCAACCTACGCGCCTATATTTGGTATGTAGCCCGTTATCATGTTGCAGATGCGCAAATTGAATTTGGATTTTTCATCCGACCCTCCACATGGATTATCTCCCCCTTTCGGACTCAGAATTTCCCCATTTTTTCCCCTCGTAAACGAAAAAACTTTTTCACCTTCATACCCCTAAAAGCGCCGATATTTGGGTATGTAGCTTCGTTATCATGTGCATTGCCAAAGTGAATTTGGATTTTTTGATCCGACCCTCCATCTGGATTTTATCTCCCCCTTTCGGACTCAAGAATTTTCCCATTTTTTTCCCTCGTAACTCGAAAAACTTTTTTCACCTTCATACCCTACCGCCCGATATTTGGGTAATGTTAGCTTCGTTATCATGTGCAGATGCGCAAAAGGTGAATTTGGATTTTTCATCCGACCCTCCATCATGGATTAATCTCCCCCTTTCGGAACTCAAAGTTTCCCATTTTTTTCTCTTAACCTCCGAAAAACTTTTTTCACCTTCATACCTACGCGCCGATATTTGTATGTAGCTTCGTATCATGTGCAGATGGCGCAAAGTGAATTTGGATTTTTTGATCCGACCCTCCATCATGGATTATCTCCCCCCCTTTCGGGACTCAGAATTTCCCATTTTTTTCCTCGTAACTCGAAAAACTTTTTCACCTTCATACCTACGCGCCTGATATTTTGGTATGTAGCTTCGTATCATGTGCAGATGCGCAAAGTGAATATTTGATTTTTCATCCGACCCTCCATCATGGATTATCTCCCCCCTTTCGGACTCAGAATTTCCCATTTTTTCCTCGTAACTCGAAAAACTTTTTCACCTTCACCTACTACGCGCCTGATATTTGGTATGTAGCTTCGTTATCATGCAGATGCGCAAAAGTGAATTTTGATTTTTTGATCCGAACCCCCATCATGGGATTAACTCCCCCTTTCCGACTCAGAATTTCCCATTTTTTCCTCGTAACATCGAAAATCTTTTTCACCTTCATACCTACGGCCCTGATATTTGGTAATGTAGCTTCGGTTTAATCAAGGTTGCAGATGCCAAAGTGGAATTTGGATTTTTCATCCGACCCTCCATCAGGATTATCTCCCCCTTTCGGACAGAAATTTTCCCATTTTTTCCTCTTTAAATCCGAAAAACTTTTTCACCTTTCATACCCTACGCGCCTGATTATTTGGTATGTAGCTTCGTTTATCATGTGCAGATGCGCAAAGTGAATTTGGATTTTTGATCCGACCCTCCATCATGGATTATCTCCCCCTTTCGGACTCAGGAATTCCCCCATTTTTTCTCGTAACTCGAAAAACTTTTTCACCTTCATACCTACGGCTCCTGATATTGGTATGTAGCTTCGTTATCATGTGCAGATGCGCAAGTAAAGTGAATTTGGATTTTTGATCCGACCTCCATCATGGATTATCTCCCCCTTTCGGACTCAGAATTTTTTCTTTTTTTCACTTTGCGCATCTGCACATGATAACGAAGCTACATAGCAAATATCAGGCGCGTAGGTATGAAGGTGAAAAAGTTTTTCGAGTTACAACAAACGTGACGGACGGACGTACGCACGTACGCACGTACGCACGTACGGACGTACGGACATACAGATGCGCAAAGTGAATTCGGATTTTTCATCCGACCCTCCATCATGCAGATGCGCAAAGTGAATTCGGATTTTTCATCCGACCCTCCATCATGGATTATCTCCCCCTTTCGGACTCAGAATTTCCCATTTTTTCCTTGTAACTCGAAAAACTTTTTCACCTTAATACCTACGCGTCTGATATTTGGTTCGTAGCTTCGTTTTGATGTGCTGATGCGCAAAGTGAATTCGGATTTTTTATCCGACCCTCCATCATGGATTACCTCCCCCTTTCGGACTTAGCATTTGGGGAAAGTGGGTATATTGCGATGGCGCGCCATCGACTTTTTCTAGTTTTTGTTGAAAAAATTTCATTATTTTGTTTATTTCTCGATAAAGGTATATGTTGTTGCCACTCATTTGAACCGTCTCGACGAGACGGTTCAAATGAGTGGTAACAACATATACTTTTGAGAGGACCCTCAGTTGTATTCTTGACTTTCTGGTACTTGACAGTTGAATACGGTTATACCCATTATAAAATTACTAAGATTAGTACTAATCCTATTACTTTTGGGGAGTGGGGCTAAATGACTGTGGTGTGGTGAGGACCCGGCACCAGGTCAGGTTATTCTTATTTCAGGGCTGAATATAGTTGTTTCCTGTAAATATTCAGTTCTTATTTTGTGATTTACCCCCCATTGTAAAAGGTAACATTTGGCGTGTGTTTTGGCTTTCCCCAGTATTACTATATGTAGCTGTAACTGGAGAAATTGGGTTCATGAGATTTTTTACCAGTGTAGCTCCTGATCAAATAGCACACTCCAGTAGCCTGATAGCAATCTATATTGCTTGTTAGAAGCATGACGGGTGTTTCATTGATGGAATGGTGAACAGTGCAGATCCTAATCAGACTGCGGATGCACAGGCTGATCAGGATCTACACTGGTCGCAAAACACATAAGCTCCATTTCTCCAGTCACAGCCACATATATGAACAACTATCAATAACAAAGCAAATGGCGTTAAGTTACTCGCAAGGGAAGTAATCATTGTTATTTATACAGGTGAGACATGGGTTTTGATCCCGTTAACCCGGCCTCATATGACGTTAGCTGTTGGCAGGCCGTTAAACACCATTAAATAAATATATGTAAATATTTATACAGTATTACTGTGCCATTCATATATATTAATACCGAAGAAAGCCGAATATTCCGAATGCATGTTGTAGAAGTGTGATGGGTTTTCACTCGCCTGGATCTACACTTATTGTAATAGCCACAATACCCATTTTGTCGGACAGAGTCACAAATAATGGGAATGTGCAATATAGTCGTCTATTTAATAATAAATGTATGTGCATTTGATTGAAAATGGGTATATGGTGTCATAGTAGCCCTTTCAAGCCTACTGACCATAATGTTAACATTTGAAAACACTGTAGATCCTGATGAGCCGCTCGTACCGAGCCATCTCGCCAAAATCTACGGTATTTGTCATTATTTTCAGATTTTTAAAAAAAATATTACTCATGATTAATGAACTAGTCCACATATTTCAAGTACGTTCTTTGGCTTTCCTGTATGTGAGAGTTGAACCTGGTTATACCGGTATGGCTTCTCGGGGAAGGGGCCAAGTGGTATGGACCTGGCACCATGTCAGTAACCTATTTCATCAACATTGCAAAGTATACTTTTCTAGCAAAGTATACTTTGAGGGAGTACCGTAATCATTTATTTTTACCGAAATGCATTATTTCATACAGAACTGACGACTGCATATATTTGATGATTAAAAGTATGCAGAATTATTATACTGAATTTATTACATTTTCACAGCCATTTTGGCTGTGATAATGTATTAATAAATTCAGTATAATAAAAATTAATAACTATCCTTAAATTAAAAATTTCTCCCTCAAAGTATACTTTGCTAGAAAAGTATACTTTGCAATTTTGATGAAATCGGCTACAGGTTATTCGCATTTCAGAGCTGAATACATGTATATATTTGTTTGATCTTGGGAGTTTCCCCCAATGCAGCAGATTATATATGGGATCGAACCCGTTGGCCCGGCCTTAAATGATCTTAGCTATTGATAGGCCATTAAACACCAATAAAAAGTATGTGCTTACCTCACTGGCTTCCTTTTGTGATGGTGTGTCACATACGTGGTCATTACATCCCCATCTACATTCAGGTGAATCAAGTTTATCTCTTTACATGCTAGCGTGAATATATCCGCCAAACAAATTAGTATATGTTTCATTTCTCTCTGTAAATATGTCTTGAAATTCCATTAGAATTGAGTCCTCAGGACTCAATTCTAATGAAATTCCAAGACATATTCATGATATTTACAGGGAGAAATAAAAGAAATGATTCTGAATTGTTGTCTGCTACTTTTGAACTAGTTATAGCCCAAACATTTCCCAGCATGCAAAGAGTTAAATACCATTACATATTTCTGTAAATATGAGTTGTGATTTTGAGAAGTTCGCTCATTATGGACAAGTTAATATTGGATAATTTAACCTGTTGACCCGGCCTTAAATGACCTTTGTTGTTGATAGGCCGTTAAACACCACTAATCAATCAATACTTACATTCTTGTTTTTATTGTATTAATTATTTATGGCTGTGACTGGAGAAATTGGGCGTATGGGTTTTACGACCAATGCAGATCCAAATGCACAGTCTGATCAGGATCAGCACTGTTCGCTAGTCCATCAATGAAATACCATTCATGCTTCTAAGTTAAATATAACATATAGATTGTGATCAGACTATAGGAGTGTGCTATTTGATCTGGAGCAACACTAGTCACAAGACTCCATTCATATGACTATAAATCTTGTTGGTTTTTGACCAGTGTAGATCCTGATCAGGCTGCACAAATGCACATGATCTGTACCGTTCGCTATTCCACCAATGAAACACCCGTCACGCTTCTAACAGGTCGTATGCTATTGATATGTAGCAACACCGGTCACAAATCTCCATTCTCCAGCCGCAGGCACATTTGAGACACGCCATCTGATTTTGTACCTTCGGACATCTGCGTAATTTCATGAAACACGTTTGCCACAATATTTTCCGTAAATGATGTCAACAGTTGACAAAATTTTCAGAGTTCCGCATGTACATGTTGTCAACCTTTGACTTTCTTTATGAAAAATATTGTAAATTGTGTAAATGTATTTAACCCTTAGACCGCTACTCATCACAATTGTCATCTGCTGTTGCTTTTATATCTTGCCTTATTTCTCAATAACAACATGTTTGACATGGTCTATGGGTTAATGAAATTACGCAGATGCCCGGTGATACAAACTCACATGGTGTGTCTCATATGAGTGTGTCCTTGTCTTGTATAATGTGTGTTTAATAAAATTAAGTTTAACCTACATTATGTACGTAGTTATTTTTTTCCAATGGCATCGACCAATTCGCAATGCCGACCAATTCGCAATGCCGGCAGTCACATTTGTAATAATCAAACATTTATGACACAAAAACGACAGCTAGTTATTATGGTAATTTCATTATTACACCGCGGACAGGTTCATCCTTCCCGGTACACCTGGTTTGGCCCCGTGTACATGTTTGGCTTTCTTGTTACTTGAGAGTTGAATCCGATTATATCCACTATTAAAGTAGTAAGAATAGTACTAATCGTATTACTTTTAGGGAGTGGGGCAAAGTGGTTTTGGTGTGGTGATGACCTGGCACCAGATTAGGTTATTCTAATTTCGGGACTGAAAATTTATTTTTCTGTAAATATTCAGTTCTCATTTTGGGATTCAGCCCCCATCCACCCCATCCACCCCCATCCATACAGGTGAAATGTGGGATTCGATACTGTTGGCTGTTGCCAGGCGTTAAACAGCATTAAATAAATAAATATACTGCGGACGGCAGGTTGGGAGCATGCAAATGGTGGGGTTAAGTAACTGGGGCCCGTTTCACTAAACTTCGTACGACTAAAATGTTCGTAAGTGCAAAATTAGCATAGTCTGGAAATTTCAATTGATGGATTTACATTTATTGAGCATAGGCTGCATATGCAGCCTATGCTCAATAAATGTAAATCCATTAATTGTGTACAAGAAAACATTTTTAATGTGAAATTTACAGACTATCATAAGTTTGCACTTACGAACATTTTCGTGGTACTAAGTTTAGTGAAACGGCTCCCTGGTATAGGATACGGTTATTTTAATTTCACTGCTGAAGATATGAGGATATATATTTATGTAAATACTCGGTTCTGATTTTAGCTCCACCAACAATCCGTACAGGTGAAGTACGTGATTCGACCACATTGACCCGGAGTAAAATGTGGAAATGTACAAAATGACAATGACCCAGATTTTCCACAAATGTACTAAGGTTTTCAGCGTTCATTTGTTTGTAATCACAAGGCTACTTTGGTGATTATACTCGCCCAACTTTATACACTCATGTATACGTTTGTCGGTATTCATTATCCCCTCGCTGATAGGCAGAGGCGATACTGTGTTAGTTTTACTATGCTTCGAAAGTTTCCTTTTATTTCTGTCAGTCAACTCTTTGTAATCCTGTTGCAGTCATAAACAAACAGATGCAAACTCTGTGAAATTATGTCATAGATTCGTGACATAATTCTGCAGTTTGTTTGCATCGATGGTTTAGTTGTTCCCTATGTTTTCCTTGGTGTTTTGGTTATTTGCTAGATTTCCCTCGGCGTTTTGGCTGTGTGATAGGTTTACCTCATTGTTTTGTTCGTTTGCTATCTTTGCATCGGTATTTTTGGCTTTCTGCTAGCTTTGTCTCGGTGTTTTGGCTGTCTGCTAGCTTTGTCTCGGTGTTTTGGCTGTCTGCTAGCTTTGTCTCGGTGTTTTAGCTGTCTGCTAGATTTGTCTCGGTGTTTTGGGTGTCTGCTAGATTTGTCTCGGTGTTTTTGGTGTCTGCTAGATTTGCCTCGGTGTTTTGGTTGTCTGCTAGATTTGCCTCGGTGTTTTGGCTGTCTGCTAGATTTGCCTCGGTGTTTTGGCTGTCTGCTAGATTTGTTTCGGTGTTTTGGCTGTCTGCCACATTTGCCTCGGTGTTTTGGCTGTCTGCTAGATTTGCCTCGGTTGGTTGTCTGCTAGATTTTTCTCGGTGTTTTGGCTGTCTTCTAGATTTTTCTCGGTGTTTTGGCTGTCTGCTATATTTGTCTCGGTGTATGGCTGTCTGCTAGATTTGCCTCGGTGTTTTGACTGTCTGCTAGATTTGCCTGGGTGTATGGCTGTGTGCTAGATTTGCCTGGGTGTATGGCTGTCTGCTAGATTTGTCTCGGTGTTTTGGCTGTCTGCTATTTGTCTCGGTGTTTTGGCTGTCTTCTAGATTTGCCTCGAAGTTTTGGCTGTCTGCTAGATATTGTCCTCGGTGTTTTGGGCTGACTGCGAGATTTGCCTCGGTGTATGGCTGTCTGCTAGATTTCTCTCGGTGTTTTGGCTGTCTGCTATTTGTCTCGGTGTTTTGGCTGTCTGCTAGATTTGCCTCGATGTTTTGGCTGTCTGCTAGATTTGTCTCGGTGTTTTGGCTGTCTGCTAGATTTGCCTCGGTGTATGGCTCTCTGCTAGATTTTTCTCGGTGTTTTGGCTGTCTGCTAGATTATGCCTCGGTGTTTTGGCTGTCTGCTAGATTTGTCTCGGTTGGCTTTCTGCTAGATTTGCCTCCGTCGGTGTTTTTGGCTGTCTGCTAGATTTGCCTCGGTGTATGGCCTCGATGTTTTTGGTTGTTTGCTAGCTAAGAATTGTCTCGCTGTTTTGGCTGTTCGCTATATTTGCCTCATTGTTTTTGTTTGGCTCTGGTAATTTGGCTTTTTACTAGATTGGCCTCGGTGGTTTGTCTATTTGCTAGATTTGCCTATGTGTTTTGAATGTTTGCTACATTTTGCCTCGGTATTTTAACTGTTTGTTATATTTGCCTCGGTATTTTAACAGTTTGTTAGATTTACCTCGGTGTTTTAACTGTTTGCTAGATTTGCATCGGTGTTTTGACTGTTTGCTATATTTTGCTTCGGTATTTTAACTGTTTGCTATATTTGCCTCGGTATTTTAACAGTTTGCTATATTTGCCTCAATGTTTTAACTGTTTGCTAGATTTGCATCGGTGTTTTAACTGTTTGCTATATTTGCCTGGGTATTTTAACAGTTTGCTAGATTTACCTCGGTGTTTTAACTGTTTGCTATATTTGCATCGGTGTTTTGACTGTTTGTTATACTTAGCTTCGGTATTTTAACTGTTTGCTTAACAGTTTGCCAGATTTGCCTCAGTGTTTTAACTGTTTGCTAGATTTGCATCGGTGTTTTAACTGTTTGCTATATTTAACTCGGTGTTTTAACTGTTTGCTAGATTTACCTCGGTGTTTTAACTGTTTGCTAGATTTGCCTCGGTGGTTTGACTGTTTGCCTCAGCATGTTTGGTTGTTTGCTTTTTACTCGATGCTTTAGCTGGCCTAGGGGATATGACATTGGACTTCAATAATGGAGGCTGTGAGTTCAATCCTCACCCTAGGCGTGAACAATACTAACATAGTATTTCTATCCCACTGGTCTGTCGGGTGAGACTTTAAACTATGGTCCCGTCTCAGTATGACCTTAGCTGTTGCTGTGACGTTAAACCCATTCACCTCACCTTTAGCTGATTGGTAGATTTGCCTCGGTGTTTTAGCTGTCATATAGGTTTCCTTCGATGTTTTACATGTAGCAATTATCTGTATTTGCCTCGGTGTTTCTCTAGATTTACCTCGGTGTTTTGTTCTCTAGCTACGGCACCGTAACACATGGACCACGTTTACAAAGGTCATTGACTTTCACATGTACACATAACTTTCTAACATTCGGACACTAATTGAAAAAAATGAAGCTATAATTTCTTCGAGTCAACGTTTCATGACTAGTCTATCGGCTGACAAACTTCTCGTAGGATTTTTATGTGCCCTATGTTTGACACTGGATTCATGAACTAGAACGTATACCATGTCGAAAAAACTTGGGTAGACATTTGGTAGCCCGGCAACGAATGAGAAATCCAAGATGGCCGCCAGCGGCCATTTTGAATTATTGTCGCATTTAACTTTGCAACCAAATGGTCTAGAAACATAAGCAGCACATCATTTCTGACTAATTTCAGGCCGGGAAGTCCATTAGTAAGGCTATTCTTGCGATTGGTGATCTCCCTGATATAGAAATCCAAGATGGCCGCCAAATGTTATGTTAAAAATGTATAATTTGCTTGAAATGTTTCTGAATTTTAACGAAATGTGTATATATGCACTCCTATGTTTATTATACTGTCTTAATAAGGCTTAAAATGGCAAATGTAATTTACAAATGTCAGTTTCTGGTTGTAGTATTTTAAATCTGTAATTTTGACATCATTATTACTGCCATGTAAATGATATAATGGTCAACAAAATATAGCAACTTACAAAATTGTTAGTAATATTTATTATCTAACTAAGTCGAACTATTAGTATCATTTACATGTATATGAAGACACCATAACTATGTACCAAATGAGGCTGTATGCAAAAATGGACAACATGTCAGTTGGGACCAGTCTAATACATCCGGCAATTTGATTGCATTCAATGTGGACAGTGTCCACTTTACTAATTTTGGCAAATTGTGTATAGTTTAAAACTGATCCCAAATGCCAAGGAGTACGTTTTGGCATGCTGTATCACCTATTAATTGGCTGTTTGTGTTCAGTTTCCTGTAATATGTGTACGTTTGAGTATTAAAGCTTTGTATACTTGTCCTTACATCCATAATTATATTAGGAAACACTTATAACTGTCAATAAATGTTGATACTTTAAGCACCTGTCTCGAATAACAAAAGTGAATGTGAATGTTACTGTGTTTATATGAGACACATGCATATTGATTATTTGAGACAGTCATTTTAACACTAAGATCCTAAACGTTTGTATGCTCATCATATAATCTATACACATCCTGATGGAGTTTTACACATCGTTATATCTGGGATACATTGACATTTACAAAACTTGCAACAAGGAACACCATTCCTTCTGCATGTACATCTGATATTTGCACACTTTGTGCATGTACACATCTGTGCACATGTATCAGGAATCGGTGTTCTACATACATCGGGCATGAACAACTCCTCTACATCTATAAACCCGTACTGAGTCGGATCCAATACCTCTGATTCCATACAAAGCAGAGATGTCATCTGATATGTTGCATAAAATGCCCTGAGAATGTGTCCCCTAATAGCATGACTAGTTGGAGGTAGCTGGTCTAGTGATAGTCCCCTTGCTGTGGTGGTACATGTATGTCCGTAACTGATTAATTGTGGTACACTTACTACACCCGTTCAACTCAGCTGATTCCATTACATTGTCCATATTGGAAGTGTTAGGATGTATACGAAAGTCCTTCAAAAGCAGTTGGGTTACACTTCAAGCCTGCATGTTTAGTACCCAGTTTACTGGTGTAATCACAACCTGTGATAGTATGAACAGCTGGCAGTACGCTACACAAATCCTCTCCAACCCTATCTGCCAATGTATGGATGGGGATATAACGAGTGGAATCACCGACGCCAGTCTTAACCCAGAGTTCATGAAGGTCGTGTTTACTGAGTTCGCTCCAACAGTACATCATCTGTATAAACACATCGGTGTCTGACGATATGACTACAATTAGCATGGTTCCATTTGTCACTGCATGCATAGCATGAGGTACAATCCGGGTATCTGCTTCTTCCAGTTCTCTGTGTAATTCGGGTACTTCCTGTGATTTCCCCTCAGAAACACAGATACACGGAACTGTTTGTTCTCTGACATATTGCTTACAAATACCTCAGTAACCTGTAATGATGACTGTGTGTCATTTTGTCCATCAATGATTTGCTGATGAAGCAACAGCTGCAGGTTTCGTTTGTTACTACCAGAAGACCAAAATCGTTCCATTTCAACTGGTAGTGATGTTTGTTTGTTGATGATATTCAGTTCAATAGGACAAGTCGTCTGTCGACGTTTCCTTTCCGAGTCTTTAACTGATTTATCGATGTAGGAATCGAAGATGAAGTTAATTCTATCAGCTACAATCGTTGATTTCGTAAGATAGTCCAATATTATGTTGCTATATTCGCCAAAGTCTTTGATTCCTTTTGTCCTTATCTTTCTAATGTTACCCATCATGTCTACGATAAACGTTGTGTGAAATGTGTCATGTCTGTTTGGGAATTTCTGATCATCTGCAGTAAGTTCATGTTCCAGCTCTTGCACAATGGAACTTTTCACTGCCTTTGTCATTAAACCTTCCTGATCAAAGAGATCTGATTCTGGTGTGACGTCATACTGCAATAGATCTTACATTGCACTTCCACGTACCCTGGCTACCTCAAGAAATCTCTGTTGCTGCCCTCGTTCCTTCCGTTGTGATATCTTGACTGATGATTTACATTCTCTTGATGAATGATGTATACTTCGAAAGGTCTTCAGGTTGGTTCGATGGATTGTTTCACAGAAACGCATTGTCTTCTCCACAAAACGGCCTTTCCGCAGGGTGTCATATGCTGTATTTCCGATTGTCGTCACATGCAATAGTTGATACGAATATCGTCTGTCATTACTTCTTGTGTGACAATGTTGTGGAGTTTATGGGTTGAATGGCGTCCACCTTGAATGGATTTTCATATTTCTCAATGAATGTCAGAATGGCCTGAACATTCTTCTCGACCATGATGGTATCCGTTCTGATTCACGGTCAGGTCATACGCGCTGGTTCTTGCCCCGCTTAATTCTCTGTGAAGGTTGCTGATGGCCAACATTTCATGGTATATGAGTTCCCATTTGGCAACAAATTTCTTTTTCTAGAACTACCAATTATGCCTGAGCTACCTTTTTGTGATTTGTTGATGGTTTGCTCCAGTGCCATATCTGCACCAACTGCTTTGAAATGACCCTCGGTTCGTTTCACAACAAACTTTCCTTCCTGAAAAGCTATATCACCTAAGCCGTTGAACGGACGTTAAATCCTATTTTATCACCTGCTCCTTTCTATAATTGGATGCCGATAATGCTGTGTCCCGAAGAAACAGTAACGGTTAAACAAAACATGTAGAACGTCGATCTGCAAATCCATGTTTATGAAATTACCTAAACGTACATTCGAACTAATCTATAATATATAGGTAAACTGTTGTCATGGAAACCTTCAATGTAGCATGACAACCGCATCAAAATATTTCCAACTAGGGTAATATACTATGCATATTATACAATTGCATATACACTCATTTTGAATGACTATCACAAATATTTAAGCAAATCATGCATTTTCCGCACAATATTTGGCGGCCATTTTGGATTAATAAGTCAAGGAGATCTCCAATCGCGAATATAGCCACACTAATGGATTCCTCGTCCTGAAATGAGTCGGAAATGATGTGTTATTTATGTTTCTAGACCCACTGGTTGCAAAGTTAAATGAGATACTAATTCAAAATGGCCGCCGGCGGCCATCTTGGATTTCTCATTCGTTGCCGGTGTACCAAATGTCTACCCAAGTTTTTTTGACATGGTACATGGTCTAGTTCACGAATCAAGTGTCAAACATAGGGCACATAAAAATCCTACGGGAAGTTCCACAGCCTATGCATTAGACCGCAACCAACCATCATGTGGATAATGCGGTATTGAATGCCATTCCTCCTAGCTATAGAGGCATTGCTTTTTCTTAGGGCATTGACAAAACGAAGATACTGAGCTATGCGAACTGTCATCTCGTTGACACGCTGGCTGTTATCTTAGAAAGGATATACATTGCCGACTATGAGATATATGGGCTTATTGCCCCTGTGACTAAAGTAGGCCAATCTCTGCCTGCGCAGCCTGATTATGGCTTGTAACGTTCTTTTGAGTTTTAAAACACTTAAGATGCATCAAACGTTACGTTTAGATTTGTACGAGCTTGTAGGAATGTGTTAGTTTGTCAGAGCTACATTGGTCAAACGTTGTTGTTTTGTTGGGCTGACCGTGATTGGAGAAATGGGGCTAATGTTCAATGCTACCAGTGTATACCCATACCAGACTGCGCTGTCTGGGCAGGATATACACTAGTCGATACTCAGTCAGTGAAACGCCCGTTAGCAAACAGTATGGATCCTTATCAGGGTTCCAGTGTGTTTTAGCAGATCAGGAGCTTGGCTGTCAACCCATTCCATAGTAAGCCTCATTTCTCCAGTCACAGCCACGTATATATATGCCGACATTAACGTAGACCCTGTATTTTTTTTTAGAAACTCACATACCGTCTTTTATTTTATTATTATTATTATTGTTGTAACTCAGGACTGCGTTTTTCCTCCCATATTTCGGAAAAACAATCCATTTACCACGACAATGGAGAAAAACGACAAACACGAGAATGATGAAAAAGGTGACGTTGATTTACATACGGAATCGGATGAATCTGGCTCTAAGTTTTACATATACTACATGACTTTCTTCGCGACAATCGGCGGTCTTCTATTCGGCTATGACACCGGTATCATTTCCGGTTCTATGTTGCTCATCGAGGACTATTGGCAACTGTCGGACTTGTGGAAGCAAAGTATCGTGGCGGCCACGGTGGGGGCGGCGGCGGTTTTCGCGCTCATCGCGGGCTTCCTGAGCGATTTACTGGGGAGGAAGAAGGTGGTGATGTTGGCGAGCGTTATATTCACCGCCGGCGCGGCCGTTATGGGATCCGCGCCGAATAAGGAGCTACTGTTGCTGGGCCGGCTTATCGTCGGCGCGGGAATCGGTACAGTATTATTCCATTGACGCGTAAACTGTGGTTGTCAATTTATTCCCACATTGCACTTACTGTCTGTTTCACGAAACCTGCCCAAATGTTATGGCTTGGCCGCGGGTTCAAACAGTTCCCGAGTGCCACGACAAACGTTTACCCAAAACTGGACATGGTCCAACGTTATTGTTACATTTCCTTCGGAAATACCATTTAATTTATGCATATACATATATATGCTGTACTTTCGGTACTTGATAACTCGTTACTTCAAACAGCTGATTAACATGTACGTGTACATATTCTGTGGCCGCCGTACACATCGCGTGATGCAGTACCCCATCATCCGCATCAATTTCAAAATGGCGGACACTCTTAAATCTCTTTTATGAGGACACGTGCAATACGTAGGAGTTGGCTTGACCACGGAATGCACAGTGTCTAAATACATGGTCAAAGAGCACGCACTGTACGTTTGAACAGGGCTGTGAACGGTGTCGAACAATGGCAGTCATGTCACAATTTGTGTTGACGACTATTATAAAGCAGGCCTGTAGCCTATTTCATCAACATTGCAAAGTATACTTACATGTATCTAGCAAAGTATACTTTGAGGGAGAAATTTTCAATTTAAGGATAAATTTATAATTTGTTATTATACTAAATGTATTACATTATCACAGCCATTTTGGCTGTGATAATGTAATAAATTCAGTATAATAAGTCCGCATACTTTTAATCATCAAATATATGCAGTCGTTAGTTCTATATGAAATAATGCATTTCGGGAAAAATAAATGATTCCTCCCTCAAAGTATTCTTTGCTAGATAAGTATACTTTGCAATTTTGATGAAATCGGCTACATATTGGTTAACATACACCCTGCTATGCTATGCTGACCACAGTTGTTTGAACAGATGGTCATTATGGTCATTATTTTGGTGTCATGTGGGTAGTTTGGTGCATTTGAGTAGATTTGGGTGGAGTTCGTTGGTTTTGGGTAATTTACATAGTTTTGTGCAACTACTAATGCTCAAACATTAGACACGACACAAATCCTCAATAAGGTACACATTTACAATTCGGACCCCTTTTATATTGTCAGTATCTAGTTTGTATACGTGTAATTCGCGGTACATGTAGGTGACGTAAATTATATATTGGTAATAGTGTACCAAAACCACCAGATACCGAAATAATCCATAAAACACCGAAATATGAACGTTCTTCAAGACCCTGTGGTACTGACCGCATACGTCGCAATATACTTTTTCAAAGCCGGTGGAGAGGGGCAAATAGTCTCCAGGGGCCTGTTTCACTAAACTTCATTCCACTAAAATGTTCGTAAGTGCAATCTTATGATAGTCTGTAATTTCACATTAACACTGTTTTCTTGTAAACAATTATGGATTTACATTTATTGAGCATAGACTGCATATGCTCAATAAATGTAAATCCATCGATTGAAATTTCGCGACGATCCTAAATCTACACTTACACACATTTTAATTGTACGAAGTTTAGTGAAACGGCCCCCAGGTCACTACGTTGAAGTGTATATATATATCGGACAATGTCACCTAAATGTGCGAGTTATCTACTACGTGTACACGGAGGCTGTATGTGGTTAACATTAATAGCCTGCACACTCTATTGAAAAAGGACTTATGGCAAATGTGACCACTTATGATAGTCTGTAAATTTCGCATTAACAATGTTTTCTTGCAAACAATTATTGAATTTATATGTATTGAGCATAGGCGGCATATGCTCAATAAATGTAAATCAATCAATTGAAATTTCCGGACGATCCAAAATGTGCACTTACTTACAAATATTTTAGTCGTACGATACGAAATGTTCGTATGAAGTTCACGACTTTTATTAATTTGCTTCTCACATTAACATGTTAACGTTATCATTCTGCACTTACAGTGGGGTCAGCGTGTAAGTGCACACACGAACGAACACGACAGGTTGGTTCCAACCCACATAAAGTGTATGTTGTTACCACGCAGTTGAACCGTCTCGCCGAGACGGTTCAACTGAGTGGTAACAACATACACTTTTGATGCGAAATGAGAAAAAAATGCAGAACAATATTTACATTTTTTTTTATACATGAAATACAGTGAGGTCAGCGTTCCAACCTGTCGTGTTCGTTCGTGTGTGCACTTACACGCTGACCCCACTGTACATGCATAGATCATTACAGTATAGAACACATGCACAATATTTAAATCGGCTGTCAGTGCAAATGTTATTCTAAAATTAAATTTTGCACTTATGGACTGCTTAATCTTACGAAGTTTAGTGAAACGGGCCCCAGGTTTGAATATTGGTGAGGATTGTCACAAATTATTGATGCCACAGTGATGTCACCCCAGCAGTGGCTACGTACGGAATCCCGCAGGGGACGTAGAATTCTTTTTTATTAAATCGTTACCACGAAATACAAACAATTCGTTCCCACGAAATAAGAATTCGTTCCTTCAATTTAACAATTAATTCCCTCGAATTAACAATTCGTTACCACAAATTAACAATTCGTTCCCGTAGGAACGAATTGTTATTTCGTGTGAACGAATTGTTAATTCGAGGGAACGAATCGTTATTATGTGGGAACGAATTGTTAATTCGAGGGAAGGAATTGTTATATCGAGGGAACGAATTGTTAAATTGAGGGAACGAAACGGAATTGTTATTTCGTGGGAACGAATTAATAAAACAAATCCATATCCCCTGCGTTGCTCCGTAGCTACACCATTATGTTATACACTGTTCACTATGGAGTAACCGTCAGTGAAACACACACGGAGGTAGCAAGTTTTACTGAAAAAAACACAAACTTACGGAATGTGCTACTTGGTACAGCTAGGTCGGACTCCCTGAAATATTTACGGAAAGTCCGTCTGTCTGCTGGTGCGTCTCTTCGGTATCACGATGTACCTAATCGGACATCCGTAAGTTTTCCACGAAACAATTCGTACCCACTGTCAGTGAAACAGCCGTCAGGGGCGTCGGAAGCATCATAAGATTGGCCTAGCGAAGGCGGGGGGGGGGGGGGGGGTCTTCTCCACCCCAAATGTATACGTTACCACTCAGTCTCTTCACAGTCTCTTCAATTAACTGTGTGGTAACAACATAATATTTTTGTGTGAAATGGGAAAAGTTCAGAGCACAACAATATTTATAGAGATTTATGCATCAGCTGATATAATATTATCAAACGAGATCTAGTCGACACGGAATACAAAACCGAAAATGTCGCTTCTAACGGACTCTATATCTATATCTATGACTGTCGCATGTTCGGCCCGGGTTTATTCAGATCATGTACTGATACAGTGGGTTTGTATTCGCATGTGTGTGCACATGCTGACCCCAAGTATTACACAGGCGAGTGTTCTACTAACCTCTTTTCTTATGAGATTAGTAGCCTAGTTCATCAACATTGCAAAGTATACTTATCTAGCAAAGTATACTTTGACGGAGAAATTTATTAATTTGTATTATACTGAATTTATTACATTATCACAGCCATTTTGGCTGTGATAATGTAATACATTTAGTATAATAATTCTGCATACTTTTAATCAACAAATATATGCAGTCGTTAGTTCTATATGAAATAATGCATTTCGGGAAAAATAAATGATTACTCCCTCAAAGTATACTAGATAAGTATACTTGGCAATTTTGATAAAATCGACTACTGTAACCTCGTTTAATAAACAGCATGTTAAAGTCGGGGTCCTATCAGTTAAGCACACGCTTGTCTTTATAGGAATTAAATAAGTGTATAATTGTGTACTTATTCCACCAGTTTTAACAATTACGAGTACCCGCTATTCAGAAAGATAATTTACTATTTTTTATTTTCTCTGAAAGAGACGCGTGGTTGTATCAGGCTATTTTGATATGCAAATTAGGCCGGACATTTTGAAATTAATTATATCAAATAAATGCGTTACATGAATCAATATTTTATCGAAAAATTATACAGTATAATCATTGCACAGGTCTGGTATAATTTTGTCTTTGTTGCATAAAAAAACAACAAAAAAAACAAAAAAAAACACAAAATAAATAGAGAGAATAATAGTTGTTTTCGTTAACATTTTAAGTAAGCACGGTTATCGCCCCTGATATCAAACTGGGAATTCACGTTTGATATAAAAATAATGCCAATTAACACGTCCGGTAATGGTAAATGAATGCTTATTTGCCTGAGAAAAACAATCATATCTAAAGAATGAATGAAACTAATATGTTTCAACATATTGCAACTCGGGATATGAGACCCCACTGGAATAAAATCCTCAATCTATAATCGGCCATTATCGCGACGGACACTGTGTGTCAAGTGATACTTCTATTTTGACACGCCTTTATCTTTTTTATCAACACTTGCCTAAATATATTGTCACTTAGATCACAGGTGATGGGAAAAATAGGTCGTGTGGGTTTTCTTTCTTTGTCACCTGTGACTTAGACCTTAGGATCTCAGAAAATTCAGGGAAAGTTTTCAGCGGCATCTGCCGATAACGCCGTTCTAATAGCTAACAATCTTTTTTTTCATATATAGAAAACTGACATTTGTGACTGTGACTGGAGATATGGGGCTTACGGGTTTTGTGAACAGTGTCGATCCAGATCAGCCTGCGCGCCCGTGCAGTCTGATCAGGATCTGCACTGTTCGCCATTGCACCAATGAAACACCCTTCATTATTCTAACAAGAAATATAGATCGCTATCAGACGTGTGCTATGGATCTGGAGCTACACTGGTCAAACATGCCATAATTCTCATTTCTCCAGTCACATCCACATACGTTTACGGCATGTTGGCGATGACACTGTCGTAATAGTATATATATGCATCAGTTTGTATAGAAAATTTATAAAACAGCAACAGTTGCGAGGACGGCGTTATCGTTGGGTTATATTCTGAAATTTTACGGGATATCTTCTCGTGTTCGCGCCAACACAGCTCAAGCAATTGCTGAAATATTTAAAACGTATGTAGATAAAAAGAAACAAATATAGCAGTGACGCACGTCACCCCACCCACAAACATATACCACATGATTACCTGTTTGTATCCTACGGAGCCCCGCAGGGGACATGGATTTTTTTTATTAATTCGTTCCCACGAAATAACAATTCTTTCCCTCAATTTATCAATTCGTTCCCTCGAATTAACAATTAGTTCCCACGAAATGAAAATTCGTTCCCTCTATTTAACCGAATTCGTTCCCATGATATAGCAATTCATTCCCACGAATTAACAATTCGTTCCCGTGGGAACGAATTGTTATTTCGTGGGAACGAATTTGTTAAATTGAGGGAACGAATTGTTATTTTGTGGGAACAAATTAATCAAAAAAGAATTCTACGTCCCCTGCGGGGCACCGTAGTATCCATGTAAATATACATGTATACTTATCGCCATTGCTATTTACCCTTCCTACGCTGAATTAAATGTTGTCGTCTGCTGGAAATGTTTTATTTTCAATATTTCTTGAGAAAAACCTGGTTTTGACAGCACATGTGCATCGTCTCCAGTGGAGACGATTCTCATGTGCTGTCAGAACCAGTTTTTTGTTAAGAATTAAAGCAAAAATGAAAAACAGCAGACGGAAATTTCCGTCAACAGAGTAGGAAGGGTTAAATTGCTGTATTGTTGTAATACTCAGGTAAGGTCTGTAACCAATGTTGTGAGAACTTGCAGCCCACGTATATGCAATAAACTATGTTTAAACTAAACCCCACCCACAATTCTGATTTGACTGTACATGGGAGTTGAGAAAATTTTGGGACTGAGCTGGTCGAACAATGCAACATGGTTCATTTATCGGCGGACCAATGTGATGATATCAATACGAGATATTGACCCATATGTGATACAATCATATCCATCGTATATTTCATTACATGATAAATAATTATGTCTGGGATTTGAGTATCATAAATAATGGCACAGGCGATATGTATTGCCGAGGAGACATGTAAACTACACTATATATGGATTTCACCGTTTGAAACATACGGAGCACCGCAGGGGACATGGATTTTTTGTATTAATTCGTTCCCACGAAATAACAATTCGTTCCTTCAATTTAACAATTCGTTCCCTCGAATTGACAATTCGTTCCCACGATATAACAATTCGTTCCCTCGAATTAACAATTCGTTCCCACGAAATGACAATTCGTTCCCTCAATTTAACAATTCTTTCCCACGATATAACAATTCGTTCCCACGATTAACAATTCGTTCCCGTGGGAACGAATTGTTATTTCGATGGAACGAATGATTAAATTGAGGGAACGAATTGTTAATTCGTGGGAACGAATTGTTAACTTGAGCTAGGGAACCAATTGTTAATTTTTGGGAACGAATTGTTATTTCGTCAGAACGAGTTGTTATTTCGTAGGAACGAATTAATAAAAAATATTTCTACGTCCCCTGTGGGGCTCCGTAGAAACGATAGTTATTTATCAATTAACGTGTTTGCTGTGGATGTGTTATGCAATTCAAACATGTATATATCGTTTATCAAGGCACCTGTGCACTG
The DNA here is from genome assembly GCA_029237695.1 of Conchocele bisecta. NCBI lineage: Eukaryota > Metazoa > Mollusca > Bivalvia > Lucinida > Thyasiridae > Conchocele > Conchocele bisecta. The sequence continues at coordinate 43,255,310 of CM055266.1, read as the reverse complement.
TAACAGCTTGTGTTATATCAGGTTGACCTGTCACTTTCACGTACATATATTAACAAGAGGTATCCTATCGTGGAAAGCGTGAGGCCTTGTTTTCTGCCTGTACTAATAACTCGTATATAGAGGAAATAACATTCTTAATGATTTAGTATCGCATGGTAATACTAGTCTATAGTATAAGATATTGACAGCAGTCGTAATTAAGTTGATACACATTATTTATTCAAATAATTAAAACTAATAACCATTTCTTTACATGTACATGTACATACACTGGTGATCACCACTACTTACACGAAATTGAAATATTGGTTAATACTCTGTAAAAAAAAACAACCAAAAACCCCAGAGACTTTCGATGTTAAAAACATTTGGAATCGTTACATAATTAGGTACCCACTTAATTTCAATAAGGATGTATTTTTTACATAATTTGAGGGCACCCACCTAAGAATGTTGAAGTCGTATTGGGAACTTCGTGTTTTCGCGATTTCGCAGTGTTACAGTAGTGTTAACCCTTTCAACCCTATAAAGCATAAAGCAAACATTTACAAACCTGGGGGCCGTTTCACTAAACTTCGTACGACTAAATGTTCGTAAGTCCAAAATTATAATAGTCTGTAAATTTCACATTAACAATGTTTTCTTGTAAACAATTAATGGATTTACATTTCTTGTACATAGGCTGCATATGTAGCCTATGCTCAATAAATGTAAATCCATCAATTGAAATTTCCAGACGATCCTAAATTTGCACTGACGAACATTTTAGTCGTACGAAGTTTAGTGAAAGTGTTTGTCGTTATTTTCAGATATTTTAAAATGCCTTTTTTCTGATTACTGGAATAGTCCTTAAATGACCATAGAACTATCATTATCATATATAAGGGGGTGAAAGGGTTAAAGGTTCGTAAATCTACATTTAATGACATGAACCGGTAGGTACAAAATGGTAGCCTTAGAGAAACACGTTAATGTGAGAAGAAAATTCATAGAAAACTTCGTACGAACATTGTTATCGTATGAAGCCCTGGTAGCTACATACAGGCACAGGTGGAAGACTCGGACATAGGACCTGGTAAATGGCTCATTTGTAAACCGTTACCCCACCCAACAATTTCCGTACAATAGACACTATTATAGCGTTTTCAAAGGCTATACTGTATCATGTGTATAGTGTAAGGACATGGGTGGGTGGGGTAACGTTTTTCAAATGAGCCATTTATTTGGTTCTAGGTCCGAGTCTTCCACCTGTGCGTACAGGCCGATCGCTGTCGCTAGTACACTACCGGCCAATCTTGCCAATACATGACAATTTATTTAATACTGCATATACTTAAATATTGTGCTTGCAATCAAGCAGCTTGATTGTCTGAGCCTGAGCTGTGCTACAGCTCAGGCTCAGACAATCAAATTGCTTGACTAGATAACGTGGTGACGTAATATTATGTGATGTCATTGATGACGTGTCAATGTAGGATATGCCGAATTTCATTTAGAGTTTGCATTGCCAATAGATGATGTTCAGAGACGTTGATCAATAATCTGGGCAAGATTAACGCCGGATGTATACGTCTCATAGACGGTCTTGGCCAAAACTGTACACCTAATATTGGAATGAAACTTACAGGTCACTTAAATTTTACAATATATGTTGTGCGTGACTTTGTAGTTGTTATTTGATCTGTACAAGGGCGTCATCAGTGGAGGTTACCATGGGTTCGTACGGACCCCCCTTTTTGAGTCAGCAGGATATTTCTTTTTATAGAAATGAGGTCCGCGTTAGCCAATTTCTTGTGCATGAATGAGCAGACATTGTAATATTCAAATGATCTACTAACAAAACACAGTCTAGCGACGTAAAACATAGTGCAATATGCCAATTTTCAAAAATACTCTTCATAAATTGACTCAAAACTCTTTGCCCGGGAGGTAGTTATTGTCCAAACATACTTCTAATAATCAAAATATTTCCAGGTATGTGAATCAACCGAATATGTAACGGGTCCTGGGTCACTAAACATGGACCTCTTACAAAATTTGGTTGCTTCACAGCTGAAGGTCGAACCCTTTTTCAAAAATGCTGGTGACGTACATGTTGTATATGCAAATTATATAATTGTACATGTACATGTACTCGATAACAATATAGATGCATCTCTATCATAATAAACACCTAGCGGTTCGAGATCATGTGATCACGACACTTGTTTTTTTTTTGTATGGAATACTGTTCACATTATAGTCATATCCTATAATTATAACGCGGGTTTCTGGAATGCTCCATTCATGATTGCTATGAATAACAATGAAAATGTACACAAAACTCGACGAAGAGCCTGAAATAAAAATAGACAATGAAGTACAAGATACTAAAGGATCTCGATTTTACGTTTATTACATGACCTTCTTCGCCACAATAGGAGGACTGTTATTCGGCTATGACACGGGGATTATTTCCGGTTCCATGTTATTGATCGGCGACAATTTAGACTTGTCCACTTTATGGAAAGAGGGCATAGTGAGCGCCACGGTCGGTGCGGCGGCTGTGTTCGCGCTTGTCGCGGGCTACCTGGCCGACTTGATTGGCAGAAAGAAAGTGGTGATGCTTGGCAGTGCTACCTTCACTATCGGCGCGGCCGTCATGGGATCGGCATACGACAAGGAGGTGTTGCTGGTGGGGCGCATTATTGTCGGGGTTGGAATCGGTAGGATAGCAATTCATATGGCAGTTGTGGTAAAACTAGGTCCATTCTGCATACTTCCACAGTTGTATTTGTTGACGATAGTAAGCATGTCTGAGTCAATGAGTGTCATATAGCATATACCCTGCACGGACTGCGCGAGGTCTCCAGTGTGTCCGGTTTAGAGATGTTACACTGTAATGCAGGCACATGAGCACCCAGATACGTGATTTGTGAACAGAAATACACATTACCATCATGTTTTCTTTCTGTCCGCTTTAGAGAGGTTCTACTGTATATGAATGAATGTATTCATACAACTTGGAACTCCCATTGGCCCAGCTGACCGTGAAATAAATAAATAATAATTTATTGCATAATATTATCCCCTCGCCGATAGGCAAGATATATAACGTATAACTTAGTCCATACTTAGATTGATTGCCTTTTCAGTGTGATAAATGTTTTGTTTGCTTTTTGTGTGCTAAATTTATGTTATTGCAAATGTTTCCGTTATCTAAGGATGAGACGATTAACCGCCGTACTCGAATATTCGCGATTCGTAACTCCATGGTTCGGTGCACGAATACAATATTGAGGTTTTCCAAGAATCTATTTTTAACTCGTTGTTGTTGTTGTTGCTGCTTGAAATTCCCGTGCTTATTTTTCGCGAAACGCTTTCCACCCTAGATTAATTATTAATACATGTGTCATCAACAAACACATACTGCGAATAAGTTCAGGACGTTCAGTCCTTTGATTCAATAACTTACGAACCGCTTCACCGATTGTGTTGATAATATTTGGCCACACTGTGTGTCTAGGGATGGTGCTTTGTTTTGCATACTACCCACGTCCGACAGCCCCTTGTAAAATTAGAATGCATGTATACCACAGACAATGACCAAGCAGCCCTCTAAAAACAACATATACACGTGTTGTTTATTATAGTGTCGCCCCTATTCTAAGGGCCAGCCAGTTTTGACTTATGAGACACTCTAATATCTGAACATCAGTACTTCCAAATTCATATCCTATCCCAGGCATCAGGGAAGTAGGCAATCGGTACCATTTATTTAACTAGCAAGCGGATCACCAACCGGCCATATCAGCCCGAGTGGAGGCTCGAACCTTCGACCTCCCAATTACGACGCGGATGCCTTATCCGCTAGGCCATGCCAATTTGTGTATATTCACAGGTCCAAACATTAACAAATCATCTACCAGTTGTATCATTTGCAGGTTTCGCTTCGATGTCGGTGCCCGTGTACGTGGCCGAAGCGGCGCCCTCAGACATCCGTGGTCGCCTCGTCACCATCAACCAGTTATTTATAACCATCGGCATTCTCATCTCCAGCATTATCGCCGGCCTATTTAGTGGCGACAAGGTGAATGGATGGAGGTACGGTGGCAGTGTTTCTTTCTGGGACATGTTTTACTAAACTTCGTACGACCAAAATGTTCGTAAGTGCACATTTAGGAGGGTCTGTAAATTTCAAATGATGGATTTACATTTATTGAGCATAGGCTGCAAGCAGCCTACTGAATAAAAGTAAATCAAATATTGTTTAAAAGAAAACATTGTTAATGTGAAATTTACGGACTATCATAATTTTGCACTTACGAACATTTTAGTCGTACGAAGTTTAGTGAAACGGTCCCCTGGTGTTTACCACATCTAACATAGTATTTTACTATTAATTTGTGCTGGATCTAAATTGTTTGGCCCTAAATGATACTATTTTGTGTTGATGGGCCGTTAAGCACCATTCCATTCTTTCTGGTGTCGCTTTTGCAATTAATGTGTATGTTTGCCTTGGAAAATGTGTGTGCAGTAGATGTTTGCTTTGTGTCCTATCTGCGACAAAACGGTAGTCAGGGGTAACACGAATCGCTGAAAGGAAGGGCGTAACTACTTGCGTGGATTTCCGATATATCTATGACGAAATAGGCCTACAGCCAAGTTTAATTCGGCATGGAATTTCCTGGAGTTGATGTTTAAGATATCGGAAGTTGACATTCAAATGCGATAACAAGCCGACAAAAGCACATTTCATATACCATTAGTCGCGCGTGGCAACGCATTGGATTGCTTCGTTGTTTAAAGTTTACATGTACATTAACTAGAAAGTCTATAGAAAAGTCATATTGCTCCCTCATGCGTCCCTTGCTCGAATATAGCGATAGTACTTGGGATAATTGTTCAATAGAACTAACAAAATGAACTAGAATCCATCCCAATTGAGGCCGCACGAATTATTACTGGAGCCACTGAACTATGCAGTATAGAAAAACTTCACACAGAAGCCCAATGGGAAAGACTCTCAAAGCGAAGAAGAAAACACAAATTAATTTTATTCTACAACATGAAACACATATGACACAAACATATCTACAGTGGGGTCAGCGTGTAAGTGCACACACGAACGAACACGACAGGTTGGAACCAACCTGTCGTGTTCGTTCGTGTGTGCACTTACACGCTGACCCCACTGTAAGTACATGTAAATTAATCCCGGAACAAACACAAACTCGATACAGGCTAGGAAACTGTATCGATATTCATTTCTTCCATGTATCACAAAAGAATGGAAATCCCTATCATCGAATACACGAAACGGCCCAACCCTGAACTCATTTCTCTTGCGACTCGTATCCGGCTAGGGTTTTGCGCGCTTAACTACGACTTATTCCGGAAATCAATAGTTGACAGTGCAACATGAACCTGTGGCGCAATCAGAAATGCTAATCATTACATTCTCTCATGTCCCCTTTATACAAATCAAAGACAACGATATTTGTCATCTCTTCCTTATCTATCGATCCTTAATAACCTAATTTACGGCAGAGAATTCTTAAACGACCATGAAAACAGCCTTGTATTCCAAAGGTTTCAACAGTTCATCATTGCCTCTAAACGTTTCACTGCATGACGGGAGACTGTCCCTGCGACTGATCGGTTTGTAATGTTTACCTTGTAAATTATACCAATAGCATGTCAAATGCTAGTCGAGTACACGTATCGTTATAACACTTTAGAACAATCCCAATGGTTCGGAGCGCATATTTGGGATATCTTTTTTTTGTCCTTCAATTATTTGAACTTACATTGGTACACATTACATTCTTGCCACATTCCCATTTACTGATTTACTGAAGAATTCACATAAACTCTGTGAGCTTGTTTTCTAATCCTTATTCACCATTACTTTATTATTATTTATTACACTATTTGAAATATAATATTGTTTAAACTAACGCATATTTATGACAGTTACCAAGTTGCGACTGTATTCATACAACATTCATTGACATATCTTAACTGTTATTGTGGAATGCAGTTTCGGAAGTACCAATTGAGACGAAGCCACTTTAACCCTTTCAACACCACATACCTGTATAGTGGTATTGGCAAAAAGTGTTGATCCAGATGAGCCGGCTCGTGACGAGCCGTCTCATCAGGATCTGCACTTTTTGCAATTAATTTTCATATTATTTAGAAAGAAAAAACACCCACGTTTTATAAATGGACTACTCTGAAAATATTTTTCTGATGATTTGATTGATCGGAAAATTAACATATCACAATCCATTCCAGTTACTTATGGGTGAAAGGGTTAATATTTCAGATACATGCTGGGTCTTGCCGGTGTGCCAAGCATCATCCAGTTCATCGGGTTCCTATGGCTACCAGAGAGCCCACGATGGCTGGTGGAACATGGACGGGAGAAAGAGGCTAGAGAAGCCCTGGTGCAGATCAGGCAAACTAAACACGTGGACGACGAAATGAAAGCAATTTTGAACAACGTGGCGACACAAAAAGTATTGATGAAAGAAGGTGAATATGGTCGCTATAAAATTCATTTGAATAACATTCTCAGTACAGAGGAGCCTCTCTAAACCGGACACCAATAAAGCATATGCGATCTTATTTTCCATGACTTTCTTGGTCATCAGGTGATAGTGTCTGTTAGTGATCGCATAGCACACAAATATGGTTCGGAATGATCAAATGCTTGATTTACAATGGAACCTCTCTAAGCCGGACACCCTGGGGACCTCACAGGGTGTCCGGTTTAGAGAGGTTTTACTGTATATATACATTTGAATGAAGTGTTCATGGCTATGTCGCCAGTGCCGTAGAGAACAGGTTCAATTCGCGCGACCCGTTGACCGTTGAGATATTCGAAAACAAAACTTGACACCACTGTAAACGTGGAGTGCACTAGAACTAGACTTCGAGTTCGCGAGTGAAAATCAAAATGAACTACGTGTATAGTGCACATACCGATTCACTTTTTGAACACTCTAGTCTGGTGGTGTTGACTATGAAGTGCACTGTCTTGTGTCTACTTTATATTGTGTATAAACCGGACATCATCCGAAATTCGCCACCGTGGTTTACATGTACATTGGTCATAACATGTATAATGTGGGCCAATGTGTGACAGTTTAAATGAATATTGTGCCGTATGTACCAGTGAAAGGCACGGACCTAGGATCCAGAAGATTTAATAAATTTTACAATTTACTCCATCTTCCCTCTTCTCCTGATATCCTGATCTGCTAACACCATTCTGCATCTTGATACAAATCTACAGTATTCGTTAGAAGCATTACGGGTTATATTTTCATTCATTAACTAAATAGAGAACAGTGTAGACCCTGATCAGATTTCGTCAACTTTCAGAAAATATTATAGCTTCTGTCAATAGATTTCATGAAAATCCCACATTAGGTACAAAATCACATGGCGTGTCTCATTATTACAGCCGGTAGTAATGTACTGGTGAAAATGCTGACGACACAGCCGGTACGGAAGGCGCTGTTTATCGGGTGTGGCATTCAGTTGTTCGGGCAGATGTCGGGCATTAACACCGTCATGTACGTATGTCACGGGTAACGACTGTTTTAACCCTTATAAAGCTGGATTCAATTTTGTCTTCTGATGTGTTTTTTTTAATTTCCATTTTCATCAACAAAACGTAGTTTGGCAGCACTTGAACATTATTTCCAATGGAAATGATTCTAACGTACTGCCAGACCATGGTTTTATTGAGAATAAAGACAATTATCAAACAACATCAGACGACACGTTTCGTTTCCTGCATTATAAGGGTTAAACGGAACATGTTCAAATCCGACATTTGAAAATAATAATAAAAAATCACAAAAGCGAACAAACTGCAAATATGTCACTCGAATCTTGAACTTCATACTCTTTATGAATGCAAATCAATGTAATAAAACCCGTTGCTAAGTGTTTTATACATGTTTACTAATAAAAAAGAGTGATTATTTAAATAATAGATAATCCAGCGCATTGTCCATACAGTGCACAACTGAAGAAAAACTGCAAAAACCAGGAATCCACTTTTCAGACGTTTCGGCACGAAACGTCGGAAAAGTGGGTTCCTGGTTTCAGCAGAATTGTTGAACATATTAATTATTGCGGAAAGATTACTGAAAAATTGGCCTGTACACAACAAGAAAAACCTGCGAATAAATGTCAGTCATGGGAAGAGAGACAAAAATGTTCACATGTGGTCTTTGTTCGCAAGTTCATTTGTGTAGTAATTGAATAATTGGGAAAACAAAAGTGTGGCTTCATGTGACAGGTTATTCCTATTCGGATGTGGCCTTTAGCACAGGTTTGACGGTATGCTCCTCTACTACAGCTACTACAGCGCCAGTATACTGAAGCTGGCGGGATTCCCCGTGGAACTGGCCATCTGGCTCGTGTGTATACCCAACGCCGTGAACTGTCTGGCCACCTTCATCGGTATATGGCTCGTGGAGAAAGCCGGGCGGCGGATACTCACCCTTCTCAGCATGATTGGTAGGTTACATCAATATGGAACGCCAAATCTACTTAAACTCCAATGATTAATGCTAGCTCTAAATAATTGGAGCTGACATTAGGTCCAAATGATTTGAATAATTTTCTAAATCATTTGGAGCTAGCTCTAAATATTTAATGTTAGCTCTTCTTATTGAGAGCTAGCAATGATTATTTGAGTTTATGTAGATTCGGAGTTCCAGGAACGCCAAATCTACATCAACTCAAATACTTAACCCTTTCAACCTTAAGGAACTGGAATGGACTAATGGAATGATATGCTAATGTTCCGACCAATCCAATGGTCACAAAATGATTTTCAGATTCATCCATTTATGAAAAGGGGGTGTTTTCGTTCTAAGAAATATTAAAATTACTTTCAAAAAGTGCAGATCCTGATGAGACGGCTCGTTACGAGCCGGCTCATCTGGATATGCACTTTTTGCATAAACCGCTATAGCGGGATTTCGGGTTCAAAGGTTTAATGCTAGCTCTGAATAGTTAATGCTGGCTCTAACTATTTAATGTTAGCTCTAATTATTTAGAGCTAGCATTAATTATTTGAGTTTCTGTAGATTTGGAGTTTCATACATCAATGGCGTCGTCAAGTGAGGTTCGGTAGGTTCGTACGAACCCCCTTTTTTTGAGCCAGCAGGACATTATTTTATACAAATGATGTCCGCGATAGCCATTCTCAGTTCATGAATGAGCAGACATTATATTATTCAAATTCCCTACTAACAAAACACAGTCAAGCGACGACAAACGTATTGCAATATATCAAGTTTCAGAAACAAGTTTCTTAAATTGACCCAGAACTATTTGCCCAGTACCTAGTTGTTGTCCAACATACCCGATTGCAGCATTTGGCTTCTGAAAATCTGTCCATGACTGTGGAACAACTGAAATATGTAAGGGGTCCAGGCAAATCACCGGACCCCTTACAGATGTCGGTTACTTCACAGCTGAAAGTCGAACACATTTTCAAAAATGCCGGTGACGCCCATGTGGATACACATAAGTATATGCTATTCAGGTGTGATCGTAAAACACTACACAAAGTAAATGTACAGTGTAACTACTATATCGTGATGACGCATTATATTGTGTAAAATACTAACTAGTGTTGGTAACATTGTAGGTACACGGTCAACATCAGTTATACATTATTAATAACTGATGTTGACCGTGTTCAGTGCTCTTGGTCACACATATATTAGATCACAGACTGCTGATGTGCATACCCTCCCCAAAAAAAATTATTTCATGAAATTCCATCAAATATTGATTTTATTGCGAAAAGAACGATTTTCCTACGGGAATTTAATGTGCGGAGTCAATTTCCAATTTTTTTTAAATTGACTCCGAAACCTGGCGAGATAGCTTGGAAATGATGTAATTAAGAAAACAATTTAGATTTTGCAATAAAATCAATATTTGATGGACTTTCATAAAACAAAAACATTTGGGGAGAGTGACTTTTTTGTTATTGATGAAAAAGTACTTACTTTTAAATATTTTTTAGATTTAATGTGTTTAATGGCCAAAAGTTCGTCGACAGCAAAACGTGGAACAGACAGTAAATACATCGTATACGTACTAGTCAACATGACTACATGTCGTTCTATGCAGGGACCATACATACAATCTTCGTCCCAGTGATCAAGCATTGTTCAATATAACTACCACTCTTTTGACCGATAGTGGTCAAAATAACTGCTGAACGCATCTGAAAATAGTAAATTCACTGTTAAACATTACAACTACTACATGTATGTGGTCAAAACAAGGGATCAACATAACCAGTACCAGTATGTGTGGTCAGATTCACTGCTTACTTACTCTGTGGTCAAACACATTGCTCATCATACTGTGATGTGGTGGACATCAGATACTATACATGCCTTTGATCACATGGTAGTTACAGTGTGCGGTGTTTTGATGGCCTAGACTCTTTGAGTGTTAAAACGCTAATGTATTCTCATTATTTTAGAATATAAAGGTGTTTTCCAGCTCTCCAGATAAGCTGCGTATTTGCTTAAATACCCAATTAAAATTGCCAAAAACCCAATTGAAATCATAAGTAGCGAGTATCAAAAAGCAATACAAATTTTGTGGTACATGTACGTTTATCATGCATGCAATAAACAGACCACAACAAGAGCATATTTTTCTTATTTTCCATGAAATCACATCTTGGTATGAAATGCAAAGACATGTTTTATTGTTTCGAAGCAAACTATTCAATAATTGCTGTCTGTTGATGTGTAAACAGTAGTGCGATTTTATTTTACCCAATTAAATTGTTTAAATACCCAATTGCTTCAGAAATGATGGAGTGACAATACTCGATTACTTATTCCTTATCTGGAGCGCTGGTTTTCATTATCACTGAATAACCGTTGTTGCTGGTGAGGTTTTGTGACCGACCACACACGCCCTTTGTGTTTTACAACATAAAGGCGGTTTCATTATCACCAAAGAACCGTTGTTGCTGGTGAGGTTTTGTGACCGACCACACACGCCCTTTGTGTTTTACAACATAAAGGCGGTTTCATTATCATCGAAGAAGCGTTGTTGCTGAGATGTGTTTGATCACACATACAATTTGTGTTTTACAATATGAAAGTGTTTTCATAATCACTAAAGAACTGTCTTTTCAGGTGTGATGATCGGTCTGGCTGTACTGGCTATCGGGTTTCAGTTGTCCATCGAGTATACGCCACACATACGCAACGGAACGGAGGTTATGGACACTAACACGGACTGCTATGCATTTAAGTATGTATCGACCACTACGATGTGTGTCAATTCACTAAACAATACTCGTTTCTATGTATATCGTTGTACAAAGCGATCGTTTTTCATTCGGTCTCATTTGAAAACCTTTGTTTCCATTCGGTCTCAATTAAGAACATTTGTTCTCAAATAAGACCGAATGGAAAACGATCGCTTTGTACAACGATATCCATAGAAACGAGTATTGTTTGATTATGTCTGTACGCAAAAAAAAAATTAATAAACATAATTGCATTTTATTTTCAGAATATTGTTTTTGAAATGTGTCCGCATCAGAAAATGTAAAAAAGTGAAAATTGAAAATGTTGTCATTAAGGCTGGTTTTCCCAGAGCGCGGCCCACATATATGTTCGTTTAAATACCCATCTCCTGACTATTTAATCACCTGTCATTTCTTTCAACACTTTTCGTGTCGTTTCTTCAACGCCTGAAGCAATAATGATCGTTATCAGGCTAAATGAGAGTGCTACATGGGCTACATTTGTCACAAATCCCATAAGCCCCACTTCTACAGTCACAACCAGATATAAGCATGCATACAAGGAGCGACTATGTCAGATTTATTTTCTGCCACATCTGAAATATAGACACAAAACGAAAAAACATGGGATCACATTGCTATATTAATGCAGTTTTGCTCTTAAAGCTTAAACTACGAAATTATAAGTTAAACATATAACACATGTGGTCAATCTTGGGGAACGAAATCAACCAAAGACAAGAATTCTGCCACGGAAGCGGTGTCGCGCCTGCCGAGGCATTTGATCGTAACATGATCATGGGCCTGTGCTAAAGTAAGCATCACAAAAACAGTCAGAGAAGTGCATGCTTTAAGCACGGAAAAGGTCAGGGGTGAAGAAACGTTTTGACATAAAATCTGGCTAAGTGTTTCCACAACCATGTGAAGGAACAAACGGTCACGGTGATGTTAATGGAGGCATGAGTGTGTTCCAAATGTAGACATGTAGCAAGTTTCCAAATCTGTTAAGTGATATTAAAGTTATATCATGATGAAATAACCTGTACAAACCTTTTTACATTTGTTGACGCGGACGACGACGAAGACGATGACGATGACGGAAAAAGTGGCGACTATAGCCGCGCCTTCTGCTAAAGCAGGCGCGACAAAAAACGTTTGTTGAAAGGAAACAGAAATTATAACAAATGTTCTCCAACATTAAGTTTATGAAAGCACAACGACTGTGACCTTGATCCTGGGATTAGCGGGGGTCTGAGCGTCATGGATTTGACTTTTTGACGCCAAAAAATAGTTGAGTGTTTCCGCAAAAATGTGAAGGTAAAACTGGTCATGGTCATGTTAATGGTGGCATGAGTGTGTTCCAAATGCTCACGTGTATCAAGTGTCCAAATAATAGTAAAGTTATACCATGATGAAGAAGCATGTACAAACTTTTTGACATTTGTTGACGACGAACACGACCGACGCCGTTTGACGACGATGGAAAAAGCGGCGATTATAGTCGCGCCTTCGGAAGCAGGCGCGACACAAACGGGGAGGGGTGTCATTGCCGGTCTATTGTAGACTTTTCATTTTCCGTTGCAGTTTGTGTGAAGACTGCATCTCGAACGATAACTGCGGGTTCTGTTATGAGAAGGATGACCCTGAAACCACCGGCACGTGTCTGCCCGCGTTTCATGACAAGCCAGAACGATACGCATACTACGAGGAAACAGACAAGGATACAAACATGACGACTGTCTTCAACTTGAGATGCAACCAAACCAACGTTTGGGAAACAAATAGGTCTCAGCGGAAGTATTTCTGGGCCGATTCCTTTTGTCCGACTGATTACAGCATAATGGCGGTGATTGGGCTTGCCTTGTTCGTCATGGGGTTTGCACCAGGTAATGAACCCGAACAATATGTTTAACATTGTACAAATTTAATATGTGTTTGTATTTATCATCGCCCTCTAGATCTAGATACTTTTACAGGATATGTGGTTTTGAGTTCACGTATCCCTTATATAAGCAATCATATGGTCTCTTGATGATAAGTTTTTGTTTGTTTGTTTGTTTGTTGGGGTTTAACGGCCTATCAACAGCTAAGGTCATTTAAGGCCGGGTCAATGGGTTTAGTACTAAATACCATATATTACCTGTACAAGTGCATGTACATGTTCAAGTACATGTACAAATGTGTAGAAAATCCCAAAATCAGAACTGAATATTTACAATAAATAAACTATATATTCAGCCCTCAAATCAGAATAAACCTGATATGATGCCAGGTCATCGCCACACCAGAATCAGTTGGCCGCCTCCCAAAAGCAGTAGGTTCAGTAATAATCTTACTACTTTTATAATGGGCAATAACCCAATTTAACTCCCAGGTAACAAAAGAGCCAAAGATAAAAACGTACCTGAGGGCCAAACCTGGCAAATCGTGATTCCTACAAGGAGGAACCCCTACCGTTAATTTACACCATCGCGTTCGCCCGACCAACCACCCACCGTCATGATAAGTGATTCGTCTTATTGCACACAGTATTCATATTGTGTTCTAGTAGTTAATTTTCTTTATGTTTCAATCGTTTCTGGTTATTGATCATGGCTACCATTTCATTTTTTATGCCACCGGGTTTCGAAGAAACGGGTGGCATATAGTGTTTGGACCGTCCGTCCGTCCGTCCGGGCACACATTAGGGTACTTATGGGGTAGGGGGCGTGGCCTAAGACAATAGAAGACAATGGAACTTATTCCGTACCCCGTAAGCCTATTGTGTCTTACGGGGTATTTCCTCTGATCTTTTATATAGCAAGTACCCCCTAAGGTCCGAAATGTAAGTTCGTCCGTCCGGTCCGTCCGTCCGGTCCGTCCGTCCGTCCGGTCCGTCCGGTCCGTCCGGTCCGTCCGTCCGTCCGATAGTGTTTGGACCGTCCGTCCGTCCGTCCGTCCGTCCGTTCGTCCGTTCGTCCGTCCGTCACACTTTTCGGTTAACCACTTTGTCACAGTTTCTCAAATATGCTGCAGGTGGCATCCGCGTTCGACAGACGCATTTCTTGTTCTGCTTGTATTAATTCATATTTTGTACCATTCCTCTTTTGCGAGCGCTGCTCCATTCATTAAACATGAACGTTTTGTATCTTTTCCTATAACTGTGTCCCAATTGTCATCGTGTCACTTAAGCCGGTAGTAGGATACACCTGTGCCAGTTAGCTAACCCTTCACCCCTAAGTAACTGGAATGGATTTTGATATGCTAATTTTGCAACCAATCCAACCGTCACAAAATGATTTTCAGACGAGTCCATTTAAGAAAAGTGGGTGTTTTTGTTTAAAAACATATGAAAATTACTTGAAACCAGATGGCCGCGGCCCGCATGTCGAGCCCGCCGAGGCATTTGATGGTCTCAGAGTGTATTTATCTTAAGTTTGAATTAAGGGTTGTGGAGATATAAGGTATGTAAAAGCTTTAACGCAAATTTTAGTCATTTTACCTTGATATTAGGCATGTGGGCCGCATAATGAAAATATGGATGATAATAAAGAACTATTTGAAGTTTGAAGTAAATCAGAGTAAGTGTTGTGGAGATATAAGGTATGTAAAAACTTTAACAAAAATTTCAAAGTCATTTGACCTTGACCTTCGGCATGTGGACCACATGGGCAGGCTATGGAATGAAAATATGGATGATGAAAAGTATTTAAAGTTGGAAGTAAATTGGAGTCACAATTGTGGAGACATAAGATATGTAAAAACGTTAACGCAGATTTTATAATAACGCAAACTTCTAAGTCATTTGGCCTTGACCTTGGGGCACAGGGGCCGTATGAGTGGGACATAGAACGATTATATGGCTGATGCCCAATACGCATACAAAGAAACAAAAGTGTTTTTTAGATCGGTGAACGATCACAATTGGACGAAATTTGTACGGTTGGAGTTTCTAATCTATATGGTCATGGTGCACGACTTTAGTTTGAGCTGGCGATCAGCTATCGGCCAAATATGACAGATAATCCACGCCGGACGGCCTCCCATTCTGTGTGAGATTCTTTCGTACACGCAAATTTCGCTTTGGATGGGGTATGCAAAATGCGAATAACTGAATAAATGCTGGAAACAGCGATTCTAAGTGAGTATATTCACGCACCTAAGACCTTTTTCGATTGCCAGAGACAGAAGTCATACATTGAATCGATGTTTATTGTGTTTGTGCGAGTCGGAAACGAGAGGGCTCTTTCTATAATAGCCATATTGTTTTCCACCTTTCTATAAGAGAAGATAGTACTGTATGAGACCAAGTGAGTGGGGTAATGGATTTTTTGTAATGGTGATTTTCTTTGTGTCACAGGTCCGAGTCTTGCACCTGTGAACTGGATATGCACTGTTTGCAAACGCCGCTATTGTGGGCTTTCGGGTTCAAAAGGTTAAACTATGGGCCACTTCACAACAAGGTGGCGAACGAGTGCATTTGGTAACTGGTCCTGTACAAAATATTCAATCGCTAGAATAGTATACCAGCATACATTTCATCCGCCATTGCGTACTACAACAATTCTATTTTAATCGATAATGCACATTCTCGCCTGTAGGACTTCAATACTCTCGGACTTTCAAAACATCATTTTACCTTTTATTTTTCAGGACTGGGGCCCATGCCGTGGACCATTAATTCGGAGATTTACCCGATGTGGGCGAGAAGCACAGGCAATTCTCTATCTACAGCCACCAACTGGGTGTTCAATCTCATAGTCTCATTTACGTTTCTCACCTTTCTCGATAAAATAGGGAAATATGGCAAGTATATTATTAGATTTGATTTAGTTCTGTTTCAATTTCTTTAAGTTAATGGGAAAAGAAACAGTACATTATGCACATGATGGAACGTTTTACCGTCCACCAGGCAACACCGATGTGATATTTAGCGCCAATCAAAATATGAAATTGTATAATAATGCCAAGTTTGTGTCTACATTCGTTCGTTTCATTTTGCAACCATTGCCATGTTCATGATGTCAGTTTGTAACAGTTGGTATTCAACTTTTGATCAATGTATAGAGAATAGTAGGTTAGTGCCGTGAATGGGAAAACATATCCGGCAAGGCTCAATAATTTCTTTATTTCTCATCAGAAGTACATGTTGTGACCACTCGTCTCGCCGAGACGGTTCAAATGAGTGGTCACAACATATACTTTGGTTCAGAAATAAGGAAAATAGATAGAGAATAGTAGGTTAGTGCCGTGAATGGGAAAACATATCTGGCAAGGCTCAGGAAATGGGATGGGCGAGGCTCTGCCGAGCACATCCCGTTAAAAGGGATGGGCGAGGCTCTGCCGAGCACATCCCGTTTCCGTGCCGCGCCAGATATTTTTTCCCATTCACGGCACTAACCTACTATTCTATTTATCCCGTCAACACCTACAAATGGCTGTAAAATGCAAAACTAGTATTGACTGGATATCAAAAATGTTTCACGGCACCGTGTTTCACGGCACATACGCACTGTGTTGACGGGATAAATGCTATTATCTTGTATATTATTGATGGAACAACTTGCATTTTAGTGGCATAGTGTGTACGTACGTTATGTACCTTATCATATTCGGAACCTCATCTTCCTGGTTACTCATCTCCGCAAAGTATTCTTTTCTTTTGTACACGAGATCGAAGTTACACAGCTTTCTTGCTTTCTTTCAGGGACATTCTGGATGTACTGTGGGATAACATTTCTCGGCTTCTTGTTCGTCTTCTTTCTGCTGCCGGAAACCAAGAACAAAACCCTGGAGGAGGTTCAGGATCTCTTCATGTCTAAAGAATACAAGGAGAAAATGGAGAAAACCAAAAGTGAGAATGAGAAGACTGAAACTTCATCTAAATTTTAACGCATATTTCACGTTGGACCTGGTACTAGTTGCGGGAGGAAGTTTTGCACAGTTGAAATGAAATACACACTTCAGAACTGACAAGTGCCGAATTTGTTGAGGACAGTAAGTCCTCAACAAATTCGGCACATGTGAGTTCTGACGTGGCACATGTCAGTTCTGACGTGTGTGTTTCATACAGTATGTCCTCAACAAATTCGACACATGTCAGTTCTGACGTGTGTGTTTCATACAGTAAGTCCTCAACAAATTCGGCACATGTCAGTTCTGACGTGTGTGTTTCATTTCAACTGTTACACTAAAGTCAACTGCGCCTGGTTGCTCAAAACCTACGTTAGCTTAACGGACTGTTAAAGCCTCAAGACAGAGGGTTTGAGCAACTGGGCCTTGATGTTATTCCACATTGTTCGCTGTGGTTCATCTACAGAGCACTACCACTATGGAACAAGAGTTCAAACTGATCAAATTGGGCTTGGCATATACATGTACTGGTCACAAAGGCAATAATCCCAACTTCAGCTTGTGGTCCAGCAGTACACGTGATGCATACATTTGGCAATTTCCTGTTGCAATATTTTCTGTTTAAAAAGGCCTGCCGTTTACTACGACTGGCAAGTATTGTTTTACAAAACTAACTAGATTGGTCAGTAAGCGAGGCTTACGGAATACCCCCCGCGTGGGCCCAGGTACCCCTAAAATATGTAAATAAATCCCAAGTGTATGGGCTTGTGACCTTGACTCTGGGCTTAGCGGGAGCGGCACGAACGTGAATTCGTCACATGGTGGTAGAGGTCCATTAGAGCAATGCGTGTGTGAAATGTGAAGCAGATCTGAGCAAGGAAATAGAAGTTATAACCGAGTTCTCTGATGTTAAGTTTTGTAAAGAGACTAAGTATGTGACTTTGACCTCGAGATCAGCGGGGATTTGTCACATCATGATATTAGAGCCTTAGAGGAATGCATGCATGAACTATTAAGAATTTTCGATGAAAGAAATAGAAATTATAACATATCTCTCTGATGTTAAGTTTTTTAAAGATACTAAGTATTTTACCTTGTCCTTGGGATCAGCGGGGGTTAGAAGGTCATGGATTCGGTACATCATGGTAGTAGAGCCTTACAGGAATGCATGTGTGAAATATTAAGCATTTTAGATGAAGGAAATAGAAGTTATAACAATATTTCTCTGATGTTAAGTTTAGTGACGGACGGACGCGCGGACGGACGGACGGACGGACGGACGGACGGACAACCTGACTCTAGTATACCCCACAACTCGTTGCGGTGGGTATAAACATAATCAATTGGATTACAGTTTCAAGTTATAGACATTGTTCATAGTTTGCCGATAAGCACTTGGTACATTGACCTTGTGGATCATACATGATCGTGGATGGATACAGTGGGGTTAAAACGTACAATATACCGGTATTTACTTCATAGTTACTTATTTATAATAAACACAAATGCAAGCGTAGTAATATCTATTGATGTGCAGTTTAAGCATTCGTAGATACTGACCATTGTATATTGATAATTTATCCTGTCAACACAGTGTGTATTTGCCGTGAGACACGGTGCCGTGAAACATTTTTGATATCCTGTCAATACGACCTAATCACTGCGTATGAATATGTGCGTTTGTCATACTAGTCGATTCTCCGATTTAGAGGATGCAGCTGGGGTTTTTATTTGTTTGCTTTTTAAAGCTATTTGTAGGTGTTGACGGGATAAATAGAATAGTAGGTTAGTGCCGTGAATTTGAAAAATATCTGGCGCGGCACGGAAACGGGATGGGCTCGGCAAGCCTCGCCAACCCCGTTTCCTAAGCCTTGCCAGATATGTTTTCCCATTCACGGCACTAACCTACTATTCTCTGTATAAGTGCATTATACAACTATATTTAGTTATATCTTACGCATAATTACATTGATATATTGATTTATACAATTATAGTTGTCTTTACTGTTATCTTCATTCCAAAGATACAAATGCATATGCCGCTTTTGACAAGTAATCACGTGACAGATATGCTATGATAACAAGTCGAGGCATCCATATTTTGCGGCCATCTTATAGTTGTGTAAATGTTGTTTGTTTGGGTTTAACGGCCTATCAACAGCTAATGTCATTTAAGGCCGGGTCAATGGGTTTAGTACTAAATCCCATATATTACCTATACAAGTACATGTATATTTTGAAGTACATGTACAAATGGGGGGAAAATCCCAAAATCAGAACTGAATATTTACAATATATATACTCAGCCCTGAAACCAGAATAATCCTGATCTGATGCGAAGTCCTCGCCACATCAGATTCGCTTGGCCCCCTCCCAAAAGCAGTAGGATCAGTAATAATCTTACTACTTTTGTAATGGGCAATAACCCAATTCAACTCCCAGATAACAAAAGAGCCAAAGATAAAAACGTACCCGAGGGCCAAATCAGGCAAATCGTGATTCCTATAAAGAGGAACCCCTACCGTTAATTTACGCTGTCGCGTTCGCCTGACCAACCACCCACTGAATATAGTGAGACGACTAAACACAACACTTATGCTATGTATGTAGGTATTTGATCTTTGACCCGGAACTCATTTATTCAATCTTGTGATTTCATATCTAAATTGGCCATATAATCTCTAAAAACAAAAGTATCATTTCTCCTTCATAAGAGCACAATAGTATAGTTGGAATTACACAATGTATGATCAAATTACAGATAACATGTTGACCATTAACCCCACACCATGCCATTATCAGAGGTAAAGTTGAGTGTCCACAGGTATTACCAAGTGTTTATGCCAAGTAGTGTGTTTCTTTGTTGGTGCTTAACGGCCTATCAACAGTTAATGTAATGTAAGGCCAGGCCAACGGGTTTGATCCCGATCCCTTATTCAACCTGCTGCATTGGGGGAAACATCGAACAAAATGTTTATTCGGCCCAGAAATTAGAATAACCTGACCTGGTGCCAAGATCATACCACACCACAGCCACAGCCACTTGGCCCCTTCCCCTAAAAAGTAATATGCTTACCAATACTCATATTACTCATATAAGGGGTATAACCAGATTCATCTCTCGCATACAAGAAAGCTAAAGACGTGCATGAGGTCCAAACCAGTAGCCTATTTCACCAACATTGCAAAGTATACTTTTCTAGCAAAGTATACTTTGAGGGAGAAATTTTCAATTTTAGGATAAATTTATTAATTTTTATTATACTGTATTTATTACATTATCACAGCCATTTTGGCTGTGATAATGTAATAAATTCAGTATAATAATTCTGCATGCTTTTAATCATCAAATATATGCAGTCGTTAGTTCTATACGAAATAATGTATTTCAGAAAAATAAATGATTACTCCCTCAAAGTATACTTTGCTAGATAAGTATACTTTGCAATTTTGGTGAAATCGGCTACAGGTCTCTGGTCTGGATTCCGGTAAGGATGAATCCCGATCGTTAAAATACCCAACGCATGCTCCCACTTGCCACCCACGCCAAATAGTGTGACCATTGCTATTATCATGAGTATGGTTATAAAATAACACATAAAACATGAAAGTGGGCAACACCGTTATATAAGTTGATATATGACCCGGAATTGCATAATGTCCTTGTGTATCATACATCTACTACATCGAGATGTCCAGCAAACAGATTTGGAAACTACAGATGTTAAGCTATTAGGAAAGTATGTCGCAATAATTCCAGCACGAACATATTTACACAATTCCCTAACATTTGATTGGCCCGTAGCAAGTCTCTGTCCAAAATGTATATCCCAGTAAACTCCCATGCCGAACTACTTTCCGTAACCGTGAGGCGCAGTTAAAATAATTCTTAAGAAAACGGAAAATATACACATTTTCTTGATGAATTTATTTCAAATGCTGGAATTATAAGGAATGAATGGCCTTTTTGTTGAATTTATCAGGGATATAAACTTGGAAAAGTCGCGGGAATACTGGACGAGGCCTTCCGGCCTTCGTCCAGTATTCCCGCGACTTTTCCAAGTTTATACCCCGATAAATTCCACAAAAAGGCCATTCATTCCTATATTAACTTTTGTCTCGATGGTACCAATCTTCCCAAAATATGACTGCTGGCCCATCTGCTAATGGCTAGCTAAATTACCTTAAATTTTGCAAACTCATAGTTTATAACATGCTAGGAAATCACAAGGCATTACACAATAGTACCCGCAGTATGCATTTGGCGGTTGTCACGGAGTCAATATGGCAAAATGGGCACTCTCAACCAGCGGAAATGGCTTACAAGTGTTTTCATAATACAAATGAGAAAACGGGGTGGATAATAAGGGGTAGGTCTAAATATAAATAAAATGCTGACTTTCGCGCTTACCGGTTAGCTGTAACATTTCCCCCAGATGTGTTAGCATTGTATGGTCGTGCGGTTTAAGAGCTAGACTAGGCACAAATAGCTTAAGCCACATTCTCCAGTGACGGTCACAAGCATAAACAAAATTGAGACATGCCATGTGATTTTGTACTTCGGACATCTGTGTAATTTCAGTACTGAATACGTTTAAAAAATGTACAATATTTTTCATAAATGGCGTCAAAAGTTGACAGAATTTTCAGAGTATTTTGTAAAATTTGTAAACGTTTTCATTAAATACATTTACAAAACTAGAAATGTGGCCTGTCGGCACACGAATGCCCCCGCTGGCAGCCAAAGAAAACGAGGCATATTTGATTATAAGCCATTTACCCGAGCGTTAAGGTTTCGAACGCACCAAGTCTGTGACCTTGACCCTGGGCTTAGCGGGGGCGGGACGAATGTGGATTTGTCACAGGGCAATAGAGGACCATTGGAGCAATGCGTGTGTGAAATGTGAAGCAGATCCGAGCAAGGAAAGAGAAATTATAAGCCATTTACCCAGTGTTAAGGTTTTGAAAGCACCAAGTCTGTGACCTTGACCCTGGGCTTAGCGGGGTCGGGACGAATGTGGATTTGTCACAGGGCGGTAGAGGACCATTGGAGCAATGCGTGTGTGAAATGTGAAGCAGATCCGAGCAAGGAAACAGAAATTATAAGCCATTTACCCAGCGTTAAGGTTTCGAAAGCACCAAGTCTGTGACCTTGACCCTGGGCTTAGCGGGGGCGGGACGAATGTGGATTTGTCACAGGGCGGTAGAGGACCATTGGAGCAATGTATGTGGGAAATGTGAAGCAGATCCGAGCAAGGAAACAGAAATTATAAGCCATTTACCCAGCGTTAAGGTTTCGAACGCACCAAGTCTGTGACCTTGACCCTGGGCTTAGCGGGGGCGGGACGAATGTGGATTTGTCAGAGGGCGGTAGAGGACCATTAGAGCAATGCGTGTGTGAAATGTGAAGCAGATCCGAGCAAGGAAACAGAAATTATAAGCCATTTACCCAGCGTTAAGGTTTCGGGACGTACGTACGTACGTACGTACGTATGTACGTACGTACGTACGTACGGACGCCGGTAACACTATATGCCCCCCTCACCATTAGTAGTATAGAGGGAGTCAAAATGATACCACCTAACGGTGGTATCATTTCTCCACCCTCTATACTACTCCACCACCCCCCGAAAAATCAAAAATTGGTTAACGAGGAAATTGTCTCCCACCAACCACAAACATCCAAAATGTGTGTCATAAATACATTATGTTGTTTTCACGTCCAATTGAACAGATAAAACAATAGTCTTAAAAAGGATTTATTTTTGTCTCGTTGTCATAAATACATCATGTTGTTTTCACGTCCAATTGAACAGATAAAACAATAGTCTTAAAAAGGATTTATTTTTATCTCGTTGTCATAAATACATCATGTTGTTTTCACGTCCAATTGAACATATAAATTTAATAGGTTATATTATAACAAAATGGATAATAAAATACACAACGAATTGGACGTTTATAATGATTTGGATGAAGGATTTTACGCTGTTGTTTCTACAGTATTAAAACACGGTAAAATGACAATACTATGTGATATCGAATACATGAAATATCAGCGTAATTTATTACGCTGCGATAAAAACGTTGCATTTACAATATTAAACCGGCAATTATGTCGCCGGTATAAGTATCAAATTTATATAATGAAGCGACTAAATAGGATCGGAGAAACACTACCGAAACATTATCAAACTAATTTTATAAAACAGTTTAAAATCAAAGATTCGTTTACGGATATGCGTTTCTACAATATCGCTTTTAACGAAGAAATTGGAAAATTATTAGAAGAAATTGAAAATTATTGAACAGAACTAATTTATGTTATAATCACACCAAGCAGACGACAATGTTCCAATTACACGTGTTATGAACATGTAAATTAGGTGTCCATTTTATAGAGAGATTACACGATTACGTCTTCCAGGATGAAACATAAACACACTGTAATAGTGGTATCATTTTGAATCCCTCATACTACTGTAATATATACTATAAATTTTTTAATAACTGTGTTGAAGAACTTTACGAAGAATACGGGGGTTATAGTCCTATATATAAATTCTATAAAATGAGAACACTAGGCGATATCGAATACATGAAATATCAGCGTAATTTATTACGCCTCCGATAAAAACGTTGCATTTACAATATTATACGGCAATTATGTCAACCATACAAGAGGCAAATACAAACATTAAGACGGATAATGCGTATCGGATATGAAACTAAGGTGTATTATATAAAATTGTTAAAACCCAACGATTCGTTTACGAATATACATTTCTACGATACGCTTATAAAGATATTAATAATTTGTAAAAATTAAAAAAAAAAATAGCAAAAGCCTCCACTCGTGCACAACACCCCCAGCGACTGGGCAGATTTCTAGCCGGCACCCAGCCACTGGGGTGTTGGGACCTTTCTTAAGCCCACGCATCTGTTGGCTCACATTCTGGGTCGCCTTGAACCCCATTGCCAATTCCTCTATTAAGAGAAACCAGCGAAGTAAGACGAGCCTATGTGTGAATTTGGTTTCCGAAATTGCAAAGCTCTTAGGCAGAAATCTTTTAGGCCGGCACCTTTGAGCTACACAATTACATCGCCAAATACACACATATGCATAGACTGCTACCATTAAACAGACGAGACGGACGTCATACCGGATCAACAACATGGCATGCACGAGATGAGACCAATTGTTGTAAGTCAACAAACATATATATACTCATCAGTTTCCTATACAACATACAAATGGTGTGCATATTATAATTATTTATTAATACCTATTGGCGAAAGAAAACATGTGATGGTTCGTTATTTTGTTAATTTTATAAGTAATTTTATATTTTTTTTTAATAATTTAAAGCTGAACACTCCCTATTATTACATAGTAATTAATTTATGTTGTAACGACAATGTTTCAATTACACGGGTTATGGCCCATGCGTAAATTGATAGCCGAGGTAAACAGAGCCGATAATTCTCAGTGAAAAACACATGTTGTATAGGTATGTAAATTTGTTTACTGCACCAATATAAGTTTGAAAAAATTAGGAAAATTATAAAATTAAGAATTTTTTTTTTTTTTTTTTTTTTAAATTATTATTTTTATTTTATTTTTTTTTATTATTTTTATTTTATTTTAATTTAAATTATTTTTTTAAATTTTTAATTATTTTATAATGGTGCTGTAACATTTCCTCCGACTTTATTTCCAAGTTTTACCCTAAATTTATCCCAATCAGTACACTCAATTTTTGGCATGGTGGCGCGCGCCTTGATCCTTATATCATTTTTTAATTCTTCATATCTCCCCATTTCTTCCACCACGGATTCAAACTCTAAATTTGATATTTTCTTATCGGCCAACGCTTTGGACACCATAACGTCGATGCTATTTTTCTTAGACCTAGCGAGAACGGATATTCTATCATGTTTTCTACTTTTTTTCTCGAGTTTTCCACCCGCCGCCCTAATTACCATACAAAGTGTTCCAGATAAAACGGTAATTCCACTCAAAACCCCTGCAAGTGGAATCATTACAATTGTAGATAGCGTTGCAGCAGTCCCCGCCCCACACAACACAGAAACACTTGCCAGAACCGTACTAGATGCTTCAGCTATGTTTGCCGCGCGCCTATATTTATTAGAGTGTCTTTTTCTATTTGCACATTCTCTAACTAAAATATCCTGCATAGCGACGATATTATTCAACCTAAAATCTGAACTTTTTTCGTTAATTGAATACAGTGTTGGTGGAGTGGTATTGAGAGTTGAATACAGTGTTGGTGGAGTGGTATTGAGAGTTGGATACAGTGTTGGTGGATCGGTATTGACAATTGGAAGCGGTGATTCGTTCATAGTTAAATTTATTTCGATATATTAGTATTTACACAATAAGTTCAATTAACAATGAGACAATAGTGGAAGAACTCTCTGAGTCACCGATTTTCGTAACAAAGTTAATAACACTACCTTGGGAAAAGTCTAATTCGATCATCACCGGAGAACGAAACCACCGTCGAACTATCTCCAGAGATTTTAGTGACTCCAACCCCCGTTCTTCCCCATCTACTACAATATTTATCGCGACCGCGCCCACAGGTTTACCATTAGCATTAACCGAGCAGACCGCCATTTGGATACTTCACCTGCAGCTGTCATAGTGTATCCCCCATATTTATTACTCGCTTTGGCACCGAACGAATATTCATAGTGCCCCACAACCAATGGGCCCCGCTTCTCAGCCCAAACTGTTATGACACGTTTTGGTGTTTTCATTGTTTTCACTATTCCGGCAAGCGCATTGTTTGCGTTATATGCCTCAGTACGAATCTCATAAGAGGCCTCCTCAAGAGCTTTGGTCGCGGATATACGATCATGTTTCAGTTTATCGGTTATTTTTTCATCTAGTTCAGTAAGTGTCGCTTCTCTGTTGAGAGAGTCCTCTAAGCGCAACGCATCATAAGCCTCCGTAATGGTTGCCTGTGGTTTCTTCTAAGGCTTTATCAATACCCGACGGGTCTCTTTTTGAAATTCGGTTATTTTTTCATCTAGTTTAGTAAGTGTCGCTTCTCTGTTGATAGAGTCCTCTAAGAGCAACACCCTATAAGCCTCCGTAATATCCGCCTGGTGGTCTTCTAGGACTTTATCAATACCCGTTCGGACTCCATCAAGATCAAACCGGGTCTCTTTTTTAAATTCGGTTATTTTTTCATATAGGTCAGTAAGTGCCGCTTCTCTGTTGAGAGAGTTCTCTGAGCGTAACGCCCCATAAGCCTCCGCAATGGCCTCTTTGTGGTCTTCTCGGACCCCCTCAACCCCAGACCTGGTCTCTTTTATAAATTCGGCTATTTTTTCATCTAGTTCGGTAAGTGTCGATTCTTTACTGTGAGAGTTCTCTAAGCGCAACGCATCATAAGCCTCCGCAATGGCCTCTGCAAGGTTAGACTGGTGGTCTTCTCGGACTTTATCAATACCCGACCGGGTCTCTTTCGAAATTTGGTTATTTTTTTATCTAGTTCAGTAAGTGCCGCTTCTCTGATGAGAGAGTCCTCTGAGCGCAACACCTCATAAGCCTTCATAAGGTCCGCCTGGTGGTCTTCTCGTGCTTTCTCAATACCCGACGTGGCCTCATTTCGAAAATCGATTATTTTCCCGTCTAATTCAGCAAGTGTAGCTTCTTTGCTGAGAGAGTCTTCTAAGCGCAACGCATCATAAACCGCCGTAATGTCAACCTGGCGGTCTTCTCGGGCTTTATCAATCCCCAACCGGGCCTCTTTTCTAAATTTGGTTATTTTTTTACCTAGTTCGTTTAGTTCCGTATGCGTTTCTTCACGACTTTGTGTATTCACAGCCAGGGCATATTCTCTAAGTTGTGATAGTAGACTCTTGTGAATCTCGTCCGTGGCCCTCGATATAGTTCTATTAATCAAGGCCTTTGTTTTTTGGGTAGTTAAAAAGTCGCCCTCTGTCGGGATGAATCCCCCTTCTGCAGGTTCCAAATTATTTGAATTTGTCACCCAATCGGAAGAACTACCTGGTCCGTATATACTCATAATGTTGATAATATATATTACGAACATGCGTTTAATTCTAATTTTCTTAAAATTAATTAATTTGAAATTTCTAGGACGACCGAAATCGGGTAATCGTTCTTCAACTCTCGCTTTACCCTACATCAAGAATATAAATCTTCAACTCGTGGATGTGTCCCGATTCCAAAACTTTCATCTCTGGGTGTGGGAAGTCTAACGTTACAGTCTCGCCATAGAAACAATCGCTGGCGGGCACAGTTTTCAGTAATGTGCTGGGGGATCCGTCTATCGTGTTGTACGATGTGTTCACCCGATCCAGGTGCACCCTGAGAGTTTTCGTGAAGGTGAAGTCCACCGGGTTATCACCGACGTACTCACCCGGGGTGAACACTCCTTTGTTTGAGGAGTATGTCTCTCTAAAACCGAGTTGAATACCCAACCCCGGGGAGACCACTACATCACTGCTGATGGTCATTGTTGCGAGCCCGGTAGCATTCGATACTGTGAGGTTGATTATACCGTCAAGCTCTGAGTTGACAAAATCTTTGAGCTGTCTTATTCCCCACAGTCCGTGAGGCAGCTTTACACCTAATTGTTGTCCATCCTTCACATAGAAAAACCCTTCACTCTTCCCCACATTCTGCCATCCAACCGTGAACGTGATTGATCTAAGGCCTACCCGGCGTTTTCCGCAGCAGTTGTCTATTAATTTTTGAAGTTCACAACTCCCTTTTTGAACATTAGTTATAGTAGCAAACATAATAATATCTTTCAATGGATACCAAAGCATTTAGCTTTAACTCTAATGTAAAGTACGCGGTCGGAGGTAAATACACACAAAAAAGACGTTGTTAACCGCCTTGTACACCCAACCAACCGTAACGGTTAGACCGGACAGTGGCTTTGCCACCAACTTCCCTAACATCTTTGAACAATATAGGTTGCCCAAGATTACTACGATGGAGGCGTAAACGGCTGGAAAGCAACACCGATGCAGTTTTGGCAGAACCAAATAAATTTCGCTGTATGGTGCGCAACAGCCGGGTGTGGAGTTTCATATAAAGACCATCTGACATCCAAGATGTCATGCTCCGAAGTGTCTACAACTTTCACGTGTATTATACTATTAGGAGGATTCTCAAAGAACTAGGTATTTCACTACCTCAAGACGACGCCTGGGATCCCATTTCCAACACATATAACCGTATGGCCTTTGAAAGACTGTGTAACGAATTTTACGTTTCAAAAGACGCGGACTGGAGACAGAAAGCATTCCTACCAGCACCCCTCGGCCTCGGGGACGTTCTCATTCACGGCCAGTTCCGGGAATTGGACACAGACTGATTTTAGACACGATCACTCCGGTGACCACATCGTCAGTCGGAACGCCGGGAATTTTGACCCCGCGACTATGACTTTCGGGACGGAAGTGTCTGGAGGTCGACACTGTGGCGTGTTTTCTTGTAAAATGTTACCTCCGAAACTGGCTCACGTCGATTACATACAGCAGGCTGCTGAGGTTCAGGACGCGTGGGGTACATTTATGTTAGATAAGGGTCTAGGGTTCACGCAGGCCGGGGTTACTCGCGTCAACGACTCCATTCGCACGTACGTCTGGGCCATTCTCGGCGCACAGAAGCAAACTCGCAGTTCTATACTGGGCATGGGGAACAGCGTTTGATGCACAAAAACAATTTTTGGCACTTGTAGAGGACGCCATCTCAGCTAGGGTGGACCTGGAGAAGGCGATCCAGAATTATCAAGACGTTTTGCAGAATGCCAGCACCCAGTAGACTATGTATTTGGAATAGGTCTTTATATGGCGCCGAGCAATATGTACTACGAGACGACCCGGTTGAGACGGTTACAATAATCATATCGTAATCGCCACCGCCAATCAAAAAATCGGCCACAACGGTAACGTGAACACGGATATCATCAAGCGCACCCCCAACAGTGGAACCGATTTCATAAAACACAAAATGGATACACCTCCCCCAATTCGTAAATCGAACCAAGTACCCCCAATTCGTAAATTGGATGAACCATCGAAATCCATCAACAGACCAATCGCATTGGAGAAACACCAATCAATTACAAATTGGGTGAAATTGGAAGCACAACACACGAGGAGGAGAAATTAGCGCTCGTCGTCGCCCTCGTGGCGATCGGATTATTTACGCTTTGGTTGTAGGAACTCTCTGACAGAGAATAATAGGAGACCGGCGATTGCCACGATTAAAGCCCAAGTATTATTGGCTAGCCATCCGACCGTTTTTGATAATATAGATAGCAAGTAAGAAACGATACTTCCGATCAGTCCAGGTAGTGCGGCAGCCAACTTTCCTGCTAATTTAGCCAGGAGATTGGCGAGGGCTTTTAGTTGTTTTTTTATCCATTCTTTTTTTTACCCCACCGGATGGTGCTGGGTGCTGGAGCTGGAGCTGGTGCTGGAGCGGGTGATGGAGCTGGTGCTGAACCACCTGTGATAGATAGAACTAGAGACGATATAGATAGAATTAGGGTCGATATAATCATGCTGAAAGCCGCGATGACGGTTATTATCGTGACGCCCTTCTCTCTGAACAGAGTGCGAATACGCGCACCGAGTGTAGTGTCCTCGTGCAGGACCCTCGAGATTGTTTCGCGGCTACGACTTAATTGACCGGAAAAGCGTCTCACGGTTAGTTGAGGCAGCCTCCAATCGAGCTTCTCTTTCGTCCCGCAACGACCGCAGGAGTTTGTTGATCCGCTCGGTAGATTCTCTATCGCCCGTGCTTGCTTTATTTTTTTTTCTTCTAGAGCGATATGTTTGTCCAGCGCTGAGAGTTTGGAGAGGTTATTGACTAGTTCGCCCCGAGTTGTTTGCAGAACCTTATCGAGTCCCCGGAGTTCGCGAAGAGGTAACGGTGGGTCAAACTTCGTGCCGTTTATTTCGTTGACCGTGGTTTCAATCGTGTTAATAACGTCGGTGGTTACGCGAGGGATTTCGCTGAGCTCGATCGTTTCTATAGTGGCGGCCGTCTTCTCCAGCGTTTCGTCGGTAGACTGTAGGGTTTTTACCATTTTTGTAGGCAGCGGCGCCTGAATGTTGTCGAGCACTCCGAGAGCTCGAGCGAGTAGTGCTCCATATCGCTTCAATGAAGAGGGTTTGAGGAACTTGTTTGGGTTGTTCTTGTACGTCAGCAACATCCAGGTATTGCCCCATTTAACCCACAGGTCTCCTCTTTTAGTGCTGCGAAACTCCAACGTGGCGGAGATGCCGCTTTTAGACACTATACGCTCCCACCGTTTCACCAGAGTTTCCGTTTCCTCGGTAGACGCCAGCTCATTCTTGGAGATCCCCTCAGGAATCTTGGCACCACCCGCCCATGCCGGAGTTTTGGATTTGGCCTCCCACGTTTCGAAATGTGTACTCGCATCGGGCTGGGTACTCTATGAAGGACGTTTCGTCCTCATTACCAGCGTCCAAGTCCTCTCCGCGGCTAAATGGATAGGTATCATCAACATAATCATCATCATTGAGGTAGTCATCAACGTCCACGCCCCCTCTCCGCGGCTATATGGATAGAGATCATCAACATAATCATCATCATCGAGGTAATCTTCTCGGTCGCCCGTAGTGCGATCGAATTCGTCCATGCCAATATCGAGACCAGCCATCTTTAATAATTATTATTATATTAAAGACAAAACAATACAGGTTTAATAGTTTCAATAAAATTAATTATGTCTTCGAGTCAATACGGTCGCAAACTCAATCCATACCGCAGACTGCGTGAGCCCCTCGGGGCAAAAGGCGTGAGACAGAGTGTCGTTATTACGAACAACCCATCGACGATCGACCAGAACCAGCAGCTCTTAGTCCGCTTCCCCAACCTCGGAGCTAACGACGTCATTGTTCCGGGTACTGTTCGCCCTACGCTTTCACTATTTCGCTAACGTCGACGGACGCGGACCGAACCGTCGTTCAGAACTTGGGTCGCGCCATAGTCAAGAGACTATGATAAAGATTTCTGGTAATGAGTGATGTCGATCGATGACAGCGACGTCTACCATTGCTATCAGGACCTGTGGAAGACGTCACACGAGCTTGAAAACGCTGTCTATCAAGGTATTGACACCAGCAAAAATAAGAACGTAACCAAACTTAGAATCGGGGCTGCTAACAAGGCAGATAACAACGCGAGTGACAACGCGGTCGCGGGCGCTTACGGCAACCGCTTCTACATCCCGCTCGACTTTGAGTTGCTGGAGAGTCACATGCCCTACTATCAGAGCGCTTTGGCTGACCGCCTCGAATACGAACTAACGTTCAACGACTACGGCCGAGTTATCATAGCCACCGACCAGTTATCGACGTATACGATCGATAATGTTTCGCTGGAGTACGACATGGTCACGATGCCGAACTAGCGCGATTGATCAGAACCCAGTACGCCGGGCGCGTTGCCATACTTTACGACCGAGAGTTCTTCGCCATCGCAAGATGCCGAAAAACAAAAGCGACACATTGTGGAATATTAACGTCAACGTACCCGCCCGCTCGATGAAAGGTATACTGATGTTGTTCGAGGATGCTCGGTTCGCGTTCGTGGCTAGAAAAACCGACAGATTCTATAACCCCAAAATCACGAAGGTAGAGGTGACGATCGAGGGAGTCCCCAATCAACTCTACAGCGCGGGTCTTCGCGCGCACCAGCAGTGGGATGAAGTAAGAAAGCATTTGCTGCCGGATCTAAGCGCTCTCCGGAGGTTGCAGCAGTTGCTAAAGACCTGCATCTCTCGGCCGTCTCCCTCGCGGAGTTCCTGAATACCAAATACGCGTTATGGCTAGACATGCGAGCCAGCGACGATGACCAAATACACGGTAGCGGACGCCAAGTTGAGAACGCTAGTGAGGGTGTGACGATCCAGATAACCAAAGAGGCGGACGGAGCCGGGCCATTGAACGTGTACTTATATATAATTACAGACGCACAACTCAACATCGAAGATGGTCGATACGTATCAGCGATCTACTGATTTAATAAAAAAATCATCTAACGATTTATTAATACATAATTTTGAAAAAATTAAGAAATCTAGCAATCAATACCAATTCACGATTGGAGATGCTCACTCCGCCATAATATGTCAGACAGGATGTGGAAAAACGGTTTTCATCCTCAACTTACTCGAGGGATCCTACCGCGATGCCTTTCGTCACATTGTGATCCTATGTCCCACTGTGCGACACAACGATACGATACTCAGTCGGTGCCCGTGGATATGGACCGACCCTGAGGTATACGTTATTGACCCCGGTGATAGGCTTCACGATTGGTTGCGTGGTTTATACCAAATATTTCAGGGTGAGCCCACCCTATACGTGATTGACGATTGCTCAGCCAAGGCGGCGATGACCAAAAAGAAGGACATGCTCTCCGAGCTCGCATTTTCTGGCCGCCATGCGAGGCAAAGCGTATGGATATCCACTCAAAAATACAACGCCGTCCTCAAGGATCTGCGCGAGCAAACGAAATGGGTCGCCCTCTTTCACTGCAAGGACCGAGACTCATTCGATGACTGTCTTCGAGAGAATGACGTTATCCCAACGCGCGAGGAGCGCCTGGAGGTTCGACAGATACTTTCGAAAACTAAGCACGCCAAGCTTCTGCTAAAGACTGATCAACCAACTGCTTATAAAGTTATCAACTAAATCTAACGATTTTTGAAAAAATTAGGAGGAAAATTAGGAAAATTGCAAAGTAAGCTAATTGCTATTGCATGCTTGTTAGCAATTGCTGAACAATCGCTGAACAAATACTGAACAATGCTTAGCAATTGCTGAACAATGCTTAGCAAATGCTGAACAAATGCTGAACAAATGCTGAATAATGCTGAACAAATACTGAACAATGGTTAACAATGTTAACAATTTGGTGCTCCGCTGCGAGCTTTGTTGCGAGCATAATGGTGATCATAAGTATCGGGTGGTGCGCATTTATTATTTTAATAATTTTGATTGAAAAAATTAAATATATGTTAAAGTGATGAGACTTGTTAGAATAGTTAAATTACTAATTTTGAAAAAATTAAGAAAAATGAACTGCGACGAACTTCTCGATCAGCTAATAGAAGAAACCTCAACTCCGACTGCCAACAATAATGATCCGACAGAGCAATCGGAATCAACTCCAACGGCGGTTGGTATTGGGTTGAGTGCAACGACTCCGAATGAAAATGAAAATGCGGCGCGACGAGAGCGGCTAGCTGCGCTGGTTGCTGGGGGACAATCGGAGCATTATCTCGGTAGGCGTCTCTCAGTTTGTCAGGTGGATAAGATGTCAGATGCGGAGATTGATAAAATGTATGCGCGATACGAATCCAAATTGGGAGCAGAGATGACAAAAACTCTTGGATCGGCGGCTATTCATTTGTACGCTACCGCCGTTAGTAGACTTCTCCCTATACCAAACACCGAAGGGTTGATTCACGATCTAGAGACTGACCCTTTTATAGGACACACTCTTAGAACGGCATGCTGCTCAATTTATCACAAGTTTGGAATGTACTTAGCTCCGCTGACAACCGCGTTGACCACGGGTAAACACTGTCAATTTGGACATATATGCCCACGAACTATAAGCCCTGATATTATAAATGATGACACAAGACACACCCGAGAGAGTGACGGAACCACACTCCAACCCAATCGAAATTGGAGTTGAACCAGAGCACGTTGGATGAACCCTCAACAGCACGACATAAAAACCCGAAAAGACAGGCAGCTGGGCGGCGGCGGCTGTCACCCGAAAAGTTAAACAAGATAAAATACTCGCCGAGCTTCAAGATGTCAAACTCAAATTGAGATTGGAGTTGCAATCGGAGACGACAAAACACCCGGTGGCAGCTGTTTCTCCCCCAATCGCTATTGGATCGAAACCGATTGCTCCAACTCCCAATACTGATTGGATCCCGTGGGTTGTTGTTGGTGGTCTGTCGGTTGTGGGCACCTTGTATGTGCTTTACCGTTGCAACAACAGGTCATCAACGAGGTTGAAATTGAAAAAAACAACCCCCGACACTGTTGGATGCGCCCCATTTAAACATTGATCGCGACCCATTTTATATGCAATAATTATAACAATGGCTGAACAAGATGGTAAAATGTTAGTGAATGCGCTTTATCACGCCGTGGTGATATCGGGTTTCAGTATCGGGTATGCTCGACTATCAAAGATGGCCCTAGGAGGAACCGCTCCCAAATTGGACTTTACTGTGAGAGACGTAGGGCTCGCGACCTTAGATGTAGCGGCCGCAGTTTGGACCCGAGATTATCTAGTTAAAGCTGGAATTCTACCAGTTAATATATGGAAATAAATGGCTTCAATCGCAGTAATAGTAGTGGTGCGCTTGTAAACGCATTGGCGTTCAGCGGTAGCAACTTTATATTCTCTAAAATGAAAAGCTCGAACGTGGATGAGGAGCGTAAGCGTCATGATTTAGCTGTAGAACAACTCAATAGCGCAAAGGAAGCATGGTCGAAAAAACGAACCGCCCATCTGGACTGGTCAATGAAGAGCTTCGCCGCGAAAATCACGCCGCGCAAACTTTTCAGAACGTTGAAGAAGCCAACCGCGAGTACGCGCTGGCATATCCGCACAAAAGTCTCGATCCAATGGATCCCGAGCCCCAACTTTCAGATTTCTATGTACCGTCAGAGCCCCAAGGACCGCGAGATCGCGTTCATCATCGTGGGAATGGGTGTGGTGGGTCTCGCCGGCTATTATATTCAATCGAGATTTTAAATTAATTAATTAAAACATTTTTTTTTTATAAATATATATATATAGAACGATGTTAGTTGACGAACTTTATGACGCTATGATCGATGTAGGCTACACTGCCCAAAAACATCGTTTAACTGGTGCAAAGAGTATGATTCGTCTGGCCCGAGATTGTCTCAGACGACGAAAAAGCGGCCACCCTTTTCGCAAAGCGGATGTTAGATTCCTCCCAATCGAGATTGGATGAATTAGATTCCCTCTCCTGTTCCAACCCAAACGCGATTGGGGCTGCAGCGAAACTTCCAACAAAGGTTTATTATTACCGGACGAACTGGCGAGGGCATGTTGGAGAATTGTCCGATATATTAGAATACTTCGCATACGATGAACACGCGCAAACACTTATGACCACTAACGCGCAAGCTGTCGAATACATACATAGTCCAAACGCGGCTACTGGAAGGGACTACGCGGCCAATCAAGAACCATCGCGGCGGCGACCAAGGTTTCAGAAAACGCTGTCAAGGAATGGCTCAAGAAGCAGCCATCTGGCAGATCTATTTACCCGCGCTCACAATATTCCGCGCCCGAAATTCGACGTGCCGGTGCCGAACCAAGTTCACCAAGCGGATCTCCTGTTTCTCCCTCACGATCGCGTCGGTCGCAAAACGTACAAGTACGCACTGACAATCGTTGACGTAGCGAGTCGTTACAAGGGGGCTGAGCCGTTGGCCACTAAAGAGTCTAAGGAAGTGGCCGAGGCTCTTTCCCGAATATATAAGAGGAGTCCTCTCAAATGGCCGAATCTTCTCCAGGTCGATCCCGGCCGCGAGTTCATGGCGCGGTCTCTCATCTATTGTCTAAGCATAAAGTTTCTATCAGACGCGGCCGCGTCAACATCCACCGGGACCAGGGGATCGTGGAACGCTTCAATCGAACCCTGGCTGAGAGACTGTTCGGACACCAATACGCTAAAGAACTTGTAAACCCTCATTCGCGATCGACCGAGTGGGTGGCCAGACTGCCCGCCGTGGTCTCCGCACTGAACGGAGAGGTGACCAGATTGATAGGTAAGAAGCCTGTAGATGCTATCAAGTTTAAAAGGGTGACGAGCGAGCCCTCTGCCGTCTCGCGCGGGCGACCCGTTGGTTTAGAGGAGCAGCAATCGGCGATTGCACTTCCATCAGATATTGACGTCCGGTACCTCTATCAACCCGGAGAGCTCGAAGGTGGCAGCCGCCGCGCGACTGATCCAGTGTGTCTCTCATGTATATCATCTAGATCGATCTATTACCAAACCCGATGAGCCCGTGCTCTACTATTTGGATGATGGGCCATCTCGAGGGTTTGTTCGCGAAGAACTTCTTATAGTGTCTTCTGACACCCAGCTACCCCCTATTACTTAAATCAATAGAGGTTCTGTATGTATTCCGTCTGGTAACACGCGTCTTTTATCGTAGTATGCCGAGTCCTAATTTTTTGTTGACAGTACGTTTTCATAACGCCGTCTTTCATTTTAAATCCTCTATTTTGTGCTACATCTATAATGTGTTTTCCATCTTCTGTAGTTTCACTTAGTACTCGTTTATATCTATCCCAATTTAAATTGTTAGTTCTCTTGGACATTCCTTTCGCAGAGTTTTTATTAATTTTAATTTGTTCCAAATTATCTTTAGTGAAATTAATTTTTTCTACAAAATAACACTTACTATATAACGCTATCGCCCTATCCCCGCTAAATTCCATTTTGAAAAGTCCGGGCTCTCTTTCGCTCCATTTATCCCAAGCCAACCATTTATTTTTTTCTTTTTCAAACTCGTCTAGTAAGTTAGGTCTAATCAATTCCTCTATCGTTTTTCCACTAACTCCTATATACATACTATCTGTATCCATCTGTATTAATTCAAAGTCTTCTCTTTTTATGTATTTATCTAGAAATTCGTAGTAAAATTCCAACATTCTCAATTTAGCTAGTTGATAAACCGCTATTCCACAGTGGAAGGGTCTCTTTACTGCACACCGGGGTTTTCGGGAAGATATTTCGTACGCATCTCCTATCTCTTCCAAATCATCAAAGAATGCAGATCTTAACGCTTTGTCAACACAGGTTTCGTCTTGTGTATATGTCGTATTTAAATGTCTCTCTTTTGCCTCTATCATTTTTCCACAACACGAATTGCCTAATAATTTCATTATATCCGCTACTGGTTTCTTATTTGGTTTCTACATCGCCTGTTCGTCTTGCGGCTGTAACTTCTTTTGCGAACCATTCGAAGGGTTTACCACTAATATAATCTATAACACGATGAACTCCCGTTATTTCTAGGCCGTGTTTTAAATACCATTTCAACAGTGGCGCGTACAGCAATACTTTAGTGGCCGACATAGATCCCACCAATTTTCTTCCACATTTCCTCTAGTTCTTCCAGTATCTTCCAAATATTTTAACATGTGTGTGGGAACTTCATCAACCTCTACTTCTCTGTTTATAAATATTGGGGACATTTCAGAAAACTTATGTTTTAAGTTGTGTGGAACTTCTATATCCACCTCCGCAAACCCAAACCAGTCTCCAGATAAAACTCATTTTACAAAACTTTTTAATAAATTTAGGGTTATGTGGGGTATCTATATGGTGTATAGTTTCTCTCCCCCCACACGGCATCTCTTTATTTAACGTAGATAAATATAACGCGTTTTGCATCGTACCCCAAAACAGCCATTGCAAGGTTTGTTACTTTCATTTGATCTAATATTGGAAACACCGGCTTCTGCATAGCGTGTAAATACTATTGATGGACCACCAACTAGAGCGTCCTTCATCATTTCGTATGTTTCTTCTTTTGGTGCATATAGAGCATCCTCCGGTATAATCGTCTTTGAAGATTTTTGTTCTTTAATGGTTCCTCTCAATAAATATTGTATAGCTACTCCAGGTATGTTACCGCATCTTTGAAATATCCACACCTCTGTGTTTATAAAATTCACACATTTTTTCCACCGCTTCTAGGAACGGTGCTACATCTAAATCGTTATAATATTTCAACCAATCTCTGAAAGTTTTCATATTATTTTCTTCGAAAATTCTACGACATTTACTTAATTCTGTTTCATCTATTAACATTTTCCCAGATAGTTTGGAATACCAATTCTCTATATCGGGTAGTCCTGGGTAATCCAGTTTGTCTGGAGAATCGAACCACTCATAAGGAAAGAAAGATTTCTGTCCTTTGCAGTCGTAGGCTTTTATCCAACTATCGTAACTTACACCAGGTCCTAGATAAAGTATTACATCAAGAAATCTAAATTCTGGAGTAAATAGAAATATTGTTGCGTTTGCACGTTTTCCGACCATTACTTTCTTTGTTGTTGATGTCAGTTCGCCTACTAGGTATTTCTTTATTAAGTTTATATCGTACTTACTGCTGTTAAAACCTATAACCGGTACTTGCTCTATCCACTGTTCGATCTTGGCGATTTGGTTTTTACGTAAATATTCCGTATTAAACTTATATCTTGACCACACTCTTCTCTATAGCTTTTCCCCTGACTTTCAAATCTTCTATAATTTTTCTATAAGTTTTGCGGGATCTTTATCACAAATATGAGTTACTGTTCCTGAGAAATTATCTCCTATACTAACGCTTGCCGGAACGTGCTCAGCTTCGTACTCTAAACTATTACCTGTAGTTTCAACTTCTGGCTGGAGATACGCCTCAAAATCGTATACTATCTGATATGATAAAGAGTAGTGTCACAACCGATCTTTATATCTTTACCCGTTCTTTGGAATTCGCATTCCCACATAACTACTAGGTTGAATTCTTTGCTTTTTCTAATAACTTTATCTCTTCTCATTGTGGATGCGCGTTCTTCTTTTTTATGCTTTGCATGAATCTCACACCCGTGCCAGTAACAGCCGTGATATTGATATACGGTATTGGTTTCTGGACAGTATCCATCTACCGGAGCTCCTAAAATCCATCTTTCACCTCCGTGTCCGCACTGTTCGTGGTGAATGTGAATTCCCTCCCGCTTTTTCCACAGAATACATCCAATCGATCGCCCCATAACTGTTAGAACCTTTTGGGTAAAACGCTTTCTCGAACGACGAACGCGGCGCTCTAAATAATTACCATCACATACTATTTTTGTTGTCTCACCTTTCATACATTTTGGTCCGTGTCTCTTCATATTACTCGCTTTCGTGAATTTCTGTTTGCAATTATCGCAGGCGTAAATTTTAGATAGGTTTTTAAGGTTTTTTATCATAAATGCGTGATTATTAAACAGTCCTATTGTCATTGGTTTATTACCTATTGCCTTATAGTGTGCTGGTACCTTTTTCAACCACCATACATTACATTCGGTGGGTTGATATACTTCTATACCGATTTTAAAAAACTCTTCAACCTTTTTCAGATCTGAAAAAGGAATTGGTGAAACCACATTACTACCAAAATATTGCTTACTAAGTTCTTTCGCCTTTTCTGTACATCTGTCGGGTCTTTTATCTGTCATATGCATAGCTAGACACCTGAACAGACAAAGGTCGTCATTATACTTATCTAAAGAATACATACCTTTTTTATTCTTCAGCCATTCTGGAAGTTCTCCTCCTGCCGCTTCTTTGGATTGTAGTCCCAAATCTATTCCCCTACTA
Organism: Conchocele bisecta; assembly: GCA_029237695.1. Lineage (NCBI taxonomy): Eukaryota > Metazoa > Mollusca > Bivalvia > Lucinida > Thyasiridae > Conchocele > Conchocele bisecta. The sequence continues at coordinate 43,215,704 of CM055266.1, read as the reverse complement.
CCCTGTATTAGCTTTACGAAAACCTCTACCCATCTTACAAACTTCCACTTTGTATTCGGTCTGTCTATTTTATCGGACATTATTCGTGTTTGCTCCTTATCTGACAGCCATTTTTTAACGGTTTTCATTGATGATAGTGGTTCGCTACCACCGAGATTTTTTGTGAAATATTATAAGTTTTAGGTTTTCCATTTTTAATTTCCTCCATATGTTCTAGCTTGTACGAATATGAATATCTCAAATAAAAATTGGTTGTTAGATACGGAGCGAGTTTATCGGACATGCGTTCAGACTCGTTAATGTTAATGTTTTTACGAAAGGATAATGTAACTACCCGTCTTCCATTTTCTACCTTTTCCAATGTTTCATCGTGAGCCCCCAATATTTCTTCACCTTTTTCCACTATCGCGCTAACGATAGATTTTTTCTTATTATTATTTTGGCGTCTAATTTGGGACAAATTATTTGTGCTTGAAGGTTGATTACACTAGCCCTTAACCCCGCAATACTTTCTTTTTGAATTCTGTTACCTACTTCCTCCGCTTTGGATATATCTTTAAAGGCTCCTCTTTTGTGGGCGCGGGTAAACCGCTCTCATTACGCCTTTCATTAAACTGTGGCTATTTGCAGCTTTGTGCATATTTTCAGCTGTGGTTTTTCAACCCCCTAACTCTCAACCGTTTACTATAAGTAATCCCTAGAGATTCGGCTTCTCTTCTCACTTTCTATTTCTGCTCTAGTTTCTGACGTTATCATATTTTCTGTAAACGCCTCATTCTTTGTGGCATTTATCAACTTTGTCAACCCCCTAACTCTCAACCGTTTACTATAAGTAATCCCTAGAGATTCGGCTTCTTCTCAAACTTTCTATTTCTGCTCTAGTTTCTGACGTTATCATATTTTCTGTAATATACTTTTGTATAACCTATGAAATATACTGTTCAATTGGATTCTTGAAAACATTATGTTTTTTTTTACGACCAATTGAATAATAAACATAAACATATACATATATAATGGAGTGTGAGACTTGTTGTAAAACGTTTACGCGTAAAGACTATCTACGAAGGCATCTAGCGAGACGTAGAAAGTTTCCTTGTGCCCCCCCACAATTTCAATGCCCCAGATGCCCTTGTAAAATTCGTTAGTGCCCAAACTCTTTGTAGACATAAGCAACTACGCTGCCCTGTGGCTACAGGTGAACGTGGTAGACTAGAGCTGGTAGAATTAGTTGCTGATCTGCGAAATAAATTATCTATATTGGAGGAGGAAAATATGGTGTTGGAATATAGACTATTGCGCGAGGACGCATTTAAATCGGAAACTTATTAGAATAAATTCATAAATTTACTGTCGTAAAAACATCATGTATTTATGACAACGAGATAAAAATAAATCCTTTTTAAGACTATTGTTTTATATGTTCAATTGGACGTGAAAACAACATGATGTATTTATGACAACGAGACAAAAATAAATCCTTTTTAAGACTATTGTTTTATCTGTTCAATTGGACGTGAAAACAACATGATGTATTTATGACACACATTTTGGATGTTTGTGGTTGGTGGGAGACAATTTCCTCGTTAACCAATTTTTGATTTTTCGGGGGGTGGTGGAGTAGTATAGAGGGTGGAGAAATGATACCACCGTTAGGTGGTATCATTTTGACTCCCTCTATACTACTCCATTCGGTGGCGGGGGCATAATTACAATATTTTTGATAAATTAAGTCAAAAGTTGACAAACATTTTCAGAGTATAATCACATGAATATAATAATTCTGCGCATGTACTCTGAAAATGTTGTCATCTTTTGACGACATATACAGAAAATATTGTACATTTTTTAAACGTATTTCATGAAATTACGCAGATGTCCGAAGGTACAAAATCACATAGCTGTTTCATTAATGTGTGTACTTTAGGGTAACGGAGGATGTGACACATATCTCAATCTCTGCGTGTCCACCTCACTAGGTGGTGGCCCAGATTGATAGCCGGCACATGACTATCCACATGTAGTTATATGCGACATGAACATACGTTGAGAACAAACACGGTAACCCATTTATATGGAACTCCAAATATACATAAAGTCATATAATTAACGCTAGCTCTAAATATTGGAGATAGCATTAAATATTTAGAGCAAATCATTTGAAGAGCTCACTAAATCATTTGGAGCTAGGTCTAAATATGTAATGCTAGCTCTAATTATTTATAGCTAGCAATAATTATTTGAGTTTATGTAGATTCGGCGTTCCATGAACGCCCAATCTACATAAAGTTAAATAATTAATGGTACATGTACATTAGCTCCAAAGATTTATTGCTCTAAATATTTAATGCTAGCTCTAATTATTTACAGCTAGCAACATTTATTTAGATTTGACTTTCCAGGAACGTCAAATCTACATAAACTCAATAATTAACCCGTTCAACCCTTAGGAACTGGAATGGACTGTGATATGCTAATGTTCCGACCAATCCAATGGTCACAGAATGATTTTCAGACTAGTCCATTTATGAAAAGGGGATATTTTTTGTTCTCAAAAATATTAAAATTACTTACGAGCCGGCTCATCTGGATCTGCACTTTTTGCATAAACCGATATAGCGGGATTTCGGGTTCAAAGGGTTAATGCTGCCTCTAAATAACTAGAAATGAACGCTTGTCGACAAGCGCATGTGTATCCCCCTCCCCAGATACACAAGTAGTTTGAAAAAAGGGTGTTCGAGTTATGCTCCGGAGACAAAATCAGTGACGGAAAAACAAAGGGAGATAACTAAAAAATTAGTGATGCAAGAGTTGTCATTCTTGCGTGACACACCTTTAGGGTCGTGGTCTATGCATGTGTGAAGTTTCATGAAAATATTCCAAAGGGTGTTCGAGTTATGCTCCGGACACGATATCAGTGCACGAAGCAACAAAGGGAGATAACTAAGAAATTAACGACGCAAGAGTTGTCATTCTTACGTGCGACACACCTTTGGGTCGTCTTCTATGCTTGTGTGAAGTTTAATAAACTAGAAAATGTGTTCATAGAACACGGATGTCCCACATATCGCTTTGATAATAAATGAGGCCAAATTCCAAGTCAAAATTGTCTTTTACCTGAGCGTTAAAGTTTTTGAAGCACCAAGTATGTGACCTTGACCCTGGGCTTGGCGGGGGCAGGACGAATGTGGATTTGGCACAGGGCGGTAGAGGATCATTAGATCATTAGATCAATGCATATATGAAATATGAAGCTGATCCGTGAAAGAAAACAGAAATTATAAGATATTTACCTGAGCGTTAAAGTTTTTGAAGCACTAAGTATGTGATCTTAACGCTGGGCTTGGCGGGGGCAGGACGAACGTGGATTTGGCACAGGGCGGTACTTTACTCTATAAAAATACCCAACAAGAGTACCCAACACTATCCTAACCCTACCCAATAAGAACCCCGTACGCTTACAACAAGTACCCATTCGTGTGTGCGGACGGACGGACGGACGGACGGACAAGGGACAACACTAAATGCTCCCTCCACTATCGTGGTGGGTCATAAACATATTCCAAAGGGTGTTCGAGTTATGCTCTGGATACAAAATCAGAGCACGAAACAACAAAGGGAGATAAGTAAACAAGAATTCCGCGGAATCAAATGCCTCGCCTTGTCCCGCCTTGACCTCGAGCCTGGGCCCGAAAGCAATTTTCACTGGCCCGAACATATTATACAATTATTGACTAGTGAGCCATAGAATATCAGATTATATTCTATGGCTCACTAGTCAATAATTGTTTTATTATATGATAATAGTCTGTATATAGCACTTACGACCTTATGCTACTAGACAAAAATTGAAAAAGAATTTGAAAAAAAAAAATGAAAAAAAAAAAACGGAAAAAAAAAGTTTAAAAATTAAAAATAATAATGCTTGCTACTGGAGCCCAGAATTTTTGTTTAATAGTCCTATATTTATCTACATATATCTGCACAGGTCCACATAATGCCACAATATTTTCAACACAGTTTACGGAAATGTAATATACAATGTAGTAATTTACCTGTATAAATTACCTGTGGTCAGATAGTGGTCAAACTGGACATTTGCACATGCTAGCACATGCACAGGTGAATGGTTCTCCCAGTCTCTATTGTTCAACCGGAGAAGGCTATTGTTCTCTCTACAGGTAAGGTGTACAGAGCACACGAGAAAACGGGTCTTCATGCATTATTGTCCAGTTTGTAGAGTGCGCAAAACAAAAAAGGGAGATAACTAAAAAATTAGCTACGCAAGAGTTGTCATTCTTGTGCGCGACACACCTCCGGGTCGTGGTGTATGCATGTGTGAAGTTTCATGAAAATATTCCAAAGGGTGGTCGAGTTAGGCTCAATCAGTGCGCAAAACAAAAAAGGGAGTTAACTAAAAAGTTAGCTATGCAAGAGTTGTCATTCTTGTGCGCGACATACCTTCGTGACGTGGTCTATGCATGTGTGAAGTTTCATGAAAATATTCCAAAGGGTGGTCGAGTTAATGCTCAATCAGTGTGCGAAACAAAAAAGGGAGATAACTCAAAAATTAGCTATGCAAGAGTTGTCATTCTTGTGCGCGACACACCTTCGGGTCGTGGTCTATGCATGTGTGAAGTTTCATGAAAATATTCCAAAGGGTGGTCGAGTTATGCTCCGGACACGAAATCAGTGCGCGAAACAAAAAAGGGAGATAACAAAAAAAAATTAGCTATGCAAGAGTTGTCATTCTTGTGCGCGACACACCTTCGGATCGTGGTCTATGCATGTGTGAAGTTTCATGAAAATATTCCAAAGGGTGTTCCGAGTTATGCTCCGGACAAGAAGTGTCTGCGGCGGACGCGGACGCGGAGGCGGAGGCGGAGGCGGACGCGGACGCGGCCCGCTGTCAAACCCATAGTATCCGTCAGGGGGATACAATTAGAGCTAGCATGAAATATTTAGAGCTAGGTCCAAATCATTTGAAGAGCTCTCTAAATCATTTGGAGCTACCTGTAAATATTTAATGCTAGCTCTAATTATTTACAGCTGACATTAATTATTTGGGATTATGTAGATTTGGCGTTCCATACATTTCAATTGCACTGGACTTGACTTCACACATACAGCTACAGTGGAACCTCTCTAAACCGCAGGAGCAGATCTGGAGGCGGGTTTCGGGGTTGCACCCCCCCCCCCTTTCAACCACGGAGCTTACATGTACATAGATCACAGTTTACCACCAGTTGGAGTCTGAATTTAATTTAAATGCCGAAAAACACAGGAAAGTGCATTTCGAAGAGCTCGAAAATAGGACAAACCCCTATACTAGTTGCGAACGGTAACTCTTGCAATTACTGCCGTACCGTCCGTAGCTAGCTACGGACGGTACGGGAGTAGATTGCAAGAGTAACCTTCGCAACTAGACAACCCTGCCCCCCCCCCCCGTTCCACAAATGCTGGATCCGCCCCTGAATCGGACACCCTTTGATGTGTATTCTGTCTGTTTCAGAGATGGGCCACTGTAATTGTCATATGAGCACTAGTATCGCCAAATAAATGACAATACAACGCATTAAAATTAAGTAATATGTGTTTGCTGAGTGTACAAGTTAGAGAGGTTCTACCATTTAAATTGTTGGCGATCTTAACATTTATTTAAAAGTTATTTAAATGTATTTATAACCCTAAGTATTATAACCATCTTGCCGTCCTAGCTACCTGTTTCTATGTGGCGATATTAGTGTCGAGAATGAGATCAAAGTGAACATACTGAATCCTTGACCATTACGGGTAGATGTAAGCTTAAAGGTACATGCCCACTCAGTAGGCACAAAATATTCTTTATAGGAATTAAATAAGTTTACAATTGTGTCACAATTCCACCAGTTCTAAAGATTAAGAGTTCACGCTATACGGATATAATCATTTAGAAAAAAATATTTTACTAACAGTGACGCGCGGTGGTATCAGGCTATTTTTATATGCAAATGAGGCATGATATTTTTTAATTATTCATAGTAATTAAATGCGTCACTTGAAAAAATAATAGGTTCGACAAATTATAAAGTAAGATCATTGCACATCAAAAAATAAATACAGAAAATAAATAGTAATGTCCGTTAACATTTGAAGGAAACACGGTTATCGCCCCTGATATCAGTGTGGAAAGTTACGTCCGATATAAAATGTATACTAATGCCAATAAAGACGTGGCGTAATTGTGAATGAAGGTTTATTTTGCCTCTGATATAAATAACTGAGTGGGCATGTACCTTAACACTTAACATATAACCCGAATTATCTGTCTGTAACGCAGGGCGACTTGTAAGTCGCCCTGCGTTACAGACAGAGAATTCCGGTTAGTGGGCATAGTTTGCATTTGCTAATGCATGTTATTGTTTAAAATGTCTCTGTTGCAGGGCAATGATGTGTATACCTAGTCACAATAAGTATTACAAATTCAGAGCTCCAGATAAGGTGTGTATTGGCATATGTTACGTACTTATATTAGCAGAATACGCATTGATTATCAAAATTGGGAGTACAAAATACTCACAGAAATGTGAAAATGCGCATTGATTTTCAAATTGAGTAGTGAAAATAGTGTAATAAAGTTAAAAATTTACTTTAAGATGTTTTTGCAGCTCAAATAAGTGAATTTTTAAATTGTTTATTTTGTATCATGTGTTCCTATTTAGTAAAATACACATTGAATTAATGTTGAAATGGTGGTATAATATTCTTTAGATACAAAACTTATCTAGAGCTCTGTTACAATAAAAATAACGCTGCTTCCTGAATTGCTGACCAGTGTACTCATCAGCTTGCATAACAGCGGATCCGGCGCGCCCCCCCCCCCCTCCTAAAATTTGCCAAGTAAATATTTTTTACAAGTTACAAGGCACGTTTCATGCCAAGTGCCATGTATTCCATGCATTTTTTCGGTCGTTCTCTTATTGTTTCAAAATTTAAACGTTTTCAATCAAAAATCATGTCTAAACATACTGTGACAGTGTCAATATTTTTGCTCCAAAATGCACCAGAACGCAGGAAATACGATGTAGATTTCAAAATATTTCCGGGGGGGGGGGGTATCTCCGCTCGGTCGATTATTTTGCAATACTTGACTATATTATCGAACGAGCATAGCTCAGTGTAATAGCTGTTCTGTCGTCACAAAAACTATTAGGCCACAACCATGACCAATTTTGGCGGAATTTACGGAAAATATGTTAAGATAGGGTGCCTATTGGCGTAGTTTACGCACTTATTTTAGCAGAATACGCATTGATTATCAAAATTGGGAGAACAAAATACTCACAGCAATGTGAAAATACGCATTGATTTTCAAATTGAGTAGTTCAAATACTGTAATAAAGTGGAAAAAATACTTAGTTGAGCTGCAAAAAGAGTATTTGCTTTTTGCAGCTCAATTAAATGATTTTTTAAATTTATTTTATTTTTTATCATCTGTTCCCTAATTAATATTAAAGGAAGAAAATCAATAATATATTTGTAAAAGTATAATACACATTGAATTTGAAATATGTGGGTATAATACTCTTTATCGCCTACCTTAAACTTTATCGACTGAATTTTTAACTTGAATTTGAAAACCTTTGGTATAAGAATCAGACTCTGAAATACGGATTGCGTATTGGAAATCGACCTGTATGATCTGTAGACGATTTCATCAAAATTGCAAAGTATACTTTTCTAGCAAAGTATACTTTGAGGGAGTAATCATTTATTTTTCCGGAAATGCATTATGTCATATAGAACTAACGACTGCATATATTTGATGATTAAAAGTATGCAGAATTATTATACTGAATTTATTACATTATCACAGCCAAAATGGCTGTGATAATGTCATAAATTCAGTATAATAAAAATTAATAAAGTTTTCAAAAAATTGAAAATTTCTCCCTCAAAGTATACTTTGCTAGGAAAGTATACTTTGCAATGTTGGTGAAATAGGCTACAGGATCTATACATGTGGCTAATGTCATAACGTGTATGTTCTCAAACGGCGGCCAAAATGTAAACTTCCCTTTCACATACCCGCATATGAGGGTGAGCCTTGTATGCGGGTATGTGAAAGGGAAGTTTACATTGACCGGAGAAATGGGGCTAATGGGATTTGCGACCATTGTAGCTCCTGATCAAATAGCACACACCTGTGGTCGGATAATGATCTATATTTCTTGTTACATGTAGAAGCATGATGATGTTTCATTGATGGAATGGCGAGCAGTGCAGAGCCTGATCAGACTGTGCGGATCTGGATCTATACTAGTTTGCGACCCAGTGTAGATCCAGATCTGCACTGTTTGCCATTCCATCAATGAACCACCCGCCATGCTTCTAACAAGCATAATAGATCGATATCAGGATACAGGAGCGTGTTATTTTACCAGGAGCTACACTAGTCACGAATCCAATAAGCCCCATTTCTCCAGTCACAGCCACATATAAGCAACACATTTCGGCATGTGAATCCGGCATTCTGTAGTTGCCAACATTACTATCTGTTCTACTTAACCCTTTCAACCATAAGGAACTGGAATGGACTGTGATATGTTAATGTTCCGACCAATCAAATTGTCACAAAATGATTTTCAGATTCGTCAAATTATGAAAAGGGGGTGTTTTTGTTCTAAGAAATATGAAAATTACTTGCAAGAAGTGCAGATCCTGATGAGACGGCTCGTTACGAGCCGGCTCATCTGGATCTGCACTGTTTGCATAAACCGCTATAGCTAAGTATAAGCTATAGCTAAGATACTAAGTATGTCACCTTGACCTTGGGATCAGCGGGGGTTGGACGGTCGTAGGTTTGTCACAGCATGATAGTATAACCTTAGAGGAATGCACAAGTGAAATATTAAGAATTTTTAATGAAGGAAATAGCAGTTATAACTTATTTCTCTGATGTTATGTTTTGTAAAGAGACCAGGTATTTGACCTTGACCTTGGGATCAGCGGGGGTTGGACGGTCGTGGATTTGGCACAGCATGGTAGTAGAACCTTACAGGAATGCATGTGTGAAATATGAAGCATTTTATATGAAGGAAATAGAAGTTTTCTCTGATGTTAAGTTTAGTGATGGACGGACAACCGGACTCCAGTATACCCCCCCCCCACAACTCGTTGCGGGGGTATAAATATAAGCCGAATCAAATTGGTCGCAGATATTCGTAGAAAGTGATGATACAAAAAATAAGTAAACATCATTTTAGACTTGTATTCTTTGTCATTTGCAATGAAGATGGAAGTGCATTGTATGGAAGACAAAGTTCACCCAAATTACCCTCGTTAGTTAGCCATCAACACGAAGTAACCACCGATGACGTGTTGTAAATATCCAGTAACTTATCAAAGAAGATATACAGAAGTCGGACGTATGTCCACGGATTACTGCATGCGACTTAATATTATTTATTGTTGTTTTTTAAACAAGTAGATCTAGGTGAAAGTCACATGAATCGCACAGCATTATGGTTTAAAAATAGTCATAAATGTGAGGACCAGGGATTCCGCTGGCGATCGCCACTTTCGCAATTGGCGATAAAAATAAACAATTGGCGATAAAAAATTACATTTTCGAAAAAGAATCAAAAAATAAAATGATCAAAAAATAAAATAAAATGATTTTTTATTTTTGTTTTATTTATTCTTTTCGAAAATTGTAATTTTTTATCGCCAATTGTTTTATTTTTTTTGAAGTGGCGATTTTTTTATTTTCCTCAGCGGAATCCCTGGAGGACCATCATATTGATGAAGCTTGGTAGAACTCCGACTAACATGACTGGATTAGATTTGATGCATTATAGGAATGAATGGCCTTTTTGTCGGGATATAAATTGGCTGAATGCTCGGCCGGCCTCGTCCAGTATTCCCGCGACTTTTCCAAGTTTATATCCCGATAAATTCCATAAAACGGTCATTCATTCCTTATAATTCCAGCATTTGAAATAAATTCATCAAGAAAATGTGCTTATTTTCCGTTTTCTTAAGAATTATTTTAACTGCGCCTCACGATTACGAAAAGTAGTTCGGCGTGGGAGTTTACTGGGATATACATTTTGGACAGAGACTTGCTACGGGCCAATCAAATGTTAGGGAATTGTGTAAATATTTTTGTGCTGGAATTATTGGTGTTTAACAGCTAACGTGATTTAAGACCGGGCCAACGGGTTCGATCCCTCATTTAACCTGCTGCATTGGTGGGAAAATCCCAAAAACAGAACGGAATATTTACATCAAGTACAATATATATTCAGCCCTGAAATTAAAATAACATGACCAGGTGCCAGGTCCACACCACACCAAAGTCACTTGGACCCTTCCCCTAAAAGTAACAAGATTAGGAATAATCGTATTACTCATACAATAGTGGAGGGGAACTTTGAACAGAAGTGGCTTAAAAACGACTTCTGTTCAACACAAGAGAGCAAAAGCAACGACTATGCTAGATTGATACATCATACCTTCATGAACATAAATCCGGTATCGGTCAATCAAATTAGGTAGGACAAGGTCACTTTTGGGGTCATTAAGTGCTAAGAGGTCAAACGAGTTCAAAAACATATTTTATATCACTAGATGGACATGTACTGCATATCATGCTTGAAATATCAGATAAAGTTGTTTAAATTGTTGAATATTCTTCCTTAGAGCGTATATGAAACGATTCGGTTTTATGGTGGTTCAAATCGTTGTCTATTTTGCGATTTTCAAGATGGCCGCCAGGTATCAACATTTTGTCTTAAATATATTCCGACTTGATTATTATATGGCGTTCGGCACTTACAGTATGCGTTTACATTACTAGAAGTACGTTTAGGTAACTTATAAAAACAATTCACCACTGACAAATTCATATAAATACAAGATGGCCGCCAAATATTCACACAGACGTGCAGTAAATGTGTGTGGAATAACAAAAATAAATAGCTACACTTTCACGAACTTCTATAATTCAGTTGTTTGCATTTATGTTGGTATTATTGCAAGTGTTCTTTACAAAAATGAAGGAGTCCATGTAATATACTTATTATTTGACCATGTTGGGATATTCAAGATGGCCGCTAAGTATCGCTTAAGCTCTTTGGCGCTGTTGGTCGACAAAATAGTAAAGAAATAAAACATAATTGGCGAATCTTTCACCGCAAACAAAGGTAAATCAAAGATGGCCGCCAACATGGATACAATTATGATACGTCTATATTAACTAGGGTAGACATAGCATATGATACACCCTAAAATCAATGTTTCAGTGTGAATGGTAATTTAACGATGGGGTTAATTCTTGCCGGGAGCGCGATATCCCTGGCTTGGCCCTTATTCGCATGTTTAACTTTCTTGCAGGCGAGATATGAATCTGGTTAATCCCGTTATAAGAGTAATACGATCAGTGCTAATCCTACTACGTCTATGGGGAGTGGGGGGAGGGGGGGGGGCTAAGTTACTATAGTGTGGTGAAGACCTGACAGTAGATCCGGTTTGTCTAATGTCAGGGATGGATAGCGATTGTATGCAAATATTCAGTTACCCACCCCATCCATGCAGATGACATGAGCTGTTGTTAGTACGTTTAAAGCCATTGGACATTAAACCGTTTGGAAATTTTATTAACCTGACCATGAACATCTATGTTGCATTTTATTATTGCAACAGGTCAGTAACCAGGGGATCGGTGCGGTCGGACGACCCCCTCTCCCACCTCCCTCGTCCTGCCTTGATGCAAGCTGTCGTATCATGTGCCCCTGATCCCCTAGCTGCCTCAGGCCGTTCAAGCCATCGAAAAGACTCCCTGCTTCAAAAAGTCTGGTTACGGGCCTGTTGCGGGCCTGTTGCATACATCGAAACCATCAGATACCGGTACATTCCATTCAGATATTTTGTCGATAATTGAACGATAATCAATGTATTCATGCGGTAAACGAAAGGGTATGCACAACAATCGACACATCAAAGGGAAGTTGACGAATTCTGAACTTGACTGGCTACGTAACAACTACCATTATTCACTTCCCACATAATGAAAGCAGCGTTTTTTCATAGCGAAGATGTATGTTTAGCTTTTTGGATATGAAAAAAACCACGCCATTGCAACCCGAGTTATGTAAGTAGTATGCTAATGTCCATGCTAATATGGGAATATCAATTCTACTGCGTTTGCATACGTTATATTCCCACCATTTATACTTGAACAGTCTTTATCGACACATTTATTATTATAACAAAGTCGTAATATTGACGACAATAGAAGCAACATCGAATATCAATAACTTGGAAACACTGCACATGGACAGTGCGAGTGTGATTGTCGGTGTAGCAAGAGACAAAATCAATTACTTTAACATTGGGAAATGATATCACATATACATATCGTATATATGTGAGTCAATGGTGTGAACATGGTCATAGCATCTCAGTTTTTATCAGGTAACCTGCCCTGCATTGACCGAATACGTACTGACTTTTAACATATTGTTGTATCAGGCATTGTCCTGATATAAACATCCAGGTTACAACGAAGTGAAAACTGACGTTCCATTGGTCGGATGACGTCACATGACATTACCGAATGACGTCAGTGTAATGACGCAATGTAAACAAGTCCGCGTTCTGTCCATATAATACGACGTCATCTAATGTAATTTTCGAGCATAAAACGTTACCTGATACATAGAATACCAGGCTAGTGTATTTTGATATCCAGTTTATCAGGCTCGGCTCGGAAAAGGGTAGGAATTCCTCGGCAAGCCTCGGAATTCCTACGCGTTTCCTAGCCTTGCCTGATAAACTGAATATCAAAAGACACTAGCCTGGTATTCTCTATTTATACGACATATGATGTTGTTATTGCCCAAATAAAATAACTTTTAGATGATGTATCTTTTAAGTAGGCATATGCCGGTAGTCATGTACTAGGACATGTACGTATATGTAGGAATAAGTTAATAACCAGTATTTTTTAGCCATATTCACATTACTCTATATATCTAAGAATTAAATACATGGTGTCATCCAGGCCATTATATCTCAGCTCGTAAACGGGCATATGCTGTGTTTATTAACAATACAATACAATGTGTATGACCTATACTATCAAGTAGTAATATACAGGTAGGCATGGACTATGTAAATAGGATGGATTGAATGATATTAAACTATCATGCGATCGAGATCAATATGTTGTGAGTTCATGATGGAACATATGTTGAGGTCATTCATGAGATTGTCTGGTATATAGAAATATTAAAAGTTATATAAATGTATTATGCGGTCATAATGCAGTCTATCTTGAATGCATATGTATGTATATGTATCACAGTTATGAAGGGTGCTACCATACACTGTAATCATATATGCTGTAGTCATATAGTATCCTTACATGGTATGTGTATAAGTGTCATAACGGTGTATTATAATATCACAACCATACATGTAATATAATACACGTATATAATAGGTTACATGCATTAATATTTTACTTCGTTTCAAATGAACATGGTTGATTAGTCTATACTAATCTATAACTATATCAGAACGTACCATCGTCCGTGTCTATACACACCAACTAATGACATATATCTAAGATCGTAAGAGACCAAACATGCACGTATTTGGGTAATGCTTTGTTAAATATATAGAACATATCATTGTACCCATATGTCTCTGACGATATTGCGATTCATTGATAACTAATGTACACAAATCAACCAAACAACCATTTTTCTGTGGAAAACCGAAGCAATTCCCGTGACTGGATTTTCCACTAACCGGGTTTGAGCTAAACTGGAAGCGAAGCGTATAAAGCTAAACATTGACACATACCTGATATGAGGTCTCTAAATCTTGACCATTCGTTACAACATATGTTTTATATATGTGGCACGCATAGATGCTTTCACTATTGATTTATGTGCAGTGCACGGGATGGGACTTTTGTCGATGAAAATATATGTTAATATATTTCCATTTATCAGCGATGATTAAACATGCAGTCATGCGAAGAGTTTGCTGAAATAGTAAATGCTGATCTGCCTTATACATACTTATATAGGACAATTATTAAATAGTTATTAAACAGTGTAATTTAAAGATATGTATATGGGTATATCCACTAGGGGATGTATGGATAGACACGGAAACAGAAACTGTAATAAATACTATTTGATAATTGTTGTATTTTACATGAATTGTTTTAACATGTTCTATCTTGGTTATAATTAAGTCTAAAGTGATTGAACTAACATTACATGCTATATATTTAAAACAAACAGGACATAATTATTTTATTTCAAAATTACTGCAATGAGTGTAAACTAATTTGATCATCATCAAGTGTGTTATCAGCTACTAGTCTGAACACATGCCAATTTGTCCTATAAAGACATTTAAAAGTAAATGAAAAGAAACACGCAATTACCAGTACCACAATATATTAGAATAGCCTAAATGAGGCGACCATTTTGAATAAACAAAACTACAAATGACTTCAAAATCAAGTATGTCCAACTTACTGATTTAACTGTCTAACAGAATGAAGAAGTATACATAAGTAAAGCAAATGTAAACATTATATCCAATAGCTTTCGAGTTTTTGGAAAATACGGCGGCCATTTTTAATTAAACACGCTCTTTAAGAAGAGCGTAAATATTGATCTATATTTTAATATCATATCTCGGATGATCATATCTCGGATGAAAATCAAACTAATATGTTCATATCTAGCTTAGTTCCAAGATATGGTCCACCACAGTGTAGATAATGCTGCCTGCTATTGATGAATATTGGCGTCCATCTTTGATTCATATGGATTTGGTAGCTTCCATCCATGTTTAAAATTAATACATGGTATCCAAAGGTTTTTCTGCATCCGTCCGATCAAGATCCAAGTGTCTATTTGTTTTCATTCATCAAATATGTAAACAGTTCAGGCTAAATACTTATGTTTGGCGATCTTGAATATGTTGCTACTCTCAACAATAGAGACGTCCCAGCAAACCTACTCGCTTTGTATATTCCCCATAAAACAATAATCGCCAATAAAACATACATTATCAGATTTTTCTGTAATGTTATGCAAGTACATGTACATATTGTATTATCAAAATGTAGTGAGGTTTGCAGTCATTTGACCCATGTGCACTCAATGACCCCAAAAATGACCTTGTCCCACCTGATTTGATTGACCGACACCGGATTCGTGTTCAGGATGATATAATGCATTGATTTAAAGTAGTCGTTGCTTTTTCTCTCTCGGGTTGAACAGAATTCATTTTATGGGTGCTTGTCCCCCTACTACAAGGGGTATAACCAGATTAAACCCTCACATACAAGAATGCCAAAGATGTACCTGAGGGCCAAACCTGAGGGATGAACCCCGTTCGTTAAATTACCCATCGCATGCTCCCACCTGCTACCCAGCCAACACAGAAGATTGTGACCTAGTGCCAATATTGGGAAAGTACTTTTCTGTGCCTATAGCGGGTAACCAACAACCAAGTCTTAATGCTCTACAAACTAGACTATCAACAAATCATTGAACTTTTTTTTTTATTTTATAACAGTAAAATGACGTGGCTGTGACTGGAGAAATGGGGCTTATCGGTTTTGCAACCAGGGTAGACCCAGATCAGCCTGTGCATCATTCTTCTAACAATGACAAGAGTATCTGATCAGGAGCTACATGTACACTGGTTTCAAAACCCATAAGCCCCATTTCTCTAGTTACATCCACAAATGAGACATGCCATGTGATTTTGTACCTTCGGGCATCTATTTATTTTCCGTAAATGGCATCAAGAGTAGGTGTGCAAAAGCTGAAAAAAAATTTCAGACTATTTTGTCAACTTCTGACTTTATTTATGAAACATTTTGTAAACATATTTTACGTTTAATTAAATTACCCAGATGTCCAAAGGTACAAACACGCATGGCGTGTCTCAAATGTGTAATTACATAGCAGTGTTCATGTATCACATGACTGTTTCAACCATCTGGTGGCTGCAGCTTTTCTACAACAACAGCACACAAGTCCGGCAATTGCTGTCCAGTTTCTGCAGGATTGTCCACGGCATCATTTGTTTCCTGCACCTTAACATCAGCTTCTCCAGTCAATCTACCACTTGTAATGGATTCAGTTGCACCTGCACACTGTCCACCAGCAATACTGTCCCTACCATCACTATTTAACACACCTGAATCGCATGAGAGTTTAATATCGTCCTCACTGCCTGGGAGTTTAATGGTGTTTTCATTAGCAGCTGTTGTGACACCACTAGTGCTGGGTTCAATATCCATTGTGCCGGACTTGGAATCATCTGCAAGTAAGGATATGTAGATAGGACAAGATTCTTGTTGTTTCAACACCGCTTCCGTGGCGGAATTCTTGACAAGAATTCCGCCACGGAAGCGGTGTTGAAACAACCCAGCTTATCGGATGTGTGACTGACCAGTGTAGCGGCTGATCAAATAGCAAACTCCTTAGCGTGAGAATGACCTATATTGCTTGCTAGAACCATTAGTCTGGTTGTTGAATGGTTGGACCCAGAAATAATTTTTAACAAGTTAAATTTGGTACCGTTGGAAAGAGGAGTTTCTTGCCAATACAATATCCAAAATCCGCTAAAATCCGCTTTGGGGAAACTTTTTTATTCAAGATGGCGTCCAATATGGCCGCTCGAAACTTGCCAATTTTGACTGAACAATTATGTTGCCCTAAAACTACAATTTAAAACACCTCTCGCGGCCTAGAATCATCATGTATATAATATGAGACATTTCTAGACTACAACAAAGAAATTTGACAGTTGTCTCGTTTGCATAAATTCAAGATGGCCGCCAAATGTCAGCATTTTTGTTAAAAAATCCATATTTGCTCTCTGGTGATATATTTATCTTATTTAAAATGATATATTCAGGTGTTTGGAATCACACAATCGTTTTAGTTCGTATACTATTTAATTCGACCTTTAACTCATTTGCATTACTCAAAGATGGCCGCCAGATGTCGAAATTTTGTTAAAAATGTCTTCTTTTTTTTCTACGTTGATATATTTAACTGATTAAAAATGGCATATTCAGGTGCTTTGAATCACAGAATCCTTTCTGTAATTGGACATTTGCCTCATTTGCATAATTCCAAGATGGCCGCCCTGATAATTAATCTATAAAACATCATTTATTTGGAGTACAACAGGTCGTAACTAGCATTGTAAGGACTCTTGAAATGGCCGCCGGGAACCATGAAATCCGCTAACTTAAGGAATATTTTGGAATTATGCACATTTCAATTCTATAGAGCGATACGAACATTGAATTGCCTAAATGTGCACACTATTTCTGGCTACTGAAGCGGCTACAAGTTTGATGAATTTGTCTCCAAACAATGATGCATGCATGGTTGCACGTCCAGGGTATTTAGTCAACTGACCATGTCAAATTCGGGAAATTCTCACTACATTATTTGCTGCTGCTCAGACGGTTGTGGTGATAAATTCACTCCTTAATCAGCATCATCATCGAGCATGGTTTTTCGCAATATTTTTTCAGTCCTCCCCTCGACAATCACCACAAGCAGTAACACGTTTGAGCCCAATCATTCGACAAGAGCACATGTTTCCTCCGCACGGGTTCCTCGATGACATCTGACAATTACATCGGATGAATTTCAGCAGATCTTCTGGTGCAGGTTCTATTTCTGTCATAATGGGTATTAGTTTCGACCCGTGAAGCTTCCAACCCCCATTGAATGGGATCTAGGTCGGAGCTTCCAAGATTTTCCCACATAACAACATGCAGGTGAACATTTAACTCATGTCAATGTTATATGCAGTAACTTCTGTAGGCGGTAACTTCTGGGATTCGATAGCCGTTCTGCTGGATGAAACCATGCCCATAAACTTTGTGTACCTCATATATCTGAGTAATTCTCCGCCCTTGCCCGAGTACATTATCACGAACAGCTCTGAGCCAGCCTCTCCTATCTGTTTATTTGAAGCACTCGGACTACTAATTTCATTTGAGAGTCGTTGCAATTCAACAGATGATTCTACTTTCTTCAGCAAGCTTGTCTTTCCCTGTCCATATAGTGCTGATGTTGTGTCACACCCACCCCATGCGTGCGGAAACAGAATGTGTCTGGTAATGGTGTCTCCAGCTTGCTGGGCTATATCCGCTACCTTCCACACTCCACCGCTTTTGTGCGACTTTCACATCTCAGATTTGAAATACATATCTGCTGTTTGTTCTCCTCCTGATTGCTGTGAACCTGCGTCACATCAGTGAGGTGGATGTCGGCACATGTTCTAACCACCCGCCGTTGGTGCTCGTGATCTTTTATCGATGGCGCTTGTCCATATCCATCAAATACAATTGAACATTTTCCGTACCTGGCATCCACGTACCTGACATACTGGTCGGCAATTTCTTTGTATGTGACTTGTTTCATCGCGTCAGCACCACCGTTAGCTCGTATTCGAAATACTTCTCAATGTTTTCTTCTCGTTGTGCGATCGCTATCAGCCGCAAGAACAAAAGTGTTGGGTCAATAACAACTCTTTGGTTTCCAATCTTAACACCTGGCGTCAAATGATTGAGCGTTCGAACCTGCTCACTCCTTTTGATGGATGCATCGGCAACACTTATGTAGTTGAGCTTCTCCTGAATTCTCGACCCAACCAGTTCTGTCTCGTCGCAATTAATGTCATCGTCTGATCCTGCTATCAATCCAGAGGATAAAGAACGCAACCGTGGTTCACTTGGACCGAATGCTTCATGTCCATCAAACCATGTTTGAATACTGGATACATCTGATTCATCACGCCGGCTCCTGGATAGGCCAAGATCCACATTTTGTTCACAAGTCTTTGTGTTCATTAGGTCTGTCATTGCACCATGTATTTGTGCGCACTTGTGCATGCTATAGTCCCATTGCTGATGTACAGATTCAGTTATACCCATTCCTCTTGTGTGTGAGTCCCCCACGACTTTTGATTGATCGCATCAAGACTTGTTCGATAACTAAATCACTCGACTGTCCTGCCCAAAACCTACTGCTCCTCCGAATAGTATGAAAACCATGCTCTATGAAAATGTTGTATAACCCGGAGTAGTTCAGTGGTAACTCGATCATCATTTGTAGATACAAACGACAGCTTTTTGCATAGTGTACATGGCCTGTTGCAGCAAACAGATTAAGCATTTTGCTGACAACTATCAGATGGAGATTCCAATCTCCTGTTCTCTCTGCTCTAATGAAGTTTTTTTTCAAAATTTGTATATACTCCATATACTCTAGCCACAGTTTGGCTGCTCTGGATCTTTCGGAAAGAAATGTCATATCATTGGACACGCGTTGCTCCAATTTGATTAGTTCTTCTGAATCTGAAACAAATGACACTGGAACAGATCCGTCAAACACTTTCTCATACAACTCTGTTATTGCCTTCAGTTCCGATTGATCAAGTTTATCACGTTCGTTGTAGTCGTCAGTATCAGACGCAGCGCTTTCAGTGATTACAGGTACTTGAATGTTCGACAACGCAGCATCGGGTGTTATCTCCTCCGACGTTGTTTGTAAACTTTCAAGAACAGTTTCCTGTCATTACTAGCTACATGTATCTCGGGAGTTGCATCTAAGTTTGAGTCACGGAAGATGACTGCATTGAAAAGCTTGTTCACCAAGGCGCTGTCTACCAGGAAATGACCTCGCAATGCTCGGGAAAATGCCTTACCAGAAAGAATTGAGACAATTGCGTTTTGGCCATAAGCCCTCACGAGGGCTTCTTCTAACCCCGACCCATTCATCATGGAACCAATGCTACCCAAGAAACTCATAATCAAGTGGAAGCCACTGAGCCTACAAACTATGTTAAGCGATTTCGCTGCAATTATACTAACTGCTTTAAACCATCTGTATTAAATCCTGATGGTAGTGTTAGCGGAGATTGCAACTCTAGCATACTTACATACTTTAGTGAAGATACCCCGCTTTCTGGAGACCTCGTATAATTTAAAATAGGCACACCCTTGCCTTCAACTAATTTGCCAACATCCACACGATCTTGGCGAGTTATAATTCTTGGTCTAGGGGTGAGTGGTCTGTTATCATTAGGAGTCGACACTGGCCCCCATGCCATGAAATGTGCCTCGACCGTCAACACACACTCGTCCTCCTGTAAACTACTGTCTCCAACAGGTACTTCGGCCATAATGCGGACAATCAGGTGAACATTTCAGAGAATACTAAAACAAAAATCTTAATCGAGTGAGCAAGAAGAGAATCAAATAGAAGCCTTCTGCGTGTCAGGACATGACAAAATTTATACCATTTAACAACGCTACCATTTAAAAGTACCAATATTGTTTATGATGATCCAAAAGGCGTTAAAATATCAGTGATGTATAGTGTGGAGCTTTAACCCATTCACCCCTATCTATATGACATGCTGCCTTCCATTGGCAAATTTAGACCAGTCCATTCGCCAGAATAGGGGTATTTTCCACAAATCTAAAATATACTGAGCCGTATAATCTGGTCCTACACTGAAACATTGGAAGTGAGGTCTGTAGTATTGAATGGGTTAACATATCATCATCCCAATCTGGAAGTTTGCATGTATACGTGTAACGCAGAGTGTGAGCTGATGTTTAGCTATGCCCGTGTATGTTTTAATTACATAACAATGTCAGAGTCAAAGGACACATGCAGTGGAGGATACAACTGCGCGTGCTCCATCAAATACATATAGAAATTAGAATTGGATATACTAGACTAACTAAAATAAGCGTGTGTATACAAACACATGAATATCGCATTTTAAATGAGTTAAACATGTCAACTGGGAGCACATATATCAACATTGTTAGCAAAATGTTGGCATTTGGCGGCCATCTTTGCTTTATGCAAATGAAGCAAATGTCGAATTACATCATAGACAAACCAAAACGATTGTGTGTATCCAAACACCTGAATGTATCTTTTTAAATCAGTTAAATATATCAATGGATAGCAAAGATATGGAATTGTTTTAGCAAAATGTTGACATTTGGCGGCCATCTTGGATTTATGGAATAGAAACAAATGTCAAATGTCTTCGTTGTACTACAATATTGTCTCAGATAATATACCTGATGATACTAGGCCACGAGAGATGTGCTAACTTGTGTTTTAAGCGTAACTCAATTGTTCAGTCAAAACTGTCACGTTTCGAGCGGCCATATTGGACGCCATCTTGAATAAAAAAGTTTCCCCAAAGCGGATTTCAGCGGATTTTGGATATGTTATTGGCAAGAAACTCCTCTTTCCAACGGTACCAAAGTTAGCTTGTTAAAAAAGAATTCCGGGTAGCCCATATATTTCAGCTCCCACAAACAGGCTACATGACGGGCGCTTACTTTATGGAATGGTGAACAGTGCAGATCCTGAAAGACTGCAGATGCACAGGCTGGATCTACACTGGTCACAAAACCATATTTATCCAGTCAAAGCCAGTTACGACTATTCATCTTCATTGCGAAAATTTGAGCATACAAACATGAATATATAAATTTTGAGATATTCAAGTAAAACAAGAGTGCCGAAGGTCACAATATACGCCCATCGAGGCAAGGCCAGTTAACAAGGGAGATAACTCCCTGACAATTAATAGGGTTCTTGCCATGATAAACATGTATATTGAAATTGGTCACGATCTGTCAAAATAAATAGGCTTCTTCGTCTTGCCGTGATAAACATGTATACCGAATTTGATTACGATGGGTGAAGTAGAACTTGAGTTATTGCGTGGACAAGGATACAGAGTGCGAAAAACAAAAATTGCCGCCAAGGGGAGATAAGTAATAGGAAAAAAAAATGAAAATAAATAGGCTTCTTCATCTTGTCGTGATAAACATGTATACCGAATTTGGTTACGATCGGTGAAGTAGAACTTGAGTTATTGTGTGGACAAGGATACAGAGTGCGAAAAATAAAAATGGCCGCCAAGGGGAGATAAGTATTTGAAATTTTTTGAAAATACATAGGCTTCTTCATCTTGCCGTGATAAACATGTATACCGATTTGGTTAAGATCAGTGAAGTAGAACTTGAGTTATCGCGTGGACAAGGACACAGAGTGCGAAAAATAAAAATGGCTGCCAATGGGGAGATAAGTCATCGGAAATTTTTCAAAAATCAATAGGCTTCTTCATCTTGCCGTGATAAACATGTATACCGAATTTGGTTAAAATCCGTCAAGTAGAACTAGTTATTGCGTGGACAAGCTGTTTTTTTTAAAAATGAATGTGTTTAATGTCCCAGTAACAACTACGGTCATGTAGAGACCGGGTTTGTGTTACAAGTTTCATCTGAGAGACCAGTGGGATGGAAATAGTATGAACATATTTATCACGCCCAGGGCAGGGATTGAACCCACAACCTATGGTATTGAAGTCCAGGGGCCCGTTTCACTAAACTTCGTACGACTGAAATGTAAGTGCAAAATTCGTACGACTGAAATGTAAGTGCAAAATTATGATATTCTGTAAATTTCACATTAACCCTTTCAACTCTAAGAAACTGGAATGGACTGTGATATGCTAGTTTTCCGACCAATCCACTTGTCACAAAATGATTTTTAGATTAGTCCATTCACGAAAAGGGGGTGGTTTGTTCTCAAAAATATGAAAATTACTTTCAAACAGTACAGATCCTGGTGAGACTGCTCGTTACGAGCCGGCGCATCTGGACCTGCACTGTTTGCATAAACCGCTATAGCGGGCTTTCGGGTTCAAAGGGTTAACAATGTTTTCTTGAAAACAATCATTGGATTTACATTTATTGAGCCTATGTTCAATAAATGTAAATCCATCAATTGAAATTTCCAGACGATCCTAAATTTGCACTTACAAACATCTTAGTCGTATAAGTATAGTGAAACGGCCCCCAGTGCCCCCAACCTCTACGCCGCAAACCATTTATTATTCCAGTACATTATTTCAAGTCCAAACATTGTTTGGTAAATATCTGGATGTGACTGGAGAAATGGGGCTAATGAAATGTGTGGCCAGTGTAGCTTCTGATCAAATGGCGAACAAAACAGATCCTGATCAGCCTGTGCGGATGCACAGTCTGATCTTGATCTACACTGGTCTCAAATTCCATAAACACCATTTCCGCAGTCACAGCCACATGAGGCCAGCACTTACAAATGGCAAGATTGTCCTAGAGTAGTTTTTAATCAGCACTCGTACCTTCAGCTGCATCTGGTAGTTTTTTCTTTAAGAATACCCTCTCCAGACCAAGTCGCTTGTAAGTGATTCCATGATACTCTAACTTCTGTTGAGGTCTTCCATTGTCATCTGTAATAACATGTCATGTGGGTACCTTAATAACCCGAAATATTTGTTACCCACGAACCCACTCTTCCAAAATTTCAGCCCAAGGCCTTCATCAAGGAATTGGTGTCTATTATTACCCAACTCCCTTTATACATGTAAGTTGATATTCCATAGTTTTGACTAAATTCCCTGGTGTTTGACATGCCTGGGCAATAGCTCCGCATGCCCGGTCAATAGTTCCGTGCCCGGTCAATAGTTCCGCATGCCAGTGGAATAGTCAAAACTATTTCACCCCTGAAAATCATGACGTCATGATCTTTGTCAAAGATTATGTCATAAAAGTGAACTTAATTTTGATTGGTCTGTTGATGAACCCGACACCAAATTTACCTTAATTGTGCACATACACGGCTACAGGTTGAGTAATAAAACAGTTATTTTGTTGTGATCCGGGGAACAGTCAAAACATATTGCCCCGAGCTGCTGTGGACGACCCGATGCACTATTGCCTGGAGGCCGAATTCATCCATTTTAGATGCCACAAACGGTTAGTAGAAACTAATTCATTCATACAGGCCTTGGGTCGAAACATTGGAAGAGTGGGTTCATGGTTAATGAAGTATCGTTAACATATCGTATTAAAGAGGAAAGTTTCCTAAATATTCGGAAACAATGTATCCTAGGAAACACATATACATGTACGGGGGCCGTTTCACTAAACTTTGTACGACTAAAATGTTCGTAAGTGCAAAATTATGATAGTCTGTAAATGTCACATTAACAATGTTTTCTTGTAAACAATTGATGGATTTACATTTATTGAGCATAGGCTGCATATGCAGCCTATGCTCAATAAATGTAAATCCATCAATTGAAATTTACAGACGATTTTAAATTTGAACTTGCGAACATTTTAGTCGTAAGAAGTTTAGTGAAACGGGCCCATGGTTTCCCACAATGGAGCATCCAACATATTTAGGGTTTGTATGGCTGTCCTGGTTTATCATAATAACAATACATTTGGATACAATTTGTTTGGGAAACCCAATATTTCCCAAAACAATGGTGTCCAAATACTTAGGTAGCTTATATTTACGGGTGGGCACTGGTTTGACAACCTTCTATACCCAGGATGTAAATGTATCAAGAATATGAATTGAGTGTTTTATCTCCAGAACTTATGAAGAGGGCACATCATCTGGTATTTTGAAAAGGAAGCGTGACCAACACCAAAATTGTGCAAAACAGTTTGGGAAAAATTCATAAACACTAAATATGAAAAACTCGCGACAGGTTTATATGCATATCGTTGTACTTTGTTTCCCATTCGTTTTTGTTTGTTTCGGTTGTGAAACTTCCACAAATCTTTGCTTTACATGTATCCCCCCTAGCTACCAGTAGCCTATTTCATCAACATTGCAAAGTATACTTTACTAGCAAAGTATACTTTGAGGGAGTAATCATTTATTTTTCCTGAAATGCAATATATCATATATAACTAACAAATGCATATATTTCATGATTAAAAGTATGCAGAATTATTATACTGAATTTATTACATTATCACAGCCAAATTGGCTGTGATAATGTAATAAATTCAGTATAACAAAAATTAATAAATTTATCATAAAATTGAAAATTTCTCCCTCAAAGTATACTTTGCTACTAAAGTATACTTTACAATGTTGATGGAATACATCACCGCATGCGTTAATCTTGCACAGGCAACATCAACTCGCAATCAAGCAGTTTGATTGGCTGATCCCGAGCTGTAACACAGCTCGGGATCAGCCAATCAAGTTGCTTGCTTTCCAAAAAAGTGAAAGATAATTGGTTTAGCGTCCCAGCTAAGGTCATATAGAGACGGGGACCACAGTTTAAAGTCTCATCCGATAGACTAGTTGGATGGAACTACTATTTAAGTATTTTTCGATGCCCTAGGTGAGGTTCGAACCCACAACCTCCGGATTGGAAGTCGGGTGTTCTAACCCCTAGGCCACAACCCATCCTTCAACTCGCAATCAAGCATTTTGATTTGCTACGCCTGAGCTGTAACACAGCTCAGTATCAGCAAATTAAGTTGTGTGCTTTCAAGCACGATATTCAAGTATCCATTTTCACTTCGTTTTCCATTCATTTACGTTTGTTTCGTTTGTTTCCCCACCAACTTAGTCACGTACAATACTATGTTCTATTTGAACATAGTATTGTAAGAGACCAAGAGAGTGAGGTAATGGAATATTTTTAATGGCCATTTTTTTTGTAATGGATTTTTTTTAATGGGCATTTTTTGTGTCGCAGGTCTGACTCTTCCACCTGTGGGGGCATCTTCATCTGTTTTCTCCTCGAGAAGAAGGCAGGTTCCCAGGGCGTCCTGATATTCCCCAGAGAACACATAGTGGTCAAGCTGCAACAGGGGCTTCTCACTGTCCAGCCCCTGAAATTGGTCGCAGACACTTGAGAAATTGGGCTTAAGGGATGTGTGTTTGTTTGTTAGTGTTAACCCTTTCACCCATAAGTAACTGGAAAAGATTTTGATACGTTAATTTTCCGACCAATCCTACCATCACAAAATTATTTTCAGACTAGTCCATTTATGAAAAGGGAGTGTTTTTGTTCTAGAAAATATGAAAATTACGTGCAAAAAGTGCAAATCCTGATGAGACGTGACGAGCCGGCTCATCTGGCTCTACACTTTTTGCCAACATCACTATACAGGCCTGTGGTGTTGAAAGGGTTAATGGCCTATCAACAGCCACGGTCATTTAAGGCCGGCCAACGGGTTCGATCCCGCATTAAATCTGCTGCATTGGGGGAGGGAAATCCCAAAATCAGAACGGAATAATTACATCAAAATAAATACATCTTCAGCCCTGAAATTATAATAACCTGTCCTGGTGCCAGGCCCATACCGCACCAAAGTCACTTGGCCTCTTCCCCTAAAAGTAATAGCAGTAGGATTACTCTTATAAGGGGTATAGCCAGATTCAACTCTCAAATACAAGAAAGCCAAAGGGTCAACATGGTCAAACCAGGTCTCCGGTCAGGATTTCGATAAGGATGAATCCCGATCACTGAATTACCCATCACCTGCTCCCACCTGCCACCCACTTATGTGATGTGTGACTGACCAGTGTAGCTCCTGAACAAATAGCATGTATGACACTCTATAAATGCTGAAAATATTCGAGAAAATCGCAAGACGAGATTCATGTTACCAGTTCCGTTAAGGATGAACACCGATCATTAAATTACCCATCACATTTTACTCCCACCTGTCACCCACTGAATGACCAATGACCAGTGCGATGGAAATACTTTGAATGCAGGGATTCCGCTGGAGAAAATAAAAAAATTGCCACTTCAAAATTGTAATTTTTTATCGCCAATTGTTTATTTTTATCGCCAATTGCGAAAGTTGCGATCGCCAGCGGAATACCTGGAATGTATTTGTTCATGCCACCAGTGGGGCTTGAACCAACAACTTTCACATTTAAAATATGGATTGCAATAAATGCAATATGTTCTCCAAAAGGATATGACTAATTACTGAAAAAGTAAATTTAACAAAAAGCGGAGGTATTTAAACCATTACATGCGGAATACACCTTTACGGGTATGAATTTGTATTTAATATTTTATTTTTGTTATTTCTCAAAGAAAGTATATGTCTCAATGAGACGGTTCAAATGGTGATCGCGACATATACTTCTAAGCACATTTAAAGAAACTATTTATGATTATCCCCAATCAAAATTTCATATCCTCAGCATGAAATGGGTTAACAACTCAACATCCCAGCAAAAAGTAAGGTCATATAGAGACAACCAAGGTTTCAAGTCTCATCTAAAACAAACGTGTGATGGAAATACATGTACAGTACATGTAATATGACAGTATTGACAGATATATAAGGGTATATTGATCACACAACCTCCGGTATTGAAAAATCCAATGCTTACCACTAGACATCAGGAGCCCGTTTCACTAAACTTCTGTATGACTAAAATGTTCGTAAGTGCAAATTTAGGATCGTCTGGAAATTTCAATTCATGGATTTACATTTATTGAGCATAGGCTGCCTATGCTCAATAAATGCAAATCCAATAATTGTTTACAAGAAAACATTGTTAATGTGAAATGTATAGACTATCATAATTGTGCACTTACGAACATTTTAGTCTTACGAAGTTTAGTGAAACGGCCCCCAGACTATCAACCCATCCAATCAATAACGATTCACACATATTTTTGCAGCACTACTGTGTGACACAAAACAACTGACATCCTAAGTGAACACGTATATGTAGTATATGGTGGTTCTGACTGGAGAAATGGGGCTTATGGGTTTTTCAACCAGTGATAATCCAGATCAGTCTGTGCATCCGCACAGTTTGATCAGGATGTGCACTGTTCGTCATTCCATGAGTGAAACACTTGTCATGTTTGTACAAGCAATATGGATCGCTATCATACATGTATGTAACGCATCATGTCAAAATGGGATTTATTCAGTCAATGACCAGTGTAGCTCCAAATGTTTTGTAACTTGAGAAACAGGGTTTATGAGTTTTACTACCAGTGTAACCCCAGATCAGCATGCGCATCCAGGCAGTCCGATCAGAGTCTGCACTGTTCGCCATTCCATCAATATAGATCGTTATCAGGCTACAGGAGTGTGCTATTTGATCAGGAGCTACACTGGTCACACATCCCGTAAGCCCCATTTCTGAGTCAAAGTGCCTCAGCCACAAATCAGCCTGAACATCTGCACTGACCGCTCAAGGCCTACTGTCGGTTCCACGTTTTGCTGCCGACAAACTTTTGGCCATTAAACACATTAAATCTAAAAAATATTTAAAAGTAAGTACTTTTTTATCAATAAGAAAAGTCTCCCCAAAAAAAATATTGATTTTATTTCGAAAAAACGATGTTCCAAATTTAACATGGGGGCTAAAAATAGATTTTTTTTAAATATTTTTTTTATTTCTGGACCGATTTTCAAAATCTAACTTGTTTTCTTAGTTACATCATTTTCAAGCTATCTCGTCAGGTTTCGGAGTCAATTTCCAAATTTTGGAAATCGACTCCCCATCATGGCCCATGTTAAATTCCCATAGGAAAATCGTTTTTCACAATAAAATCAATATTTGATGGAATTTCATCAAACAAAATTTTTTGGGGAGGGTGATTTTTTTTTTATTGATGAAAAGAACTTACTTTGGTTGTGACTTGAGATAAGGGTATTAATGGAATTTGTGACCAGTGTAGCTCCTGATCAAATAATGATGGAATGGCGAAAAGTGTAGACCCTGATCCGACAGTGCAGATGTGCAGGCTGATCTGGGGCTACACTGGTCACATAACTATAAGCCCTATTTCTCCAGTTTCAGCCACAAATGTGACATGATGGTCACAAAGCTTACCAATATGTTGGCATCCTTCACCTGAGATAGGAAGTCATGTTCGAGTATACCTGCTAGGTCGATCACCACTAAACTCTCCTGAAATGTAGGTAGGTTACATTTAACCCTTCCACACCACAGCCTAAATAGTGGCAGGGCTCCAGATAAGCTGCGTATTTGCTTAAATACCCAATTAAAATTGCTAAAAACCCAATTGAAATCAGAAGTAGCGAGTATCAAAAAGCAATAAAAAAATTGTGGTATCTTTATCATACTGCAGAAAACAATAAACAGACTACAAATATAGCATATCTCTTTATTATTTTCCATGAAAATCCATCTTGGTATTTCATTAGAATTTCTCCAAGGAGACAATTCTAATGAAATGCCAAGAAATGTTTTCCTTTCGAAGCAAATGCCTTATCTGGAGTGGTATTGGCAAACAGTGTAGATCCAGATGATCCGGCTCGTGACGAGCCGTCTCATCAGATCTGCACTTTTTGCAAGTAATTTTTATATTTTTGTTCTCCCCAAGTGACGCGCGGTGGTTTCAGGCTATTTTCATATGCAAATGAGGCATGCCATTTTTTAATTATTTATACTAATTAAATACGTCACCTGAAAGTATAATATATTCGACATCATCATAAAGTATGATAATTGCACATCAAACAATAAATACAGAGAATAAATAATAATGTCCGTTAACATTTTAAGGAAACACAGTTATCGCCCCTGATATCAGTATGTAAATTTGCGTCCGATTATGGCGATATAAAATGTATAATAATGCCAATCAATACGTGGGGTAGTGGTGAATGAGTGTTTATTTTGCCAGAAAATGTCTTAGGTGATGTCTCTGATATAACGAACATTTTCTGAGACGGCCTGTACCTTTAAACTCCAAGAAAACATGTAAATGTAAATGATATGACAATTCCAACTTAAGAAATTATGTCACGAAAACTCATGATAATGGTGAACATACAATTCAAAAATGCATGAAGACTCGGTGTATATAGTGCCGTATAAATAGATTAACATTATTTAATTAAACAAATATTAAATTACAAGTACATGATCAGAATGTATAAAATACAATAGAAAATGCCCTACATCTTCGGTAACATCTTCCATAATTTGTTGTTGTTGTTGCTGTTGTTGTTGCAGTTGACATTCCCACGCTTATTTTCCGGTATGACTAAAGTGCGCATTGGAGATTTCGCGGCGCATTGATCAGGTTCTACTGTGACATTTTAATCCATATAATGGCTACCCGGTCAGATCAGGATCTACTCTAATATTATAATCGAGAACTGGCTACCCGGTCTGATCAGGTTCTACTGTGACCATTTAATCCATATACTGGCTACCCGTCAGATCAGGATCTACTCTGATATTGTAGCACATTAATCCAGAACTGGCTACCCATGTCTGATCAGGTTCTACTGTGACATTTTAATCCATATACTGGCTACCCGGTCAGATCAGGATCTACTCTGATATTGTAACACATATATTTGCTACACGGTCTGATCAGGTTCTACTTTGACATTTTAATCCATATACTGGCTACCCTTTTCGATCAGGATCTGTACTGTCAGTATTACTTATCAAACGACAGGGCATGTTATCCCATGGATCTTAACTATAAGTGTATTTCATATATTGACGCGTGAAACGGGTGATTTAATCCGTAGTGTTTTATGGTGCCCAATTGACCTGCTATCTCCTTTGACACGTGCCGCACAATACAATGCTTCTAGCCATTAAACAACACTGTGTAGTGCACATGAAATAAAGATTTTCAGAATCGTGTATATGCTGGTTGCCACGATAAATGCTTATGCTAATCACATATATGTGTAATGTGTAATGCGATACCGATGTTTGCTGGGATATTTTAAATTACATAAATTATGTTCGGGTATTGCAAACATCCTTCTCATTTCAGATCGCACACTTGTGTTGTAGATATATATACTGTCTAGTCGATCAGATCAAGATCTACACTGAACAGAATCTACTCTGATAAACACATATACCCGCTAATCTACAATGATATTGTTAAACATATGTAATGGCTACCCTGTTTGTTCACGATCTACTTTGATATTTGTTCTGTATCTACTATCTACTCTGATATTGTAACACATACATTTCATCAGGATCCATACTGTCAGTAATAATAATAGTAGTAATCCATATATTGACGCGTGATTTATACACTGTATGCTCAGGATCTATATTGATATTGTAAAATATATACTGGCTACCCGGTCTTGTCAGGTTCTACTCTGATATTCGAATCCATATACTGGTCTGATCAGGTTCTACTATGACATTTTAATCCATATAATGGCAACCCGGTCTGATCAGAATCTAAGCTGATATTGTAACACATACATAATGCCTACCCTGTATGTTCTGTATCTACTATGATATTGTAACACATTTATTTGATCAGGATCTATACTGTCGGTACTACTTATTGTATTAAACAACAGGGCAGGTTATCACATGGATATTAACAATATGTGTATTTCATATATGGTTTATGGAGTTGTCCTACACTCACGTGCCGCACATATAGTGTAACACATGCTGATCTGGTATTGCTCGCAAAACACATAAGCCCCATTTCTCCAGTCACATCCACATATATACAATAAGAAAATCATGCTTTCTGGTTTCTATTCTGAAAATATATGACGTTCATAGCTCCAATGATCCCGATATTGATATTACTTAAAATAAAAATATCGATTATGCAAAAAGTGCAGATCCAGAGGAGCCGGCTCGTAACAAGCCGTCTCATCAGGATCTGCACTTTTGAAAGTAATTTTAATATTTTTGAGAACAAAAACACCCCTTTTCATAAATGGGCGAATCTGAAAATCATTTTGTTACCATTGGATTGGTCGGAACATTAGCATATCACAGTCCATTCCAGTTCCTTAGGGTTGAAAGGGTTAAGAAGTTATAAATCTCCAATGCGCCGAGGCCATATTATATTTTCGCTAGGTATTTTTATAAAATTGATAAAAATCAACTTTACACATGCGCATTCTACTTGACTTAAATATATATTATAGATATGTAACAATATATTATATATAAGAAGAAAAAACTGAATTTTTGTTTTTATTAAGAAGATATATAACATATAATACTCCAATGCGCCCCGAAATCTCTAATGCGCCGAGGCCATATTATATTTTCGGCAGGTATTTTTATAAATTTTATAAAAAAAAAAAAACTTTACACATGCGCATTCTACTTGACTTAAATATATATTATAGATATGTAACAATATATTATATATAAGAAGAAAAAACAGAATTTAATGTTTTATTAAGAACATATATAACATATAAAACTCCAATGCGCCCCGAAATCTCCAATGCGCCGAGGCCATATTATATTTTCGGGAGGTATTTTTCTAAAATTTATAGCAAAATCAACTTTACACATGCGCATTCACCTTGACTTAAATATATATTATAGATATGTAACAATATATTATATATAAGAAAAAAAACTGAATTGAATGTTTTTATTAAGAAGATATATAACATATAAAACTCCAATGCGCCGTGAAATCTCCAATGCGCCCAATGCGCCGCGAAATCTCCAATGCGCACTTTAGTCATACCCCTTATTTTCCGTGGCACCGAAGACATGTACCGTATGCTGTTAATTAAAAGTATGCATTCAATTTTTAAATCGCTAAGAGTGGCTACCATGTGCACATAACTTTGAACTGCTATATATATTTACATTGGTATTACGATTGTTGACTTTTCTCTCTGCTTAGAATTATAGTTACAAACCTTAGTTGATATTTAGATAAAACGCCACGGCCTAATCAGCTAGCTTATAGTCTGTTTCACGAAAGCTGCCCAAATTTTGCGGCCGTATAAACAATTTAAAAACAATTTTTATTTTGATAGTATTGTATACAATTTCTGTAACAGGAGGTGATGTCACTCCGATCTGTATCATCCCTTCTTCCGCATTTCACTCAACTAAAATTTTTTTTTTTTTTATAAACAAAATATGAACCCCTGTGTGACGTGACTATAAAACTATAAGATGCTGCATTATGCATCTGCTATTTTTATTTTTAATAATAATTATAAAACATTTCGTTGTCACTCCGATGAAACATTTTCAAAATAAAATCAACCATTCTGTCTTGTTACTTCACTATAAAAATGAGTATATATATAGTAGGTTAATTCTTTTCTGTATGTGTATCATGTATGCGTCACACATGGCTATTACCCATTTTCGTATCCAAGACAACGCCATATTTTGTTGTTGATCGTTCCGCCCTTCATAGGACAACCTCTTGAAGAGTTGGGAAGAGCGGTTAAATTGTTGCCTTAATTATCGTGTGTCACATCCCCTTCGTTTTCTTCTAGCGGGAATTATTTAATGCATTTTATAACATGCAGTAAGGAGGAAGTAGCACAGTCTATGAGTATGGAATTTGAACAAGGGGATATATCATTGCTATAAGCATGTCAGGCGAAGTACTGTCTAATATTATCTTCAGTTTAGTTATTGTATCAATATTGTCGAAGTGTACACCACAGATATCATGCAAACGCGAGAGGCACCAAAGTCACCGACTATAGATTCCAAAGCACTACATTCTAGCAAGAAGCGTTTACCATTTTAATCCTGTTCTCTGCATAGTTTACAAGTGGGATCTACTTCAGCATGGTTAAAGGCTGCTTTGTTACTTTGTAACGACTGTATGTTCCGGTAACCAATTTTAGTTTGATAGGTAGACGAGAAATGAATGTTATGTTTTGAAGGCACTTCTAGTGTTTATCATTGGATGTGTTTTACCACTTTTATAGACGTACTTATTCAAGTATGAAAGTGTTGGCATAACTTAGATTTGGTTATAATTTTCTCTTCCCAGTGGGCGTTAATTGCTGCTTGCATCTTGGATTTCCATTATTGTTGTGTATAGTTACTGTTCAGTAGATCTGTTGTGTCTGCTAGATCATATTTGCAAAGTACATGTATTCTCTTGATTTCAATAAACCAGCTATTACTGTTTTGTCTTTAACTGTTATCTGTCTAATTGCAATTTGTTTTTCCGCACTTTCATCTGATTTAGTCGGGTAAAAAGCAGTTTTATTATATAATAGTGTATTATCTACATGTATCAAATGCGCCGCTGGTTGATTTACACAATGTTTGTCATGGAGTTAGCAATTACGAATTATTGGTAAAATGACAACTAAAATAATATGAAAGCAGCTGTTCTTATTTCCTGTGTAATATTTCCGAACACCACACTGTCAATATCCAAAATTCCTGATCCTTCGTGTATAGATTAAAATACCACTGTGCACAATACTGAATGTTGTACAAGTAACCCTCATGCAGTCAACATAAAGGTTGTTGTTATTCAAAGTGAGAAGTAACATTTTAGTTAGAACTTCATTCTAGGTTAAAAAAAATACTAAAACATACTACCTGTTCCATCAGCAGCAATCTCTACCTTCATACGGCTGTTTACTCATTTGATATGCGTGTGTGTGAGGACCCTGCATTAATTACACTAAATGGCCATATCATTGGATACCCCCTTATCCCGTAATTTCTGGGTATCTGGGGGCCATTTCATTAAACTTCGTACGACTAAAATGTTCGTAAGTGCAAAATTATGATAAATTATCAATAAATGTAAATCCATAAATTAAAATTTTCACAAAATCCTAAATTTGCAAGTACGAACATTTTATTCGTAAGAAGTTTAGTGAAACGGCCGGCCCCTGGATTTTGGTAACTCACCCATAGCTGCCCCGCAGACGAGAGTGCAACGGAGCCGCCACGACCACCATCGACTCAATATAACCCTCCTGCCGGTAGCTTATTTCACCAAAATTGTTTTTATACTTAATGTATTACATTATCACAGCCACTTTGTGTCTCATATGGACAACATCAGTGTGCCATCATCATCATGGACAGATGTATTAATTATTTATGTTACACTGACACATAGCTCGACATACCCTCCCCCACACCGACCCACCCATTATCTGCAAACTAATATCTACAGAAGGGAGACTGAGTGCAACTGCGCCGCCACCCCCACCACCGACTCAAGCCAGAACCCCTGCCAGACATAGGGCCGCACGATAGATTCGCATACTATTATTCATTTAACCCTTACTGTGATCCCTAAGTAACTCGAATGGATTTTGATATGTTAATTTTGCAACCAATCCAACCGTCACAAAATAGTTTCAGACTAGTCCGTTAATGAAAAGGGGGTATTTTTTGTGTTCTAAAAATATGAAAATTACTTTCAAAAAGTGCAGATCCTGATGAGACGGCTCGTTACGAGCCGACTCATCTGGATCTGCAATGTTTGCATAAACCGCTATAGCGGGCTTTCGGGTTCAAAGGGCTAACCGATGCAATAACATGGTAGTGAAACGGGCCCCTGGTAACTATGTCGCTGGATGTCACTGTGCATAGAGACACTGTCACTTCGCCCGATTAGGGCTATATAAACAATTTAGCTGAGCATCATACTAATGTTACCATACAACTTGTAACAAAAGGCCAAAACTGGGCATTATGGCTCACCCGAAACACGTACATTCATCGAAAACCGTCCGTAGCACCACCATGCAAATGGAGTTGCATAAACACTTACAGTGGAACCCCTCTAAACCGGACAATTGGGAAAATATGGATGTTTAACTAAGATGTGATTCGCTGTTATGTATCTCTGATTACAATGACTGTTCATGATTGCAAAGCACTATAATGTGTCATGAAGCGCTAATATGTCTGCTTTACAGTGGAGCATCTCTAAACCGGACACCCTGGGGACCTCCCAGGGTGTCCGGTTTGGAGAGGTTCCACTGTAGATGATACAGTGAGAAAATTGAGACAAGGAAAGTGATTTTGTATCTGAGAAGATGTGTGATTTCTCATGTAAATTTCGCCAACTTTCGATGTCATTGTAATATCCCAGTTTCTGTAAATAATTTCATGAACAATCGCACATCTTATCCGGTACATCATCTGGCTAGTATCGTACAGGAGATTCAACGGTCTATGGATGGATGGATGGATGGATGGTTCAGCTCAAAATCAGAATAAAAGTGACTTGCAATAAAACTACTATAGTATATGATCACAACCTGTAAGTAGTCACTAAATTTCGTACGATAACAGTATAACATTCTTAATAGTCATAAGAAGCTTAGCGAAACTGACCCAGATAACTGTGAGACACGTCGTGTGATTCTGTACCTATACGTAAGAACATGTACGATATTTTATGAAAAATATTTACAAAGTTTCCGCAAATGACGTCGAAAGTTTACGAAATTTCGTCATCTTTTGACGTCATTTAAAGAAATTATCATAATTTCTGTAAATATATTTCAAGAACAATCGCAAATCTTCTTAGGTACAAAACCACATGGTGTGTCTTAGGTACACGTACGTGAATACATGTGACTAGCGGATTTAGGGAGCATATGTGGCTGTGACTGGTAAATAGGGGCTTATGACATTTGCGACCAGATTAGATCCAGACCATCCTGTGCATCCGCACAGTCTGGTCAGGATCTGCACTGATCGCCATTCAGCAGCTTAACACGTAGTCTGCTGCTAACAAATAATGTAGTTCCTTTCACATGCCGCCGGACTGCAGTCCGAATTTGTTCCTGGTTCCACAAGCGAACGATTGGTTTGTCGTGTATACATCGTTTGTACACCATTATCGTTTGTATAATTAAAAAAACACGATGTTCTCATTTGAAACAGGAGACTGTCAGAAAGGCGTCGTACTAGAATACGGTTACATGTAACATGTTGAAAACATCGCTCATTTGAGCCTTTGCTCAGTTGAGCTAATGACTATACTACAATGTAGTACCAGTCCAGGGCCGGGTCTGGTGGGGGGTCCGGGGTTGCAACCGCTCAGCCACATACATCACAGTTTACCACTAGTTGGAGTCTAAATTTAAATGCCGTAAAATACAGGAAAGTGCATTTCGAAGAGTTCTAAAATAGGACAACCCCCTAGTTGCGTACGGGAGTAGATTGCAATAGTTACCTTCCCAACTAGACAACCCCGCCCCCCCCCCCCCCGTTCCCCAAATTATGGATCCGCCCCTGCATACATGGGCTATTACGGCATAACAATACATATATTTCAGACGATATTAAACCGAAACTATCTGCCGGCGATATTGAACATACAAGAAGGGTTCCATGATTCAATGTATGGTGTCAATGCCGTCCAAATCTATTAAAGCAACATTTTGAAGACAAACAGAAGTGAGAGAAATAAAATGTAAGTAAAATTATGAAAACATGAAATACATTAATCTAAATGTGCCCTTTAAATGGGCATATCAGGATGTTTTAAAACAATACTATAAACATGATAAACAATAAAAACGTGTTTTTGTCATGACCCTGTGTAAAGCAATAGATAGAAAATATGATACTTATGTACCGATATCGGTGAAAATTGAAACAAACCAGCAGTCATAGTATCGTCATGTATTATAGGAATGAATGGTCTTTTTGTGGAATTTATCGGGGTATAAACTTGGAAAAGTCGCGGGAATACTGGACGAAGGCCGGAAGACCTCGTCCAGTATTCCCGCGACTTTTCCAAGTTTATATCCCCGATAAATTCCACAAAAAGGCCATTCATTCGGCCTTATAATTCCAGCATTTGAAATAAATTCATCAAGAAAATGTGTTTATTTTCCGTTTTCTTAAGAATTATTTTAACTGCGCCTCACGGTTACGGACAGTAGTTCTGCGTGGGAGTTTACTGGGATATACATTTTGGACAGAGACTTGTTACGGGCCAATCAAATGTTAGGGAAATGTGTAAATATTTTTGTGCTGGAATTATCTTCAATTAAACCACTTTACAAAGGGACATGACGGATGAAAACACATTTTTATTTTTGTTATATATTTTTTTTAATCCTGAATAAAAAAACAATATTCAGCGGTCCTAGTATCGTCATGTATCTTCAATTAAACTAATTTGCACAGTGCCATGATGAAAACATGTTTTTATTTCTTTATATTATTTTTAAAAATAATCTTGATCTGCCCACTATATACATGTACTCCTTTTACCAGAAAATCTGACAAATGTTATAATAAAAAAATCCAGTTCGCATGTCAAAGGACGTCTCGTTTCGTAATGAAAAAAAGTGTTGTAGAAAATATAAAATTTTATTCCACAATCGATTGTTTATACTAGCACAGCTGATGCTCAGCCATCGAGCTGCTTCATTTCGAGCACAATATTCAAGTATTTTGAAATAAAGACATGGACATATATTGGCAAGATTAGCGCAGGCGGTCACTCAGTGTGACACTTTTATCGTCCCCCAAATGGAATCATTTTTCGAATAGAAAGTCGAATTTATTGGTCAGAATGTTGAATACCACAACATGTCTCCTCTTAACCGTCAATAGGCCAGTCAGGTCACCAGAGTCATTTGTGATTACTGATAAAAATAGAGAAAAGTAGGTTAGTGCCGTGAATGGGAAAAATATCTGGCAGCGCCAGATATTTTTCCCATTCACGACACTAACCTACTATTCTATGTATCCAGTCAACACCTACAAATGGCTTTAAAATGCAAAAAAAATAACCCCATTCAAATGACATATTCATAGACAGTGATTAGGTCGTATTGACAGGATATCAAAAATGTTTCACGGCACCGTGTATCACGGCACATACGCACTGTGTTGACATGTCGGAATACAAACGTCGGAAAAGTGGTTTCGTAGTTCTGATGAAAAGAAACCGTTACACATGTTTTCTTCATCTCTATCGAAAGTTGTTATCTGTCCATCTTCCCATTTTCATATATATGTCAGGGATTGGCAACTTAGAGATTTAGTCTTTGACTTGATATACGTCCATAACGTTTAGGTGTTTTCTTTAACACTTTTCGCTCAATTTGTCTCATGCTTCATAGCATTTCGTGAATTTCATCTAACCTGGTTGCGCACAGCCTGCATCGGATCTACACTGGTCTAAACGCCGAATTTCTCTAGTCACAGCCACGTATACAGTTGACATATATTGCACAACATGACATGTTACATACAATATCACTATGTCGTTTACAGGAAGATAACAAACAATGGACGATGACCCTGGAGAGATAATTGATTACATAATGAGGTATCGTAGTTTGTTATGTCCCTTTGCTAATATATTTATAGAGATCCGGTCCTATGCTGTATTTCAGCGTTTAATTCTTACTGATTAGCACAAACATTGAGTTTTGCGAACAGAGTAGACCCAGATTAGACTGCACATCTGTGCAGTCTGATCGGAGTCAACACTGATTGCAATAACACCAATAAGTGTGAAAATATGAATATGACAATTATTGTAGTCCCATATCAGATTGCGTAGATGAGTAGGATGAGCTGTATCAACATTAGTTTAAATCACTATAATTGCTACTTTTTACAACATATCATGCTACAGTCACAATTTGGACCGGATTTCTATAAATAACTTCTACGGGAGATAACTAGCTACGATCCCTCATTATGCAGAAACAACACAATGGATGGCCACATCAATGATAAAGCTAACACCGAAGCACAGCTGCGCGAAACAGCATCATAACTTTATCCATCTATAGAAGATGCCCCAGTTGTATTCAAATACAACTCTGACCATATAAATATCCCACGAAACGATCGATATAGCGCGGGACGCTGCACAGACGATTGATGAAAGTGTGAACGGAATCATGGCTGACCAAACTGGAAGCGACAACCAAGTTGTCCAGAATACGAACACAGAGGATATCTTACAAGTTCACACATTTGAGGTTATGGAATCTGAAAATGCTACCAGTGTCGCACCAGCTGACAGCATGATAACAGATCTACCACAAACTGAGACCAAAAATGAAAGCATAGACATGTTAACAGACATACATGTAGGTGATAGGACACATACCGATAACTCCGTTATCGATGCAAGTACAGACATTCGGCAGGCCGAGACATCGTCACCCGAAAAGGAGACTGTTCGAATTTTGATTAATCCATCCAAGAGGACTGAGAAGCGAATAAGTAAACGAAACGAAATAATTTTGGTATCTGGAATGATGGTTTTCCTCGCTGCTACAATCGGAATTGTTGTTTGGCAGACGAATAAACCTAATTGCAAAACAGCTATTGCATCATCGACACGGTTACATAGGAACATCGCTTGGCCGCAAACTTCCGGTAACGCCATCTTACGCCAACAGTTAACATTTGAAATTCAGCACAAGGGTCATCTGAAATTTCAATCTCAACTTGACTGGGCTAGATCAGATGAAGAATCTTCAACCAAAGACAGCAGTCTAGTAGAATGTTCCGTAAATCGTACGAGGAAACAGGACATCTGCTTAGAATGGGCTGGTTCCAAGCGACTTACAATACACTTTATCAGGTAACGAGCTTTGCATTGGCCGAATACGTACTGATTGATAACATATTGCTGTATCAGGCATTGACCTGATACTAATATCCGGGTTCCAACAAATTTAAATCTCATTGGTCGAACTGCGTCACATGACGTTACCGAATTACCATAGTGGAATTAAGTCACGGAAACATGTCCGCGTTCTTTTCAACGAAAACAAATTCATAATTGCCCAAAATCGTTGCCTATATAAAACACCATGCTATTGTATTTTCATATCAAGTTTATCAGGCTCGGCTTGGAAACGCTACGCGTTTCCTAGCCTTGCCTGATAAACGTGATGTAAAACCACACTAGCCTGGTATTCTCTTTTTAACAGGAATAATTCAGAAAATCTGGACTGCTACGAAGTGGAGTGGCAGGCGCTGAGTTGTGTGAGCCAGGCGTTAACCGACTGTGTAAACATTGCTTCATCGCACTGGTATGGCGGGTACCACGATAAGCAGCAGCTCTGGCCTTTCAGCAGGACTAACAAGACATTTGCCGCGTACGTCGCCAATGACACGTACATTGGCGAGATTGGAGGGGTATTAGAACGTTACTTCTTCAGCTCAAATGGAACGGCAATATACATCGACAACGATGTACCGCTGTTCTTTTCCATAAATAACCCCGAAGGGACAATGTGTTTTACAGCTAGATATGACAAGTATCCGTATAACCATGATAGTAAAACGTTCCCGTTTTTGAAATACAGAGTATGTCAAGCAGAAAATATCAAGGAAATACATACTAAAATGGCGCAGATGACTTTCAAAAAGCCGAAAGGTATTCCATCAGAGGATTTATTCAGATATCCCATATGGTCCACTTGGGTTCAGTTTCAGAAAGACGTCAATCAATCATCGGTTTTAGCCTTCGCCAATGATATTCTGAAATACAATTTCACGCATGCGCAGCTTGAAATCGACGACGATTGGACACCAAAGTACGGCGATATGGTTTTCAACACGGATAAATTCCCAAATGCCACATACATGATAAATCTATTAAGCGATCTTGGATTTAAAGTTACCGTGTGGGTTCATCCGTTTTTCAATATTGATTCCGATACATTTTCTGAAGCTGCACGAGAATTTCGGTTGATTCGCGCATACGATAGTCGACTTCCGGCGTTGGTGTCGTGGTGGGACGGTACAGCCACTGGAATTCTGGATGTCTCCAACGCAAGTGCTTGTGAATGGTTTCTTGGACTATTGGAAAAGTTACGGAACACGTATAACATAACCTCATTTAAGTTTGATGCTGGCGAAACTGGTTGGTTACCTCACATATACAGCTCGGCATATACGTATGCCAACCCAAGCGACATGTACCCACGCAGGTGGGTTCAAATTGCAGTGGCCGCAGACAAGTCATACCGACAGGAAGTTAGAGTCGGGTACCAAACACAGCGGTTTCCGATATTCGTTCGTATGATTGACAAACTGTCAAACTGGGGCCACAACAATGGCTTGAAGTCAGTTATACCTAGCGCTCTCACATTCGGTCTACTCGGCTACCCGTTTGTATTGCCAGACATGATTGGCGGGAATGGACAACTGCCAGATCCAGAACTATTTATTCGTTGGCTTCAAATGAACACATTCTTACCCAGTATGCAATTTTCCACGGTGCCTTGGGCCTATAATGAAACCATTATCAATATAGCTAGAACATTTACGAAAATGCACGAAGATGTCTCTGACATAATGATCAGC
Source organism: Conchocele bisecta (assembly GCA_029237695.1). Classification (NCBI taxonomy): domain Eukaryota; kingdom Metazoa; phylum Mollusca; class Bivalvia; order Lucinida; family Thyasiridae; genus Conchocele; species Conchocele bisecta. The sequence goes on along the minus strand of CM055266.1, from coordinate 43,173,726 downwards.
CTCGCCCGGGAATCCGTTCGAGGAGGGTCGCCGATAATTCGGCCGCTGTGGTGGATCGCGCCGGACGACGAAGAGGCGCTAATTTGCGAAACGGAATTTCTTGTCGGTGACGATATCTTGGTGGCACCCGTGCTGGAGCCGGGCGCCAGAGAACGTGACATTTACCTACCATCTGGTTCCTGGCATGACCAATTGCGGAATAACTCGATTACAGGTGGCAGATGGCTATATAATTACACGGTGAAAATCGACGAACTTGCATACTTCTCACGCGCGTAATATATCTCATGTTAATATACAACATTTATTGTAGTATAGTAACTAGAGTAAGCAATTGACTAATGTCCGTTTCACGAAAGCTGTCCAGATTTTACGGCTATATAAACAATGCAGAAACAGTATTTTTTTTCGATAATATAAACTTTTATCAAAATTTAATAATGAGCCTTCTTTTTATATTGTCAAATTTGGTCCAATATTGATTTTATTGCGAAAATAACTATTCCCCATGTTAAATCCCCATAGACATCTTCATAGACAATTTTTCAAATTTGTGAAAATTTAACTTTTGGTTTCTTTGTTAGATCATTTCCAAGCTATCCAGCAACGTTTCAGAGTCAATTTATTTGTTTTTCGACCCCTCCTCCATGTTCTCCACCTCTTTTTCCCCATGTTAAATTCCCATAGCGAAATCCTTTTTTCGTAATAAAATCAATATTTGTCCAAATTTTACGAAATAAAAACAAGGCTTATTCTTAAATTTTAATAAAAGTTAATAATATCGAAACAAAATATTGTATTTGCATTGTTTATCATGTATATAGCCATAACATTTGGGCAGGTTTCGTGAAACAGACAGTAGTGAGAAACGTTGATGAAATTGATACACTACATGTACAGTCCTGATTTGTACCTGTTTCCACAAACGAACGATTGTATATTGTTTACACATCGTTTAGGCATCGTTTCCATTTGTATAATTAGAAAACGATATATTCGTTTGTTTAAACGTGTTATACTCATTAAACACAACGGAAACGATGTCAAACCGATGTGTTGAAAGAAACTACACGCGTTTAAATAATTGAGAGCCGGGTACTTAAACGAAATTATCGTTTTCACAACACATCTTCGCTGTAAGTTTCATCTAAGTATAACACTTTAATCAGTCAGATATTGGATACTGTATGGGAACACTACCACGCGACATAATAGTTTACATTATATTTTAGTTACAGTGGGGTCAGGGTGTAAGTGCACACACGAACGAACACGACAGGTTGGTTCCAACCCACACAAAGTGTATGTTGTTACCACTCAGTTGAACCGTCTCGCCGAGACGGTTCAACTGAGTGGTAACAACATACACTTTTGATGCGAAATGAGAAAAAATGCAGAAAAATATTTACATTTTTTTTTTATACATGAAATACAGTGGGGTCAGCGTTCCAACCTGTCGTGTTCGTTCGTGTGTGCACTTACACGCTGACCCCACTGTAGTTGTACTGGTAGATTACCGCGGGCTGGGTCAGTGAAAGTTATTACTATAATACAAATGTATATGGAATATAATCAAGAACATGCTCGTGTAACTATATACGTACAGCCCGGGGTTGTTCCTGGCTCCACAAATTAACGGTTGCCTATCGTTACTACTATCGTTTACTCATTGTTCTCATTTTTTAAATTAGAAAATGATGTTGTTTTTTTGTTTAAGAGTGTCACGTTTAAACCAACGAAACATCGTTCTCTAAATAAAAAGTAAAGGACGCGTATACCACACGTCATGCGTCGAAGAAAACGTTGAACGAAATTACACGCGTTTATATAACAAGCGGGATATTTAAACGAAAATATAGTTTTCACGTACAAAAACACAAAACGATAATCGTTTATGTGCATATCATATCGTTGTACATACATTTCCATTCGTTTACGTTCGTTTCGTTCGAGAACCTTCAACGAATCTTCGTTGTATTGTTGCATATCTGGGATATTTCAGACGCTTACGTGTATGTGAACTGACGGTGACTGACCAGTACAGCCGATTTCATCAACATTGCAAAGTATACATAATCTTATCATCTTATCTAGCAAATCATTTATTTTTTCCGATATGCATTATTTCATATTGAACTAACGACTGCATATATTTGATGATTCAAACTATGCAGAATTATTATACTGAATTTATTACATTATCACAGCCAAAATGGCTGTGATAATGTAATAAATTCAGTATAATACAAATTTATAAATTTATCCTTAAATTTGAAAATTTCTCCCTCAAAGTATACTTTGCTAGATAAGTATATTTTGCAATGTTGGTGAAATAGGCTACAGATGCAAGGATAACAGGGTATGCGAATCTTCACGATGAATCCATTATTTGGGATTCATATCTTAACGATGAATCTTACTGGGATTGGCTGCCGGGGCCAAGTGTTGCGATGGCGTAAGGTGCTTGGCACCGGATCACAACCTGTTCAAGTTCACAAAGAACATATGTATGCCTTGGCATAGTCATATGTCTGATCTACAGTGAAATCTCTCTAAACCGGACACCCTGGGGACGTCCCAGGGTGTCCGGTTTAGATAGGTTCCACTGTACGAACAAAATATGTTGTCGCCCAGTACATCCGGGTGTGCGGTTTGATGCTATAATTATGGTTAATACGAAGCTACAACCTATTTCTTTTATTTCGTATGATGCTCTAACCCGAATTTTCTCTCTGTAACACAGGGCGTCCTACAATACAATGGAACCTCTCTAAACCGGACATAGAGAAATGTTAGTTGTGATGTGTTTTATTGCTATATAGCTCCAATGAAGATTATACATGTATGTTCACAATCGCAGAGCACCCTCGCTTGTCTTGAAGTAGCCATCTGTCTGTTTTCCAGTGAAACCTCTCTAAACCGGACACCCTGGGGACATCCCAGGATGTCCGGTTTATAGAGGTTCCACTGTACATGTGTATAATTATGTACATGCTACTACAATGTATATGAACATATCAAAGCAAAATTTGCTGTGTCATATTACGAAATCCGCTGAGGCCATTTGAAGGTTATTGACACATCATACCATGCTATCCGTCATAATGTATATAACCATGCTATCCTTCATAATGTATATTTAATATTCAGAACCGATTAGTTGCAATTTTAATCAAGATTCACAGATACGCATACTTTATCATATACGATACAGTTTAATTGATTTTAAAACAAATACGTTGAAAACATTTTATTTCATATTCTGAAAACCACGGAAATGTTGCAGTACAGATTTGTTCCTGGTTCCACAAACAAAACAACTGCTTTCGTTTACACACCTTTTTGACATCGTTTTCGTTTTTATAATTAGAAAACAATGTTTTCGTTGGTTTAAACGTGTCACGATAAACGTGTAAACGATTTGATGCCGGGTACATGTATTTAAATAATAATATAATTTCCACGAACAAAAAATACAAACGTTAATCATATCCATTGTTATAAAGTCACTCTTTTTATTAAAGAGTGAATTTATAACAATGTGTATTAAATGTGCTTCCCTTCGGAGGTTAGTGGAAATTACGATAATCATATCGATCGTTTCGCTTCGATTTCCATTCGTGTTATTTTCTGTCGTTTGGGAACCTCCAACAAAACTTCGCTTGTAGAACGATTGTACATTCAGGGGGGGGGGGGGGGTGGGGGGGGGGGGGGGGGGGGATTCAGGGGGGGGGGCGGATCGGATCCGGCGCGCGCCCCCACCGCCCCCCCCCCCCCCACAAAGTTACAATGCACGTTTCATGCCAAGATGCCATGTATTCCATGCATTTTTCGGTCGTTGTCTTATTGTATCAAAATTTAAACGTTTTCAATCAAAAATCATGTCTAAACATACTGTGACTGTCCATATTTTTGCTCCAAAATTCGCCAGAACGCAGGAAATGCGATGTAGATTTCCCCCCTAGCGCTAACCCGATCTCCGCTCGGTCGACTATTTTGCAATACTTGACTATATTATCGATAGCTCGTTCGATAATATAGTCAAGTATTACAAAATAGTTACGCTCCCCTCCCCCCAACCAACCAGAAATCCTGGATCCGCGCCTGATTTGTTCGTGTTGACCCACAGTCTGTGTTACGGAGACGCATGAATTTGATTTTGTACAGCAAAGTATATATCTTGGTATATTTCCAGATATGAGATAACGTGGATTTATATATTCCACTATGTACACAACTGCCTACATTAATCTTACCAAGATCATTAACGTTTCTGAACACCTACTGGCAACTCGCCATCAAACAGGACAGCTCCGGCTCAGAAAATCAACCTGCTTGATGTCAAGCGCAAGTTTCAAGTATTTTTAAATAAAGACATTGACACTATTGATAAGATTAGCACAGGCGGTAGTGTACATGTGGCTGTGACTGGAGAAATGTAGTTTATGGGGTTTATGACCAGTATAGCTCCTGATCAAATAGCACACTTATGTAGCCTAATAAAGATCTGTATTGCTTGTTAGAAGCATGACAGGTGTTTCATTGATGGAATGGCGAACAGCGTAGATCCTGATCTGACTGTGTGGATGCATGTGTGGATACCCCGAATGGTACTGTACGTCACGGGCACCTGCTATTTGGATAAACACCAGGTAGGCACTGAATCAGGTAAGAAAATCCTACACTCCAGACCATACTTTGTTTAATATCTCAGCAAATACTGAAGCAATTGTTACTCGATTAACCCTTTCAACCCTAAGTAACTGGAATGAACTGTGATATGCTAATATTCCGACCAATCCAATGGTCACAAAATGATTTTCAGATTCGTCCATTTATGAAAATGGGGTGTTTTTGTTCTAAGAAATATGAAAATGACTTGCAAAAAGTGCAGAACCTGATGAGACGGCACGTTACGAGCCGGCTCATCTGGATCTGCACTGTTTGCATAAACCGCTATAGCGGGCTTTCGGGTTCAAAGGGTTAAGGTCAGATACCCCGGAACATTGTATATCAACACCTGCCAATGTCCCCGTCCTCGTAGATGTAGCCGTTTATGAGTTATGTACAGAAACCATATATTTTGCTGTAAATAAGAAAAGATGAGGTGCACTCGGATCCAAAACATACTCCGAAATCGATAGAAAGTGCAGTTTGTAGCCACCAAAAGAGATACACGAACACGCACAGGCGCTGATATAGTTGAGTTGACATGCAATACATGTAGAACAGCACATTCCGTCAGCCCATATTTCCTTATGTCCATAGGTTTTATCGAAATAACTCGTAAACCGCTAAATATACGAGGGCGGGGTCATCGGTAGGTGTTGCTAATCGATTTCCGGGATATCTGCGCTTCAACGCGTCAAAATCGCTTCTGTAGTTACTGAGATATTAAATAAACTATGGTCTGAAATGGAGGATTTTTCTTACCTGATTCAGTGCACCCCATCCAAATAGCATGTCCCTGTTACGTACTGTACCCACCGTGACTTGCTGTTCAAACTAGTTGTCAACGAAACTCGATTAGCAGGTGTTTCCCCAATCCACTTGCCGATATACTATGTAAATAAGCTGTGAAAAGCCACGACAAAAATGTGCGTATTGGGTTGTGGACCAGTGTAGCTCTTGGCCAGCTACATGTAGCAGACCCAGTATGATACGGATCAAATGCTTTCAAGAGAACGTCAACGGATATTCGGCCCCATCCCTACGTCAACATGGGTCGGATCATTGTATCTTAGGATTCAGTGGTCGCAAGCGCAATACGTCCGCCATCTTTCTGTCTTGGTTAGTCACTTATCTATTAAGTTCGATCGAAATTCACCTTTACATACGATCTAAAATCTTCGATCTGGCGACAGTGAACAGTTATTTTTATTTAAGTTAGAGTGTATTTCTTTTAAATTGAATTAATATTAACCCTTACAGTGTTTAATTAAATTGTTTCGTCTGCTGTTTTCTTTCATTCTTCTCATCAAGAGCACGTTATGACACCACTTTAGAATCATTTCCAATTCTAAATGATTCTAAAGTGATGTCAAGCAATATATATTTTTTCAGAAATAAGATAAGTATAAAATAATAGCAGTTCCCGCATTCTAAGCGCTAAACAAAGACAACAGGATAGTATCTAAGAATATGATCTGCGGTATCGGTGATTCGTAAGGAAATCGTTGACAACCATACCACACTATGGCACTAACGGCCAGGAAACACGTGTATATATACGTCGTATGCGTTTGTTGTGTTACCATCGCGGAGTCCCTTAGTCGGCCGTCAACAATGGTGTTTGAAAACAACCAATACAAGAACGTGGTCGTCGCGCTTCACGACAGCGTTGCTGAGGATAGAAGTCTCGTTGAAACATTAAAGGTGATTATGTAGAACATCAACATGTGGATACCAGCTGCGGACCCAGGCTGGGGGCATGCACGCCCCCTCTAAAATTGGTTGAGTTTATATTTTAGCTCATTTTTACGTGGAAACATCTGATTATTTCCTTATTTCTCACCCAAAGTGTATGTTGTTACCACTCAGTTGAACCGTCTCGTCGAGACGGTTCAGCTGAGTGGTGACAACATATACTTTTGATGAGAAATAAGAAAAAATGCAGAAAATAATCTGAATGTTATGAAAGTTGACGATCATATGTGTCTCATTTGAAGTTCACGCCCCCTCTAGACATAAATCCTGGATCCGCCCGTGGATAAAGCGTGGCAGCGATGGTAAAATGGATAAACCTTTGCTACATGTGTTAGAAACCAGCAGAAAGAGTCAGCTAAATGAAAAGTACCTTGAAACCCAGCAGAAAATGAGAAAAATAAAAATTGCCTTGAACAAAAATTTACAGTGGAACCTCTCTAAACAATAGGTGAACATTAGTGGTCGACAATATTCGTTAATGATAGAGCCGACTATCGTTCATAGACGACTACTGTTCAGCGATGGTGAAACATCGTTGCTTTTCCCGGCTTAAGCATTCACGTGAACCATAGTCGTCGATGAGCAATAGTCGGCTCTACAGGGCTTTAACAATATAATCCACTCTGATGATCGACCTCACGATTTATTGCAAATTCAATTCTACATAGCTGAGCTACGATGCCCGTCATATTGTTTCACTGCTAATTACATGTTGCTATTGCACTGCGAATCGCTAAATATATATACAGTATAACCTCTCCAAACCCGACACATATATATATGTATCCTTAGTTTTATGGGTTTCATTGTCATCTATATCTGATGATAATGTCTGTTCATGTTCGCAACACACATCCGCATGTCTTGATATAGTCATATGTCTGATTTACAGTGGAACCTCTCGAAACCGGACACACTGGGGAAATCCCAGTGTGTCCGGTTTAGAGAGGTTCCACTGTATATCATTTGAATGTAAGTATTTATCAATTACACTGTGAATCACGAGCACGAGAGTTAGTGTAATAAAGGGATTATTCGGGATAGAAATTTCAAACAATATGTGTATAGTATGGTAATTTCCGAGGATTGCATGAATAAAATGTTCCTACCTTTTGTATTGTTGATGTGTTATCTTGAACAATTTTAAGAAAAGGAATAGCTCCAGTTCATTTTTAAAAATGATGGCATTTTTTTCAAAACACAACATTCAAAATGGCCGCCAACGCCATATTGAGACAATATAAAATGCATTATCTCTGTCATGAGATAAGCAAACAACACAAATAAGGTGTTGTTTTCCAATAATTATAATATGCAAACACCGCTGGTATGGCTAGTTGCTAGTTTGAACATTTAAATCCAAGATGTTCACCGGCCAGTCCACCATCTTAAAATACATAATACTCCATATTGGAGATAAAAGTAAAAATAATGTGTGTATATTCTCTAATTTTAGCATGCCACACCTGCTTGAGAGGTTGTACGTTGGTTTGGAAGTCACTTTGTTCTTGAAATCCATCTTGAACAATATAAAACACAATAATTATGTGGGGAAAAAAAGGTACACACGGTGTGAAAATTTCGCTAATTTTAGCAGACCACACCTACTAGAAGGGTTGTTTGTTAGGTTGGATGCTATCACGGCATGTTATAATTATTGGGAAACGACTCTTCAGTTGCAGTTGTCTTTCTTGTTTATCTCAATTAGAGATAATGTATTTTTTATGTTTCAAAATGGCGTTGGCGGCCATTTGGGATTGTATATAAAATGGTTAAAGTTGACAAATCAACAATTAAAAGATAGGCACATTTTAGTCACGGAATACTTGGAACCCTACCATGTATGCTCAAAATCCATAGTCTGGTACACCTAATTGTTGTTGTAAATAACTACTTTCACAATCCAAAGTGCTAAACTGGCTTTGCCAACACCACTATTGAATTATTATTACGTTTTTTTTTCCTTTCAGAATACCATGATAAATGCATCTAAGTACTTGTATACTGCTACACGACATCGAGCATACTTTAAAGAAATCACCATTCTTCTGCCGAGTTCTTGGACGCCAGACGCTTCGTACAGCGCACCCACGAACGAGACTATAAACATGGCGGATGTGATAATCTCGAACCCATCTCGGTCGACTAGAAGCTTGCCTCAGGCGCGCTCGTACGCCGGGTGTGGAAAACAGGGCGTGCATGTATTTCTAACGCAAGAATTTCTAACTAACGCCAGAGCTGAGCCGTATTTCACGTATCCAGGTATTGCGAAAAAAAAAACAATTTCCCCATGATAAATTCCCATAGACAAATCCATTTTTCGTAATAAAAACCATATTTGACCAAATTTCACGAAATAAAAAGAAGGCTCATTGTGAAATTATGAATCGAAAAAATACCGTTTTTGCATTGTTTATATGGCCGTAAAATTTAGACAGGTTTCGTGAAACTGACATGTAGGGTCACAATTACTCTTATAGAATGTTTCCCCCATCTCCCAACCTTGCATTTTTTTTAAGTTGGGTATGTAGGTATGATTTGTTATTATCTCAGGCTAAAACGCTGACCGTGGGTAGACCCCGGGAACTGAACATATTATATTTTTTTTTTAATAATTATTCGAGTCGGGCGATGTGAAACACATTCCTATCTTAGTATGGTTGTCCAGTACATAACACCGTGTTATTTGAATGATAAGCGATTATTGTAGACGATATTACTACATGTACGTGTACACAGTCACGTGACAGTGAAATGTAACATGCCGTGTCACAGCGTACACTTCTTAAAACTGTACATGAGATGAAGATATTTACATAGTAAGTTTCTCTCATGATATAGAGCTAACCGAGTCTAATACTTGCTACATATGTACATAGAGAATAGTAGGTTAGTGCCGTGAATGGGAAAAAATATCTGGCAAGGCTCAGGAAACGGGATGGGTGAGGCTCTATCGAGCACATCCCGTTCCCGTGCCGCGCCAGATATGTTTTCCCATTCACGGCACTAACCTACTATTCTATTTATCCCGCCAACACATAAAAATGGCTGCAAAATGCAAAAAATATAACCCCAGCCACCGCACATATTAATACGCAGTGATTAGGTCGTATTGACAGGATATCAAAAATGTTTCACGGCACCGTGTTTCACGGCACATACGCACACAGGTGGAAGACTCGGACCTATCACAACCAAAAAAATACCTATTAAAAAAAATCCCACCCTACCCACCTGGTATAGCACTGTACATGAAGTTAATAGAAGGTTATCAAGAGTACGGTTAATATGGAAAAGCCCCCTTATTTCTGACTCGCACAAACACAATAAACATCGATTAGTTTTATGACTTGTGTCTCTGGAAAGCGAAAAAGGTATTAGGTGCGTGAATATACTCACGTACGAGTGCCCGCAATACAGATATAATGATTTAGTAATATTTATTTTACTGATAGTGACTCACGGTGGTATCAGGCTATTTTCATATGCAAATGAGGAATATATGTTATTATTTATACTAATTAAATGCGTCACCTGAAAAAAAAATATTTTCAACAGATTATATCATGTATGATCATTGCGCACAAAAAAAATAAATACAGGGACTAAATAGTAATGCCCGTGAACCTTTTAAGGAAACACGGTTATCGCCCCTGATATCAGCGTGGAAATTTACGTCTGCTATAAAATGTATAATAATGCCAATCAATACATGGGGTAATGGAGAATGAATGATTATTTTGCCAGAAAATGTCTCAGAAGATAAAGAACATTTCGTGCCTACTGAGTGGACATGTACCTTTAACGAGAGTTTTGTCCACTTTCCAGCAAAATTATTCATCCACGCGTTTGCTCAGTTCCGTTGGGGCGTATTTCAAGAGTATTCCGAAGAAGGCGAAACGGAATTCTACTTCTCCTTGACCTCCGGGCGCGCCGAGGCCATACGCTGCGTGTACGCCCTCCGTGGGCTCATCCAGAAGTTTGATGCCAACCACACCATCTGTTATTCATCAACGATTGACGCCAACACCAATCTGTACTCACCTGACTGCAAGTGGAGGCCGTATCCGTACAGACAGCGGGTGAAGGCGTCAATCATGGACCACCAGTGGATAAAGGAGGTATGCAGAATTAAATTGTGTCGTCTGCTGTTTATTTTTTATTTTCTATTTTTCCGATTCAAACATGTTTTGACAGCACTTTCGAATCATTTCCAATGGAAATGATTCTAAAGTGCTGTCAAACCAAGTGTTTATTTAGAAAGAAGACAACATATAAAACAACAGCAGACGACATTTTTTGTTTTTGTTCCCGCGTTCTAAGGGTTAAACAAAGAAAACAGGATATTAACTAAGAATATGAACTTCGGTATCGGTGTATCATAGGGAAATATCTCCGCGTTATCCTACATAACCGACTGCGTCAAGCTTGCCCAAATTATCAACGTTTCTGAGCATCTATTCGCAGTGCCAGCTCGCAATCGAGCAGTTTTGTTGTCTGAGCCTGAGCTCAACCAATCAAGCTGCTTGATTTCAAGCAAATTATACAAGTATTTTGAAATTGCGAAAGTGAGATATATTAGCAAGATTAGCGCCGTTGGTAGTGTACAGCTTGCACGAAGACGTTTTAAATAATAGGACTAACCTGCATAAATAGGAAGAACATATATATTTATCATACAGGAGACGAACGTTAACTGTAAGATAAATATTAAACTTTCTATAATATATCATACATTTCTATATAATAATTTGAAACTGAGTCCAAAACAATGACAATGATCAGCAATGCATTACACATATGGGGATATTTTCAGATTGTGTCAGCAATGCATTACAAATACGGGGAACATTTTCAGATTGAAACGTTCTGTGATGACGACAATTCTGGCTATTTGACGCTGCACAACTACGAAGCTCCCAGTAAGCATAATCGGTTATGTGGTCATCGCAGCACGTGGGCCGTGATAATGGGAACGGACGACTTCAACAACAACGCTAACCCGCCAGTCCATCTGACCGACGCCGAGCTCACACCAACCTTCAAGGTCATGAGGTCACCGACTCGGAGAAAACGGGCAGTCATCGCCGTCGACACTTCTGGCTTCAATGTAAGCATAATTATGGATGTGACTGAGAAATTCGACTTATGGGATTTGTGACCGGTGTAACTCCTGATAATAAAAATAAAACACCCTAAGATGATAGAAATGCATACTAATTATAATGACGGGTGGTTCATTGATGGAATGGCGAATAGTGCATATCCTGATCAGCACAGGCTGATCTGGATCTACACTGGTCGCAAAACCCGTAAGCTCCATTTCTCCAGTTACAGACACAATTATATTGAATTTCATGATAATTCCAAGAATACATGTACATAATAACCCGGGTATGGAAGGTGTTCGAGCCAATTCCCACCCTTAAATACATATATAAGCCGAATTGAATTGAGTGTACATAATAGGTTTGTACATGATACGTGACTGCATGTATGTAGAACATGGTGTAGTGCAATGTTACTAAGACGTACATGTAGATTTACTAAGACCCATACATGTATGTCAATTGACATTAACTTCATATAATCGATTTTCCTGCTGTTAGTTTCTTACTAGTTAGAATGTGTTGATATAAGTAATAGTTCATTCATTCAACCCTCCAAAGTGGCATCTCGGTTTTGAATGACATAACTACACAATATTTGCAGAACCTGCGACTCGTAGAAAATCTAGTGGAGGCCTCGTATCCATTTTTTTATCTGTATCATTCACAACCTGAAGTGAAAAATGAAGATGCCGACAATTGCCACTGTACATACTTTTTGAGATTCTTACATGAGTGATGATTTGAATTTAATATTATAACGAGTTTACTGATTTCATAATAAACGAAGCTATATTGAAGCAACCGAATGTTAGACAAGAAAATGTTTCATTTGCATATTTATTACATTGCACTAGTATGAGTTAAATAGTCTGCCTTATTAAACACTCCTGTAACCAGGGGGTGGGGTGGTGGTTGGTATGGTCGGACGATCCACCTACTCCCACCCCGTGCTGCCTTGAGGTCCACATTTTCGTGCATTTTATCAAAATTCTTATCACTATATTGTCATCATATAATACTGATGCATACCGAGTCGTGTTATGCTCAGTCTTTCATGAGGATGCAGGACATGGCGTTTCAAACCACCTGAATTTCGCAATTGCCTCGGGGAGCATACCACAGGACTCCCACAGCTGTCCAGGGCCCTTCAGTCCATCGGAAAGACACCCGCTTCAAAAAGTATGGTTGCGAAAGCCCATTGTATGCAATACATAGAGGATATTCATATTTTTGCAACAAATATGACATATATGTTCATCGAGTGGTGTGGAATGTCCATATTTCACGAGTGCCTTTTCATATTTTTGCAACGAATATGACATATATTTTCATTGAGTGCATCGAGTGGTGTGGAACGTCCATATTTCACGAGTTCCGTTAGGCACTCGGGAAATATGGACATTCCACACCACGAGATGAACATATATTATTGCAAAAATATGAATATTCTATTTATTATATACCGCTCCATGGAAATTAGCAGTTTTTTAGACTGTATACGGCAATGAATGTGTATTTGCAGCCTATTTGCAGTCCGGCACTGCAGGTGCGCGTTATGAATATAGAACATAGTCGTATTTTCACCGGAAGTTGTTTATTTCATTGATGATAACATATGACTTTTAGTTAAATCGTATAACTATGTATTTCATGGGTAGGTATGTAATAAATGTACTTTTCCGGTGCATGCAGGCATTACATATATTCTCCATTCGGAAATTTCCAGGATGGCTATCGTCTGTCGGAGCTAAACAAACGCGTTGGGCGCGCAATACACGGGCTGGCTGAGGACACCTACGACATCGGTGTCACTCATTTCGGAGAGCTGTCGTCTGCTAGCCTCCCTGTCAGACGGATAAGGTCGGCAGATGAAATCAACATCGTTACGAGAGAGTTGCTGAATATAGACATGGATAAACGTAAAAGAAATGTGACGTTTGAAGATGCTATTAAAGATGTATTGAAGGTAAAACAAGCCGTTGCAAATACAATGGACCGGAATGAATGATAGTATAATGTGATAATGTTGTTGTTGTGTAATAAATGTACCAGTGTAATAATGACTCATAAAAGCGCGACCGCAGCAGCATGTACATATATATACATGTAAGTAAAGATATTGCATTATACGTATGTTATTGTTCACATATTGGATGTTTAAGGAATTCAATGCAAGGGAGCGTTGGCGTCCGCAGTATTTAGTTCCTTACAAATCCAACATGTGAACAATAACATACTTATCATTAGCCAGGTGTATAATGCAGTCTCCCAAAAGAGTATTGATTTTCCATTTCCTGTCGAACAGGTAGTCATTAAAACTGTTAATATGAAACTTATTAGGGTTACATCTTGCAATATGTGTAATAAATGTAGAGCGATACTGGCCAGTTATAAGTTATATCAGTAAAGTCGAATGTACAGCAAATATAGCACGAGAATGGTTAGTCTACTATTGCCGGATTTTTTCATGGTTTCACAAACGATTGCCTATTGTTTACACATCCTTTTGGGTATCGTTTTCGTTTATATAAGTAGGAAACGATGTTTTCGATGGTTAAAACGTGTTAGGTTACGTTTAGACCAACGAAAACATGATTTTCTAATTAAAAACAACAAAATGATGCGTTGAAACTGAGTATTTAACCTAAAATATTATTTCCACTTACAAAACCACAAACGATAATCGTATCTATGCATATCGTTGTACAAAACTATTGTTTTCACGTTACGTTTTTCATTAGTTTCCATTTGTTTCGTTTTGGGAACCTTTAACTGTATCTCGAGGACACTATGCATCGTCCTTGTCTATAGGTTAGTATATCGAAAGTGGCTTTAATGTTTATAAAACCATGAACAATAACTTACACATTTGTCATGTAATTTGGTATATCAATAGGATCTTGGTGAACACGAGGATAGGAACGCGTTAGGCAAGTTGGTTATATTAACCAGTAATGCCTCAATGATGGAGCAAACTCCGGATGTACGATCATCCGCTAAAGAGAGAGGACTCATTCTGAACGTCGTCGGGGTGAATGGTGGGGAAATATACACGTCGCCGTTACACGTGGATGGTACGTTTTGCTGGCGTAGCTGTGTCTACAAATGTTCGGCGAACAGCGCAGATCCTGATCAGACTGTGCGGATGCACAGGCTGATCTGGATATACGCAGATCGCAAAACCAGTAAGCCCCCATACAAGTATTGTCAAATGAATACTTATTACCTTATAATGTTCTCCTTGTGCAATATGTTGACAAATTGTTTGAACACCACGTACGAAGCCCACTTTGTATAATATGTGCGATGTAGACCCACGATGCCAGTTCTAAATCGGAGACTTTCTATCGTTGTTATTGTGACTCTTCCACATTCAGTATGCGCTGCTCGGCATTCATCGTCATTCTCCGGGGTTGAACGGGTATTTCCTTTCCTCTGTTTTCGAAGCTGGGTTTACTGTAGAAGTCGTGTTTGTAATGTTGGGATTGTCCGTCCTCAGAGCATGACGTATCCTTGCTACCTATCACCATTTGCTCACCTTGAAGGTATTGGCAGTAGGCCTCTGACTGCTCTTCCCGTAGAGCTGGCGATGAGATATACATTCCAATAACAGCAGTGTTTAGAAATTAATGGCATGGTTGAAGATTTATGGTCGCCGAAATCCGGCTCATCATGGGGTTTGCTCATTTCTGGTCGACAACATTTCCACCTGAAGTTTGGCTACCTTAGTTCCCTACACGATGCGTTAAGTACTTGTATTCGACTCGAACACCATCTCTCTAACATACTTCATATGTTGGTGTTTCGTACTGCCATTAGTAGCTGCCATCATTATACGACTTCTTGTCTTGTTATGGAGATTGCTTCATAGACATAGCAAAAAACTTTGCCATTCAGTTGGTACTTGTGCATTTTCCCATTCTACGATGTCTTGAACTATGTCAATTATTCTATTATGACAATATCGTTGCAATATTTGATACAAGCGATGTGTCCGCTGTCGGAGTATATGGTGATATGCTGTATTAGCTCGTTCCGGACATATATACCGTTACCAATTCCGAAAATATCGTCCATAGTGACTGGTCCTAAATTGGTATTCCATGAAATTCGTCTTCATATTCATATATATGTCTGGTTGGTTGGTTGGGTTTTGTTGACGGGAGTCACACAGAGAAACTTTCAAGTTTTAATTTAGTCATGTGGAACAGTTAAAGCAACTAAGGCGATGGAAGAAACAAATTAAAACTACAAAGTTCTGTAGCCGATTTCATCAAAATTGCAAAGTATACTTATCTAGCAAAGTATACTTTGAGGGAGTAATCATTTATTTTTCCCGAAATGCATTATTTCATATAGACCTAACGACTGCATATATTTGATGTTTAAAAATTATGCATAATTATTATACCGAGTTTATTACATTATCACAGCCAAAATGGCTGTGATAATGTAATAAATTCGGTATAATAAAAATTAATAAAGTTATCCTTAAATTGAAAATTTCACCCTCAAAGCATACTTTGCTAGATAAGTATATTTTGCCATGTTGGTGAAATAGGCTATTGGTAATTGAAAGTATTTAATACATACTCACTATTCGATGTGTGTGCAGTCAATGGGAATCCATGTATGCACGTCCCATCGATAACTTGTAGAACTTATAAGTCAAACTGTTCTTACTAAATCGGTTTAATTCGCCATACATGTACACGGTAAAGATGAGGAGCTAGACCGGTTCATGGTTCGATAATGTTAACAGTAAAAGCATCATTACATCGATGTGTATATGTAAAACGTCTAGCACACCGGTCTAGCACTCCGTGTCGGGGCTGGTAAAATGGTTAAAATAGTTCCTAATTATGATTCGAAACCAGTAAAGACATATAACGAGAATTAATAATAGGCATTTAAAGGTGACGAGTTTAAACCAGTTCACCAGCCATGGCACGCGTTATTCACATGTGTTAGAGCACGGTTCGTCCTCATGTAAGAGGAGATAATCCGCGAGCGTCAGCTCACTGATTATCAGTCGTGCATGGGGACAACCGTGAACTAAGTGATTTATCCCACACTCAGCTTGCTCATATCCATACTCGTGTCTAGTTCTCTTAATGGCACGGGTACACATTCAGGAATATAGCTAGGACTGAGATAGATATGTGGCTGTGACTGGCAAACTGGGCTTATGGGATTTGTGACATGTGTAGATCCTGACCAAATAGCGCACCCATGTACGTGTAGCCTGTGTTGCTATGTTGCATGCTGGATGCTTCATAGATGGAATGGCGAACAGTGCAGATCCTGATCAGACTGTGCAGATGCACAGGCTGATCTGGATCTACGCTGGTCGCAAAACCCATAAGCCCCATTTCTCCATTCACAGCCACATATAAGTATGGTCAAATGAACAATTATTACCTTATACTGTCACTTCCAGCAGCTAATATATTCCACGAAGGATTGGCTATCGGAAGTTCTGTGACGGACCACCTACGTCACATTCTATTCGCTGAAGGAGTTGCCGCCATTCACGTGCCAGTCGTTGTAAGTAATGGCTGTTACTTGGGTGGCAGTCCTCACACATTTTAGGCAATTTATGGAGTTTTCGGGCCCGCGACACCAGCCGAAACAAATTTAAGAATATTTTAACTTCAAATAATCACATAATCTGTTTGATGCATGCACTGACTACCTGATAGGTACAATAGGTATATTAACAACAAACGCAAACTCAGACATAATGCACAGGCTGTCAGCACTCTGCTATGTTTACACAAAATGTGCCCAAATCTGCATTTATTTGGCCGCGGCCACACATTTCACAACATGGATTTCAAATATCCCATGCGGACACTGCACTAATACTTGCTAATTGTACCAATTCTGCAATCACACCTTGTCCCACTGATCATAGTCTGTACTGGTACCGACCGTTTTGTTTTCGAGCAGCAGACCTGCCTTTCTGACAGATAAAATGGCTGCCAATATTTCGGACGAAAATTCCGAGCAGCAGTTTCGCACACTTCTGCAACTGAAATCATGCCAGCATGACACGGATGCAAGCAAAATCACATATTTTTGCAAAAAAGTGTTTTATGCAGTGGAAAACATCATATGATGTTGGCTAATTAATTGTAGAACATTTTGCATAAGCCACAGACATGTGTTTTTTATATATTTACTAGAAGGCCCATAGAAAAAATTCGAAACTAACCAACTCGCAAAAGGACTGCCACCTTGCGTACATTTTGTGAAGGTATCGCTGTGGGACACGATTGACGTAAGAGTTTCACCCATAGCACAGCACAGCTTCCTGATATCGATCGTGGGAACGGACCGTGTGCTCGTAAGAGTTGTGTATCACGGTCCGGATCAGTGTGCGCATTAACTCAATTTTATCATATAATTTAAAAGTATAGACCATAACTATAGTATTGTGCCCATAATAAATTATACAGTTTGCAATGGTCAAACTATTCAAGGCTCACATTCAGTCTGCTGGAAAGGAACTGCACGGTATTCACATCGTGGGCCAAAGTATAATGCAAAATGTATATATCAAATTCATTGTTGTCACCAGTACAAACGAGTCTGCAGCGAGACGTGCTGTCACAATAGTGTATGCACTTGCTCAATGTGTATGATCACGTGGTTACAACAATAATTAATAGTACTGAAACTTCCAGAAGCCTTCCGATTCAAAGGACATGTACGTATTATTTTATTTTGTCCTTATTATGTGACGGATTTTTATGAAATATGGCGCATCAAACGCGTCTTGTTAAGCTACATTTTGGGGGTCTTGGTACTTTGGCACAAACTTCTGTCGTTTTAGCGAAGAATCGATTTCCGTGTCAGTAGACACGGAAATCGATTCTTCGCAAAAACAACATAGTACATGCAAGTATGTGCCGAACTCCCGGGACAAGCAAATGCAGCTCATGAAGACGCGTTTGCTGCGTCATATTTCATAAAAATTCGTTGCCTATTAAGGAAAATATCACATAATACTTACTTTGGAGTGGGCGCGCTTTCAACATTTTGAGCCATTGTTGTTGTTGTTGTCACCACGTGATTATGCACATTGTTGCTGGCACCCGATAGAGCAGGCTGTAATGGTACATGAGTGATGGCACAGATACACGGAAAATGGTACACAACAATATTAGCGTAATTCTTACAGTTATACATAAAATATAAAACACTGATACAGTCATAGATTAATACGTTTCAGGTAAAACATCTCAATATTGCGGTGGCAGAACCTGCCGCTGTTGTTGGTTATGTTGAGATAGATCCATCTATCGGGAGAAACACGATATTTACGTGGACGTATACGACGGAAACTCCCGATGTAAAGCTGACGTCACCTACTGGCGAGTGGTACGGTCCATCATCTACGCATAGCAGAGTCGATACAGAATTGCGGGTTATTACATTAGTATTCCCTTCCGCTGAGGTTAGTCAGATGGACGTAGGGCCTGGATGCGTTTTACTATCAAGTTATGAAACACATGAATATTGATTGTTTTTATTTGTCTCAGCATTTGATCGTAGAATGGCGCAGATTATTGACTTTCGTTGGTTTAAACATGACCTCGAAAACATCGTTGTCTGCATGTACAATGTAGTTAACAACAACGAAAACGTGTAAACGATAGGTAGCCGTTTGTTTGATGAGCCAGAAAAAAAATATAATCGTTTGTACAGACCGATCATTTTCAGTACGTTTTTAATTCTTTTTTCATTTGTTTCGTTCGGGAACATTCAGCAAATATTGGCTGTACGTGATGGATTGAAGTTGTGATATATTGTGTAACACGTGTAGCTATATCAATCGTCCATTAGTCCAGTCCACGATAATTGTTATACACTACCGACTGCGCTAATCTTGCCAATATGTATCAATATCTGTATTTTAAAATACAGTGCCTGTAATCAAGCAGCTTGATTGACTGAGCCTGAGCTGTGCTACAGCTCAGACTCAGGCAATCAAATTGCTTGATTGCGAGTTGACATTGCCAATATAGATTATTGTCTGTTCCATGAAGTGCTGCCCAAAATGTATTGCTATAAACACTCCAAACTGCTTATTTTTTTATATAAAACAATGTAAAACTATTTTTTAGAAATGAGCCTACTTTTTTTTCAAGAAAATCCGTCTAATAACAAAGTTATTTCGAATAAACAGTCATGAATGGGCTTTTGCCTTATAAATTCATTTTACCGAATTTTAGTTGTTGACAATAAAACAAGAAACTACTATTGCAATAATCACTTCCGGTAAACAACAACAACAACTAGTATTGCGAACTGAACACAAATTCTTAATAAATTTGTTTATTAACATCATTTTCTGGCATATAACTTAAACAATTTGCATTAAAATATACCAATTAATCATTTAATCTTCATATATTTAGCGAATATCATTCATCCATAAGGTTCCAAGTCGATCTGATTCTATTGCTAATACGTTCTAATGTATTGTAAATTGTGAATGCTAACGAACTTGATTCGATTAAACTCGTGACCTTCACCAACCAATCAGCATTTAGTAAACTAAGTTGTCCGCCGGAAATTCGTTCGGCAAAGAAACTGGCTCACATGAAGTGACTGTATACTTCCGCCGGAAATGACGTATATATGGTGTTCCCAAGTCATACCATTACAGAATGTAGATTTACACTGGTGTAGATGTGTGAGGATATGTGCAATTAATTTTGCGTGGTAGGAACAGCGTGCCAACCTCAGCTTGGCGTTGTCAATAGATACGAAAGCTGTAGCAGATGCTGTTGACATCATGTTGTATTTTGACCAAATTCTCGGCATTTTCTTCTGGAATTCTTTTACGAACACCGAGAAATGGAGGCACGATTCCTTTATTTTTCAACCTGGCAAGATTTGCTCTCATAAATACAAGGTTAGTGTCTTTTTTTAAATGATGAATTCCAGCAAGCAGTTGAAAAATGTTGAAAATCTGACCGCACGTGACATTTTAACATTGCAACCCTGCATTCAATTCTTGATTTATGGCTATTACTTCATTATAGGACCGAAATTCACAAAATAAAAAGATGGCTCATTGCTAAATTATGCTGAAAAATGATTTTATGCCAAAAAATAAGAGTTTCAGGGTGTTTAAATAGGTGTAAAAGTTGGGCAGGTTAACGTGAAACAGACCTTTTAGTAGAAACGTGGATACTCTGGGCATGATTGACACATGCGGGTGTGTAATAATAGATGCAGTTGAATACCAGTTTAGAAATGTACAATAAACTCCTTTCAGTCTGGTTCCTGGAAATACGAACTGCAAGCCACGCCTGGAAACGACATCGAGCTGAGCGTGACGTCATTACATAGAACCGATATCAAGGACGATCGAATTGTCATCAAAACGGAACTATCGTCTGCTGCTGAACACGTGACTCTGTTTGTTGACATTACCAGCGGAACATATCCGGTGGTTGGTCTAAATATATCGGCGACAGTGACGTCACCAGGCGGTAAAAATAGCGAGGTGATATTACAGGATACTGGCGCGGGTAATTATGCTTTTTCAGAATATTTCATATGGCGATCAAGTATATATGACATGTATATATATTATTATTACTTACATTGGTCATCATATATTGAATTTTAATAAATTAATTTTGTGCGAGGGAATATGAATATTTGAACTATAATTATCTTATTGTTTGCCCCGCCCCTTCGCGTGCATGTTTGAATGTAGTCCCGCCCCTAAACATGCGTTGCGATGCGATACTACTAAATTATTGACGGTTTGAAACCGAATCACGTAATCCATGCACACGTCTGAACAGGATGAGTGCAACATGAATTTCTGACAATAAGGCGTCTGGTTATAAATACATATTACTCTTTACATATTGAATAAGTTTAATAGATATTGGAAAGAGTATTGCAATATGTTATTACATGTAATTGAGACGACATGCTATGCTTTATTTGGTTGAGAAACTACGGCAAATATATATCATTATATTTTGCCTTCTTTTTCAATAAAAAGCATGGTTTGACAGCACTTCAGAATCATTTCCATGTTCATAATCGCTTCTCGAGAGATCACGTGCATGCCACAAATGACCCAACATGAAGCTTTCAGTTATGCTAATATACAATCACGAATGCGTTGAATGATCGCTTTGATTGGTTGAGATATGAATAGATACAGTGGAACCTCTCTAAACCGGGAACCAAGCAAACATGAGTTTCTTCGTCATTTATCTCAGGTGATAATGTCTGTTCGTGATCGCATATCACACAACTATTGCTCAGAATTGTCAAATGCCTGGTTTACAGTGAAACCTCTCTAAGCCGGACACCCTGGCGACCTGCCAGGATGTCCGGTTTAGAGAGGTTTCACTGTAATTACATTTGCAAGAACGTACTTTCTACGTTGATTATATACGAATTATTTAACACTGGCGTTTGATTTTGGAAAGGTGCTGACATATCAAAGAATGACGGCGTTTATTCTCGCTATTTCACGAAGCTGGACGAGAGCGGATTGTACCACGTGACCATTGATGTAGTGGGAACTGATGGCGATGTCTTCGTAAATGTGGAAGGCGTTAGTGTTTTATCTGATAAAGATGGTATGTTTTGTCAAATATTGCAGTACGTACATGCATATGTACATATGATGAGGGTTGCGTTTGTACTCGTAAAAGTAGTACATCTTTCACGACAATATGCTTCGTAATTATGTATAAGACAATCATCCGCTTATACAGTACATTCATATTATACAATCAAGTCATTGGGCGTATCTACATTCGTCTACAACAGTTGTTTTACTATTATAATGCAGTATGCACTGTCTACGCGTTTAATACATGACACTACATTAAGTTAATGTAACCGCGGCATTCGAATCGTTGGCATGGATTAGGCGCATTTTCTATTGAAATGTTATAGAGAACAAGGTGTATGATCATGTGGTACTAACAACAACAACAAGTACTGAAATTTTCAGAATCCATCTGATTCAAATACGTATTATTTTATAGTGTCCTTATTATGTAACGGATTTTGATGAAATATGGCGCATCAGACGCGTCTTGTTAAGCTGCATTTGGTGGTCTCTGTATTTTCGCCCAAATGTTTGTCGTTTTTGCGAAGAATCGATGTGTCGGAAATCGCAAAAACGATATAAGTCTGTGCCAAATTCCCTGGACCACCAAATGCAGCTCATGAAGACGCATTTGCTGCGACATATTTAATCAAAATCCGTTGCATATTAAGGAAAATATCAAATAATACTTACTTTGGAGTTGGCGACGTTATTTTTGTTGTAACCACGTGATCATACACTTTGGAGAAGCAACCGCTCAAACCGATAATGAACATAGAACGCACATATTTGCTCAAATACAGTATGTTCCATGTCTACATAGTATGCAGTGAAGCCTCTCTAAACCCGATACCAAGAAAGCACATGTGATATTATTTTTGATGAGTTTATTGGTCATTTATCTCATGTGATAATGTCTGTTCGTGATCGCATAGCGCACAAATATGGCTTGGAATGATCAAATGCCTGATTTACAGTCAAACCTATCTAAGCCGGATATTCTGGGGACCTCCCAGGGTGTCCGGTTTAGAGTGGTTTCACTGTATGAACCAAATGTATTATATTTTATGTAGTATCATACTTATGCACGTATCACGTATTTCATTTGAGGTCATTTCAAGAAAACTATCACCAAACACGTGGTACCAGGGAATATGACTCGTCACGTGTACGCCGGAACGTTCTTCCACGCACACAGACAATGGGTGTATTCTAATAACGGAAACACAGGACAACCAGTCTCCAAACACGCAGACACTGTACACAATACCCGTGATGATGAAATAGACAGCGCGGATACTGGTGTAAACATTGACGACGCTATTGTTGACATAGGTGAGTCTATCAGAGAGAAAATGCCTGTCACAGGTAATAGGGATACAGATGTACATGTAAACGACCACAGTGTGGCTACATGTACATGTATTAACCCTTTTCTCACCCCCAAGTAACTGGAATTGATTTTGATATGTTATTTTTTCAACCAAACCAACCGGCACAACATTATTTTCAGACTAGTCCATTTATGAAAAGGGGGTGTTTTTGTTCTCTAAAATATGAAAATTACTTGCAAACAGTGCAGGTCATGATGAGACGGCTCGTCACAATCCGGCTCATCTGGGTCTACACTGTTTGCCAATACCGCTATACAGGTCTGTGGTGTTTAAAGGGTTAATACGCCAAATGGTACCGTAAAAATAGTCAGCGGGTGTGCGGAAAGTAGTCCGGTGAACTACGTACATTGTAGTCCTGATGATTCTCGGCATCAGGCAGTGTTCTTGCAAAACACAATCAGCTGTTCTGCAAGTCTGATTGAGAAAGATGTGTATGCGTGTTTGACTCCAATTACATGCACGTTAGTTGGATGTTTAAAACATACCCAAACATGATGGTCACGTGGTGTAAACAATGTCATTTAATGACTTAGTAAAAACCTTAGATTCTTTTGCAGTTATATCCGGCCTAAAACTAAATAAATCAAAATGCACAATACTAAAAATAGGATCCCTTAAAAATAACGCAAATGCGTGGAGCAACAGTAAACACTACTGTGTAACACGTGGACATCAAATCAAGCCTTCACTTTAGGAATAACGTTTACAAACACGAAATCAGAACTGCATGGACTAAATTTAGAAGAAAAAAAATTGTTCCAACATGTGTTAAACAACTGAAAAAAATTGAACCTTAAACTAATCGGAAAAATAGCAATTCTTAAAACTTTCGCTTTCCCAAAGCTTGTATATCCGTTTAACAGTCCTCACACAACCACCAGACAAAACAATATCCGAAATAAATAGCATAATGTTTGTTTTTTTATGGGATGGTAAACCAGCCAAAATATCAAGAAATAATATTATTCAAGACTACAAGGATTACGGTTTAAAAATGATTGATATACTCATTTGTTCATTCACTGAAAGCCTCCTGGATAAAGCGTATTCAAGAATCACACAGTAATTGGAGCAAAGCATATAAGGCCGAACTAAATAAATACGGCTGAAAATTACTCTTTAAATGCAACATTAACCAGTAGGATGCAAAAAATATGTGTAGAAAATATACTTTTTTAAATGAACTAATTATTTCATGGAGTAAAATCAACTTTAAAATGTTATCTGAAGATTCGCATAAATTAAATGAAATTATATGGAATAATTCAAATATAAAGAATTCAAACGGAAATACCATATTTTATAATGATTGGTTTAACAAAGGAATAATGTTTATTAAAAATATATATGATTACAGAAAAAAAGACTTTTACACATTTCAAGAAATAAAACAATTGTTCAATTTAAACACCGGTGATTTCCTAAAATATTATTCGCTACTAGGAAGCATTAAACATGATTGGAAAACTAAAATTAAGTCTGAAACAATAGATTACAATACACCGAACTTCCTTTTTCAAATAATAACATCGAAGGAGAAAGTAAGTAAATTATTATACAAAAAGCAAATAGAACAATATAAAACAACTACTAAACCTCTCGTTAAATGGGAAAATGAGTTTAACAATCAAAATATACAATGGAAACAGATATTCACCATACCATTTAAATATAGCATAAGCACAAAACTGAGAATTATGCCAAACAACGCATTACTATTTAAATGTAAAATAAAACCATCCAATTTGTGTGAATTGTGCCATATGTCTATTGATTCAAACAAGCATATGTTCTGGGAATGCATACACACACAAGCTTTCTGATCAGATATAAACGAATTGCTAAACCGAACAATACAGTATAATACCTTATTAACATATGAAACCATTTTATTCTGTATTATTCGGGACACATGTAAGAAGAAAATACCAATTATGGGGTTCATAATTCTTTTGGCAAAATACTTTATTTTCAAATGTAAATGCAACAAATCTCTACCACTAATCCAATTTTTTAAATTATATATCACAAACACAATCAAAATAGAAGAAACAATTGCCTTTATGAAGAATTAAATGAATGTATTCAACCAAAAATGGAATGATTTTATATTAACTATCTAATACTATCAATACATTATTACATAGTTATTAACACTTTCAACCCTAAGGAACTGGAATGGACTGTGATATGCTAATGTTCCGACCAATCCAATGGTCACAAAATGATTTTCAGATTCGTCCATTTATGAAAAGGGGGTGTTTTTGTTCTACGAAATATGAAAATTACTTGCAAAAAGTGCAGATCCTGATGAGACGGCTCGTTACGAGCCGGCTCATCTGGATCTGCACTTTTTGCATAAACCGATATAGCGGGATTTCGGGTTCAAAGGGTTAATACACATTTTTTAAGAACCATATACTTAAGTTACAATGGTGCAATTACCCTGATAGTCAGGAACTTATAGAAACATTTAATCGTACAACTCTGACCTTCTTGAAGAATATACTGGCGTTGTAATTAACATCACTATATTCTACCTACAACTATGATTCAAACAAAATACATCATTCCATTTATCTGTCTCCATTATCCATTATCTCCATTTATCTGCTATGTTTTTCTTGCATTGAATCACATTCCCAAAGACATCATCGACGCATGAACTATATGGTCATGAAACTGGTGTAGATTTTGATATCATTTAGTTTAGTCTTGTAATATGATACTGTGTTCGGACATATCACCTCAAAATAGCAAATGATATGGGTAGTATTTTCTTTTGCACAATTAAATCAGTAGGTGAAATGTTACAAAGGATCTACTTTACGTTTATCATCCAAGTGCACTGAGAAACTCTTATTTTTGTTGATATTATGTGACGATACGAAGCATGTTCTTTAATATATGTCCGACAGCAGTATCCATTCATGTTTGACATTTTTCCATGTATATCGTGTCTATTTCCTATGGAAAGGAAGAAAGAAAAATGTCGGAGCCGGTGAACATTTCATAAAACTAGGAAGGAATTAAATGCGAGGGAGGATCGCTAGCGATCGCAGCATTTAGTTCCTTAAAAACCCAATATGTGAGCAATAACATACTTACAATTAGCCAGATTTATAATGCAGTTTACCATCTGAGTATTGATTTTCCATTTACTGTCGAACAGGTAATCATTAAAGGTACATTCCCACTCAGTAGGCACCAACTGTTCTTTATAGGAATTAAATATGTGTATACTTGTGTCACTATTCCACCAGTTCTAAAAATGACTAGTGCCCGCAATAGACATAATCGTTTTGTAATATTTATTTTACTGATAGTGACTCATATGCAAATGAGGCATGATATGTTTTAATTATTTATACTACTTAAATGCCTGAAAAAAAGAATTCGCCAGATTATAAAGTATGATCATTGCACATCAACAAATAAATACGGAGAATAAATAGTAATGTACTCCGTGTGGAAATTTACGTCTGATATAAAATGTATAATAATAACAATCATTACGTGAGGTAATGGTGAATGAATGTTTATTTTGCCAGAAAATGTCTCAGATGATCTCTCTGATATAAATAACATGTTGTGCCTTCTGAGTGGACATGTACCTTTAAATCAGTTCATATCTAACTTATTTGGGTTAAATCTTACACTATGTGAAGTAAGTGGAACGCGATACGGGCCAGTGATTGGCTGATACAGTATGGCTAATTGTAAATGCATTTAATGTTTTCTAACCTATAGGTGGACATAGCAGAGGGGCGGTGTACGATATGATACCGCCATGCAGAATACATGACCTAACGGTGAGCGGATTGCTGCCGTACAGACACACGGTGATACTGACCTGGACGGCGACTGGCGACGACATGGATACAGGCCAAGGTAACATGTGGCTGTAACTGGTGACATGGAGATCTCTGTTTTGTTAGAAACTATTTTGTCATGAAATATTGCACATGTTATTATGTGCAAAATTATAGTGCGTGTCTCAGTATGTGGTGGTGACTGTAACTGTGATGCTTATGGGATGTGTGGCCAATCTAGCTCTCAATCAGCTAGCACACTCCTGCAGCCTGAGATGAAAGGTTATCTACACTGACTGAATGTCGAATATTGCAGACCCCGATCAGACTGAACCTGATAACGATCTACAATGCATAGTTATTGTTAGAAGTTTGATGGGTGTTTAAATGATGAGATGGCAGCAAACAGTCCAGACCACCCTGTGCATCCAAAAGCCCCATTTCCCCAGTCACAGCCACAAATGTGTTTATTTCAGTGGACCATTACGAGTTGTTTGTGGGACAAGACATCAAAGACATAAGGGATATCATCAGATTCTCTGAAACCGGAACTCACAATGGTCCTGGGAAGATAACTCTGGAGTCACATCCGGTCACCTGGGCAGCCGGAAATAAAGAAACGTTGCTATGGGAACCAGACATGCACACGCGAACTAGCGTGTATGCCTTCGCTGTGCGTGGTGTAGATAACGTGGGTCAAATGGCTCCGGTTTCTAATGTTGTTGCTGCTTCTTTGTCATTTATAAACTGAACTTCCAGTCACTAGGTCACGAGAAAACTAATTTTGTCTATCTGTATTTGCAGCACTTTCGTCCCAACAAAACTAGGCTTCACGGCAAACGTGTACTTTTTAAACACATAGTCTGGTATTTACAATATGCGAGGATTTGCTAGTCATGGTAACATACGAACACTTGTCCTGTAGCCTATTTCACCAAAATTGCCAAGTTTACTTTTCTTGCTAAGTACACTTTGAGGGAGTAATTTTCAACTGAAGGATAAATTTATTAATTTTTATTATACTGAATTTATTACATTATCACAGCCATTTTGGCTGTGATAATGTACTAAATTCAGTATAATAATTCTGCATACTTTTAATCATCAAATATATGCAGTCGTTAGCTCTATATGAAATAATGCATTTCGGAAAAAATAAATGATTACTGCCTCAAAGTATACTTTGCTAGATAAGCATGATAAGTATACTTTACAATGTTGGTGAAATAGGCTACTGGTATAGTTTAAAGAATGTCAATGTCACAAATAGGTGAACATGCGCTATTTAATGTCTCCATTCATCGCGAATGCACATGTATACAGGGAAAGGGTCCATCAATTGACGACCCGTTGTATCAAGGCAAGAATAATTCTAACTCACATTTGACGTTGCATTCCAACAATGCACTAAATGCATATGTTGAACAATACTTCAAGTAACCAATAACCCAGTTGTACAACGTTTCGGCCTTCATCAAAATGATCATGGGATTTATCTTGACCATCGTTTGATCAAGGGCTTCTGCCGAAACGTTGGAAGAGTGGGTTCTTTTGATCAAGGCCGTGTGCCGAAACGTTGGAAGAGTCGGTTCTTTTGATCAAGGCCGTGTGCCGAAACATTGGAAGAGTCGGTTCTTTTGATCAAGGCCGTGTGCCGAAACGTTGGGAGAGTGGGTTCTTTTGATCAAGGCCGTGTGCCGAAACGTTGGAAGAGTGGGTTCTTGGTTACTGAAGTATTGTGCAACGTATCGTATTAATGCGGAAAGCATACTAAACATGTAGTATACATAGAGAATACCAGGCTCGTGTATTTTGATATCAAATTTATCAGGCAAAGCTAGGACCTGATATCAAAAGACACTAGCCTAGTATTCTATTTATCAGGTAACGTTTTATGCTAGAAAATTACCACATATGGCGTCGTTATGTATGGACAGAACGCAGACTTGTTTGCGTTTGGTCATTACATTTACGTCATTCGGCACGTGACCTCATCCGACCGATGGCACATCAGTTTTCAATTCGTTGTAGCCCGGATGTTTGTATCAGGTCAATTCCTGATACAGCAATATGTTACCAGTCAGTACGTATTCGGTCAATACAGGGCATGTTACCTGATACAAATTAATGTAGGTGTAAATGGCGAGCTTTCGCATTCTTGGAACCATCCTGTCATCTATCTTCCAATCACCATAAGCACATACATGTACAGTGGGTTCAGCGTGTAAGTGCACACACGAACGAACACGACAGGTTGGAACCAACCTGTGGTGTTCGTTCGTGTGTGCGCTTACACGCTGAACCCACTGTACAACGCATAGTTTTCCTAATTTACCGTACGTGAAAAAACAGCGAAACCATCATTTACTGGTTGCTGTGTGTTGGCTACCGGCTATTTAATTGAATTAGAACACAATACATGTTATGTTACCATCTTCTTCCGTTTATAGACCAGGGACCCTTTTCACTAAACTTCGTACCACTAGAATGTTCGTAAGTGCAAATTTATGATAGTCTGTAAATTTTTCATTAACAATGTTTTCTTGCAAACACTTACTTGTAAACACTTATTGGCTTTACAGTTATTGAGCATCGGCTGCATATGCAGCCTGTGCTCAATATATGTAAATCCATCAATTGAAATTTCCAGATGATCGTAAAATTGCACTTACGAACATTTTAGTTGTACGAAGTTTAGTGAAACGGGCCTCACGGTATGGGATTATGTGGTCTATTGTTTACACTGGATTAATGGCGACATTACTTATGTAGTTAGTCTAAACATTATGCAGAGAAATTTGATTCGGACGGAATCGAACGTTGTTTAAACTTGATCCGATTCAGATTTATCTGCAGAATGTTCAGACTAATTACATAAGTAATGCTGCTAACGGCTGACGGCTAACAGCTGGAACCTGATCATCATTACAATGAAGAAATCGCAGTAGTATTGAAGAAAAATAAGATTTTCCTGAAAAATCATGGGCGCCGCCATTAATCCAGCATAAGCAATAGACCACGTAATCCCTTACCTTTTAGACTACAGGAAGTTATCGCATATTATAAACATTATAAGTCCAACTACACAACCAGTTTTGTTGAACTTTTACATCCCTGATAAAATGTTAAAAATAATGTCGTTTGTTGCTTACAATTATAAATCAAACCCAATTATATTTCAAAGTGATTAAAATTAGTGTAAATCCTACATTTACAACTTTTCCAAGGTCCAATACATAATGAATATGCATGCTCAAGTGCATTTCCTTTGTATATGATGATTTACGTCAAAGTCAATGACGTAACGTCAAAATAACACTATGCTAGTAGAACGTCGCTCAGAATGGAAAGTGAACATACATTGTATGTATAGGCCATGTCTTCACAATGATGTGCATTTATCATTCTGGTGCCCGTTTCACTAAACTTCGTACGACTAAAAGGTTCGTACGTGCACATTTAGGATCGTCTGGAAATTTCAATTGATGAATTTACATTTATTCAGCATAGGCTGCATATGCATATGCAGCCTGCTCAACAAATGTAAATCCAGTGCTAATGTGAATTTTACAGACTATCATTGTTTTACATTTACGAACATTTTGGTCTAAGAAGTTTAGTGAAACTGCCCCCTGGAGATTATTCATATAAATGTATTCACTCACTTCTACCACTCGCTGCCACGGAAAATGCGCATGCTCATGTAAATCATTTGTATTTGGAATCATATCCTTCTACATCCATTCATGTAGCATCCTTGCCACCTTTATACTCGGGCGGCGGCTGGTCGTAGGGTGGAGGGGCTTCCATTTTGCACCAAGCGGGGTTATCGAAGTAGTCTGGCGGACTGTACACGTTGTCTACCGGAACTCCATCTGAAACATACAAACCAAGTCCGTCAACGTACGAACAGATAAAAAACAAAATGTACTCCAGTGATTGATTTCATTATGTATTGTATGACCCGTATGACGAAGAATAGAGCAAAACGGTTGAGTGGAATTCAAATGAAGGGGCCAGTGGTTGAAGGGGGCTGCCCCCTTCTACCACTGACCCCTTCAATTAAATTACAACCATATATATAACAGCTTACGCATTGGAATCCATTTCCTTACAGATATATAAAATATATCTATAATAATATTATCATACCAAAACATATTGAATGGGCATTTACGGAAATGAAACACTTCAAACAATCGGGAACAACGGAAGATATTTATAGTGTAATGTTTCCGCAACTACGGAATTGGCCGAACTTTCCCGAGGGCAATTTGAATCTAATTAATACTCCGAATATTTTATAACCGAATGTAACGACCAATGCCCTGGTCACCTACCGAATGTTATTGTGTATATTTCCGGCGAGTTTTTCATCCGGGTATTCCGGTCCTCTCTCGTCTGGTAACCTGGGTAAATTCTGCAGAGTAGTGTCACATGGTGTTGTTGTTGTAGTTACCGTTGTGTCGTTGGCGCCACCTGTCGGATTACCGCATGGTATTGACCAGCTGAGAGTTTCTGCAAATTGATTACATTTTGTAATTTACACCACCACCTGCGCTAATCTTGGCAATATTTGTAAATGTGGTTATTACGAAATACTTGAATATCGTGTTTGAAAGTAAGCAGCTTGATCGGCTGTGTCTGAGCTGTGTGGTACAGCTCAGGCTCAGTCAATCAAATTGCTTGCTTTCAAGCGCAATATCTAAATATTTTGAAATACAGACATTGACAACATTTAGCAAGGTAAAACAGGAGGCGGTAGTGTAATCAAGGGAACATTTGGCAAGGTAAAACAGGAGGCGGTAGTGTAATCAAGGGAACATTTGGCAAGGTAAAACAGGAGGTTGTAGTGTAATCAAGAGAACAGATCACATAAACGTATCACTATTCCTTTTGCCAAGCTACTTTTGCCAAGCACACAGGCATGTCTTTTTGTTCATACACGTACGTCTGAACATCAGAGTAGACCATCAAATATATATTGTTATGTCACAGCACGTCCATTACGGAGATACTGGTGGGGGGAAGGGTTGGACAATCAGGGATGCTCTGTATCGCCGAGGTATGTGGAAACTGGAGATAAGCCAAAACTAAATTACAAAATGTAATTTATTAGTTATCAAAGATACAATATGGCGGCGATGTGCGTATACTGGCGACTATCGAAGAAGTCGTTGAACCGAACTATACTCATGTGTAGACCCTAAGCAAAAATACCCAAAAGGATGCATCGGTCATATGCGACCAGTGTAGTCCCAGATCAGACAGCACATTGGTGAAATATGATCCGTACATTAACTGACGCTCCTGCATGTATGTGACCAGTGTAGTCCCAGATCAGACTGCACATATGTGCAGTCTGATCAGAACCTACACTGATGCGTCGGAAGTTAAACAAAGGGACACAATGGTATATGTTACCAGTGAAGACACGGATATGGCTGCACATTTGTGCCAGCCAATCAGGGTCCTCACTGATGGTCAAATAGGTGGGAACGCATGAGACTAGCGGTTCTGATCTAACAATGCACCGAAATGTGATATAAATAACGGTGGATATGTGTTAAAATAAACACAAACCCCCGAACATGAAACTGTCCGACATGAACCGTAGATACAATATATGGCTAATATATAGGATATATAGGTTATAGGAGATATGGCTATCATAGGATATGGTATAGGAGTTTGGATAAAATGACCTTCCGGTTCCAGTTACATGACTTCCGTTCTGAGATATCGCTCACACTCGTGTTCAAATGTACAGCGCGGGCTGTTTGACCATGGATGTAGATAATGCTCATTCCGGGGCCAAGCCAAAACCTACGTAATGCATGTGTCTCCTGACATGACTACAAAGCGCCATGACGTCACCAGACCAGTTCACAACGGTCGCATTGAAATTTGAACAGCGACGTGTACTGCGGTCCCGGAATATGTATGTGTAAATCAGCTGTTTGAATACCGCAGATTAACAAAGTACCAAACGTATAAATGACAGACGATAAGACGTTGCTGGAGGTCAATCGATGAGTCCTAATATAGGTAGATCAGGTGTGTTATCGTATCATAGCCTCGTTTTCGTGTGCACGTACATGCCTGTCAATATAATAGTGTATCTTAATGCGCCAAATAGACATGTAGTGTGGATCAGTAGTATCGAAGCGGGAGAATATTCATACGTTTGCAGAACTTTTGTTCATTTTATCTGGTTGAGAGGTCGAACCTCACAAAACGCATTACTTTTGTCGATATCATTCTGTCATTTTTATGACTGGTTGCTGGGGAAGTGAATAAGTGAAACGGCGATGGTTATGACTATTGCTGTATGACCTCAATGTGACATGGCCGGCGAGAACATACTCCCAGATTCTTCATGTACACACATATGAAATGTGCATTTAGTTATTAGTTTTCCAAAAAGTTAGATAAGTAATAGTTACTGCCCTAATCGAGGTGTTCATGTGTTTGAACAACCTACATGTGCCCATGGAACACCGAGCCGCGAAGCGGCGAGGTGTTTCATGGGCACATGTAGGTTGTTTAAACACATGGACACCTCGATTAGGGCAGTAACTGACTTACACATCTACTTACTGACTACCGTTGCTAGTATTCAGTGGAGATTTTGAATTTCCATTTGACATTAAAGGAACTGTCTCTACAGTTATGACAGTCGATCAATAACATCAATTTACGCATGCTGCCAGTGGGATTATACGTGTCCCATTGACACATTTATCATTATTATTTGTGTTTGACGTCTAACGTATACGTATACGAAGCAAGCACTCAATATGCTGTATAATATGCATGGGAACATGCTTGCATAAATCATATTAATTCACAGAGAATACCAGGCTAGTGTAGTTTGAAATACCAGTTTATCAGGCAAGACTGGGCCGTTTCCGAGCCGAGCCTCATTATCGTGATATCGACAGACATTAGATTAGATTTTATTTTATCAAGTAACGTTTTATGCTAGCCAATAATCAAGCTTAAAGCAGTTTTCGTTAAAAAGAACGCCGACTTGTTTACGTTACGTGTCTGATTAATCTGACGTCGTTCGGTTTTGTCATGTGACGTCGTTCGCAGGGTGTCGAACTTAGATAGGTACAACTGTAACAATAAATGGCAGCGCTAAGCGAAGCTTATGCCCTCGCTGTCTGCCTTGACAATAAAAAAAACACAAGTCCTCTGTGACCTTGACCTTGGGCGGTCGTACTGGCAGCCTTGACAATTAAATAAGGACTTTAACATTATTGCCTTAAACAATTGTCGTATTGCAAACAAGGTGAACATAGGTCCTCAGTGACCTTGACCTTGGGCTGTCGGATGTGGGTAGCATGCATAACAAAGCACGATCACATTGTGGCCAAATATTATCAAAATTGATGAAGCGGTTCATGAGTTTTTGAAAAATGAAAGGTGTTACTATGCATGTACGTACGTACGCAATACATGGACTACCGCTATATCCCCTTCTTGCCTATGAACGAACTACAATCAATGCCATATAAATGAAACGCAATGGGTTCCCCAGGGTGTCCGGTTTACACGTGAATACATAGCCCACCACGTTTACGTTCAGCAGTTTTCTGTCAAAACATCGACGAAGTGATAAGCACCCGGCCATGTAGAATATTATTTGTAATTGAAGGGCCTCTCATCGCCTGGTGCAGTACGTACAACTGTACCTGCACGTACAGCATATGCATGCGTATATCTATTATTGGGTGGTCAGTTATAAAAGTCATTTACGAGGGGTGTTCAACAATTAATTTCCCAACATATACATGATCCCAATAAAATGAAATGACATTAATTTAATCAATGAAAACTATTGGCATACTTACAGCAACAATTAAATTGAAAGATACGTTGTCTTATGTATGTGCAGAAAGTGATGAAACATGTTTAACTTAGTAACCAATAATATAATGGTAAATTTACATGGACTGTATTAACCAAATCGTGCCTATAAGTCGTCTTGGTAAAATATGTTTATTATACCAAATCATAAATATCGTTGCGAACGCTAGTTTTGTTGACAGTCGATGGTACTACATGTATTTGTATTTAGTTGAAGTAATTTCACATGTGCCTATAAATAGCAACATAATATATGTGTGGAACAGTATATTGATTTCAAACTAAAAAACATGTTATGTTTCACAAAATGTGCTTCCTGGTACTGAAATAGCGAACGGAAGTGCGTTACCAACTTATCTCCCCTCTTCTTCAGAGTCAATTGTAGTACATTGTATATAAAAAAACACACAGTACTTATATATGGCATTTGGATTCAATAATGCGAAAATTAAAGGAATATTGAATATCTTCGACAACATCTTAAACATCATGTGAGACACTGTTTCTTTAAAATACGTTAGGACATCTCTTTTGTCATATATCATCAGCTGGGTCTCTGTAGAGTGCACATCTTAACAATTTAATCCTTCATATGTTTAGCCACTGTATTTTTACATGCAGCTGCAGTAATAAACCAACTTAAGTGATTGAACTTAAGTGATAGATGCAGTTGTCATTCAACAATAAAACATGCCCTTTTTTACGATAAAAAAGCTATTCTCAGTCAAAATACAGAATATATCTTAGTTGTATGCCAGTTCACGTGTACATGCATTTTATTATGCATAAATTTGACTTTCGTAGGTGGCGTAAAACATAATATGTCCTATTTTCATAGAACGCCTATATTCTCGTTAATAGTTACAGGCGTTCTATAATTACAATCGGTCAATGGGCCGAATGGGGTTCGCTGCGGGAAACTTCGTAAAATGAAAGTGTGCCAATACCAACAAGCTATATGTTAGTTCAATATTGAAACATGCTAACACCTGTAAACATTGATAGGTTATATTAAAATAATAATACGCATGTAATTTGCAAAAAAATAGCTTCCCAATGAAATTTAGTTTAAATAGATTTTCCCGTATGGAGCCTCATTTAGAACGTCTGGTACATATAGAGTCAATATTTGAACCTTTTTGTTTTTACTAAACGCCATAGTGTCATGTGTCCAATTTATTGGACACAGGATACTTTTTGTTAATGTAATATACCAACCAATAACAAATTTACGTTTAAAAAGTCAGCTATTTGTTGTTAAATGCGATTGTATTTTCATTGTGACGTCATACTATATTTCGTGTCCTGCCAAACGCGTATAAATAATACAATGATTGGTCATATTGCCATTACACGTACTGGTCCAAGCCATCGTGAAATGATTGCTGGTCTTCATTGTTGATAAGCTCTAAATACGGAAATACAGATACTCATTGTGTACTCGACGATTTGTGAATGCTACAGTACAGACGTACATTTCTGCAAATTTGCTAAAGTTGAGAGGACAATACGGCGACAGCCAAGACGCATCAATAATTGACCTACATTTTACATAAGTCTACTAGCTGCCAGACACGAAACATTCGTTTCAGGTAGGAATTATTTCTTTATTACTGTTGACCAATATTTGAATCGTGCTGACTTCGACAGCACTTTTAACCACAGGGCTTCTAAAATAATTCCATTGTATTCAATCTAACATGAATTCAAGTGTGTGGGGGATATTCAACATTGCCTGTGCATGTGCCGAGTCATTGGTTTTCGCGACCAATGTTGTTTCCACAATTGTTGTTTAAATAGCTAATTTATAATTTATGGTGCATCTCGAACTCTGTATGTTTGTGGCACCTCGATACTTGTAGATTCACTTTGAATATATGTTTTCAGTCCAACAAGTCAATTCATTATCTATTTAGGCTATTATCTGTTATCTATTGTCTATATAGGTTAGCCACTTAAAAAAGACACTACTTTCATCCCACAGAGAGTCAAATGAATGTGTTTATAAAAACTGTAACAACAGTGATGAAATAATTAAAAATTTGAGGTGTGCGAATACAGGTACACTGCATTTGCACAGCGGTGACTTTTCCCCGAAATATCATGAATATAGGCCGGTGCAGTATTTCTATTAAGTAAGTGTACCCGGCTTCGCACCGTGTATGTGGCTTTGCACACACCAATATTTTACATGTCTGATTATTAGGTTTGAGGCGGCTTTCAGCTGCGCCGAAAACCTATTGTATTCGTTGTTTTTTTTTTTTTTTTTTTTTTTTTTTTTTTTTTATTCAGCCGTTCAGTCTACAGCCCAAACCGCTGGTCGGATCGACTTCAAATTTTGCATGCCGATTCGGATCAAGTGTGAGCAGAGACTTAGAGATTTTCAGAAATCTCTTAATGCCACTTTCCACGAAACCGGAAGTGACGTCATACTTTCTGTAACTTCCTTATTTTCCAACCGATTTCAAAAATTCTTTTTGCATTGGAAAGCTAACAAAATTCTCTATCTCGAACTCGCTGACAGTTCTCGGCTATCTGGTCAAATAAGAGAGCTATAGGCATTTGAAGTTGAAAAATGTATATACTTTTCAACGATTTTGCCGAATTTTTGCCAAATTTCGGCTGTTAACGGGTGGTCTTTACAAACGTTTTCCAATTTGTACAGTAATGTCAGCAACATAATTTCTTGCCAGTGTGATAGGGGAGTGTCAGGCGCATAAAAGATGATAATTTTCAGAGCTCTATCTTGACTACTTCCGGTTCTATTGGATGTCAAAGATGAACGTCTTTTTTTTCAAGTTTTCAAAATAGAGCAAACGGATGTGACGTCAGCTTCGTTATTTATCAATAGATTTCAAAATTTTTTGCTGCGGTCGATATTTCAGTCCTTTAGCTAAAACTTTCCCGCTTTGTGCCCGGCCTATGGTGAAAAACAAACGAAAACTTCACTGGCGGAATATTGCACATATTTAATTTCCGTTTTATTAGGTGTATTTACAAATGGCGTAAACTGCAATTTAAGGGCGATAACTATCGAAAAATAATCATCCGCTGACTTACGGGCTCCCTCCATCTACACCAAACCGCTGGTCGGATCGACTTCAAATTTTGCATGCCGATTCGGATCAAGTGTGAGCAGAGACTCAGAGATTTTCAGATATCTTTTAATGCTACTTTCCACGAAAACGGAAGTGACGTCATACTTCCTATAACTTCCTTATTTTCAAACCGATTTCAAGAATTCTTTTTGCATTGGAAAGCTGACAAAATTCTCTATCTCAGATTCGCTGACAGTTTTCGGCTATCTGCTCAAATAAAAGAGCTACATATATGCATTTGAAGTTGAAAAATGTACATACTTTTCAACGATTTTGCCGAATTTCGGCTGATAACGGGTGGTCTTTACAAACGTTTTCCAATTTGTTACGGTACTGTTAGCAACATAATTTCTTGCCAGGGTGGTAGGGGAGTGTCAGCCGCATGAAAGATGATACTTTTCAGAGCTATTTCTTGACTACTTACGGCTCTATTCGATGTCAAAGATGAACGTATTTTTTCAAGTTTTCAAAATAGAGCAAACGGAGGTGTGACGTCAGCTTCGTTATTTTATCATTCGATTTCAATTGTTTTTGCTGTAGTCGATATTTCAGTCCTTTAGCTAAAACTTTGGCTGAGGATCGAACCCGGTATCCCTCGCTCCGAGTACATCGCTCTACCTCTAAGCTAATCGGCACCACATCGGTGTGATGATGCGAACACAATAATGTTGGACTGTTCATTCTAAAACTTCAGAAATTCTTTTTGCAACCGATAGTTTACACCTTGGGCTAAAGCTTAGTTACACATGAAATCAATGTTTGAGGCTCAAACCGTTGATGCAGCTCAAGCTGCTCTAGTTCATGTTGTTTTCTTAAGACAAGTGTTTTCAGAAAGTCACGTATTTACACGATTTAGAAAACTATAACAACAGTGACCAAACAAGTAAAAACATTGAAATGCAGTATTTGTATTAAGTATTTGTATTGCAGTGGGTGGGCTTCCTAAAATTTATTTGTACACAGGGTACCCATGTTTGGTCTGGGGTGGTGATGAGGGACTTCTTTGCTTCATTGGGGTGACCTCACGAAAACGGGCGGGGGTGGAGACTGTATGTTGGTTGGGATTACAATCGTGTCTGTTAATTCTGCGCACCTAATAATAATTTTCGTGAAAATGTCCATATTCAGTCTAAATTCCCTGAACATTCAAGGCAGTTCTTAGCCGAGATAATCACGGCTAAACGGATGGCTTTTACTATTTCATCTGTCGTCTATTATCTGTATCCGCCTAGCGGAGACCCAGCCAAATTTGATCAAAATATCAGTCCATTTTGTCCTTGAGTTTTGCGAATAATACGGGAATAAAACAAAATGATAACCAATGTCGGTATATTTGCATGTGTATTATTGGTTTATGAAGCTTTTTTTAACAGATCTGTTGTTGATCTATTAATTTAGTAAGCAGGACCACTAATCATTTTGACCATGTTCTGAATAACTTTTTATTTTTTTTTTACCAAACTATCGGAATGCGATAAAATTGTGACTTAGTATACCGTTAATCAGCTGATTTATTCCAAAATCAACATAATTTATTCTGACGTAAGCTGGGCAAAACATTACGTGAATTGTGCATTAGCCGGTGCGCAGAATTAGCCGAAATGACATTTTTTATATGTAGATCAGAATGTCAGTTTTCATTGGTTTGATACATGTACAGATATGTATGTCAGTGATTCTATATTTTATGTACATCTGTGTCCCGTGTAATTTACTGACAAATCACACAATTTATAAGGAAAATTATTTTTTTTTCAGTAAAGAAACTATGTATAATACCATGTATATAACGATGTTTGGTACATGTGGTAAAACACGGCATTCTGTTAGTTGCCAAGCTATTTTGTTTTGCTTAACTTTACTGATTCATATTAAATACATGTTGTTGGGTTACCATAAATGAGAAATTCCACGACTTGCTACTAAATTTCTCTGTTTCGCACTAATACAATTAGCTTACCATATTCTTGACACTTTTATAAATAGATGCCCCTTCAGTTGTATGTTTTATGCCGTTGAAAAGAAAAAAATGTAAAGCTATAGTTACGTCATGTAAATGTACGTAACGGAAATTACATTTCTGAGACCCCTGATCCCTTGAAGTGGAAATAAAATTTAAAAAATGACGAGAACAATTGGCTATACTATTATAAATGTAGTAACAGTTTAATGAATTATTGGTTCTACATCGAAACTAGAAAAACGACACCAATATGTACATAAAATATAGAATCACTGATGTCTCATTATTATTGAACCATGTTATTGTAGTTGCGAACAATAACTCTTGCAATCTACTCCTGTACCGTCTGTAGCAGAGTTACTATTCCATTCATACATGTAGGCTTCCTCTACATAATAGCTAATCAGATCTGATTTACACTTTAGTTGTTAATTGTGACACAATTTGTATATTTTCTATCTGAAAAAAATTATTATAAAAGTAATACGTATGGATCACGATTTAATGCCTGGTTTGGCCCTCAGGTACGTTTTCATCTTTCGCTCTTTCTGTTACCTGGGAGTTGAATTGGGTTATTGCCTATTATAGAAGTAGTAAGATTATTACTGATCCTACTGCTTTTGGGAGGGGCCATGTGAGTGTGGCGAGGACCTGGCATCAGATCAGGATCATCCTGATTTCAGGGCTGAGTATATAGTTCTTTTATTGTAAATATTCATTTCTGATTTTAGGATTTTCCCCCCATTTGTACATGTACTTGAACATGTACAGGTAATATATGGGATTTATTACTAAACCCATTGACCCGGCCTTAAATGACCGCATCTGTTGATTGGCCGTTAGACCCCAACAAACAAATACATAATATACGTAGGCTTCCTCTACAGAATAGCTAATCAGATCTGATTTACACTTTAGTTGTTAATTGTGACGTAATTTGTATATTTTCCATCTGAAAAAAAAAAAACTATTATAAAATAATACAAAACTTTACGTGGGTGGTGGTAGGGAGAACGAGACGACGTAAATTAACGGTAGTGGTTCCTCCATATAGGAATCACTATTTGCCTGGTTTGACCCTTCAGTACATTTTTATCTTTGGCTCTTTTGTTACCTGGGAGTTGAATTGGGTTATTGCCCATTATAAAAGTAGTAAGAGTATTACTTATCCTACAGCTTTTGGGAGGGGCCAAGTGATTCTGGTGTGGCGAGGACCTGGTATCGGACCAGGATTATTCTGATTTCAGCGCTGAATATATAGTTTTGTTATTGTAAATATTCAGTTCTGATTTTGGGATTTTCCCCCCATTTGTACATGTACGTGAAAATATACATGTACTTTTTATTTTATCAGGCAAGGCTAGGAAACGCGTAGGAATACCGAGGCTTGCCGAGGAATTCCTACCGTTTCCGAGCCGAGCCTTTATATGAAACGTGAATTTCGTCACTGATATCAGGGGCGATAACCGTGTTTCCATTAAAGGTTAATGGAAACTATATTCTGTCTGTTTAGTTTTGTTATGTGCACTATGATCGTACTTTATAATGTGTCAATAAAAATATTTGTTCGGGTGACACATTTAATTGGTATAAATAATTTAAAAATGTCATGTCTCATTTGCATATCAAAATAGCCTGATACCACCGCGAGTCACTATCAGTAAAATCAATATTACTAAATGATTATATGTGTATAGTGGGCCTGCACTCGTAATTTTTAAAACTGGCAGAATACATGTACCGTAGTTACACAATTATACACTTATTTAATTCTTATAGGCAAACTGTTATGCCTACTAGATGGGACCACAGGTTGAAGTACATTGTAACGGACCGAGGTCTATAAATACATTAAATACGCCTAAAAGCGTCCATAAACGAAAACAAAAAGCTAAACAAAGTTTTGTTACTCCCTCTATAACACACACATATATATACCTCGGTCCGTTACTTCAACCTGTGGATGGGACCCCAACTTTAGCTGCTACATGTAATTTGCGAACCAGATCTCTTATTCACTATTCTGCAAAGGAAGACTATGAATGGAAACGTAACTCTGCTACGGACAGTACGGTTGTAGATTTCAAGAGTTACTGTTCACAACTATGAACAATGTGGCTTACTCGCTTACCACATTTATCCAAGTGTTGTGAGTTTGATGCCCGGGTGGGATGTAGTTCTCTAAGCACTGTTTCATGTTGGAAAGTTGCGGAGTCATTTGCTGAGTAATGTTTAATACTGGTAAGAAATTCAATAAAAGGCTAACCATGTACATAATAGTGTTTGATTGTTTGTTTCAGGGAAGCCGTCTACAGATCTTAGCCATCTGGATTATTCGTCGAGCCTCTTCAACTTCACCCTTCAGTCGAGGCAGACACCAGCAAGGCTATTGAGATAGTATATGGGCGGTTTCAGAAGAAGCAGATAAGGCGGAAATTGTTTGTCATTCTGCTGTTGAAGGACAGAGGCCACCAGAAGAATCGCTGCCCGAAGACACTACTCCACCTGGGCAACAAGTTGCCAAACACTCGCGAAATGGGAACTGATCCAGTTCCTGACCTACACGAAGCGAAATATAGTGTCGCCATGACAGACTGTCATCATCTTAAGATCAGCGACATCTGAAAATATAACCCTCGAGGAAGAGCTTGAGAAAGACGAGTTCAGTTTCAAAAAAATAACCATTTAACCGGAGTACCATCCATGCCAGCGGCAGTGTTTGTGTGGTTCTTAACTCTGATTTCTGATCTAATCATCTAATCAACCTGTTGAAAGGATGTGTCGTGAAGACATGTTACTTCTTGTGTTGATGGAATTGAGAATGAATCTTATTCACACAAATTTGACTTGTGCAGTTTTAAGATTTGTCAATATTTTTTGAATCGGTGACTCATTCTTGTGGTGGACAGAATGACATTTGTAAATTTCTGATTATGTGACACTCGAAGGACTAGATATTGAAATGGTCAGAAATATATTTACTATGCTTTTACACATATGTGGCTGTGACCTCAGGTTGAAGTAACGGACCATGGCCTATAAATACATTAAATATACCTAAGATCATCAATAAGTGAGAGAAAAATAAGCTAAACAAAATGTATTTACTCCATGTGTGATATATGGGAGTAAATAATTTATTTATCCTATTTTATTTCACTTATTGATGCTTTTAGGTATATTTAATGTATTTATAGGTATTGGTCCGTTACTTTAACCGGTGGCTGTGACTGGAGAATGTGGTTTATGGGATTTGTGACCAGTGAAGCTCCTGATCAAATAGTACACTCCTGTAGCCTGATAATGATGTGGCTTGTTAGAAGCATGATGCAGATTTCATTGATGCAATGGTGAACAGTGCAGATCCTGTGCGGATATGTGTATCTACACTGGTCGCAAATCCCATAAGCCCCATTTCTCCAGTCACAGACACATATTTGAGCAAATTTAAAAATCCTACCGCCAACCTAGAGTGATTAGCATTTAAGGTATTGCATTCAATCTTTGATTCATAAATTTCTGTTTAAAGTCCACAGTCTATAAAGTCTATATTTGGTTTGTTTCACATGGTTTCAGTTATCTTCGCAATAAAGGATTTTACTTCAAACATCCAGAATAGACCAAAGACAAACTTTGTAGACTTTCGAAGGGAAACGAAAATTTACGAATCAATGATGTATTTTTGTGCTATTATCATGATTATAATTGAAATCAATGCCCAATGGTCAAACTTGTAACAAATTACATGTGTACAATAAATTTCGACTTCGAAATTTAACTTCGAATGAAATGGTGCAATTGGTTGATATTGGTCATTTGCAGTGCATGATGTGACAAAC
The DNA here is from genome assembly GCA_029237695.1 of Conchocele bisecta. NCBI lineage: Eukaryota > Metazoa > Mollusca > Bivalvia > Lucinida > Thyasiridae > Conchocele > Conchocele bisecta. Next base: position 43,129,605 of record CM055266.1, on the reverse strand, counting down.
AACATATTGAGGCATCATCTGTAACACAGTGCCTTCAATCATGATTCATACCCAGGCATACAAAGTTTTCGTCCATGCGTAAGATTTGCGTTAAAGGTTTTTGGGTACCCATTATATCTGCAACCGTAAATCGCATTGAGTTGAATCTTCATATACTTCTTTATCGTCATCCATATTTTTTATACTGTAGCACACCGATGTGGCTTTCCTGCACAAGGTCAAATTACTTAAAAGTTTTGAAATATTTGCATCAAACATGTCAAAGTTTTTAAGTACACAATGTCTCTGCAACCGCATGTCGGGTTGACTTGAAACTTCATATATATACTTCTTTATGAAGTTAGAAGATCAATATTTTCTTTCTATAGCCCTGGTGGGTGCATGTGATGGGTAATTTAATAATCCCGATTCATCCTTACCGGAAATCCGACTGGAGACCTGGTTTGGCCCTCACATACGTCTTTGGCATTTTGTGTGTGACAGTTGAATCTGGTTATATCTCTTGTGTGAGTATTACGATTATTCGTAATCCTTTTTTAAGGAAAGGGGCCAAGAGACTTTGGTGTGGTATGGACCTGGTATCAGGTCAGGTTATTCTAATTTCAGGGCTGACTATATTTTTCTCGATGAAATTATTCCGTTCTGATTTTGGGATTTCCATACCATAGCTGTTGATAGGCCGTTAAACACCATTAAACAAACATTCTATAGCCCACTCATACGGCTTTCATGCTCACAGTGAAGGTGAAATTAGTTTGAAACTTGCGTTAAATGTTTTGAAATATATGCGTTAAAGTTTTAAGTAAACAATTTCTCTGCAACCGTAAGTCAGATTGAATTGAAACTTCATATATTTGTCTATCAACAATCAACATCCATATTTTCCTTTTATAGCCCACGAATGTGACTTTCATGCCCAAGGTCAAGGTCAAATTGTGTTAAATGTTTTGAAATATTTGCATTAAAGTTTTAAGTACACAATTTATCTGCAACCGTATGTTGGATCGACTGGAAATGTCACATACTTCTTTATCAACAGCCATATTTTATTCTATATCTCACCTAAGCGGCTTTCATGCCAAAGGTCAAGGCCAAATGACTTTGCTACGGCCGAGGGTATGTGTGAGACCCCGCTCACTTGCTCTAGTCCTAAAAAGCAAGAATAACATATCTTACCATACTGATTTCTTTTGTTTTTTTCGGATACATGTACTGATTTTGTGTCCCGAGCATAACTGGAATTCCTTTTTGTATATTTATCACAACTCTTGCCTCACTAATATTCTAGTGTTCTCCCTTTGTTTTTTCACGCATTGATTTTGTATCTGGCACATGGCGATATTTCAAATTTGACCTAATATGGTCCTGATATATATTAAATCGAAGGTATCGTGGGTATTGTCAAAATCGGATGATACATCATACAAAATGGCCGCCGAAAGGTCATCCTTTAATTATAGATTTCGTCTTCTTCTCATGTACCGTTTGGCCGACGCTGGTCAGACTTCACAATTGTGGTGCGTGGGTGAAGCATTTTCATATTTGTTAAAATGGAGGTTGTCGCATAATCCAAGATGGCCGTCGTAGAAAATTTGGTAAAATTCTTAAAAAAATCATATCAACCATGTTAATTTTACATTATTATTATTTTTACATCAAGCTTGAATTGCCACTTTGATATCAAGGGCGATAACATTGACTCTTTAAAATGTTAATGGAAACAACTATTTATTCTCTCTATTTATCTTTTGATGTGCAATGATCATATTTTGTAACAAGTCAATACAAATATTTATTCAGGTGACACATTTAGTTGATATAAATAATTTAAAAATGACCTGCCTCATTTACAATCAAAATAGCACGATGATACAACCTATCAGTAAACCTAAGATTACTAAGTGAATATTTCTGTGTAGCGGGAACTCGTATTTTTTAAAACTGTTGGAATAGTTACACAATTATACTTATTTAATATTTAATTCCTATAAAGAACACTTTGTGCCAAACAGATGGGACCCCAATTCAAATCATGATTTGCAACTTTGCTGAAGGATGTCTGGCACCCAGTCATTAAGTGCAAAGGCACGACACTTGTCTTATCAGCTCATTCACAAACACCACTGTGACATCATACAAAACACTTGTCACATGGATTCACCAGTGGGTGTACAGTACAAAGTCCAGTGACATGGTGTGTAATTGCATCCCGTAACATTTGGTCAGGTGTGTATTTTTTTACTTTAACTTACGTTTTCTGGGGGAAATAACGACCTGTATAATATATGTGAAAATCACTACAATGGAAGAAATTGAATGTATGTTCTCGCACCCCTTCCAAACTCCATTCACAATTCACACCCCCTCTGCATGAATCTGGATACTCCACTGCAGTGCAAAGTCGCAGAACAATTTTTGACATACAGCCATTTGAATGTGTACTTGTGTGTGTGTAATATTTCTCAGACTTTTTCAAGGCAATGATTTCTGTTTCGATGTAATGTATGACCTGTTGTGAATTTCACTCACAAGTTCATATTGGTGCTGTAGGAGTATTTGATATCCAGATACATTTTCTATGGCTTTCACATTCTGTAAAACCGTCTGCAGTTTTGACAATGAAATGGAGAAATGGCAAACATTTTCATGTGTCTGAATGTGGATTATTTCTGGCACTCATATCTTTGGCTTATAACGTCGTTCAAATTGTACTGCGTCAATTTTATCGAATTTAAGATTGCATATTTCATGACTTTCTTCAAAACGCCAGTTTTAGAAGTTGATGGTTTAAGGATTTTTATATCATGCACTGCAGTGCCGGTGATAAGTCGCAAGGTGGCGTTGCCAAGTCGGACTGTTGTACTGTGCGGACTCACCGAAACAAACCGCCAGTGGACACGTTACACTATGTTTGCAATGTAATCTCCCTGGGTAAGTTTATAGATCGTGGCTCAGTCAGCGTTCGACTAGATGTCGGTTTTTTTTGTTAGGGGAAAGTGCGCCATGTCAATTAAAGGTGGTGCAGGATGTTGAATGTAATATCTGTATAATGGAAAGACAGAGTTTAATGAAACATAACGCAGTAAATGCTTAACAGGTTGCCAATTAGTATCCCCTCGCCGATAGGCAAGAGCTGGTATATCGTTAGTCCATGTACTGCTTACGTATGTACGTACACTAGTAACACCTTTCATTTTTCAATAACTTGTGAACTGCTTCCACGATTTTGATATTATTTGACCATAATGTGTGTCTATGGATGGAGCATGGTTTAGCATATGAGTAGACTCATATGACCCACGTTCGACCGCCCAAGGTCACGGAGTACTTTTTTATTATCAAGGCTGCCAGCGAGGGGATTAGCTTCGTTTAATGATGCCAGTGCGAGGGGATTAGCTTCGTTTAATGATGCCAGTGCGAGGGGATTAGCTTCGTTTAATGATGCCAGTTCTTGCATTATGGTATAGTTTGCTTTAATCTAACAATTTTCTGGTTTTGACGAAGAATCGGTTACCATGGATGTGAATATAAATCTAAAGAACGTGAATGTATGGTGTGATACATATCATCTAACCGGTATGTCACTTTTATGGTGTGATACATACATGTATCATCGAAATCCGTCCGTTTGCTTGGAAAAGTTTCAAGAAAATTTACTGTAAAAAATGACGTCACAGAATACGTCACGTCGGAAAAGCAGGTTCTGAAACCACTGATCCCATACACTGATATTATCTATAACTTTACATGCTACTTGCAAACATGTAGTTGGCCTCAATAATAATAACATACACTCAAAGCGTTCTTTTATAACATGATCATTCATGTTATAATTGTTCTTGTTGTATAATTGGGATCAAGTGAACAATGTTCTCGAGCCAAAAAAAGCGCTACAGCTATTTTATTGTATCTTAAATATGCACTGATCACAAGTTATCAATAAGCATAGCTTAAGTTCGACTCGTATGTCCTAAAAGGCCGACACTAGTTTATATTCAATATCATTATACACTAATGAAATAAATGTGCAACTCAGACGGGTACAATAAAACACATTATGTGATCAATAAATGTATGATGCTGTGCTCCTGCAATAAAGCAAATCTAACATTTGTGTTGATGTAATATTATATTTATTAACATAATTAAAGCTCCTTCGCTGATTTATAAGGAAACTCAGCATAGCCTCTTATGACATCAGTATGTAGCACTGTTTTTGAGACATGATAAAATATGCCACTTCACGAGTGGGTGTAGGTTTATAACACTTTCTGTCACTTACTGAACGCCCCTCAATGATATCCCTATTTTTGTCGTTGACAAGTGTCTTTCCACGTGCTAAACTATACGTAAGCAGACATATACTGTATACTACGTGTGAGAGATTCACCAGGTAAGCTTTTATTTAAAGTATTTCAACAATGTTACATCATAGTTTAGACATTTCTGCCGTCCGTCTGTATATATATGTTTATGCCACCGGGTTTCGAAGAAACGGGTGGCATATAGTGTTTGGACCGTCCGTCCGTCTGTCTGTCCGTCCGTCCGTCCGTCCGTCCGTATGTCTGTCTGTCTGTCTGTCTGTCCGTCTGTCCGTCCGTCACACTTTTCGGTTAACCAATTTGTCACAGTTTCTCAAATATGCTGCAGGTGGCATCCGCGTTCGACAGACGCATTTCTTGTTGTTTATACATCTGTCCACGGCATTGACACGATTTGTGATTACATATGCATCACTGGCACGGAGAAGGACCTTGCAGCATTTGTAAGGCGAATATGTGTACCTTTATCATCATACACCATCCAAATTAGCGTTGTATGTTCTACATGTAATCATTCCGCTGATCGCAAAACATCAACAACTGCTACACTGGTGACATGTAGTAAAGATAGGAAATGGTATTGATCGAATGCCGACCAACACATGCAATGATCAAACTGCGCGGATGCGCAGACTGATCTGGGCTACGCTATCCATCGTAAGACCGCTTTTCTAAGCCGGTGTTCCTTGTGTCAAGCTATCAATTCACATAATGACCATAGACACATAACGTGTGTGGTTTGCCGTGACGCACGACTTTTTCGTGCCAGGTTTGCATATAGATGCAAACTTTTCTTTTGTCTACAGAGGTGTTCAAGTTGCTTACCAACCTCTGACAAACTATAGAGTCGATGTGAAACGCTTAGTTAATGTATTTGAAAGAGCAACACACATGCAAAAGAAATATATAATAAAATGTAAACAAAATCAAAATATGTGTATGAAAAAAATAGACTCGAACTCACTACCTACGGCATTGACATCCGTCACTCTAAACCCTCGACTACATAACACTTCGTGAGAAATCTCAAAATCAATATTGAAAAGGAATACTAGCACGGGTATATTTATAGTCCGCAGACGATAACTTGCTACTTGTTTACAAACGAACCGGTCATAAACAAAACACAGAATAGGTGAGACAGGTAAATATACTAAAAAGATGTTGATGATAAAGTGGCAAGGGCAAATGTCACAGGAGATTCCATGTTGAACCATAATAGGTAAAGTAGGTGTGTTAAAAATTCAAAACCGACATTAGCATGACGATGTAACATGCATGTCACCAATGTTGGCCCGAAGTATAGTCGAGCAGCGTTTAAGAATATTCTGAATCAAGTTGTCACTTTTGTTATTACGTATTTGCTGAAAAAGAAAATAGTGAGCACAGGCACTCGACTCGTATATGTATCACACCATGATACGTCAAGTGCTGCTCATTGGTGCATACGTGCACCTATATCAACCTGTGACCAATACTTACATTACATACTTACACCCCGAGGATGTGTATATTTTACATCACCAAGAGCCCCCCTCCCGTACTGTCGTGTGTATGAAATACCTACTGGCCACAACTTTAGAATGTGTCTACATCCCGATTGTGTTTCACGTTGTTTGGTAGTCAAAGATTTATTCCGTAAATGAATTGTGAACACCGTAATCCCTGATCTGACTGCGTGATGTGCATCCTGATCTGTGACGCTGTAAACCCAGTGCACACGTCACAAAGACCCGTTTGTCAAACTCTATCAAAGACATTTTCGTACAAGTGAGAAAACGTTGAATCTGATATACGAATAAAAAAATAATTTGTCCGATGCTCGAACTCGCACAAAAGGAAGACAAGTCGAATGCATTTACCGAGCACTCTACCATCTGAGCTGTGGGACAATACTGCTTATGCTGAGGGACGACTGGGCAATCAAATTGAATGAATTATCGAAACGTTTTAAGTTTACAAATATGGCTTTTATTGTGGTTTTCAATCGCCTGTTTCACCAGTCAACCAGTTGGTAATTTAAATTATCTCACAAGCTATCGGGAGCATGCATTTTCAAGCTCTAAATTGCTCTAGATAAGGCGTCGACTCGGTCAGCTAAAATTGCTGCAAACGGCTGTATCCCTAAAAGCTATAATAGACATAGTCCGCTGACCCCGCGACGTCAATTTATCGGAAACCAACAGTAATCGTGCCTGTATTGCTTTTCAATATTGATTTTGAGATTGGTCACCAAGTCTTATGTAGTCGAGGGGTTAGAGTGACAGATATGACGGCGGTCCTGAGTTCGAATATTAGATTTGCATACGTACATATAGATGCATTTGTATTTGTTTATATGTTAATAATTCCAGCACAAAAATATTTACACAATTCCCTAACATTTGATTGGCCCGTAGCAAGCCTCTGTCCAAAATTTATATCGCAGTAAACTCCCAAGCCGAACTACTGTCTACAGGTGCACTGTCAGTGCTGTCAATGTAAACAAATGGCTCCCGTCTGTCAAAATAAACACATTTTCTTGATGAATTTATTTAAAAGGCTGGAATTATAAGGAATGAATGGCCTTTTTGTTAAATTTATCGGGGATATAAACTTGGATATAAACATTACATTAATTACATGTAGAAGGTTAGTCTCACTTTCAAGATAGCTAATAACTAAATGCACCTTTCATTTGTGTCCATCATTTGAACTGAAGTACATGAAGAACCTGGAAGTATGTTATAGCCGATCATGTTACATCGGGGTCATATAACAATAGTGATAACCCTCGCTGTTTAACATATTTCCCTCTCCAGCAACATATCATAAAAATAACACAATAATATCGACAAAAAAGTAACGCTTTTTGTCATGTTTGTGAGGTTCGAACTCTCGTCTAGATTGAATGAAAACAATATCTGCAAACTTCTGGATATTCTACCGATTCGATACCACTAAGCCACAGTACATTACACAGTACATTTACACTATTATAAAGGCTTGATGGAGAAGGGAATAAGTGAAACGGCGAGGGTTATCACTCTTGCTGTATGATCTCAATGTGACATGATCGGAGATAACATACTCCGGATTCTTCATGTACACACATATGGAATGTGCATTTAGTTATTAGTTTTCTTCACAGTGAGACTAATGTTCTACATGTAAGCTCATGCTTAATTAATGTAATTTGTAACAGGAACACACATAAAAAATAAATATGTAATAAAACATAAACATGAGAAACAAATAAAACTATATATGTGTATATACATATATGTGTATATGAAAAACACTAAGATCCGAACTCACTACCTACGGCATTGATATCCGTCACTCTAACCCCTGGACTACATAAGACTTGTTGACAAATCTCAAAATCAATATTGAAAAGGAATACTGGCACGGGTATATTTACCTGTCTCACTTATTCTGTGTTTTGTTTATGACCGGTTTGTTTGTAAACAAGTAGCAAGTTATCGTCTGCGGATTTTTTTTATACTATATATGCTCAAATTTCATGATATATCCGACAGAAATGTAACAATAATAAAGTTTAAACGAGGCATTGTTTGAACGAGGCAACGAGGCCTACGGCATTGTAGTTCAAACAGTTCCTTCGTGCCACGGCAAACGTTTACACACGGCTGGACATGGTCGAACCTTATATTATTAAATTAGTGTTGCTTTGCGGTCAAGTATGGAAGCGTCATGGTGTAAATGCTAGAATATATTTATCTCCTAATTAGGAGATACTATCTTCTAATTAGGACTTAATATCTCCTAATTTGGAGTTATTATCTCCTAATTAGGACTTAATATCTCCTAATTAGGACTTACTATTAGGAGTTAGTGTCTCGTAATTAGGATATAGTATCTCCTAATTAGGAGATACACATTGCTTAGCATTGACACAGATGGTAAGTCCTAATTAGGATATAGTAAGTCCTAATTAGGAGATAATATGTCCTAATTAGTAGATAGTAAGTCATAATTAGGATATACTAAGTCCTAATTAGCAGATACTATGTCAAGGGCACACATCTTATTGTAGATAAATGGCAACGACACGCACCAAAATTAACCACACACATTTTACATGGTACACGTTTTAGAAGGGTTCTACTGTTTTGATCAGGTATATTTGTAAACAAAATTACATATGTATACGTAATACCGAAGTCTTTGTACTTAACACAAATAAAGTCTATTTGTCCAGTAATCGACCGTTGACATTTGCCTAGTAGCCGATTTCATCAACATTGCAAAGTATACATAATCTTATCATCTTATCTAGCAAATCATTTATTTTTCCCGAAATGCATTATTTCATATAGAACTAACGACTGCATATATTTGATGATTAAAACTATGCAGAATTATTATACTGAATTTATTACATTATCACAGCCAAAATGGCTGTGATAATGTAATAAATTCAGTATAATTAAAATGAATAAATGTATCATTAAATTGAAAATTTCTCCCTCAAAGTATACTTTGCTAGATAAGTATAAATTTCAATGTTGGTGAAATAGGCTACAGATGCAAGGATAACAGGGTATGCGAATCTTCACGATGAATCCATTCTTTGGGATTCATATCTTAACGATGAATCTTACTGGGATTGGCTGCCGGGGCCAAGTGTTGCGATGTCGTAAGGTGCTTGGCACCGGATCACAATACTGTCATTGATTGCTGAAAGGTTTCCATGGAAACGGACAGGTTATTGCGTAGACTAATGACGTATGTAAAACATATACAGTAAAATATCGCTAAACCGGACCCGAAGGCAGTCTATGTATCTTCAATTGTATGGGTTTCATTGTTATCTATCTCTGATGATAATGCCTGTTCAAGTTCACAAAGAACATCTGCATGTCTTGGCATAGTCATATGTCTGATTCACCGTGAAATCTCTCTAAACCGGACACCCTGGGGACGTCACAGGGTGTCCGGTTTAGAGAGGTTCCACTGTACGAACAAAATTTGGTCACCCAGTACATCCGGGTGTGCGGTTTGATGCTATATGGTTAATACGAAGCTATAACCTATTTCTTTTATTTCGTGTGATGCTCTAACCCGAATTTTCTCTCTGTAACACAGGGCGTCTTACAATACAGTGGAACCTCTCTAAACCGGACACAGAAAAATGTTAGTTGTGATATGTTTTATTGCTATATACCTCCAATGAAGATTATACATGTATGTTCACAATCGCAGAGCACCCTCGCTTGTCTTGAAGTAGCCATCTGTCTGTTTTCCAGTGAAACCTCTCTAAACCGGACATCCCAGGATGTCCGGTTTAGAGAGGTTCCACTGTTAAAGTGTATAATTATGTACATGATACTACAATGTATGTGAACATATCAAAGCAAAATTTGCTGTGTCATAGTTCAACGAAATCCGCTGAGGTCATTTGAAGGTTATGGACACATCATACCATGCTATCCTTCATAATGTATATTAAATATTCAGAACCGATTAGTTGCCATTTTAATCAAGATTCACAGATACGCATACTTTATCATATAAGATACAGTTTAATTGATTTTAAAACAAATACGTTGAAAACATTTCATTTCATATTCTGAAAACCACGGAAATGTTACAATACGTATTTTGTCCTGGTTCCACAAACAAAACAACTGCCCATCCTTTACACACCGCTTTGATATCGTTTTCGTTTTTATAATTAGAAAACAATGTCACGATAAACGTCGTTTAAACGATTTGATAGAACTAACGACTGCATATATTTGATGATTAAAACTATGCAGAATTATTATACTGAATTTATTACATTATCACAGCCAAAATGGCTGTGATAATGTAATAAATTCAGTATAATAAAAATTAATAAATTTATCCTTAAATTGGAAAATTTCTCCCTCAAAGTATACTTTGCTAGATAAGTATACTTTGCAATGTTGGTGAAATAGGCTACAGATGCAAGGATAACAGGGAATGCGAATCTTAACGATGAATCCATTCTTTGGGATTCATATCTTAACGATGAATCTACATGTATTTAAATAATATTTCCAAGTAAACAAATACAAACGATAATCATATCCATTGTTATAAAGTCACTCTTTTTATTAAAATAAAAAGAGTGAATTTATAACAATGTGTATTAATTAACCCTTTCAACCCTATAAGGAACTGGAATGGACTGTCATATGCTAATGTTCCGACCAATCCAATGGTCACAAAATGATTTTCAGATTCGTCCATTTATGAAAAGGGGGTATTTGTTGTTCTCAAAAATATGAAAATTACTTTCAAACAGTGCAGCTCCTGATGAGACAGCTCGTTACGAGCCGGCTCATCTGGATCTGCACTGTTTGCACAGACCGATACTTTCGGGTTCAAAGGGTTAAATGTGCTTCACTTCGGAGGTTATTGGAAATTACGATAATCATTATCGTTTACAAAACGATCGTTTTAACTTCGATTTCCATTCGTGTTCTTTTCTGTCGTTTGCGAACCTTCAACAAATCTTCGCTTGTAGAACGATTGTACATTTGTATTATATACCTACCTATGAAATACATAGTGATACGATGTAAATAAAAGTCATATGTTCTCATTGATGAAATAAACATCTTCCGGTGAAAATACGACTACTTCCACTATCTATATTCATATTCTGTATTTAGAAAGAAAACAGCGCAAATAGGCTGCAAATAGACATTCATTACCGAAAACAGTCTAGAAAACTTCTAATTTCCATGGAGCGGTATATAATAAATAGAATAACGGTACTCGTGAAATATGGACATTTCACACCACTCGATGAACATATATGTCATATTCGTTGCAAAAATATGAATATCCTCTATGTTCGTGTTGACCCACAGTCTGTGTTATGGAGACGCAGGAATTTGATTTTGTATAACAAAGTATATATCTTGATATATCTCCGGATATGAGATAACGTGGATTTACATATTCCACTATGTACACAACTGCCTCCATTAATCTTACCAAGATCATCAACGTTTCTGAACACCTACTGGCAACTCGCCATCAAACAGGACAGTTCAGGCTCAGACAATCAACCTGCTTGATGTCAAGCGCAAGTTTCAAGTATTTTTAAATAAAGACATTGACACTATTGGCAAGATTAGCGCAGGCGGTAGTGTATGTGTGGCTGTGACTGGAGAAATGTGGTTTATGGGGTTTGTGATCAGTATAGCTCCTGATCAAATAGCACACTTAAGTAGCCTGATAAAGATCTATATTGCTTGTTAGAAGCATGACAGGTGTTTCAGTGATGGAATGGCGAACAGTGTAGATCCTGATCTGACTCGGATCCAAAATATACCCCGAAATCGATAGAAAGTGCAGTTTGTAGCCACCAAAAGAGATACACGAACACGCACAGGCGCTGATATAGTTCACAGGCACTTTGTGGTATGAACGTCAGATGCCATTTCAAATCATACTCGATTTTACTCCCATAGTACTCCCATAGTATATATCTACAAGGTAGGACATTCGCCATCTGTTCAACCAACAGAAGTGGATTAATTACCTTGATCCCGGCTCGCTAATTCGCGCGTTACAATTACTGAATTAGCGAGCCGGGCCCATGGTACACTAGCACCACTTCCGTTGGTTGAAAAGATGGCGAGTGTCCTACCTTCTAGATATTCAATATCAGAGTAAAAATCAGTATGATGTAAAGAGCGTTTTGTTGTCCACACCACAAAGTGCCTGTGATATAGTTGAGTTGACATGCAATACATGTAGTACAGCACATTCGCCAATCCGTCAGCCCATATTTCCTTATTTTCAGCAAAATGTAGGTTTTATCGAAATAACTCGTAAACCGCTAAATATACGAGGGCGGGGACATCGGTAGGTGTTGCTAATCGATTTCCGGGATATCTGCGCTTTAACGCGTCAAAACCGCTTCTGTAGTTGCTGAGATATTAAATAAACTATTGTCTGAAATGGAGGATTTTTCTTACCTGATTCAGTGCACCCCATCCAAATAGCATGTCCCTGTTACGTACTGTACCCACCGTGACTTGCTGTTCAAACTAGTTTTCAACGAAACTCGATTAGCGGGTGTTTCCCCAATCACCTTGCTGATATACTATGTAAATAAGCTGTGAAAAGCCGCGACAAAATTATGCGTATTGGGTTGTGGACCAGTGCAGCTCTTGGCCAGCTACATGTAGCAGATCCAGTATGATACGGATCAACTGATTTCAAGCGAACGTCATCGGATATTCGGCCCCATCCCTACGTCAACATCGAACAACGTGGGTCGGATCATTGTAAGGAGTTGCCCATACTGATCTTAGGATTCAGTGGTCGCAAGCGGAATACGTCCGCCATCTTTCTGTCTTGGCCAGTCACCTATCTATTAAGTTCGATCGAAATTCACCTTTACATGCGATCGATCTAAAATCGTCGATGTGGCTACAAAGTGAACAATAATTTTTATTTAAGTTAGAGTGTATTTTCTTTTAAATTGAATTAATATTAACCCTTACAGTGTTTAATTAAATTGTTTCGTCTGCTGTTTTCTTTCATTCTTCTCACACCTTTTGAGACCACTTTAGAATCATTTCCAATGAAAATGATTCTAAAGTGATGTCAAACAATATATATTTTTTCAGAAATAAGATAAATATAAAATAATAGCAGTTCCCGCATTCTAAGCGCTAAACAAAGACAACAGGATAGTATCTAAGAATATGATCTGCGGTATCGGTGATTCCTAAGGAAATCGTTGACAACCATACCACACTATGGCACTAACGGCCAGGAAACACTTGTATATATACGTCGTATGCGTTTGTTGTGTTACCATCGCGGAGTCCCTTAGTCGGCCGTCAACAATGGTGTTTGAAAACAACCAATACAAGAACGTGGTCGTCGCGCTTCACGACAGCGTTGCTGAGGATAGAAGTCTCATTGAAACATTAAAGGTGAGTTATTTAGAACATTAACATGTGGATACCAGCTGCGGACCCAGGCTGGGGGCATGCACGCCCCCTCTAAAATTGGTCGAGTTTAGATTTTAGCTCATTTTTACGTGGAAACATCTGATTATTTCCTTATTTCTCACCCAAAGTGATTGTTGTTACCACTCAGTTGAACCGTCTCGTCGAGACGGTTCAGCTGAGTGGTGACAACATATACTTTTGATGAGAAATTAAAATAAATGCAGAAAATAATCTGAATATTGAAAGTTGACGATCATATGTGTCTCATTTGAAGTACACGCCCCCTCTATACATAAATCCTAGATCCACCCGTGGATAAAGCGTGGCAGCGATGGTAAAATGGATAAACCTTTGTTACATGTGTTAGAAACCAGCATAAAGAGTCAGCTAAATGAAAAATACCTTGAAACCCAACTGAAAATAAGAGAAATAAAAATTGCCTTGAACAAAATTTACAGTGGAACTTCTCTAAACCATCGGTGAACATTAGTGGACGACAATAGTCGTTTATGATAGAGCCGACTATCTTTCATAGACGATTACTGTTCACCTATGGTGAAACATCGTTACATTTCCCGGCTTAAGCTTTCACGTGAACCATAGTCGTCGATGAGCAATAGTCGGCTCTACAATAGAATACACTCTGATGATCGACCTCATGATTTATTGCAAATTCAATTCTACATCGCTGAGCTACGATGCCCGTCATATTGGTTCACTGCTAATTACATGTTGCTATTGCACTGCGAATCGCTAAATATATATACAGTAGAACCTCTCTAAACCGGACACACAGCCAATCTATGTATCCTTAGTTTTATGGGTTTCATTGTCATCTATCTCTGATGATAATGTATGTTCATGTTCTCAAAGCACATCCGCATGTCTTGGTATAGTCATATGTCTGATTTACAGTGGCACCTCTCGAAACCGGACACACTGGGACATCCCAGTGTGTCCGGTTTAGAGAGGTTCCACTGTATATCATTTGAAGGTAAGTATTTATCAATTACACTGTGAATCGCGAACACGAGAGTTAGTGTAATAAAGGGATTACTCGGGATAGAAATCTCAAACAATATGTGTATCGTATGGTAATTTCCGAGGATTCCTTTTTTTATTGTTGATGTGTTATCTTCAACAATTTTAAGAAAAGAAATAGCTCCAGTTCATTTTTAAAAATGATGAGAATTTTTTAAAAACACAACATTCAAAATGGCCGCCAACGCCATTTTGAGACAATATAAAATTATCTCTGTAATCAGATAAATTAAGCAAACGACACAAATGAGGTGTTGTTTTCCAATAACTATAATATGCAAACACTGCTGGTATGGATAGCTGCTAGTTTGAACATTTAAATCCAAGATGGTCACCATCTTAAAATACATAATACTCCATATTGGAGCTAATGTACATAAAAGTACAAATAATGTGTGTATATTCCCTAATTTAGCGCAGCACACCTGCTGGAAGGGTTGTGCGTTGGCTTGGAAGTCACTTCGTCCTTGAAATCCAAGATAGCTGCCGTCTGCCATCTTGAACAATATAAAACACAATATTTATGTTGGAAAAATAAAGCTAAAGGTACACACGGTGTGACAATTTCGCTAATTTCAGCAGACCACACCTACTGGAAGGGTTGTTTGTTAGGTTGGATGCTATCAAGTCATGTTATAATTATTGGGAAACGACACCTCAGTTGCAGTTGTCTTTCTTGCTTACATTGTATCTCAATTACAGAGATGTATTTTATATATTTCAAAATGGCGTTGGCGGCCATTTGGGATTGTGTGCTATAAAAAGATTTCCCATCATATTTGGTAAATGCATAAGAACTATTATTTTCTTCTAAGATGGTTAAAGTTGACAAATCAACAATTAAAAGATAGGCACATTTTAAACACGGAATCCTCGGAAATTACCCTACCATGTATGCTCAAAATCCATAGCCTGGTACACCTAATTGTTGTTGTAAAGAACTACTTTCACAATCCAAAGGGCTAAACTGTCTTGGCCAACACCACTATTCGCTAAATAATTGAATTAATATCGTATTATTACGGGTTTTTTTCCTTTCAGAATACCATGATAAATGCATCTAAGTACCTGTATACTGCTACACGACATCGAGCATACTTTAAAGAAATCACAATTCTTCTGCCGAGTTCTTGGACGCCAGACGCTTCGTACAGCGCACCCACGAACGAGACTATAAACATGGCGGATGTGGTAATCTCGAACCCATCTCGGTCGACTAGAAGCTTGCCTCAGGCGCGCTCGTACGCCGGGTGTGGAAAACAGGGCGTGCATGTATTTCTAACGCAAGAATTTCTAACTAACGCCAGAGTTGTGCCGTATTTCAGAAATCCAGGTATTTCCCCATGATAAATTCCCATAGACAAATCCATTTTTCGTAATAAGGCTCATTCTTAAATTATGAATCGAAAAAATACTGTTTTTGCATTGTTTATATGGCCGTAACATTTGGACAAGTTTCGTGAAACAGACAGTAGGGTCACAATTACTAGTATCTAATGTTTTCCCCATCTCCCAACCATGCATTGTTTTAAGTTGGGCAGGTAGGTAGGATTAGGTGTGTATAACGGTATCTCAGGCTAAAACGCTGACCGAGGGTAGACCCCGGGACAAACTGAACATAATATATATTTTAGGTACTACCTATGACGGGCGACGTCAGTGTATGAAATTAAATTTACCAACTGATAGCTTTACCATGAGGTTAGTATGCTATAAACGGTACCGTAGTATATTGTAGTATTGCAGAGCTACTTCCCGCAACTACCACGGTGTTACAGCTTCTCTATTATAATTAAATTGTGTCATTGGCGCACTTCTCTTATTTGAAGCAATGATACAATTTAGATATTTCCTTTGCATATATATTACATTAGTAGCCTAGGCATTATAGAAACTGTATTAGTACATCATTTTAAGAAAAACTAACAAGGCTAAGCATTTTCAGTGATATTATTCCCAATTTTCGCAATCTCAATCGTCATTGAGCACGACTGTCACTTCGAGAGTTATACACATTTTGCCCATTGTATCAATTGTGTTTACATTTACTTTTGATTAACCCGTTGCTGTGTAAGATGTGTTTGTAGCATGGACTACAGCAACAGGTGCACCAGACGCACGCTTGCAATGTATACTTTGTTCTGGTAGTTGTGTTCCCCAATTATCCCGGATCGCTTGATTATGTCTTGTATTTTTAAACTCACATCAGCGAAAGTAAGTGCAGCGTGGCGGCTATAGAAATTCTCCAGGTGCGTCCTTCCAGTGAAGCTATTACTTTCTCGATCCCTGGTGGTGTTTGAGCACATTTTGACTAATTTTCATATTAGTGGTGTCCCTTTTACATACAACTTCACTTCAGCTGTTGGTAAGAGGTACTTGTGTCATTTACTGTGAATACAGCACAGGCCGTGACACGACCAAACAGGCGCAATAAAACAGCAATTGCAATGTATACTTGTTTCTGTTAGTCATGTCCACAGAGTATCATGGATCGCTTGACTATGTCTTGTAAACAAAATCACAACAGGTGCGGTATTCTATCTAATGATGTTGAGAGAGAGAGAGAGAGAGAGAGAGAGAGAGAGAGAGAGAGAGAGAGAGAGAGAGAGAGAGAGAGAGAGAAGAGAAGAAGAGAGAGAGAGAGAGAGAGAGAGAGAGAGATAGAAGAGAGAGAGAGAAAAGAAGAGAGAGAGAGAGAGAGAGAGAGACAGACAGAGAGACAGAGAGACAGAGAGAGAGAGTTGGCCCCGGATCGAGTATATTAAAACATACAAATGACGTCATTGGGGAAAGGGGAAACCGCTGACAAAATGTTCAATGTATGGAAGCCCAAACTTGTTAGAATTTATTTTTGTTGTATTTTCAGTACTTGCATTAATATGGGTATTAATATACGCTGGATGTGTTATACTGTCATTAATTTGTTCATTGACTGTAATTTATCACTTTAAATACTGACTTATTAACCCCCTTCTCTGAACGTAGAATTGACACTCATGTTGGTGTGTATTGGCCACCATACACAATGTCAATCAGGCCGAATTCGGGAATGTCACTAAAATCCGCTGTAAATCCATCGATAGAATGAGGATTAAACATCAGTTAGACCCACACGTGCGAGTTTTGTTTCGCACATGTGTCGGGTGAGTTTAAAAATAGACTGTCGGAAGGTCAAACTTGATGTCGTTTGTGTGTTAAACGCGTCGCGTGTTTCGGAGAGTATTCGGAGGGGAGTTAACTGTGCCGAAAACTATAGCCTGTTACTAAATTTAGCGATGGCCGCACGATGACCGCAAATGGGGGCAAATCACGCGCAACAAAATAATCAGATGTATTTGTGTACGTAGAACATCCGTTGTTGATATTGTGCAGTGCAAGTAGTTTTTCATAATATTATTTTCAATTAGCGGTTGCGTATGACAGTTAAACGTTGAGTAACACAATGCATTGTGTTGTTATGGTTACTCCAAGATATCACTACGGACCATCGCATCGAGGGGGGTCTGGGGCGTGGCTAACTGTCCGAAGCGATTCCAATACATAGGTACCCTATGTGATTAGACACGAATTTTACCGAACCATCTTCGGAAAATTGTTCGGTAAAATTCGTGTCTAATTTTCTAATTTTGTATTATTATTATTAACCCCCCCCCCCCCCCCCCCCCCACCCACCCACACACAAAAATATATTTATTTGAAAACGGATGCCGGCTAGTTAATATATGCTGTTTATAAAAATAGAAACATTATTTATCTGTGTATAGAAGTACGGATCCGAAGCTGTTCAGGTATTCGTGAATTATCGCCCCTTGGGGGACTCTCTTCAGCGTTGGGATAAAAGCAAATTTAGTCTTCAACGACAACACAAATATTTTGAAATGCAGTAACTTCGTAAGCTATATTCAGTATACTTTCCGCTGTTATCTACATTTTGTATTAGAAGCATTCGTCGCCCGTATTAATAAAATACCACCTGTCGTAAAACACCTAGCTCCAGATTGGTTTACGGTAAAACAAATTTTACACTTTCAATCATATGCTCAACCTAGCTAGTTTCATTGAATGGTAAGTTTGCATATACGCGTAACATAAAGCGGGCTACTTCGTCGCCCGTATTATATATGTTTTAAAATAATTATTCGAGTCGGGCGATGTGAAGCACATTCCTATTTTAGTATGTTTGTCCAATATATAACACCGTGTTATCTGAATGATAAGTAATAGTTAGATCATAAAATTGCAAGTGTATTTGATTTAAACGAGGCCGTAAGGCCGAGTTTAAATCAAATGCACGTGCAATTGTATGATCTAACTGATTTGTATCATTTGTATATATGGAAAATTGGCACATGCGCAATTCTATGTGGGCGCGGCTCATTAATGACAGGAGCCGTTTTTGATCGCTCGACCTGCCACGGAATTGACACGGTCAAATCAGAATTCTAGTGCCATGTGGGGGGAAGTCCCTTCACCTGCCATGTTTACGTCGTGAAGGCCGTTGCTATCGTCATATACGCGTTGTCTGGCACATTTCCTGTTGACATTGACATTGAGAGGAACAGCCGTGCAATAATTGCCATACGTTTCAGATACACGCACGGCAATTATTGCACGGCATCTCATTAAATTAGGCTCCACCCCTTTAGTTACACCACTTTCTAAGCTCCACCCCTTTAGATACACAGAACAACAACTTGGTATTGGAAATTATAGCAGGTGCGTGTATAATCGCTGAAGGTCTTCGGGCTATTATACAAGCGATTCTTGTAGACGATACGACTACATATGCGTGTACACAGTCACGTCACAGTGAAATGTAACATAACGTGTCACAGCGTACACTTCTTAAAACTGTACATGAGATGAAGATATTTACATAGTAAGTTTCTCTCATGATATAGAGCTAACCGAGTCTAATAATTGCTACATATGTACATAGAGAATAGTAGGTTAGTGCCGTGAATGGGAAAATAATATCTGGCAAGGCTCAGGAAACGGGATGGGTGAGGCTCTGCCGAGCACATCCCGTTCCCGTGCCGCGCCAGATATTTTTTCCCATTCACGGCACTAACCTACTATTCTATTTATCCCGGCAACACATACAAATGGCTGTAAAATGCAAAAATATAACCCCAGCCACCGCACATATTCATACGCAGTGATTAGGTCGTATTGACAGGATATCAAAAATGTTTCACGGCACCGTGTTTCACGGCACATACGCACACAGGTGGAAGACTCGGACCTATGACACCAAAACAAATACCTATTAAAAAAAATCCCATAACCCTACCCACCTGATATCGCACTGTACATGACGTTAATAGAAGATTATCAAGAGTACGGTTAATATGGAAAAAGTTCCCTTGTTTCTGACTCGCACAAACACAATACACATCGTTTAGTTTTATGACTTGTGTCTCTGGCAATCGAAAAAAGGTATTAGGTGCGTGAATATACTCACTTACGAGTGCCCGCAATACAGATATAATGATTTAGTAATATTTATTTTACTGATAGTGACTCACGGTGGTATCAGGCTATTTTCATATGCAAATGAGGCATATATGTTATTATTTATACTAATTAAATGCGTCACCTGAAAAAAATATATTTTCGACAGATTATAAAGTATGATCATTACGTACCAAAACATAAATACAGGGACTAAATAGTAATGCCCGTGAACCTTTCAAGGAAACACGGTTATCGCCCCTGATATCAGCGTGGAAATTTACTTCTGATATAAAATGTATAATAATGCCAATCAATACATGGGTTAAGGGTGAATGAATGTTTGTTTTGCCAGAAAATGTCTCAGAAAATGTCTCTGATATAAACAACATTTCGTGCCTACTGAGTCGGCATACACCTTTAACGAGAGTTTCGTCCACTTTCCAGCAAAATTCTTCATCCACGCGTTTGCACAGTTCCGTTGGGGCGTATTTCAAGAGTATTCAGAAGAAGGCGAAACGGAATACTACTTCTCCTTGACCTCCGGGCGCCCCGAGGCCATACGCTGCGTGTATGGCCTCCGTGGACTCGTCCAGAAGTTTGATGCCAACCACACCATATGTTATTCACAAACGATTGACCCCACCACCGGGCTATACCCACCTGACTGCAAGTGGAGGCCGTATCCGTACAGCCAGCGGGTGAAGGCGTCAATCATGGACAACCAGTGGATAAAGGAGGTATGCTGAATTAAATTGTGTCGTCTGCTGTTTATTTATTGTTTTCCATTTTTCTGATTCAAACATATTTTGACAGTACTTTCGAATCATTTCCAATGGAAATGATTCTAAAGTGCTGTCAAACCAAGTGTTTATTTAGAAAGAAGACAACATATAAAACAACAGCAGGCGACATTTTTTGTTTTTGTTCCCGCGTTCTAAAGGTTAAACAAAGAAAACAGGATATTAACTAAGAATATGAACTTCGGTATCGGTGTATCATAGGGAAATATCTCCGCGTTATCCTACATAACCGACTGCATCAATCTTGCCCAAATTATCAACGTTTCTGTGCATCTATTCGCAGTGCTAGCTAGCAATCGAGCAGTTTTATTGTCTGAGCCTGAGCTGTATCACAGCTCAGGCTCAATCAATCAAGCTGCTTGATTTCAAGCACATTATACAAGTATTTTGAAATAGCGAAATTGAGACACGTTGGCAAGATTAGCGCCGCTGGTAGTGTACAGCTTGCACGAAGCCGTTTTACATAATAGGACAAACCTGCATAAATAGGAAGATTTACCTAGTACATTTATCATCCAGGAGACAAATGTTAAATGTAAGATAAATAGTAAAACTATCTAAAATATATCATACATTTCTATATAATAATTAAACAGTCCAAAACAATGACAATGATCAGCAATGCATTACAAATACTGGGATATTTTCAGATTGGGTCAGCAAAGCATTACAAATACGGGGAACATTTTCAGATTGAAACGTTCTGTGATGACGACAATTCTGGCTATACTACGTTGCACAACTACGAGGCTCCCAGTAAGCATAACCGGCTATGTGGTCATCGCAGCACGTGGGCCGTGATCATGGGAACGGACGACTTCAACAACAACGCTAACCCGCCAGTCAATCTGACCGACGCCGAGCTCACACCGACCTTCAAGGTCATGAGGTCACCGACTCGGAGAAAACGGGCAGTCATCGCCATCGATACTTCTGGCTTCAATGTAAGCATAATTATGGATGTGACTGAGAAATTCGACTTATGGGATTTGTGACTCCTGATAATAAAAATAAAACACCCTGAGATGATAGAAATGAATAATGAATTATAGTGCTTGTTAGAAGCATGACGGGTGGTTTATTGATGAAATGGCGAATAATGCAGATCCTGATCAGCCTGTGCGGATGCACAGGCTGATCTGGATCTACACTGGTCGCAAAACCCGTGAACCCCATTTCTCCAGTTACAGACACAATTATATTCATGATAATTCCAAGAATACATGTACACAATAACCCGGGTATGGAAGGTGTTCGAGCCAATTCCCACCCTTAAATATAAGTCGAATTGAATCGACTATACATAATAGAGGTTTGTACCGACACATTACTGCATGTTACATACATACATGGTGTAGTGCAATGCTACTAAGACGTACATGTACATTTACTAAGACCCATACATGTAAGTCAATTGACATTAACTTCATGTAATCGATTATCCTGCGTGTTAGTTTTTTACTCGCTAGAATGTGTTGATACAAGTAATAGTCCATTCATTCTGAAAACAAAACCTCCAAAGTGGCATCTCGGTTTTGAATGACATAACTACAAAATATTTGCAGAACCTGCGACTCTGTAGAAAAGCTAGTGGAGACCTCGTATCCATTTTGTTCTCTGTATCATTCACAACCTGAAGTAAAAAGTGAAGATGCCGACAATTGCCACAGTGACTACATAATTTTTGACATTCTTACATGTGTGATGATTTTAATTTAATATTATAACGAGTTTACTGATTTCATAATAAACGAAGCTATATTGAAGCAACCGAATGTTAGACAAGAAAAGACATAATTTGCCTATTTATTACATTGCACGTCAAGTATAAGTTAAATAGTCTTCCTGATTAAACACTCCCGTAACCAGGGGGTGGAGTGGTGGTTGGTATGGTCGGACGACACCCCTACTCCCACCCCGTACTGCATTGAGGTCCACATTGTCATGCATTGTATCCGAATTCTTATCACTATATTGTCTTCATATAATACTGATGCATACCGAGTCGTGTTATGTGCTCAGTCTTTCATGAGGATGCAGGACATGGCGTTTCAAACCACCTCAATTTCGCAATTGCCTGGGGGAGCATTCCACAGGATTCCCAGAGCTGTCCCGCTCCCGTCAGTCCATCGGAAAGACCCCCCGCTTCAAAAAATATGGTTGCGAAAGCCCATTTTATGCAATACATAGAGGATATTCATATTTTTGCAACGAATATGACATATATGTTCATCGAGTGGTGTGGAATGTCCATATTTCACGAGTGCCTTTTCATATTTTTGCAACGAATATGACATATATTTTCATCGAGTGCATCGAGTGGTGTGAAATATGGACATTCCACACCACGAGATGAACATATATTATTGCAAAAATATGAATATTTTATTTATTATATACCGCTCCATGGAATTTAGCAGTTATTTAGACTGTATACGGTAATGAATGTGTATTTGCAGCCTATTTGCAGTCCGGCACTGCAGGTGCGCGTTATGAACATAGAACATAGTCGTATTTTCACCGGAAGTTGTTTATTTCATCGATGATAACATATGACTTTTAGTTAAATCGCATAACTATGTATTTCATGGGTAGGTATATAATAAATGTACTTTTCCGGTGCATGCAAACATTACATAAATTCTCCATTCGGAAATTTCCAGGATGGCTATCGTCTGTCTGAGCTACACAAACGCGTTGGGCGCGCACTACACGGGCTGGCTGAGGACACCTACGACATCGGTGTCACTCATTTCGGAGAGCTGTCGTCTGCTAGCCTCCCCGTCAGACGGATAAGGTCGGCAGATGACATCAACATCGTTACGAGAGAGTTGCTGAATATATACATGGATAAACGTAAAAGAAATGTGACGTTTGAAGATGCTATTAAAGATGTATTGAAGGTAAAACAAGCCGTTGCAAATACAATGGACCGGAATGAATGATAGTATAATTTGATAATGTTGTTGTTGTGTAATAAATGTACCAGTGTAATAATGACTCATAAAAGCGCGACCGCAGCAGCATGTACATATATATACATGTAAGTAAAGAGATTGGATTATACGTATATTATTGTTCACATATTTGATGTTTAAGGAATTCAATGCAAGGGAGCGTTGTCGACCGCAGTATTTAGTTCCTTACAAGTCCAATAGCGCGATACTGGCCAGTTATAAGTTATATCAGTAAAGTCGAATGTACAGCAAATATAGCACGAGAATGGTTAGTCTACTATTATCTGATTTGTTCACGGTTTCACAAACGATTGCCTATTGTTTACACATCCTTTTGGTATCGTTTTCGTTTATATAAGTAGGAAACGATGTTTTCGATGGTTAAAACGTGTTAGGTTACGTTTAAACCAACGAAAACATGATTTTCTAATTAAAAACAACAAAACGATGCGTTGAACCCGGGTATTTAACCTAAAATATTAGTTCCACTTGCAAAAACACAAACAATGATCGTATCTATGCATATCGTTTTACAAAACTATCGTTTTCACGTTAAGTTTTTCATTAGGTTCCATTTGTTTCGTTTTGGGAACCTTTAACTGTATCTCGAGGACACTATGAAACGTCCTTGTCTATAAGTTAGTATATCGAAAGTGGCTTTAATGTTTATAAAACCATGAACAATAACCTATACATTTGTCATTTAATTTGGTATATCAACAGGATCTTGGTGAACACGAGGATATGGACGCGTTGGGCAAGTTGGTTATATTAACCAGTAATGCCTCAATGATGGAGCAAAATCCGGGTGTACGATCATCCGCTAAAGAGAGAGGACTCATTCTGAACGTCGTCGGTGTGAATGGTGAGGAAATATACACGTCGCCGTTACACGTGGATGGTACGTTTTGTTGGCGTGGCTGTGTCTACAAATGTTCGCCATTGATTGAATGGTGAACAGCGCAGATCCTGATCAGACTGTGCGGATGCACAGGCTGATCTGGATCTACGCTGATCGCAAAACCAATAAGCCCCCATACAAGTATTGTCAAATGAATACTTATTACCTTATAATGTTCTCCTTGTGCAATATTTTGACAAACTGTTTGAACACCACGTACGAAGCTACTTAATCCCACTTTGTACATGTATAACATGTGCGATGTAGACACACGACGACAGTTCTAAATCGGAGACTTCCTATCGTTGTTAATGTGACTTCCACATTCAATATGCGCTGCTCGGCATTCATCGTCATTCTCAGAGGTTGAACGGGTATTTCCTTTCCTCCGTTTTCGAAGTTGTGTTTACTGTAGAAATCGTGTTGGTAATGTTGGGATTGTCCGTCCTCAGAGCATGACGTATCGTTGCTACGTATCACCATTTGCTCACAGTGAAGGTATTGGCAGTATGCCTCTGACTGCTCTTCCCGTAGAGCAGCGATGAGATATGCATTCTAATAACAGCAGTGTTTAGAAAATAATGGCATGGTTGAAGATTTATGGTCGCCGAAATCCGGCTCATCATGGGGTTTGCTGATTTCTGATCGCCATCATTTCCACCGGAATTTTGGTTACCTTAGTTCCCTACACGATGCGTTAAGTACATGTACTTGTATTCGACTCGAACACCATCTCTCTAACATACTTCATGTGTTGGTACTTCGTACTGCCATTATTAGCTGCCATTATACGACGTCTTGTCTCGTTATGGAGGTTGCTTCATAGACATAGCTAAAACTTTGCCATTCAGTTGGTACGTGTGCATCTTCCCATTCTACGATGTCTTCAACTATGTCAATTATTCTATTATGACAATATCGTTGCAATATTTCCTACAAGCGATGTGTCCGCTGTCGGAGTATATGGTGATATAGCTCGTTCCTGAATACCGTTACCAATTCCGAAAATATCGTCCATAGAGATTGGTCCTAAATTGACATTCCATGAACTTCGTCTTCATATTCATATATATGTCTGGTTGGTTGGTGGTGGGTTGGGTTGACGGGAGTCACACAGAGAAACTTTCAAGTTTTACTTTGTTTCTTCCATCGACTTAGTTGCTGTAACTGTTCCACATGACTCATTTTCATCGGTTCCTTTGAAAAGTTTCTTTTGTGATGTTTTCTTCTGGTGATGCACATGCTGTTCTGTAGCCGATTTCATCAAAATTGCAAAGTATACTTATCTAGTAAAGTATACTTTGAGGGAGTAATCATTTATTTTTCCCGAAATGTATTATTTCATATAGAACTAACGACTGCATATATTTGATGTTTAAAAGTATGAATGATTATTATACTGAATGTATTACATTATCACAGCCAAAATGGCTGTGATAATGTAATAAATTCAGTATAATAAAAATTAATAAATTTATCCTTAAATTGAAACTTTCTCCCTCAAAGTATACTTTGCTAGATAAGTATACTTTGCCATGTTGGTGAAATAGGCTATTGGTAATTGAAAGTATTTAATACACACTCACTATTCGATGTGTGTGCAGTCAATGGGAATCCATGTATGCATGTCCCTTCGATAATTTGTAGAACTTATAAGTCAAACAGTTCTTACTAAATCGGTTTAATTCGCCATACATGTACACGGTAAAGATGAGGAGCTAGACCGGTTCATGGTTCGATAATGTTAACAGTAAAAGCATCATTACATCGATGTGTATATGTAAAACGTCTAGCACACCGGTCTAGCACTCCGTGTCGGGGCTGGTAAAATGGTTAAAATAGTTCCTAATTATGATTCGAAACCAGTAAAGATTGATTGATTGATTGATTGGTGGTGTTGCAGTTTCATTAACCCTTAAAGGTACATGCCCACTCAGTAGGTACAAAATGTTCTTTACATCAGAGATATCATCTGAGACATTTCCTGGCAAAATAAACATTCATGCGCCATTATCTCACGTACTGATTGGCATTATTATACATTTTACATCAGACGTAAATTTACACACTGATATCATGGGCGATAACCGTGTTTGCTTAAAATGTTAACGGACATTACTATTTAATCTCTGTATTTATTTTATGATGTGCAATGATCATATTTTAAAATCTGTCGAAAATATTATTTTTTCAGGTGACGCATTTCTTTAGTATAAATAATTAAAAAATATCATGCCTCATTTGCATATGAAAATAGCCTGATACCACCGCGCGTCACTATCAGTTGTACACTTATTTAATTCCTATAAATGACATTTTGGGCTTACTGAGTGGGTATGTACCTTTAAAGCGCTGGAAAGAAAATTGTCGTCTGCTGTTTTAAATATTTTTATATTTTCTGCTCAAAAACATACTGAGACGATTCTACTGCGCTGCCAAAACAGGTTTTTAAAGAGATTAAAATATACAAAATGAGCAGACGGCAATTTTATTTTTCAGCGTTTTAATGGTTAAGGGGTAAACTATTGATATGGCACAACTTGAAGTACAGTATGCACTGCTACAGTATGTACCAGAACATTCAACGACATTACAGATTGTGCATAGCAACAATATCAGAAAGATACGGTAACACATATACAAGACATCATCAATTCAAGTATACAGATTCCAGATATCTATGATCATTATAGATATATTGAAAACTGATTGAAGATCAATAGTTACAATAATTCCGCCACGGAAGGGTGTCGCGCCTGAAAATGCCTTATCGGTACATCGCCAAGTTTACTTCTGTTTTGTGAATGAAATAGTTGGCCCCGGATCGAGTATATTAAAACTTACAAATGACGTCATTGGGGAAACCGCTGACAAAATTTTCAATGTATGGAAGCCCAAACTTGTTAGATTTTTTGTTGTCGTATTTCAGTACTTGCATTAATATGGGTATTAATATACGCTGGATGTGTTATACTGTCATTAATTTGTTCCCTGACTGTAAGTTATCACCTTAAATACTGACGTATTGACCCCCTTCCATGAACGTAGAATTGACACTCATGTTGGCGTGTATTGGCCACCATAGACAAATGTCAATCAGGCCGAATTCGGGAATGTCACTAAAATCCGCTGTAAATCCATCGATAGAGAGAGAATGAGGATTAAACATCAGTTAGACCTACACGTGCGAGTTTTGTTTCGCACAGGTGTCGGGTGAGTTTAAAAATAGGCTGTCGGAAGGTCAAACTTGATGTAGTTTGTGTGTTAAACGCGTCGCTTGTTTCGGAGAGCATTCGGAGGGGAGTTAACTGTTACTAAATTTAGCGATGACCGCAAATGGGGGCAAATCACGCGCAACAAAATAATCCGATGTATTTTTGTATGTAGAACATCCGTTGTTGATATTGTGAAGTGCAATATTGTTTTCATAATATTGTTTTCAATTAGCTGTTGCGTATGACAGTTAAACGTTGAGTAACACAATGCATTTTGTTGTTATGGTTATTCCAAGATATCACTACGGACGTGCCCATCGAGGGGGGTCTGGGGCGTGGCTAACTGTCCGAC
This sequence comes from Conchocele bisecta, assembly GCA_029237695.1. Classification (NCBI taxonomy): domain Eukaryota; kingdom Metazoa; phylum Mollusca; class Bivalvia; order Lucinida; family Thyasiridae; genus Conchocele; species Conchocele bisecta. The sequence goes on along the minus strand of CM055266.1, from coordinate 43,101,609 downwards.
GCGATTCCAATACATAGGCTACCCTATGTAATAATAGGCATTTAAAGGTGACGGGTTTAAACCAGTTTACCAGCCATGGCAAGCGTTATTCGCATGTGTTAGAGCACGGTTCGTCCTCATGTAAGAGGAGATAATCCGCGAGCTTCAGCTCACTGATTATCAGTCGTGCATGGGGACAACCGTGAACTAAGTGATTTATCCCACACTCAGCTTGCTCATATCCATACTAGTGTCTAGTTCTCTTAATGGCACGGGTACACATTCAGGAATATAGCCAGGACTGAGATAGATATGTGGCTGTGACTGGCAAACTGGGCTTATGGGATTTGTGACATGTGTAGATCCTGACCAAATAGCGCACCCATGTACATGAAGCCTGTGTTGCTATGTTGCTTGCTAGAAGCATGGTGGATGCTTCGTTGATGGAATGGCGAACAGTGCAGCTCCTGATCAGACTGTGCGGATGCACAGGCTGATCTGGATCTACGCTGGTCGTAAAACCCATAATCCCCATTTCTCCATTCAGCGCCACATATAAGTATGGTCAAATGAACAATTATTACCTTATACTGTCAATTCTAGCAGCTAATATATTCCACGAAGGATTGGCTATCGGAAGTTCTGTGACGGACCACCTACGTCACATTCTATTCGCTGAAGGAGTTGCCGCCATTCACGTGCCAGTCGTTGTAAGTAATGGCTGTAGTATTCCGCAGCTACTTGTGTACATTTTGTGAAGGTATCGCTGTGGGACACGATTGCCGTAAGCGTTTCACCTATAGCACAGCACAGCTTCCTGATATCGATCGTGGGAACGGACCGTGTGCTCGCAAGAGTTGTGTATCACGGTCCGGATCAGTGTGCGCATTAACGCAATCTTATCATATAATTTCAAAATATAGACCATAACTATAGTATAGTGCCCATAATAAATTATACAGTTTGCAATGGTCAAACTATTCAAGGCTCACATTCAGTCTGCTGGAAAGGAACATGATGCAAAGTTAAACCCACAGTTAGATCATGGTTCGTTCGTTCGCTTGTACATGGAGATAATCCGCAAGCTTTAGCGGATTATCGATCGTACATGCGTAGGAACGTGATCTATCTGTGTTATCACATCCACATGTCCATATATTGCCTATGTGCTGTGTAAATGCAGAAACAAAACTCGAATATGTACCAAATATGTGATAAGGGAAATAACTGCACGGTATTCACATCGTGGGCCAAAGTTTTATGCAAAATTTATATATCAAATTCATTGTTGTCACCAGTACAAACTAAACGAGTCTGCAGCGAGACGTGCTGTCACAATAGTGTATGCATTTGCTCAATGTGTATGATCACGTGGTTACAACAACAACCAATAGTACTGAAACTTCCAGAAGCCCTCCGATTCAAAGTACATGTACGTATTCTTTTATTTTGTCCTTATTATGTAACGGATTTTTATGAAATATGGCGCATCAAACGCGTCTTGTTAAGCTACATTTTGGGGGTCTTGATACTTTGGCCCAAACTTCTGTCGTTTTTACGAAGAATCGATTTCCGTGTCAGTAGACACGGAAATCGATTCTTCGCAAAAACAACATACATGCAAGTATGTGCCGAACTCCCGGGACAAACAAATGCAGCTCATGAAGACGCGTTTGCTGCGTCATATTTCATAAAAATTCGTTGCCTATTAAGGAAAATATCACATAATACTTACTTTGGAGTGGGCGCGCTTTCAACATTTTGAGCCATTGTTGTTGTTGTTCTAACCACGTGATCATGCATCTTGTTGCTGGCACCCGATAGAGCAGGCTGTAATGTTACATGGGTGATGGCACAGATACACGGAAAATGGTACACAACAATATTAGCGTAATTCTTACAGTTATACATAAAATATAAAACACTGATACAGTCATAGATTAATACGTTTCAGGTAAAACATCTCCACATTAAGGTGGCAGAACCTGCCCCTGTTGTTGGTTATGTTGAGATAGATCCATCTATCGGGAGAAACACGATATTTGAGTGGACGTATACGACGGAAACTCCCGATGTAAAGCTGACGTCACCTACTGGCGAGTGGTACGGTCCATCATCTACGCATAGCAGAGTCGATACAGAATTGCGGGTTGTTACATTAGTATTCCCTTTAGCCGAGGTTAGTCAAGTGGACGTAGGGCCTAGATGCGTTTTACTATCAAGTTATGAAACACATGAATATTTATTGTTTTTATTTGTCTCAGCATTTGCTCGTAAAATGGTGCAGATTATTGACTTTCATTGGTTTAAACATGACCGCGAAAACATCATTGTCTGCATGCACAATGTAGTTAACAACAATGAAAAAGTGTAAACGACATGTAGCCGTTTGTTTGAGGAGCCAGGAAAAAAAGATAATCGTTTGTACAGACCGATCATTTTCCGTACGTTTTCAATTCATTTTTCATTTGTTTCGTTCGGGAACCTTCAGCAAATATTGGCTGTACGTGTTGGATTGAAGTTGTGATGTCTTGTGTAACCTGTGTAGCTATGTCAATCGTCCACTAATCCAGTCCACGATAATTGTTATACACTACCGCCTGCGCTAATCTTGCCAATATGTATCAATATCTGTATTTCAAAATACAGTGCCTGCAATCAAGCATATTGATTGACTGAGCCTTAGCTGTGCTACAGCTCAGACTCAGGCAATCAAATTGCTTGATTGCGAGTTGACATTGCCAATATAGATTAGGAACGTGGATAATCGGGGCATGATTAACACATGCGGGTGTGTAATAATAGATGCAGTTGAAATACCAAGTCAGAAAAGTACAATAAACTCTCCTTTCAGTCTGGTTCCTGGAAATACGAACTGCAAGCCACGCCTGGAAATGACCTCGAGCTGAGCGTGACGTCATTACATAGAACCGATATCAAGGACGATCCAATTGTCATCAAAACGGAACTATCGTCTGCTGCTGAACACGTGACTCTGTTTGTTGACATTACCAGCGGAACATATCCGGTGGTTGGTCTAAATGTATCGGCGACAGTGACGTCACCAGGCGGTAAAAATAGCGAGGTGATATTACAAGATACTGGCGCGGGTAATTATGCTTTTTCAGAATATTTCATATAGCGATCAAGTATACATGACATGTATATATATTAGTATTACTTACATTGGTCATCATATATTGAATTTTAATAAATTAATTTTGTGCTAGGGAATATGAATATTTGAACTATAATTATATTATTGTTTGCCCCCCACCTTCGCGTACATGTTTGAATGTAGTCCCGCCTATAAACATGCATTGCGATGCGATACTACTAAATTATTGACGGTTTGAAACCGAATCACGCAATCCATGCACACGTCTGAACAAAATGAGCACAACATGAAGTTCTGACAATAAGGCGTCTGATTCTAAATATTACTCTTTACATATTGAATAAGTTTAATAGATATCGGAGAGAGTGTTGCAATATGTGATTACATGTATTTTGCCTTCTTTTTCAATAAAAAGCATGGTTTGACAGCACGTCAGAATCATTTCCATGTTTGTAATCGCTTCTAGAGAGATCACGTGCATGCCCCAAATGACCCAACATGAAGCTTTCAGTTATGCTAATATACAATCACGAATGCTGTGAATGATTGCTTTGATTGGTTGAGATATGAATATATACAGTGGAACCTCTCTAAACCGGGAACCAATCTTGGTCATTTATCTCAGGTGATAATGTCTGTTCGTGATCGCATATCACACAACTATTGCTCAGAATTATAAAATGCCTGGTTTACAGTGAAACCTCTCTAAGCCGGACACCCTGGCGACCTGCCAGGGTGTCCGATTTAGAGAGGTTTGCCAGGGTGTCCGGTTTAGAGAGGTTTCACTGTAATTACATTTGCAAGAACGTACTTTCTACGTTGATTATATACGAATTATTTAACACTGGCGTTTGATTTTGCAAAGGTGCTGACATAACAAAGCAGGACGGCGTTTATTCTCGCTATTTCACGAAGCTGGACGAGAGCGGATTGTACCACGTGACCATTGATGTAGTGGGAACTGATGGCGATGTCTTCGTAAAGGTGGAAGGCGTTAGTGTTTTATCTGATACAGATGGTATGTTTTGTAGAATATTGCAGTATGTACATGCATATGTACATATGCTGAGGGTTGCGTTTGTACTCGTAAAAGTAGTACACCTTTCACGACAATATGCTTCGACAATCGTAATTATGTATAAGACAATCATCCACATATACAGTACATTCATATTATACAATCAAGTCATCGAGCGTATTTACATTCGTCTACAACATTTGTTTTACTATTATAATGCAGTATGCATTGTCTACGTGTTTAATACATGACACTACATTAAGTTAATGTAACCGCGGCATTCGAATCGTTGGCATGGATTAGGCGCATTTTCTATTGAAATGTTATAGAGAACAAGGTGTATGATCACGTGGTACTAACAACAACAACAAGTACTGAAATTTCCAGAATCCATTTGATTCAAATACGTATTATTGTATAGTGTCCTTATTATGTAACAGATTTTGATGAAATATGGCGCATCAAATGCGTCTTGTTAAGCTGAATTTGGTGGTCTCTGTACTTTCGCCCAAACGTCTGTCGTTTTTGCGAAGAATCGATGTGTCGGAAATCGCAAAAACGATATAAGTCTGTGCCAAATTGCCTGGACCACCAAATGCAGCTCATGAAGACGCATTTGCTGCGCCGTATTTCATCAAAATCCGTTGCATATTAAGGAAAATATCAAATCATACTTACTTTGGAGTGGGCGACGTTGTTGTTGTTGTAACCACGTGATCATGCACATTGGAGAAGCAACCGCTCAAGCCGATCATGAACATAGAATGCACATATGTGCTCAAATACAGTATGTTCCATGTCTACATAGTATGCAGTGAAGCCTCTCTAAACCCGATACCAAGAAAACACATTTGATATTATTTTTGATGAGTTTATTGGTCATTTATCTCATGTGATAATGTCTGTTCGTGATCGCATAGCGCACAACTATGGCTTGGAATGATCAAATGCCTGATTTACAGTGAAACCTCTCTAAGCCGGACATTCTGGGGACCTCCCAGGGTGTCCGGTTTAGAGTGGTTTCACTGTATGAACCAAATGTATTATATTTTATGTAGTATCATACTTATCACGTATTTAATTTGAGGTCTTTTCAAGAAAACTCTCACCAAACACGTGGTACCATGGAATATGACTCGTCGCGTATACGCCGGGACGTTCTTCCACGCACACAGACAATGGGTGTATTCTAATAACGGAAACACAGGACAACCAGTCTCCAAAGACGCAGACACTGTACACAATACCCGTGATGATGAAATAGACAGCGCGGATACTGGTGTAGATATTGACGACGCCATTGTTGACATAGGTGAGCCTATCAGAGAGACAATGCCTGACACAGGTAATGGGGATACAGATGTACATGTAAACGACCACAGTGTGGCTACATGTACATGTATTAACCCGTTTCTCACCCCCAAGTAACTGGAATGGATTTTGATATGTTAGTTTTGCAACCAAACCAACCGGCACAAAATTATTTTCAGACTAGTCCATTTATGAAAAGGGGATATTTTTGTTCTCTAAAATATGGAAATTACTTGCAAACAGTGCAGATCCTGATGAGACGGCTCGTCACGAGCCGGCTCATCTGAGTATACACTGTTTGCCAATGCCACTATACAGGTATGTGTTGTTGAAAGGGTTAATATGCCAAATGGTACCGTAAAAATGGTCAGCGGGTGTGCGGAAAGTAGTCCGGTGAACTACGTACATTGTAGTCCTGATGATTCTCGGCAAAACCCAATCAACTGTTCTGCAAGTCTCATTCAGAAAGATGTGTATGCGTGTTTGACTCCAATTACATGCACGTTAGTTGGATATTTAAAACATACCCAAACATGATGGTCACGTGGTGTAAACAATGTCATTTAATGAATTAGTAAAAACCTTAGCAGTTATATCCGGCCTAAAACTAAATAAATCAAAATGCACAATACTAAAAATAGGATCCCTTAAAAATAACGCAAATGCGTGGAGCAACAGTAAACAGTACTGTGTAACACGTGGACATCAAATCAAGCCTTCACTTTAGGAATAACGTTTACAAACACGAAATCAGAACTGCATGGACTAAATTTAGAAAACAAAATAAAATCGTTCCAACATGTGTTAAGCAACTGGAAAAAAATGGAACCTTACACTAATCGGAAAAATAGCAATTCTTAAAACTTTCGCTTTCTCAAAGCTTGTATATCCTTTAACAGTCCTCACACAACCACCAGACAAAACAATATCCGAAATAAATAGCATAATGTTTGATTTTTATGGGATGGTAAACCAGATAAAATATCAAGAAAACATATTATTCCAGACTACAAGGATTACGGTTTAAAAATGATTGATATACTCATTTGTTCATTCACTGAAAGCCTCCTGGATAAAGCGTATTCAAGAATCACACAGTAATTGGAGCAAAGCATATAAGGCCGAACTAAATAAATACGGCGGAGAATTACTCTTTAAATGCAACATTAACCAGTAGGATGCAAAAATATGTGTAGAAAATATACTTTTTTAAATGAACTAATTATTTCATGGAGTAAAATCAACTTTAAAATGTTATCTGAAGATTCGTATAAATCAAATGAAATTATATGGAATAATTCAAATAAAAAGAATTCAAACGGAAATACCATATTTTATAATGATTGGTTTAAACAAAGGAATAATGTTTATTAAAAATATATCTGATTACAGAAAAAAAGACTTTACACATTTCAAGAAATAAAACAATTGTTCAATTTAAATACCGGTGATTTCGTAAAATATTATTCGCTACTAGGAAGCATTAAACATGATTGGAAAACTAAAATTAAGTCTGAAACAATAGATTACAATACACCGAATTTCCTTTTTCAAATAATAACATCGAAGGAGAAAATAAGTAAATTATTATACAAAAAGCAAATAGAACAATATAAAACAACAACTACTAAACCTCTCGTTAAATGGGAAAATGAGCACAAAACTGAGAGCGTTTCAGTACAAATATTTAATGCGAATTATTCCAAACAACGCATTTCTATTTAAATGTAAAATAAAACCATCCAATTTGTGTGAATTGTGTCATATGTCTCTTGATTCAAACAAGCACATGTTCTGGGAATGCATACACATACAAGCTTTCTGATCAGATATAAACGAATTGCTAAACCGAACAATACAGTATAATACCTTATTAACATATGAAACCATTTTATTCTGTATTATTCGGGACACATGTAAGAAGAAAATACCAATTATGGGGTTTATAATTCTTTTGGCAAAATACTTTATTTTCAAATGTAAATGCAACACATCATTACCACTAATCCAATTTTTTAAATTATATATCACAAACACAATCAAAATAGAAGAAACAATTGCCTTTATGAAGAATTATATGAATGTATTCAACCAAAAATGGAATGATTTTATATTAACTATCTAATACTATCAATACATTATTACATAGTTATTAACACTTTCAACCCTAAGGAACTGGAATGGACTGTGATATGCTAATGTTCCGACCAATCCAATGGTCACAAAATGATTTTCAGATTCGTCCATTTATGAAAAGGGAGTGTTTTTGTTCTACGAAATATGAAAATTACTTGCAAAAAGTGCAGATCCTGATGAGACGGCTCGTTACGAGCCGGCTCATCTGGATCTGCACTTTTTGCATAAACCGATATAGCGTGATTTCGGGTTCAATGGGTTAATACACATTTTTTAAGAACCATATACTTAAGTTACAATGGTGAAATTACCCTGATAGTCAGGAACTTTTAGAAACATATAATCGTACAACTCTGACCTACTTGAAGAATATACTGGCGTTGTAATTAACATCATTATATTCTACCTACAACTATGATTCAAACAAAATACATCACTCCATTTATCTGTCTCCATTATCCATTATCTCCATTTATCTGCTATGTTTTTCTTGCATTGAATCACATTCCCAAAAACATAATTGACGCATGAACTATATTGTCATGAAACTGATGTAGATTTTGATATCATTTAGTTTTGTTTTGTAATATGATACTGTGTTCGGACATATCACCTCAAAATAGCAAATGATATGTGTAGTATTTTCTTTTGCACAATTAAATCAGTATGTGAAATGTTACAAAGGATCTACTTTACGTTTATCATCCAAGTGCACTGAGAAACTCTTATTTTTGTTGATATTATGTGACGATACGAAGCTTGTTCTTTAATATATGCCCGACAGCAGTATCCATTCATGTTTGACATTTTTCCATGTATATCGTGTCTATTTCCTGTTCTTTGTTATATAATACATGTATTAATGAATAAATATGGAAATGAAAAAAACAACAATGTCGGAGCCGGTGAACATTTCATAAAACTAGGAAGGAATTAAATGATCGCAGCATTTAGTTCCTTAAAAACCCAATATGTGAACAATAACATACTTACAATTAGCCAGATTTATAATGCAGTCGACCATCTGAGTATTGATTTTCCATTTAATGTCGAACAGGTAATCATTAAAGGTACATTCCCACTCAGTAGGAACAAACTGTTCTTTATAGGAATTAAATATGTGTATACTTGTGTCGCTATTCCACTAGTTCTAAAAATGACGAGTGCCGCTATACAGATATAATCATTTTGTAATATTTATTTTACTGATAGTGACTCATATGCAAATGAGGCATGATATGTTTTAATTATGTATACTAATTAAATGCCTAAAAAAAAGAATTCGCCAGATTATAAAGTATGATCATTGCACATCAACAAATAAATACGGATAATAAATAGTAATGTACTCCTTGTGGAAATTTACGTCGGATATAAAATGTACAATAATGACAATCATTACGTGGAGTAGTGGTGAATGAATGTTTATTTTGTCAGAAAATGTCTCAGATGATCTCTCTGATATAAATAACATGGTGTGCATACTGGACATGTACCTTTAAATCAATTCATATCTAACTTATTTGGGTTAAATCTTACAATATGTGAAGTAAGTGGAACGCGATACGGGCCAGTGATTGGCTGATACAGTATGGCTAATTGTAAATGCATTTAATGTTTTCTAACCTATAGGTGGACATAGCAGAGGGGCGGTGTACGATATGATACCGCCATGCATAATACATGACCTAACGGTGAGCGGATTGCTGCCGTACAGACACACGGTGATACTGACCTGGACGGCGACTGGCGACGACATGGATACAGGCCAAGGTAACATGTGGCTGTAACTGGTGACATGGAGATCTCTGTTTTGTTAGAAACTATTTTGTCATGAAATATTGCACATGTTATTATGTGCAAAATTATAGAGCGTGTCTCAGTATGTGGTGGTGACTGTGACTGGTGATTATGGGATATGTGGCCAGTCTAGCTCTCAATCAGCTAGCACACTCCTGCAGCCTGAGAAGGAAGGATATCTACACTGACTGAATGTCGAATATTGCAGACCCCGATCAGACTGAACCTGATAACGATCTACAATGCATAGTTATTGTTAGAAGTTTGAGGGATGTTTAAATGATGAGATGGCAGCAAACAGTCCAGACCACCCTGTGTATCCAAAAGCCCCATTTCCCCAGTCACAGCCACAAATGTGTTTATTTCAGTGGACCATTACGAGTTGTTTGTGGGACAAGACATCAAAGACATAAGGGATATCATCAGATTCTCTGAAACCGGAACTCACAATGGTCCTGGGAAGATAACTCTGGAGTCACATCCGGTCACCTGGGCAGCCGGAAATAAAGAAACGTTGCTATGGGAACCAGACATGCACACGCGAACTAGCGTGTATGCCTTCGCTGTACGTGGTGTAGATAACGTGGGTCAAATGGCTCCTGTTTCTAATATTGTTGCTGCTTCTTTGTCATTTATAAACTGAACTTCCAGTCACTATAGGTCACGAGAAAACTAATTTTGTCTATCTGTATTTGCCGCACTTTCGTCCCAAAAAAACTAGGCTTCACGGCAAACGTGTACTTTTTACACACATAGTCTGGTATTTACAATATGCAAGGATTTGCTACTCATGATAACATACGAACACTTGTCCTGTAGCCTATTTCACCAAAATTGCAAAGTATGCTTTTCTTGCTAAGTACACTTTGAGGGAGAAATTTTCTATTGAAGGATAAATTTATTAATGTTTATTATACTGAATGTATTACATTATCACAGCCATTTTGGCTGTGATAATGTAATAGATTCAGTATAATAATTCTGCATACTTTTAATCAATGTTGGTGAAATAGTTGAAAAATGGTAATGTTACAAATGTACACATATAGGTGAACATGCTCTCTTTAATGTCTCCATTCAACGCGAATGCACATGTAACAGAGAAAAGGTCGATCAATTGTATCAATACAAGAATAATTATAACTCACATTTTACGTTGCATGCCAACAATGCACTAAATGCATATGTTGAACAGTACTTCAAGTAACCAATAACCCAGTTTTCCAACGTTTCGGCATAAGGACTTTATCAAAATGATCATGGGATGTATCATGACCATCGTTTGATCAAGGGCTTCTGCCGAAATGTTGGAATATTGGGTTCTTTTGATCAAGGCCGTGTTCCGAAACGTTGGAAGAGTGGGGGTTCTTTTGGTCAAGGCCGTGTGCCGAAACGTTGGAAGTGTGGGTTCTTGTTTACTGAAGTAGTGTGTGCAACGTATCGTATGATTGCGGAAAGCATACTAAAATGTATTATACAGAGAAACTATCAGGCTCGTGTCTTTTGATATCAAATTTTTCAGGCAAGGCTAGGACCTGATATCAAAAGACACTAGCCTGGTATTCTATTTATCAGGTAACGTTTTATGCTCGAAAATTACCACATATGGCGTCGTTATGTATGGACAGAACGCAGACTTGCTTGCGTTGCGTCATTACTTTTACGTTATTCGGCACGTGACCTCATCCGACCGATGGAACATCAGTTTTCAATTCGTTGTAACCCGGATGTTTGTATCAGATCAATGCCTGATACAGCAATATGTTATCAGTCAGTACGTATTCGGTCAATACAGGGCATGTTACCTGATACAAAATGAATGTAGGTGTAAATGGCGAGCTTTCGCATTCTTGGAACCATCCTGTCATCTATTATCCAATCTCCATAATCACATACAACGCATAGTTTTCTTAATTTACCGTACGAGAAAAAACAGCGAAACCATCATTTACTGGTTGCTGTGTGTTGGAATCAGCCTGTCGTGTTCGTTCGTGTGTGCACTTACACGCTGACCCCACTGTACATGTTACTATCTTCTTCCGTTTATAGACCAGGGGCCCGTTTCACTAAACTTCGTACGACTAAAATGTTCGTAAGTGCAAAATTATGATAGTCTGTACATTTTTCATGAACAATGTTTTCTTGTAAACACTTATTGGCTTTACATTTATTGAGCATAGGCTGCATATGCATATGCATCAATTGAAATTTCCAGATGATCGTAAAATTGCACTTACGGACATTTTAGTTGTACGAAGTTTAGTGAAACGGGCCTCACGGTATGGGATCATGTGGTCTATTGTTTACACTGGATTAATGGCGGCATTACTTATGTAGTTAGTCTAAACATTATGCAGAGAAATTTGATTCGGACGGAATCGAACGTTGTTTAAACTTGGTCCGATTCAGATTTCTCTGCAGAATGTTCAGACTAACTACATAAGTAATGCTGCGAACGGCTGGAACCTAATCATCATTACAATGAAGAAATCGCAGTAGTATTGAAGAAAAATAAGATTTTCCTGAAACCTCATGGGCGCCGCCATTAATCCAGCATAATCAATAGACCACGTAATCCCTTACCTTTTAGACTACAGGAATCTGCTGTAGGAAGTTGTCGCATATTATAAACATTATAAGTCCAACTACACAACCAGTTTTGTTGAACTTTTACATCCCTGATAAAATGTTAAAAATAATGTCGTTTGTTGCTTACAGTTATAAATCAAACCCAATTATATTTCAAAGTGATTAAAATTAGTGTAAATCCTACATTTACAACTTTTCCAAGGTCCACTACATAATGTATGCGCATGCTCAAGTGCATTTCCTTTTTATATGATGATTTACGTCAAAGTCAATGACGTAACGTCAAAATAACACTATGCTAGTAGAACGTCGCTCAGAACGGAAAGTGAACATACATTGTATGTATAGGCCATGTCTTCACAATGATGTGCATTTATCATTCTGGGGCCCGTTTCACTAAACTTCGTACGACTAAAATGTTCGTACGTGCAAATTTAGGATCGTCTGGAAATTTCAATTGATGAATTTACATTTATTCAGCATATGCAGCCTGCTCAACAAATGTAAATCCAGTGCTAATGTGAATTTTACAGACTATCATTGTTTTACATTTACGAACATTTTAGTCGTACGAAGTTTAGTGAAACTGCCCCCTGGAGCTTATTCATATAAATGTATTCACTCACTTCTACCACTCGCTGCCACGGAAAATGCGCATGCTCATGTAAATCATTTGTATTTGGAATCATATCCTTCTACATCCATTCATGTAGCATCCTTGCCACCTTTATACTCGGGCGGCGGCTGGTCGTAGGGTGGAGGGGCTTCAATTTTGCACCAAGCGGGGTTATCGAAGTAGTCTGGCGGACTGTACACGTTGTCTACCGGAACTCCATCTGAAACATACAAATTTGTCCGTCAACGTACGAACAGATAAAAAACAAAATGTACTCCAGTGATTGATTTCGTTATGTATTGTATGACCCGTATGACGAAGAATAGAGCAAAACGGTTGAGTGGAATTCAAATGAAGGGGCCAGTGGTTGAAGGGGGCTAGCCCCCTTCTACCACTGACCCCTTCAATTAAATTACAATGAGGGTATTAGGTGAGGGCTGTAACTAATGTTGAGAGAACTTGTAGCCCGAGCCTATTGTATTTATATGCAATAAACTATGTTTAAAGTAATTAAATTACAACCATATATATAACAGCTTACGCATTGGAATCCATTTCCTTACAGATATATAAAATATATTTATAATAATATTATCATACCAAAACATATGGAATGGGCATTTACGGAAATGAAACACTTCAAACAATCGGGAACAGACGATATTTATAATGTAATGTTTCCGCAACTACGGAATTGGCCGAACTTTCCCGAGCGCAATTTGAATCTAATTAATACTCCGAATATTTTATAACCGAATATAACGACCAATGCCCTGGTCACCTACCGAATGCTATTGTGTATATTTCCGGCGGGTAATCCTCAACAACGGGTGAATGTTGACGCCGTAAATCGGTTATCGTCCTCTCCTGTCGCCCACGTAAACGTTTAATCCAACAAATCTTTAAGCAGACTGCCAGCGGAATAGCCGCTATCCCGATGCAAATAAGTCCCATGTATATTGTGGGCAACCTGACGAGTTTTTCATCCGGGTATTCCGGTCCTCTCTCGTCTGGTAACCTGGGTAAATTCGGCAGAGTAGTGTCACATGGTGTTGTTGTTGTAGTTACCGTTGTGTCGTTGGCGCCACCTGTCGGATTACCGCATGGTATTGACCAGCTGAGAGTTTCTGCAAATGATTACGTTTTGTAATTTACACCACCACCTGCGCTAATCTTGGCCATATTTGTAAATGTGGTTATTACGAAATACTTGAATATTGTGTTTGAAAGTAAGCGGCTTGATCGGTTGTGTCTGAGCTGTGTGGTACAACTCAGGCTCAGTCAATCAAACTGCTTGCTTTCAAGCGCAATATCCAAGTATTTTGAAATACTGACATTGACAACTTTTGGCAAGGTAAAACAGGAGGCGGTAGTGTAATCAAGAGAACAGATCACCTAAACGTATCACTATTCCGCTACTTTTGCCAAGAACACAGGCATGTCTTTTTGTTCATAAACGTACGTCTGAACATCAGAGCAGACCATCAAATATATATTGTTACGTACATGACTTCCATTCTGAGATATCGCTCACACTCGTATTCAAATGTACAGCGCGGGCTGTTTGACCATGTACGTAGATAATGCTCATTCCGGGGCCAAGCCAACACCTACGTAATGCATGTGTCTCCTGACATGACTAGACAGCGCCATGACGTCACCAGACCAGTTCACAACGGTCGCATTGGAATTTGAATACGCGACGTGTACTGCCCTCCCAAGTCAAACTGCAGTATATGTTAAACTGTACTATGATGCTATGCTGACCCTGTGCACCAGGTGGGGATGATTGCACAGGGTCAGCATAGCATCATAGTACAGATACTACAGTTTAACAGATACTGCAGTTTGACTTGGGATGATTGCACAGGGTCAGCATAGCATCATAGTGCAGATACTGCAGTTTAACAGATACTGCAGTTTGACTTGGGAGGGCAGTGTACTGCGGTCCCGGAATATGTATGTGTAAATCAGCTGTTTGAATGCCGCAGATTAACAAAGTACCAAACGTATAAATGACAGACGATAAGACGTTGCTGGAGGTCAATCGATGAGTCCAAATATAGGTAGATCAGTAGCCTATTTCATCAATATTGCAAAGTATACTTTAGTAGCAAAGTATACTTTGAGGGAGAAATTTTCAGTTTTTTGAAAAATTTATTAATTTTTATTATACTGAATTTATTACATTATCACAGCCATTTAATGGCTGTGATAATGTAATAAATTCAGTATAATAATTCTGCATACTTTTAATCATGAAATATATGCATTTGTTAGTTCTATACGAAATAATGCATATCAGGAAAAATAAATGATTGCTCCCTCAAAGTATACTTTGCTAGTAAAGTATACTTTGCAATGTTGATGAAATCGGCTACAGGTGTGTTATCGTATGATAGCCTCGTTTTCGTGTATAATAACTACACGATAGAGTGCACGTGCATGCCTGTCAATATAATAGTGTATCAATGTGCGCCAAATAGACATGTAGTGTGGCATCGAAGCCGGAGAATATCCATACGTTTGCAGAACTTATGTTCATTTTATCTGGTCGAGAGTTCGAACCTCACAAAACGCATTACTTTTGTCGATATCATTCTGTTATTTTTATGACTGGTTGCTGGGAAGTGAATAAGTGAAACGGCGATGGCTCTGACTATTGCTGTATGACCTCAATATGACATGGTCGGCGAGAAAATACTCCCACATTCTTCATGTACACACATATGAAATGTGCATTTAGTTATTAGTTTTCTAAAAAGTTAGACAACGCTTAGCTAATGTATTTGAAAGAGCAACACACGTAAAAAAGAAATGTATAATAAAGTATAAACAGAATCAAAATATATGTATGAAAAACATAGATTCGAACTCACTACCTACGGCATTGACATCTAAACCCTCGACTACATAACACTTCGTGAGAAATCTCAAAATCAATATTGAAAAGGAATACTTGCACGGGTATATTTATACCTCTCTCACCTGTTCTGTGTTTTGTTTATGACCGGTTTGTTTGTAAACAAGTAGCAAGTTATCGTCTGCGGATTTATTTTTTTTATACTGCATATATGCTGAACTGCATGATATTTCCGACAGAAATGTAACAATAATACTGTTTGAACCCCAGGGGCGGCGGAAGCGGGACTGAGAACTTTGCTGAGAATGCAGGAAATGGCGTTTCACACCACTTGGATTTCACTTGTCATGCCCCCCGGACCCCCTTAGCGCTATCGGGCCCTTCGGGCCCTCAACATTGGGCCCCCCAATAATGTTCGGCTTCCGCCGCCTATGAACCCGCGGCCTACGGCATTGTGGTTCAAACAGTTCCTTCGTGCCACGGCAAACGTTTACCCACGGCTGGACATGGTCGAACTTTATTATATTAGTGTTGTTTTGCGGTCAAGTATGGAAGCGTCCTGGTGTCAATGCTAGAATATATTTATCTCCTAATTAGGAGATACTATCTCCTAATTTGGACTTAGTGTCTCCTAATTGGGAGTCATTATCTCCTAATTAGGACCTATTATCTCCTAATTAGGACTTAATATTACGAGTTAGTATCTCGTAATTAGGAGATAGTATCTCCTAATTAGGAGATAATATCTCCTAATTATGAGATACACATTGTTTAGCATTGACACAGATAGTAAGTCCTATAATATCTCCTAATTATGAGATACACATTGTTTAGCATTGACACAGATAGTAAGTCCTATAATATCTCCAATTAGGAGATACACATTGTTTAGCATTGACACAGATAGTAAGTCCTATAATATCTCCTAATTATGAGATACACATTGTTTAGCATTGACACAGATAGTAAGTCCTATAATATCTCCTAATTATGAGATACACATTGTTTAGCATTGACACAGATAGTAAGTCCTATAATATCTCCTAATTATGAGATACACATTGTTTAGCATTGACACAGATAGTAAGTCCTATAATATCTCCTAATTAGGAGATACACATAGTATAGCATTGGTACCAGGACGCTTCCATAGTCAAAGGCACACATCTTATTGCAGATAAATGGCAACGACACGCACCAAAATTAAACACACACATTTTACATGGTACACGTTTTAGAAGGGTTCTACTGTTTTTATCAGGTATATTTGTAAACAAAATTACATATGTATACGTAATACCGAATTCTTTGTACTTAACACAAATAAAGCCTATTTGTCCAGTAATCGACCGTTGACATTGGGATTTATACAATTACGAATATTTCGAGTGGTCAGTGTACCAATTTTACACCGCACTTTAATGGTTATGACCAAACATGTACATGTACTAATTGTTATTTCTGTTAAGGTGGTCCACCACCATTGATTGTTCCTATATAACATAACCATGTACATAATATATCGTTATCGTTTTCAGGCTACATGAGCAGGCCCGTAGCCAGGGGGGGGGGGGTGGGGGGGGGGTCGGAGCGGTCGGACGACCCCCCCCCCCCCCGCCCCCCCCCCCCGCCCAGCCTCGATGTACACTTTTTTAGCATCGAGGTCCACTTTTTTAGACCACCCCCCTATATACCTCAGGCCCATTGGGCCTTCGAAACGACCCCCCCCCCCCCCCTTCAAACAGGTCTGGATACGGGCCTGATGAGTTTATTATGTTATCAGGAGCCACACTGGTAACACATCCAATAGGTTTCTAGGCACAGCAACATATATATAAATACACATTGTTTTAAAGTCACTCTTTTTATTAATAAAAAGAGTGACTTTAAAACAATGTGTATTAAATGTTATTGGAAATTACTATATAGAAATAAGTTATATATTTGAAATAAAGATTTCTCGCTCTCTAGTTGTTGATTGCATACAGATATCGACAACTGAAATGCACGTTGTAGAGATATCTACTTGTAGTTTATAGACCTGAAACATGTCTCTATTTGTGCTACATTTACGTACAGACATATCTATGAAACGCGTAAAAAAATCACTTTGTACAGCAAAATAAAGTTTTGTGTGTAAAATTCCCAATTGATCATGTTTTTAACTACAGCGAAACCTCTCTAAACCGGACACCCTGGGAGGTCCCCAGGGTGTCCGGCTTAGAGAGGGTTCACTGTAAATCAGGCATTTGATCATTCTGGGCCATAATGATGTGTCGAATTAAATTATATCGTCTGCTTTTGCTTTTCGATTTTCAATTTGTATCACCAATTAACAGCATTTTAGTCTCATTTCCAATGGAAATGATTCTCAAGTGCCATCAAACTATGTTTTATTGAAAGAAAAGAAGACCAAATAAAATACAACAGCAGCAGACGACAATTTTCATTTCCCGCATTGTGCGGGTGAAAAAAATTAACTACTTTTATCAATTAAAATGTTGCATTAAAAACTGTCGTCTGCTGTTCATTTTCTATTTTTCATTTATCGCCCTCAAAAAACATGTTTTGACAACACATTAGAATCATTTCCATTGGAAATGATTCTAAAGTGATTTCAACCCATGTTTTATTGAGAAATAAGACAAACTATGACAACAGCAGACGACAATTTTAGTTTTTCGCATTGTAAGGGGGGACAATGAACGTTCTCGTATCTCACCTTTAAAGCATATCCATACGCCGATAAGGACACATTCAGTCAGTGACGATACTTCCATCGTTCTTCCATTCATTAAGGATGTGTCCACCTTATGCAACTATATTTCAAATGTATCCCCAAAACGTCCGCACTTTCAGAACAAAATATTAACGAACTGCTACTAGTATAGGCAGTGTCGGTTGGTATAAATATACGCATGTCACAGAAGTTCATTCGACAGTGTTGATCTAGTTATAGTCACGTGGTTAAATATGGTGGCTAGTGAGGGACATTTTAGTTCCCAAATCGTCGTCCAGAGACAAACATTAAAACTTTCATGTCGTGACTTCTTTTTTACTCCGCGTAGAGACGGAAATTAAGAATACAAACATTCGTACAGTTTACCTCATGCCAATTGATCCGGTGTAGTAAGGGTGCCTGCCACCAGATCAGGACAGTGTCAGTGTAATATTTGGCTGTGAATGAAGAAATGGGGCTTATGGGATTTGTGACCAGTGTAACTCCTGATCAAATAGCATACTCCAGGCCCGTACGCAGGAATTATTTTAGGGGGGGGGTGGGGGGGGGGGGGGGGGGGGGGGGGCGTTATCGACGGCGCGAAGGGCTAAACATTGTTTTTAAATCATCACAAACTGATTTTCAGACCAGTCCATTTATGAACATGGGGCGTTTTTGTTCTCAAAATTATGAAAATTATTTGCAAAAAAGTGCAGATCCTGATCTGGATCTACACTGTTTGCCAATACCACTATACAGGCCTGCGGGTTAAGAGTGAAAGGGTTAAGGGGGGTGCGTACGCACCCGTCGCACCCCCTCTGCATACGGGCCTGTACTCCTGTAGCTTGATAGCAATATATACTGTATGTTGGAACCATGGCGTGTGTTTCATTGACGGAATGGCGAACGGTGCAGATCCTGATCAGACTGTGCGGATGCGCAGTCTGATCTGGATCTACACTGATCGCAAATCCCATAAGCCCCATTTCTCCAGTCACAACCACATTACAGTTGGATTGTACATGTGTACGTATATCACTCAGCCCATACATGTATATTCGTGCCTGTATGTAACTTTGCTGCTGAGCGGACGTGAAACCCAAATAAATCAATCAATATACATATAGTATGTTTGAGCATAATCCCCGACGGGTGACGATATTGTTCGACCATCAATCGTGTAAATCAACATAACTGACCAGGCGAGTCCGGGGTCGGAGAAAGTCAATTTGAACGACACTGGCTTACTGTCAGCTTAGTTTAACCCTTTGAACCCGAAATCCCGCTATAGCGGTGTTTGCAAATAGTGCAGATCCAGATGAGCCGGCTCGTGACGAGCCGTCTCATCAGGATCTGCACTATTTGAAATTAATTTTTATATTTTTTAGCACAAAAAATACCCCCTTTTCATAAATGGACTAGTCTGAAAATCATTTTGTGACAATTAGATCGGCTGCAAAATGAACATATCAACATCCATTACAGTTACTTAGGGGTGAAAGGGTTAAACAATATTTATTTCTAGTTATGACAAGTGAGATATACATACATACAATTGAGAAGAGGATTAGAAAACAAGCTTTTACACTTATGTGAATTCTTCTCCTGTCAGCTTCTAAATTGACCCCTGGCTGAGTGTATAACTGATCATCGTGTGTGTACATACGTTCATATATTTAATGTTCGAATAACGGCCAGCACATGCCGCGGTGAAACTATGTGGACATGTATGCTGATCTGCACAGGGTTCCATGCATTGGATACTATGTCTTAAGGTCCCATATCTCAACCGTTGGCCCAACTTTCCACCCGACCTGGTTTGTTTTTAACCGATTAGGTCGATCACATCATTTCTTATTTGTGTGGTGGTTTATTGTTGTCAATTTGAAGGGATTACTTGAAGAAGGGTGCTAGGTCCTATGGGACTTAGCCCCCTTCTTCCACAGACACTTTCAATTGTATGACACGCGTTATAATTGTAACAGTTTGTTTTTACCGATGATCATCTCACCCACATTCTCCCCTCCCCACACCCCAACACACACAGGTAAGTCAACCAATCGTCATACCTGAGATACGGCTAAAGATAAAAAAAAACATGAACTCATCTAATATGAATGACATATCGAATGGTTCAAACAAGAAAACTAGAAACATGGGGCTTATGGATTTCTGCGACCAGTGTAGATCCAGATCAGCTGTGTATCGGCACAGACTGATCTAGATATGCACTGTTCGCCATTCTATCAATGAAAAACCCGTTGTGCTGCTTACTATCCCGAATTTCAGACATGAACATTCGGGTTAGCTTCTACAAGCAATATATATAGTAATCAGGATACAGGAGTGTGCTATTTGATCAGGCGCTACACTGGCCACAAATACCACGAGCCCCATTTCTCCATTGACAGCCACATGTTATACTCATAATTGGTATGTCTCATTTGTGACATATATCTGAGTCAAGGTGCATGATCACGTGGTTACAACAACAACAACGTCACCCACTCCAAAGTAAGTATTATTTGATATTTTCCTTAATATGCAACGGATTTTGATGGCGCAGCAAATGCGTCTTCATGAGCTGCATTTGGTGGTCCAGGGAATTCGGCACAGACTTATGTCGTTCTTCGCAAA
Source organism: Conchocele bisecta (assembly GCA_029237695.1). Taxonomy (NCBI): domain Eukaryota; kingdom Metazoa; phylum Mollusca; class Bivalvia; order Lucinida; family Thyasiridae; genus Conchocele; species Conchocele bisecta. The sequence continues at coordinate 43,080,823 of CM055266.1, read as the reverse complement.
AACGACATAAGTTTGGGCGAAAATACAGAGACCACCAAATGCAGCTTAACAAGACGCGTTTGATGCACCATATTTCATCGAAATCCGTTACGTAATAAGGACACTGTAAAAGAATACGTACTTTGAATCGGTACTTGTTGGTGTTGTTAGTACCACGTGCTCATACACCTTGTAAATGTTCATCCAGCTTAGATCCTACACACCGAGCATAATGTGATACAGTTGCTCCCATTGATGGAATAAATCTCCATTTGTTTCTGGGGGTTGCGCCCCTTGACTATGAAAATTCGGCATTTGCCAAACATGTCCTGGACAATTTGTTTACTTAGATTAGAAACGATATTATTCGGATAGTTGGTTCCTTAGGCAATTGTTGCAGACGTGAAGAGGTTGTTGTCATAAATCGTTCCGTCACCTTACCAATCAGGAACATACGAAACGTTAATATTTACAAACATGTTGACCGTGTCGGCTTTTGCTTTCCACTGTCCACGGATTTTCAGTCGGAAATGTAAGTAGATCTACGTCTATAATAAGAATGTTTCTGTACTCAATAGCGAACCGGTAATAACATTGGGGATGTAGTTAAGGCAGCCATCATGAATTTCAAAATGGCCGCCATCCAAACTGTTTTTGTCAATTTCTCGGTCTGGGGGAATCGTGGAGGCATAATAACTAGTAACCATTCAATACATCTCAATAGTGGCTGGTTATTACACAATGCACAAAATATATGACTAGAAATCACTCAATACAGCTCAATGGTGGCTGATTATTATACGATGCACATATTTATATGACTAGAAATCACCCAGTACATATCAATGGTGGCTGATTATTACACAATGTACATATATATGACCAGAAATCACTCAATACATATCAATGGTGGCTGATTATTAGACAACACACATATATATGACCAGATATCACTCAATACATATCAATGGTGGCTGATTATTACACAATGCACATATATATGACCAGAAATCACTCAATACATCTCAAAGGCGGCTCATTATTGTGCAATGCATACATATATATGACAATTAATCACTCGATACATCTAAAAGGTGGCTGATTATTACACAATACACATATATAATATATGACTAGAAATCACTCAATCCATCTCAATGGTGGCTGATTATTACACAACACACATATATATATGACCAGAAATCACTCAATACATATCAATGATGGCTGATTATTACACAACACACATATATATGACCAGAAATCACTCAATGCATATCAATGGTGGCTGATTATTACACACTGCACATATATATGACCAGAAATCACTCAATACATATCAATGGCGGCTCATTATTGCGCAAAGCATACACATATATGACAATTAATCACTCGATACATCTAAAAGGTGGCTGATTATTACACAATACACATATATAATATATGACTAGAAATCACTCAATCCATCTCAATGATGGCTGATTATTACACACACGTATGACTAGTAACTAAGCAATACATCTCAATGGTACAATATTATTACACAATGCACATTATATATGACTAATAATCACTCAAAAAGGCCAAGTGATTCATGTTGTATTACACAATGTCAAAGTTGATAGGCACGTAACTCAGATAATGTAGAACATTGTATGTTCAGTCATATTGGAACGTATACAGACGGCTAACTATGACATACAAGACACAATGGGATATCCGAAAACATGACTCATGATGGTGGTAATAACCACAGTATCAACTCGTTCAACTTAGAACTTAATGTACTTAATGTACGTAATGGTTAGTCAGTCCTCATCATCATCTGCATCTTGGACCTGTTTTGTTCTCTCATTTAAACACATCTGTCACCCTTGGCAAGCACAGAAAACAGCAGGACAAGTTAGAATTTTGGCATCCACATTTTTGAGTTTTGCATGACATGTGACTGGCACAAGAGCATTTTATCAGCTTCAACAGCTCCACAGGTGCTAATGGGCTACCATCTTGGATAGTGGTAGGGGTGAGTTAGTTGTGTGTTGTTTCTCTGGACCATCCATATACAGCTGTATCTAAAGCTGGTGGATCTGGCTATAAGGAACTCCTCCATACTGCAACTTGCATGTGGGCTCTGGCAACATTCTCTCTGAATGCTTCGTCTGTCGGGGGTAGAGAGGCAAGTTTTGGCGCACACGCGACACTCCGGCTTACTTTTGAAGTCCATACTTTGTGTCGGGCTTCCGTCAGGGATTTACATCGAGTCTGACCATAGCAGGCCAACATAAATGGCGTGGCTTGAGCTATTGCGTCTGATAGAGATACCAGTGTCACCAATGTAGCTAAGTGAATACGACCTGGATTTTGAGACTTTCAGAGCCACGCCTTTGCCAATCCCACAGTACGAGGCCACTGTGTCACATCCAGTGAGACCATGAGCAGCTAATATATCTGGAATAATGTTTCTATGCTTTTCCACTGTTTCATTAATGTCAATAACTGCTCGAACGTGCGACGGAGAAACCATCTTTACTTAGCATGGAAGGTCACCTTTGTAGCAGAAATGTAACAACAATACAAATATGTCAGTGTCATCAACAATTACTAAAGCTGCTTTGGCCCCACACTGGACACTTTTTGTACTACAATGTTATCAGCTTCTTCGTGCGTAGTGATATCGTTTCGTTTGATAACTAGGCCATTGTTTATCTCGACTGGCACTGGGTCGCTGCTGGTTACAACTAACTTATGTAGTGTGAAGTTATCCTTGTGTGCTATGAGATCTTCACAGATGAGATCAATTAATTGACCCTGCTAGCCCTTTTGTCCCTTCCGATTCTGGTCGATTCCTTGGAACTGCCTTCTCTATACCTGGATATACATGTATATGGTGGACTACTCATAAGATCAGATATGTTACTCCACTCAAATTCCTGAACACAGCTAGCATGATTAAATTAACATGCATGTACTCATATTAGATGCTGGCATTCAAAATAAATATGCACCACTGTACTGTTTTCATTTGGCAGTGTAGTTAAATAAGTGTTATAGACCAAGATGCAGGGTATTTGTGAATACTGATAACTGTAATAGGTGTATTTACTGGCCATGTATGTGACACAAATTAACAGCTCAGCGCAATATCTTCTTCCTGGATGTGGTATTCAGCGACTCCCAGGAGTGAATATATTATGCCCGTATACAATTATGCCTCTGTATTATACATACCGATCGAAAACGAGGTAGACATCACTGATTTTCAAGCGAGTGTGGATGTGCCCTCGGAACAGATCCAGGTAATCTTGTACACAGTTATAGACACAACAATTATGCCTCTATCAGGGATCAGTTTATACGGCGAAGTGGGTGATTTTGTCTCCCTAAATGGTCCCACTTCTCCCTATTTTGAGCTGAGGGAGAAGTTGTTCACTACAGTCAAATTTCTACAAATTATTACGAAAACGTCTCCCTTTTCTGGAGACCTATCTTGAACCCTGCTCTATGAGTCCTCCAGACCGAGATATTGACAAAAGCAATTTTGGATGGCGGCCATTTTGAAATTCAAGATGGCTGGCTTAACTACATCACCAATTAGTATTGATGTTCTTATCATGTTCACTGACCCTGAAAACCTAGGTATAGACACCAACATTATCACTACGAGTCCCCCAGACCGAGATATTGACAAAATATATTTTGGATGGCGGCCATTTTTCCAAATGGCCGCCAAAAAAAATGCTCAAGGGTGACAATTCACATCGCAGTGGATTTGATTCACCAAATGCCCAGTGATGAATAATCAACAATAAAAAAAACTATACCAGAGCATTTTGGGTTAGGCCAAAAATCGGCCTCCCGCTACCAGGCTATAGTATGTGATTGGCGGTGTGACACGCAGTGAGCGCGTGCGTGGGCGGTAATATGCTTTGTGTCGTGTGAACTGATGGCAGCAACGCGTACAATCAGTTCTAAATATAGCGGCTGAACATTTAATTACTAATTTAATAGATATTGGTGAAAGCATCGCAATATGCGATTAATTGAGACTAAATGCTGTTATTTCATTGGTCGAGAAACTAGGGTAAACAACAAATAGCATTTCAATCCACTAGTCTTTCGGATGAGACTTGAAACCATGGGTCTGTCTCTATCTATCTGTTGCCGAGACTGGAGAAATGGAGGCTTATGTATTTTGCGACCAGTCTATATCCAGATCGGCAGTTGCATCGCTCTGTCTGATCAGGATCTGCATTTTTTACCATTCAACCAATAAAACACTTGTTCTACTTCTAAGAAGCAATACAGATCAATACTAGGCTACATCAGTGTGTCATTTGATCAGGAGCTACTCTGGTCACATATTCCATAAGCCCCATTTATCCAGTCACGGAAACATTTTTGTCGTCATCACGGAATTATTCATATTTATATCAGGCTGCTATCATGATCAGGAGCTACACTGGTCAAAAGTCACCAATGCAAATCTCGAGGAGGGATATTATATTGCCAACTATAATTAATTTCTACATAGTTGTATTTTATTTTCTGCACACATCCATCGCTATACAACGTAGAGATGTATGGTGTCATTATTTGTATTGATTATTTACATTCTCTTAGTTTCCTATTTGTTGTCATCATCGTAATTATTTTCGTCACTCCTTGGTTTTCGCCTTGGTAATACATGTTTAAAAATGCGTCTATTTATTTTTCATTGTTTCTTACAAATGGCAACATTGTATACGTCCAATACATATATTTAAATTAATGTTTCTTTCTCTTGTGTTCAGATTCTCCCTGCCAGTATTTGCACGTGTGTGCATTCATCTTCACGTCTGCCTGCATGTTTGTTGGCTCGTCTTTGGAATCTGTGTTCCGTCAAACACCCGGCACCTGTTTCCTGGCTTGTCTATTCTCCCGTTCTTGTGTGTTGATCGCGTGGAGGTCATACGCCCGTCAGTATCAAGGTGCATGATCACGTGGTTACAACAACAACAACTTCGCCCACTCCAAAGTAATTATTATTTGATATCTTCCTTAATATGCAACGGATTTTGATGAAATATGGCGCAGCAAACGCGTCTTCATGAGCTGCATGTGGTGGTCTAGGGAGTTTGACACAGACGACTTATGTCGTTTTTGCGAAGAATCGATTTCCGTGTGGAATTGATTCTTCGCAAAAACGACAGAAGTTTGAGCGAAAATAAAGAGACCACCAAATGCAGCTTAACAAGACGCGTTACGTAATAAGGACACCATAACAGAATACGTACTTTGAATCGGTACTTGTTGTTGTTAGTACCACGTGATCATACACCTTGTGTTGGCGTTTTCAATTCAAACATTGAAATGATCGTTATATGTGACATTGGTAATGACTTATATATTACAATATTTACAAAATTATGACAGTTCTACAGCAGACAAATATTCTATTTCTTTTCTACTTTTTTTTCAAGCGGATGTGCTTGCAGTTGATTTTTCAAGTGGTCAATAAATATATGTACAAAATAACGTCTTTAGTTTCTTTCATTTTCTCGTCATTATATATTTTTTTGTTTTTTTTTGTTATTATATGACCTTTTTTGGTGTAACCATACCTGCATGTGTAGTAATACGGCGATTTTGATGCGGGCAGTCCTTGACATTTCGCTAATAGACTAATGTCAGTAAAGACCACATATTTCGCGATAAAACTACAGTGTATGGCTTGCAAATTTTCTAGATTAGTTTTATGAATGTTTTTGTTTTTTCTATTATTTGTACTTCATTTCGACGGGGTCACCTACATTCGGCCGAAGTAGGTGACGTCACGGTGAAGCTTCGTTTTCTTCGTCGTGGCTATGCCGAGTTTCTCGCTCCAGTACTGGCAGATATCTGCAATAATAATAATAATAATACAGTTAATAATAATTAGTACTTAGAATACCATCCGTCCGCCTGTACGAGGAAATAATCCTCGAGTTTGTGTGCCTTGCCATCACAAACGGACGGTACCATTAGCAATACATCTATATATGACTGGAGAAATGGGCCGTATTGGAATTGTGGGTATTCAAACTCCTGATACTTTAGCACGCTGCCCGAAACCTGATAAGGATCAAAACTATTAACATGATTAATTAGATACATTACATATCGATGGGCTAGTAACATAGGGTCGTAACAGTTACGACCTTATGTTACTAGACCATCGATATGCTTTATTGAGTGAGTGCCGAACAGTGCAGATCCTTGTCAAACTGTGCAGATGCGCAGGCTGATCTGGACCTACACTGGTCGCATAATCCATAAACCCAATTTGACCCGTCACAGCCACAAGTGGCAGGGAATCCCATGAATAATAACATGAATGCAGTTAGGTTTTCTGGATGTCTTGTTTACTATATTTTACTGTAATAATATGTGACCCACCAATATAATAATGGTCGTATTGAGTCGGTGACCAGTATAACTCCTGGTCAGAGAGCACACTCTCGCAACAGATGAATTTTCGTTGGTGGCTGTGACTGGAGAAATAGGGCTTAGCGGATGTATGATCAGTGTAGCTCCTGGTCAAATAGCACACTCATGTCCTGATACCCATCTACGGTATAGTCATGGTTAGAAGCATAGTGGGTATTGTATTGGCGGATTGGTGAACAGTGCAGACCCTGATCAGACTGTGCGGAAGCACAGGCTGATCTGGATATACACTGACCGCAAAACCAATAAGCCCCATATTTCCAGTCACAGCCACATTTTAAGAAGTGTTTATTGAACTTACCAGTTCTTTCTTTCTCCGTAAACTTCTCCGGTGCGACTTGTACATGTATCCGGCGATGGTCATATCCTGAAAATGAATTGAATGATCATGCATGGCCCGCCACGAAAGACTGGGCTTGTTGGATATGCAACCAGTATAGACCAAGATCAGTCTGAACATCGGTGCAGTCTGATCATAGTATACACTGTTTGCTATCGTGTCAGGGAAACCTTTTTAAACATGAGCTGCATTTGTTTTAGTAACTCACACCTATGTATATTTAGGCTTGCGCCATTATACATGTAATGTAATTTTAGTCAGGCTCATATAATGTATATAGTTTGCTGTCAATCATTAGTTCATTGCATGTCTTTGAACTGCTTTCTGAGACTTTTGACAACAATTTTGACATGTGAAAATAGAGTACAACAGAAATGTTGTTACCATTATTTGAACTAGTTAAAACGGTTCAAATCATTGCCAAAACAATATACCTTAGATGCGAAATAGGAAAAAAAGACTGTGGATCGTATTTTTAATTATTGTGTCTACGGGTATTCCACATGTAATGGGCTAATGAAGAAAAATAAAAGATTGTACATACCATTCTGGCCGAACATTGCACCGAGAACATTTCCGTTATCCACGCCAGCATCGATCTCCGTGGCGCCATTATTGACCTTTATCTCGTTTTCCTCCTGTTCGGCCTTCATGGATTTCACAGCGCCTTTAATGGCAGTATCTAAAATTTCTTTAGCCCTTTCAGCATTGGTAACTTTCACAGCACCCTTGATAACTGCGTCAAGAATCTCTTTGGCCATTGCATCCATCTCGCTTTTCTCCTTTTCGATCTGCATGACTTTTACAGCTTCCTTGATTGCAGCATCGACGACTGCTTTGACCCTGGTAGCCATCTCGTTTTTCTCTTTTTCGATCTGCATGCCTTTCACAGCGCCCTTGAGCACAGCATCGACGACACCTTTGGCCCTTGCATCCTTCTCATTTTTCTCCTTTTCGATCTTCATGACTTTCACAGCTCCCTTGATTGCAGTATCGACGACTCCTTTGGCCCTCGCATCCATCTTGTTTGTCTCCTTTTCTATCAACATGACCTTCACAGCGCCCTTGATTGCTGAATCGACTATTCCGTTGGCCGTAATATCCAACTCCTTATTCTGCTTTTCGATCTGCATGACTTTCTCAGCGCCCTTTAGCGCAGCACCGACGATTACTTTGGCCCTGGCATCCATCTCATGTTTCTCCTTTTCGATCTGCACGACTTTCAGAGCGCCATTGATTGCCGAATCGACGATTCCTCTGGCCCTGGTGTCCATCTCGTTCTTCTTCTTTTCGATCTGCATGACTTTCACAGCGCCCTTGAGTGCATCATGGACGATTACTTTGGCCCTGACATCCATCTAATTTTTTTCGCGCCTGTTTTAGCAGAGGCGCGACTATAGTCGGCGCTTTTTCCGTCGTCGGCGTCGTCGTCCGCGTCGTCGTCCGCGTGTCGTCGTCCGCGTGTCGTCGTCCGCGTCGTCGTCCGCGTCGTCCGTTTTTTTTGTAAGGCAAATGCGTTAAAGTTATTGTTTTTTCACAACACGGTCAAATGCCTCGGCAGGCGCGATACCGCTTCCTTGGCGGAATTCTTGTTCTCCTTTACGATATGTATGCCTTTCACAGCGAACTTCATTGCAGCATCGACGATTCCTTTTGCCCTGACATCCATCTCATGTTTCTTCTTTTCATCCTTTATATCATTCACAGCTGCCCTGATTGCATCATCGGCGATTTGTTTGGCCTTTGCATCCATCTCAGTTTTCAGTTTAGCCGTCAATGCGTTTACAGCGCCTTTGATAGCATTGTCAACTATCACTCTCGCATGTGCAGACATCCTCTTTACTTCGTGATCTGCCTGTGCGATCTTTACTGCGTTATTTACGACATCTGCGATAATCAGTTTTGCCTCGAGTTTCACGGCTGCATGTAAAGCATCAGCAACGAGCTTCCTTGCTTTGTCGTCGAGCTCCTTCTCCTTCTTATTGGCATCGCCGATATCAACATATGCTTTTCTGCAATTAGCACCTAACTTCTTTTTTAGGTTGCCCTCTTTCTTGGTCTTACTTCCTTTAGTATTTGCCTTTTTCTTCTTCTTCCTTCTCTTCTTCTTCGTCTTCTTATTACCATCATTTTCAACCTTGCACACTTTTGTATCCTCCTCCTTATCGACATCCGAAATATCATTTCCGAAAGATTCAGCTTCCTTTCTCTCCATCTCCCGAATCTCCTCAGCCACTAGCTTGATTGCTTTCTCCAACTCAATGATCTCTTGGTCGTACTTTGTGACAATCTTATCGACATTAGCCACCTCCATGTGTAACGGCATGTCCTATATATAGTCGGCTCAGGCCGCGGTGTCAGTCGTCTGTGGCTCCATGGAGACAAGCTGCTCTCTCTCTCTCTCTCTCTCTCTCTCTCTCTCTCTCTCTCTTCTGGGCAGCGGTCAGCTCCTGTAACGCATTACCACCCTGTTATGAGGAACAATTACGATACTTTTCAGATTTTAAAAACGATTCACATAGTATGTGGTTGTGACAGGAGAAATGGGGCTTATGGGTTTTGCGACCAGTGTAGATCTAGACCAACCTGTGCATCCTCACAGTCTGATCAGGATCTGCATTGTCCGCCATCCCATCAATGCAACACTCGTGGTTCTTCTAACAAGCAATATAAATCATTACAAGGATACAGCAGTGTGCTATTTCATCAGTATCTACATTGGCCACAAATACTATAAGCCCCAGTTTTTCTCCAAACAAATCTACAGTTAAGGGAGAGGAAAGGAAGTAGCCGAAATATAGACATTCTGCCGTAAAAGTTAGACCACACCAAATAGTTTTACTATATAATTTAACCGAATGCCATCCAATAAGGCCAGTCTCTCCTACTTTCACTATTCGTATGGATGCTGTGGGACCTACTTGTACATGACATGCAGCCAGTCTGTACTGGTTCTGCATGAATTAAACAATAGGTTCACTTAACTCCTAAGAGAGACATATCCAACCTCGTCATATTACCCAATATTGTTTACATGTTTTGGCGACGGCAACTCTGTTTACGTCACGTGACCGACAGGTTCTGTGTTTTCTTTTAAGTGCTACAAATATGCTGAAAACTGGTGTTAAGATCACCCCAAAATGTTCCTCAAGTGAAACTGGGTAGCAATGGATCAATATTTGCAAGCAACCTGTGTCTCTGACCTCAAAACGCCCGCACTATTGTTTTATACCGGACTACTTATGCATACCCCCTGGGCAATTTCGCGCCATTTTGTATAGTCTAACCTATAAGTGTGCCAGTCTCACTACAAATCATTCTACAATATTCACTATTCAAAACTAGGTTCTATTCCTTAATACAGTACCAAGTTTGGAGCAAATATCTCAATAGGTTGTCACACAGCAGCTGTGTAACTCCACCATGTGACTGTCCGCATTCCGCCTTAAATTGAGCTACTACAGAGCTATGGAGTATTTTAATAGATAATGGATTAAAAGCACAACAGTCCATAAAATCACAAAAACATTACCCGAAATAGTGTTATAGCTAACCATTCTACATATAAAGACTTATCACTCAAACCATACCAACATGTATGCCAGTCTGGAATGGTCGACAGACAAAAGAGTACTGACTTGGAACGGTCAGTCAAGACATTTGCTTTATGACACAGGAGGAAAGGAAAAACAATGTTTTCTGAGTACTAGTGTATTGGTACTATACCGATATGCGAAAACAAGACATTTACGCCTAATTTTGGCAAATTTTGGAACAGCGTCGCGATGTCTCGCCACTTTCCCGAACTTCTTCATTGTCCACCAGGCAGCCAATATCGATAAAAAAACAACTGAAAAACACACGACTGTTTTTGGTGTTTGTTACTGTCACATTCCAAGCCCAATCACCTACAGGTAATTTGCATACACGGGGATATTATATTTGACAAATAAAGCTGAGAAATCAAGATTTTAGAAGATTTTGAAGGCGATAATTATTTGTCTGCGATACGAAAAGAACAAAATTGTTCCTTGTTACACTGGCCCGAACAGAAGCACAATTGTGTGCAACGCAAACCAGCCGTCATGCATTTGCACCTCCCGGAACATGCTTGTTTACATCCACACCTAACCAGTTACTGGCACCCCTTGGCTGCTTCTGGTAGAGTATTCCTGTATGGTGTCCATGGTGAATCATCACACAATTTCTCCCAACCCTATGAAGAAGGTGGAGGAATCTGAGGATCACCTATGAGACCTAGATATGTTCCGCCTGATAGACTGCTCTATTGACATGTTGTTCCAGTGCAGCCAATGTTGCAGGAATGTTCTCAATCTTCCGATTTCCAAATGCAAAGAGCTGCTTACGAGCATCATTCACATGACGGTGGGCTGATGTTCTCTGGTACAGAAGGACGACGTACCTATCGATTTCATGTATATCGTCACTTGGAACTTGACTTGGAGCACGTGATAAGCGGTCAAACATGGGTATCAGATGAGGCATGGTGCGCGAAACAGCCCGTTTACTTTCCAATGCTATACAATACAGAAACCGTGTCACATCCTGATATTGCATGCATTAGCAAAATACACCATGATGAGTCGGTGCCTAATGCTGCAGAAATCAGGTGACATGGTATATATAACGTACCTTAGCACCATGGCCGAACGTCACCCATAGTTCACAGTCATGTAAGGTGCTTGCAACAGCAATGACGAGAACAACCACGTCACTTTCTGTTGCATGTATCAATCATTGCCTTGGACAATCCATGATGGACTGAATGTGAAGCATGAAACAGGAGTCTGGTATCAGCTTCTTCTTGAGTACAGAACAACGCAGAGATATCTGACATGGGAGATAAAACAGCATACTGGCCATATGTGGATATGATCTGCTTTCCTTCTGTGGGCTGGAACTCCTGTATGACACTGGCAAGGCAAGACGGAACAGACCAGCTTTGTTCTTATCAACACAAAGGACGTTTTTCCAGTTAACTGGGTTTGTTGTGCTGTTGGCTACTCGAAGTCGAAGCCCAGTATCACGAATCTGACGTGTTTGTACCTTGATGCTGTCCTCTCTGTAGTCATCCCAAACCACATGTACCCGGACAATATCTCGCAGCATAGATGCCAGCTGTGCGTAATCCTGACATGTCTTGATAACCACTCGGGCTTTCCTGGGATCAAGTATGTGCACAAATCCTGCACCAGCAACAATTCTAACATCAAGGCTTGGAATATCGTCCGGCTGAGGTGACAAGTATTCAATGAACTCCATCATAACAGATTTAGCAGTTTGGTGCATGGTATTATTTGATGCCAGCAATGAAGGCCATGCATGGTTTTCATGCTTGGAAAGGGCATCCATGTCACTGCTTCTCGCTTGGCATCATATATACATACTTGAGAAGAGGCGAACGTTATTCTGTAAGGTGGATTCCTTAAAATAGATGTGGACTTTGTAGATGTATGTCTTAGTAGTACTGGCATTGAACGAGGGCTGACTAGTCCTCGGTAAGGCTTCATGGAAAGGTGTTGAGTTGCCTACACGCCCTTTTACGAATCTCTGGCACTTTCTTTTCCCAGTGTATTCTTCCAGGCATTACCACTTTGGTATCAAGAGAGTAAATGTATGTACCTATGTCCATAAATGCGTTGCCATGTTTTTACATTGCATCAACCACACCACGGACATGAGACAAGATGGAATTCTGCACGCTGGTGATTTGTTATTGGTGCCGCTCTACATCTGGTATGTTCATACTATGCTTGTGATCATACTATTTCAGCAGTATAGCTGTTTTGTGCCAGATATCATCCAGCTCGTCAATGCTGCCTCGTTTTCAGTGATTCCTATTACACCACCATATTACCCTTTACCATTGCATTAAACTGTTCATGGACTTGATAATGAGCCAGTGCTGAAAACTTGTGGTTGGATTTCTGTGTAACAACGTTACCACTCAGGAACTGTCCATGTATGGCCAGGAGATCTCTCACATGTACGGTCATCCAGCGAGCACAATGATAGTTGACAAGAGCGAACATCCATGGGATGATCTTTCCAAGTAATTCCACGAAAAGATCAAAGTCTCTCTCACGCTGTAACCTGAGAAACTGTAGCAACATGAGTTCCAGCTCCATAACCAAACTGGGGATGTTCAGATTTCATGTGCTTACACGACTCTTCAACGTGCAGCTGTTCTTCATCAGGTGTGTTGGAATGAGTACGATCGTTTAAGAAGAAGAAGAATGAAAAGGGCTGCAGCTGTAACTTTTTATGTGCCCATTGACCTCTGGATGTATGTTAGCCTTGCTCTTGCAGTGTATTGGCCCGCTTAACTTATTATTATTACACATCACATAACAGGCTTTGTGCCACTTGGCATTATGATTGACTAGTGTATCTTCTATGCCATTACCATCGTCTAATCAAGAGACATTAAAGGTACATGTCCACTCAGTAGGCACAAAATGTTCTTTATATCAGAGACATCATCTGAGCCATTTTCTGGCAAAATAAACATTCATTCACCATTACCCCACGTATTGATTGGCATTATTATACATTGTATGTCAGACCTAAATTTCCACACTGATATCAGGGGCGATAACCGTGTTTCCTTAAAGGTGCATGCCCACTCAGACATTTTCTGGCAAAATAAATTTCCATTCACCATTACCCCACGTGTTTGATTGACAAACGTAACTTTCCACACTGATATCAGGGGCGATAAGCGTGTTTTCTTAAACTGTTAGTGGACATTACTATTTAAACTATGTATTTATTTGTTTGATATGCAATTATCATACTTTATAATCTGTCGAAAATAGAGCTTATGTAGTCACCCCGGCGTCGGCGTCGCGTCGGCGTCGGCGTCCCGACGCGTCGGCGTCGGCGTCACCGTCACGCCTTGGTTAAGGTTTTTAGTCAAGCTTGTATATGGAATACTCCTGGCCCTACACCCACCATACTTGGACAACTTCGTCTCCTAATGATGTACATCAACAACCCCTGACATATATTGACCTTGACCTACATTTAACCTAATTTTACTTAGTTAATTCCCCTTGGTTATGGTTTTTGGTCAACCTTGGTTAAGGTTTTTAGTCAAGCTTGTACATGGAATACTATTGTGCATACAGACACCATACTTGGACAACCTTTCCTCATAGGGATGTACATCAATAACCCCTGATCTATATTTGATCTTGGCCTACATTTCCTCTTGAATTACTTAGTTAATTCCCCTTGGTTAAGGTTTTTAGTCAAGCTTGTAGATGGAATACTCCTGGCCCTACACCAACCATACTTGGACAAATTCATCTCCTAGTGATGTACATCAACAACCCCTGACCTATAGTTCACCTTGACCTACATTTAATCTTGAATTACTTAATTCCCCTTGGTTAAGGTTTTTAGTCAACCTTGGTTAAGGTTTTTAGTCAAGCTTGTATATGGAATACTATTGTGCATACAGACACCATACTTGGAAAACTTTTTCTCATAGGGATGTACCTCAATAACCCCTGACCTATATTTTACCTTGACCTACATTTAACCTTGAATTACTTGGCCTACATTTCCTCTTGAATTACTTAGTTATTTCCCCTCGGTTAAGGTTTGTACTCAAACTTGGTTAACGTTCATAGTCAAGCTTGTATATGGAATATTCCTGGGCCTACAGCAACCATAGTTGAACAATTTCATCTCCTAGTGATGTACATCAATAATCCCTGACCTATATTTGACCTTGACCTTCTTTTACCCTTTGATTACTTAGTTATTTCCCTTTGGTTAAGGTTTTTAGTCAAGCTTGTATATGGAATACTCCTGGGCCTACAGCAACCATACTTGGAAAACTTCATCTCCTAGTGATGTACATCAATAACCCCTGACCTATATCTGACATTGACCTACATTTAACCTTGAATTACTTAGTTAATTTCCCTTGGTTAAGGTTTTTAGTCAACCTTGGTTAAGGTTTTTATGCGGGCCGCGGCCACCTTCTTTGTCAATCTATGTGTACATCGACAACCCTGGTATTCGAGCTATGCTGTTCTCCTACAGCTCTTGTTAATACCGTACACGAACAGCCGCATAAAGGGAATCCACTTCGACAACGTCAGCAGTCAATAATGTTAATGCTGGTATTTCAGGTGGTATGTTTGAACAAAGGTGAATTATATTGCCTGACTTAGCTGTCGGAAGTACATGTAGTATAAAACAAAAGATTTTATTCCGTTTATTTTGAAAGGTAATAACCCATTGTGCGAGCACGAATGAAAGCACAGACATGTTCTTCTTCTTTTGAACAATAAGGAGCATAACATTAACATAACGTTATTGTGACGTTGGGTTCCATATCACGTGAAGACGCTGCGTTGGTAACGATGTAATTGTCCATGATATATTAATGATGAGTTGTGCATTTGAAATCGATGTAACATGTATCAATCATCATGGATGTGAATTGTCAGTTAACGCAAGGCAAATGTATGTTGCAGCATAATAATACTGGTTATTCAACCAACACTTGAAATCGAAAACTCTTACAAGCAACCTATCCGCGATGATCGGTGGCTGGTAATAATGTGATGTGGTGGCAGTTTCAACATTAGCCACACGAGTGACCGTACAACTTTATGTACATATTGTGCTTGCAAATCTTCTAAAATTATCCCGCGGGATCATAACCCAAACCGCGTAAATATAATACATAATTGGATGTTGTAGTTGCAGGTTATGCATATGGGATGCCCATCCCCCATATAAATCCGCCACAGCTGGAAGCTCATTTTAGATATGTGTGACGATTGACTTTCATATCATGATAAAGTTGTGTTATTTTAATTACTACAGACCCACATAGATAGAAAGAAGTGATAAAAAGATCACGTAAAAACTTTAAATTTCTTTTTCATTTCATTTCAATATGAAATACATTTCAGACACACCGATTGGCATTCAGGGATGAACTATATTCCCAAGGGACGCTTTTCCCCGAATCCCCAATCCCCACCCTTCGTCGCCGGCTCATATGATTGTGCCCACACGTAATTTTCACGATAATTGTTTTATATTCCAATATTATATCATAAGGATGTGTACGGAATTAACTTTGTGACAAAACACGACGCCGGGCAGATTTTGTAGCGTTATACCTTATAATTGTCGCCGTGTGTCTTTCTTGAGGATCGCATTACCATCGCCTGATTCAGACATACATTATTATGCAGTCAGGTGATAAATTGATGATTTGATACTACAACTCGTGTGAAAAGCAAGTTTATGATCATCAAATTTCCAATTAATTTCAAGACTTTTCGAAAACTCCACCGACCTCACTGTGTGTTTTGTGTATTATGTATTGCTTATACACAAACAATCAAGAAGCTACATTGAAATCACTGATTCGGAATCTATTAGAGAGATTTTGATGCATTTATTTTGCCAAATTCAATACAAACCCCGGATATATATGTTATTATATAGATGCGTGTCTACCTCCGGTTATGATGAAATGAGTGGCATTAAATATACATACCCACGCAGTAGACACAAAATGTACTTTATATCAGAGACATCATCTGAGACATTTTCTGACAAATAAACATTCATTCACCTTGTCACTATTATACATTTTATATCAGAAGTAAATTTCCACACTGATATCAGGGGCGATAACCGTGTTTCCTTAAAATGTTAACGGACATTACTATTTATTCTCTGTATTTATTGTTCGATGTGCAATGATCATACCTTATAGTCTGTCGTAAATATTAGTTAGGTGACGCATTTAATTAGTATAAATAGTTAAAAAATGTCATGCCTCATTTGCATATGAAAATAGCCTGATACCACCGCGTTTCACTATCTGTAAGATAAATGTTACTAAATGATTATATCTCTATAGCGGGCACTCGTAAGTTTTAGAACTGGTGGAATAGTGATACAATTATACACTTATTTAAATCATATAAAGAACAGTTTGTGCCTACTAAATGGGCATGTACCTTTAAATGGCATATCATTCGCTAAGTACTGGCTTGAATTGTTCAAAAGTCTCAATTTACCAAGATAATAGATGGTAATATCGTTGATATACACTAGGTTGTTCATATTTAAGATTATTTAGGAATCAAAGTGCATTGTAAGCGAAGACTTCGCTGATATGTAGCCAGTTAAATTATGCGTTCACCATTTTAAGTTCATAAGGACAACCGACCAAAAAGAAAGACAATGTCAAAGAACGAGTTATGCGACAATGTACAGCACCACAAGCATTTCTAAGTCATTGATGCTGCGAGGAACTCGTGCAAGTATCCTTGCTATACTATTTTGTCACGACACCTTGGCCATAACGTCAAACAAGGATTCACGTTCAGTGACGTCACGTCATGATGTCATAATATGTGTACTGAGATAGAATGCATCGCGTCTCATATTAGTGAAAGTTTCAGTAAGTTATCATTTTCCGCTTTCTGTTCACACTTAATGTTAACTGACACCAGTAAACGTAAATGGGAGTGCAAAATGTGAAATTTGACGGCCACGTTAGACAATTTGAATCGTCGTTTTTCCGACGTCGTTTACCGCGTTTTATGACGTTGTCATTAAGCCCGGTTTTCGTATGGCGCGGCCCATATGTATATTTACATTGTATAAGTTTATTATCGACATTTATATGTGGCTGTAACTGGCGAAATGGTGGTTATGAGTTGTTCAACCAGTGTAGCATCCGCACATTCTGATCAGGATCTGCATTGTTTGCCCTTCCATCAGGCTACATGAGTCTGTCATTTGATCAGGAGCTACACTGGTCACAAATCCCATAAGCCCCAGGGGGCCGTTTCACTAAACTTCGTACGACTAAAATGTTCATAAGTGAAAAATTATGATAGTCTGTAAATTTCACATTAACGATGTTTTCTTGTAAATAATTAATGGATTTACATTTATTGAGCATAGGCTGCATATGCAGCCTATGCTCAATAAATGTAAATCCATCAATTACAGACGATCTTAAATTTGCACTTACGAACATTTTAGTCGTAAGAAGTTTAGTGAAACGGACCCCAGTTCTCTAGTCACAACCACATATTTGTAATTATATTTTTGAGCTGTTGAAACAAAATCACACTTCTGTCACGGATGAATAGGCCATTGGTCGTAATTCTAGTAATGGATAAAATAGATGATTCCTCATATTTTATTTTGTTCCTTCTTTAAGAAAATTCATCTCAAATCTCATGTCCTGCCGCAACATGTAGTTCAAATAAGAATAAAATACAGACGTTAGTTAGAAAGCTGCTTATAATTACATGTATTACAGCATGCATGGCGTGGATTTCAAAACTGCTTATTATATATGGCTGTGACCGGATAAATGGGGCCAATGACCTTTTGCGACCAGTTTAGATCCAGATCAGCCTGTGCTATACTCACGGACAAAAGTCTTGTCCCTTTTGTATTAGCCTATTATTTCATGTAATCACATATCGTTTACTAACTTTCATTATATATATTCCAAATATTTCATTTGGGACCTATATATAACACGCAATCAAAAGTATATTAGTTTAAACGAATTTTATTTGAACAACATAAATAAATAGACCTTATCAATAAATAGATCTTATAGATTACCGAACGTGGATATTTCCATAGAACTACATCCGGGGCATCGACTGCCTAGGAATTGGTGGAGTTACCATGTATTGTTCCTTTACATGACTTATAATTTAATAATTCCAGCACACAACTATTTACACAATTCCCTAACATTTGATTGGTCCGTAGCAAGTCTCTGTCCAGAATTTATATCCCAGTAAACTCCAATGCCGAACTACTTTCCGTAACCGTGAGGCGCAGTTAAAATAATTCTTAAGAAAACGGAAAATAAAGACATTTTCTTGATGAATTTATTTCAAATGCTGGAATTATAAGGAATGAATGGCCTTTTTGTGGAATTTATCGGGGATATAAACTTGGAAAAGTCGCGGGAATACTGGACGAGGCCTTCCGGCCTTCGTCCAGTATTCCCGCGACTTTTCCAAGTTTATACCCCGGTAAATTCCACAAAAAGGCCATTCATTCCTATAATAATTTAATAAATATTGTTTAAACTAAGAATTGGCAGATTTTGTCTGATGACGGAACGTTACTAAGTTTACAGTCACTTACAGTCACAAGTCACGTGACGCCAAACAGACAGACACATTCCACCTGTTTTAACGTTCAAAGTTGCCCCCGAATATTTCTAAAGGGACTTTCCATGTTTGGTAATCTATGTTTAAGACAAATCTATACAATCTATTAATTATAGCAAAACATAAATGGCCGGCCGTTGAGCCGGCTGGATTTAACCCTAACAATGCTGAATTCAATGTTGTCGTCTGCAGTTTATGTTTTATTTTCATTTTTTATCAAGGAGCACATAGTTTGACAGCACTTTTTAATGAAATGATTCTAAGGTGCTGTCAAACCATGTTTTTATTTAGAAAGAAGACAAAATATATACCAACAACAGACGATAATTTATGTTTCCCGCATTTCAAGGGTTAATAGTATTCCGACACGTGATATATACTAATACAGGACGTATTGCATTCACGATTATAATTACTTGTAGTATGACGGCGGCTGGAGAAATAGAGAATAGTAGGTTAGTGCCGTGAATGGGAAAACATATCTGGCAAGGCTTAGGAAACGGGATGGGCGAGGCTCTGCCGAGCACATCCCGTTTCCGAGCCGCGCCAGATATTTTTCCCATTCACGGCACTAACCTACTATTCTATTTATCCCGTCAACACCTACTAATGGCTTTAAAATGCAAAACAAGAATCCCAGCACCGCACATATTCATACGCAATGATTAGGTCGTATTGACAGGATATCAAAAATGTTTCACGGCACCGTGTTTCACGGCACATACGCACTGTGTTGACGAGATAAATGGGGCTTACGGCATTCGTGGCCAGTCTAGATCAAATTCTGCTAACGCATTTCTGCAGCATAATGAGCATAACTCATGTATATAAGTATGTGGCTATGACTGGAGAAATGGGGCTTATGGAATATACGACCAGTGTAAACCCAGATTAGGGTATCCACAGATCATCATTCAGTCAGGGGAAACGCTTATACCTGTCTCGCTAGCTGATCGAGAGCAGTCATGGCCAGAATTTATATAAGCCCCATTTCCAGGTAATCAGTAAGCTGGTTGAACATGAGCTACACTGGTCACAAATCCCATAAACCCCATCACAGCCGCATGTTATTACGCGCATCTCTCATCAGGGGCGGATTCAGAATTTGGGGAACGGGGAAGGGGTTGATTGCAAGAGTTACCGTTCGCAACTAGGGAGTTGTCTTATTTTTGAGCTCTTCGAAATACACTTTCCTGTATTTTACGGCATTTAAATTCAGACTCCAACTGGTGGTAAACTGTGATCTATGTAAATTCCGTGGCTGAACGGGGGGGGGGGGGGGTTCCCCCCTCCCCCTCTAGATCCGCCCCTGCTCATGGTGTATGCTTTTAGACAGTTTGCCAAGCGCATAATCACGATATATCACATTACAATGCAACCAGCAATTTCTGTCTGTAGCCGGTAATTACTTACCCTGAGTTACAGCCAGAAATTTCGGGTTAATTAAAATGTAGCAACATTTCTGGTGCAATACGGAATAAGCCCCTTTTTGTCAGAACGCGGATAATACATGTTTATTTATAATACAATATACATTTAATATGAAGAAGTCAATGGCATAATACCATATTCAGAGAAGATATTGTCAGTAAGAACCAGTATGTGGCTGTGACTGGAGAAATGGGGTTTATTGCTTTTGCGACACATGTATATGCAGATCATCCTGTGCATCCGCACAGTCTGATCATGTTCTGTTATTCATTATTCACAATTCTAGCAATTAAACACCAGGGGGACGTTTCACTAGACAATTATTGGATTTACATTTATTGAGCATAGGCTGCATATGCAGCCTATGTTCAATAAATGTAAATCCATCAATTGAAATTTCCAGACGATCATAAATTTGCACGTACGAACATTTTAGTCGTACGATGTTTAGTGAAACGGGCCCCAGTCTAACCCGCAATATATACATGTACGATGTATATCGTTATCAGGCTATAGTAGTGTGCCATTTGATATGAAGCTACACTGGCCATTTCTCCAGTCACAGTAAGCTTATAGCATTGACGATGAATGTTCAACTACGATATTTACCAGCGGCGTACATTGAACTATAAATAGATTACTAACACACGTCAGGATATTACACTGATCGGGAGATACAATGTTCAAAAGCACAATAAGTCCCATTTTCTCACGGCCTGTCAATTGCTACACTAATGCCTTCGCTGATATTGCCAATATTTGTCAATTTCTTTGTTTCAAAATACTTGCACATTGTGCTTTAAATAAAGCAGTTTACACACGTTTCAGAAAATATAGTATTTAACACATAAGCACATCATCATACAATGAAGACATATATTGGCAATGCAAACTCGCAATCAAGCAATCAAGCAGCTTGATTGTCTGAGCCTGAGCTGTAGCACAGCTCAGGCTCAGACAATCAAGCTGCTTGATTTCAAGTACAATATTCAAGTAATACTGTATTTTGAAATGAAGACGTTGACAAATATTCGCAAGATATTCGGTAGTGTACATAATGGGCTCAAAAAGTAAAACTATTCGTACATGCATTCAAGTCTTCCCTTCTGAAGAAGCACATGACCAAACTATGGCGCCGAATTGTTTAATCGCCGCCATTTTTATTCACGTGGTTTCCTGCGCTAGTGCCGTACTGATCAAAGTACTGAAAGAAACGAAACTGTATCATGTGTATCGCTAGAAAAAAGGTAGCGAAGTGTGCATGCCCACACTCCGATGATGCCATTTCCCCCGAAATGCATTATGTCATATACATGTAGTGCTAACGACTGCATATATGTGGTGATTAAAAGTATGCAGAATTATTATACTGAATGTATTACATTATCACAGCCAGAATCGCTGTGATAATGTAATACATTCAGCATAATAAAAATTAATAAATGTATCTTTAAATTGAAAATTTCTCCCTCAAAGTATACTTTGCTAGATAAGTATACTTTGCAATGTTGATGAAATAGGCTACTGGTGTGGGGTGCATTAATTGCACCAGTCGAAGTCTTACATATTATATACCAAATTGGAGCATGGAGACATACCATTAAAATAGGTATTATGAAATCTGAATGATAACCGTTTGTAAAAGTTACGTTTGTTACCATAATAAGTACACGAGTTCCGGCGAATAAACCTGTCGGCAAACATGGCGATCGACAGCCATCGTTAATGCTTCTAAAAATAGATAAATAACATGGTGATACCTAAACATAGTAACATACATCGGTCGGTGACTTAACTGTATCTGACGATATAGTAATAAAGTAACTACGATTCAGGGGCCCGTTTCACTAAACTTCTTACGACTAAAATGTTCGTAAGTGCAAACTTATGATAGTCTGTAAATTTCACATTAACAATGTTTTCTTGCAAACAATTATTGGATTTACATTTATTGAGCATAGGCTGCATATGCAGCCTATGCTCAATAAATGTAAATCCATAAATTGAAATTTACAGACGATCTTAAATTTGAACTTACGAACATTTTAGTCGTAAGAAGTTTAGTGAAACGGGCCCCAGTGGCATATATATTGAATGGGGCAATGGAAGAAGGGGGCGAAGTCCCTTGTGTACTTAGACCCCTTCTTCTACTGGTCCATTCAGAAACACCAACAGGCTGACAAATGATATCGTCTCCAAATATTCATCGCAATATCAACATCCATCTACAGATTTGGAAATAATCTCCGTGAGCACGATCAGCCCAACATACTTGCCACATTATGTCGACTTGTTGAGGAGTTGTGTTAATATTTATCACGACTTGTCGACATAAATATGTCGACATGTTGAGATAATTATCGCAACAAGTCGCCGTAATTTATCTCAACATGTCGACATAGTTTCACGTTATGTCAACATGTCGTGATATTTATGTCGACATGTTGCGATAAATTATATCAACATCTCCTCATCTCGATGGTCAA
Organism: Conchocele bisecta; assembly: GCA_029237695.1. Lineage (NCBI taxonomy): Eukaryota > Metazoa > Mollusca > Bivalvia > Lucinida > Thyasiridae > Conchocele > Conchocele bisecta. The sequence goes on along the minus strand of CM055266.1, from coordinate 43,057,904 downwards.
TTCATGCTTCCATACGTTTCAATGGCTTATTTTATGTTGTTGTATACTTTCAAGAGTTGCTTCCCTTGACTAGTGTACATCGGGCCCGGCTCTATAATTTAGTAATTGTAACGCGCACGGGCTTCGCGCGCGTTACACTTAATAGTAAATATCTACATGGTACGACACTCGCCAATTTTTCAACCAACGGAAGTGGATTATATGCTCGCTAATTCAGTCAGAATATAATTGGGCATGATTTTAAAGAGGCTTTTGTCGTTCATACCACAAAGTGCCCGTGTATAGCAAACCCATGCAAGCTGTTGAAAGCCGAACCGTTGTGTATGGATGCAATATGTGACTCACTGTGATAAAATGTGGTTTTTACTGAAGGAGCGAATACTGAATAGTGTAGCCTCTGGCTCAGGGGCCAGTTTCACTAAACTTCGTACGACTAAAATGTTCATAAGTGCAAATTTAGGATCGTCTGTAAATTTCAATTGATGGATTTACATTTATTGAGCATAGGCTGCATATTCAGCCTATGCTTAATAAATGTAAATCCAATATTGCTATACAAGAAAACATTGTTAATGTGATATTTACAGACTATCATACTTTTTCACTTACGAACATTTTAGTCTTACGAAGTTTAGTGAAACGGCCCACAGATCGGCCTGCGTGAACGTGCAGTCTGATAAAGTCCTACACTTATTACATTTGAAAACGTCAGATGATCTGCAATATAGTAGTCACCCGGGTTTTGGATTACTTCCCTTATAGTTTTGCCGGACTGTTCGATCGTTGCTTGTTATCTCCATTTTGGAGATCCGGTCCAAATGGTATATTTTAGGGCCTTATTGCTTATAAAAGGGGCGAATATCGCATGATTGTGAAAAGGAGCAATATACAATGTACTGATATTGACTAGTGTTGATCCAGATCATTCTACATATCTACACAAGCTTATCTGGTAATACATTCTTTGCACACTTATTAATGTTATTGCAATCAGTGTAGGCTCAAATCAGACTGCACATATGTTATTGCAATCAGTGTAGGCTCAGATCAGAGTGTACATATGTTATTGCAATCAGTGTAGGCTCAGATCAGAGTGTACATATGTTATTGCAATCAGTGTAGGCTCAGATCAGAGTGTACATATGTTATTGCAATCAGTGTAGGCTCAGATCAGAGTGTACATATGTGTCAGATCAGAGTGTACATATGTGTCAGATCAGAGTGTACATATGTGTCAGATCAGAGTGTACATATGTGTCAGATCAGTGTACATATGTCAGATCAGAGTGTACATATGTGTCAGATCAGAGTGTACATATGTGCAGTCTTATCTGGGTCTACTATGTTCGCAAAATTCAAGTTGTTTTGGCTATTCAGTAAAAGGAATAAACGGTGGCATACAGCGTAGGACCGGATATCTATAAATAGATTTGCAAAGCGAAATACCTGACTACGATCCCCCATTAGCCGATAGTGGTTTCGAAAATCGGTCATATTTTCCGCAAATAGGGTAGAAAGTTAAATTCAGACACCATGTGGAATTTATGTAATTGTTTGACATTGTTTACGGAAGTTATTGCATGTATTCGAAATCAATGTCGACGAAGAACGGCGATACGATAAAGGAAATAATCACAAACGCCAATACAGACCGTTATCATACTACAGGAATGTGGTTTTTACAATTGTCCATTGACTTTGCATCTGGCCACAAGAAGGGTACAACAACCCTAAAACATAATTTCTCCAGTTACAAACATATACATATACATTGTATCTCAACGCTGCATGTCTATGCTATCTGATCGGGACTCACAATGTCCAAAACCCAAATAGACCCCCGTTTTATCGTGGCACGTCACTGTTCAACAGTTCACATATATATATCACGACACCAAGGCACGGTATATGAGCGTCAATATCGCCACTAGGGTCCAACAAACGGAGGTACGGTGTCCCTCATTGCATCCATTTTCTATACAGGACATCACGCAGCCCTTATACTTCACGTCTTCAAACATGAACTCCCCACACTGACTGTCTAGGGTCTCTAGGGAGCAGCCCCGAAACACCATCTCTATACCGTCACTGGCTGAAACGACAAAGGAGACACGCCATGCGATTTTGTACCTGTGCGATTTTTCATGAAATATATTTAGAGAAAATGATATATTTTCCGTAAATAACGTCGAAAGATGACGAAAATTTCGTTAACTTTCGATATCATTTACGGAAAATATCGTAAATTTGGTAAATATCATGAGATATCGCACATATTCTTAGGTACAAAGCCACAAATACATGTAATGTGTTCTCAATCACAGGCGTTCGGCCTATTTGCCGAAACACGCCGAATGCCTGTGTTCTCAGTCAGGCTGAAATATTGTGGAACGCTACGGTATTACACACATACATGTACATGTATATGAAAGAAACAATGAGCTTTTGCAATTAAGAAGATGCGCGATATGTCATGAAAACTATTTACAGAAATGTTCGTAAATCTCGTCGAAAGCTGATGACGTCATTTACAGAAAATGTTTCACGCCGAATTAGGCGCCGGATTCCTGACGAATACCCATTCGGCTACATGACATTTACGCTGGTTACTCGACGAAAAATATGTTTATGTGATAGCTCGAAGTAGAGCTGAGTGACATCTCGTCAGGAAACCGGTGCAATGGAAATGATTCTAAAGTTTTGTCAAACAATGCATTTATAGAGAAATAAAACAAAATATGGCAAAAACAGCAAATGACAATTTTCGGTTCCCGAAGTTTAACAGTTACATGCATAGACATTGTGTTATTGTATTGTCTTGTTATATATCACCGTGTCGTCATGATTATAGGACGTAAGTCACTACGTCATACGGTCAGTTTCTCCAGTAAGTCACATATGTTGCTGTGACTGGATAAATGGGGCTTACGGTTTATGCGACCAGTGTAGACCCATATCAGCCTGCGCATCCGCACAACCTGATCAGTACCCGATTTCATCAACATTGCAAAGTATACTTTCTAGCAAAGTATACTTTGAGGGAGTAATCATTTATTTTTCCCGAAATGCATTATGTCATATAGAACTAACGACTGCATATATTTGATGATTAAAAGTATGCAGAATTATTATACTGAATGTATTACATTATCCCAACCAAAATGGCTGTGATAATGTAATAAATTCAGTATAATAAAAATTAATAAATTTATCCTAAAATTGAAAATTTTTCCCTCAAAGTATACTTTGCTAGATAAGTATACTTTGCAATGTTGGTGAAATAGGCTACAGGGTATGCACTGTTCGCAATTCCGCCAGTAGAAAACCCAGCTTACTTCTGACAAATATTATAGATAGTAATCAGGCTACATGAGTGTGCTATTTGCTCAGGAGCTACACTGGTCATAAATCCCATAAGCCCCATTTCTCCAGTCACAGACATATATAAGAACAAGAGTGCCGCAAGACACAAAATACGCCCGTCGAATATGGGCCAGACAGCGAAGATGCAGAATATTATATGTGAACGTGTCACCAAGGCAAGAAACATTAATGAGAATTTGAATGTCTATAGCATTATTTCTTCATCTCGTTGTGCTAAGCATGTATACTAATTTGGGCAGAGATAGAAAAGTAGAGTGTAAAGTAGAAATGATAGGGAATTGGATACAATAATGTAGAAAAAATGGCAAAGTTAAAAAGGTGATATTTTTGTTAAAATAAAATTTCGGCATAAAAACACCAAGGTGTACATCTTCAATATGTGTAGAAGACGTGTGCATAGTTTCAGATCGATCGACTGAACGGTTTCGGAGGAGTTGTGTACACAAATTCTGTACCGTATATAGAACTGTATAGAAAAATGCAGAAACAATGGCTAAGTTAAAAAGGTGATATTTTTGTTAAAAAATATATTTTCGGCATAAAAACACCAAGGTGCACGTGTGTATAGTTTCAGATCGATCGACTGAACGGTTTCGGAGGAGTTGTATACACGAACTTTTTCTTCAGCCGCCCGCCCGCCCTGCGGTAAAACATAATACGTACCGTTTTTAAAAAACGGTCGTATAAAAAGTGCCACTTTTTACTGGACAACAACAGAATACGACACATGAATATGGTTTCTCGTGTACCATCCAGCCATTACATGCAAATCCAGTCTGCTATACCAAGACTGTAGTGATGTTATCTAGAATTATTTCTCATCTAATCATTGTTGGTTTGGCATCTAGTATTTATGTTGGGTGATATCCTTCATTGTACATATAGTGGTCCCGTTGCCAAGACATTTATGCAAGTTAGTTACCTTATATGAGACACGCCATGCGATTTTGTACCTAAGAACATTTTTCATGAACTATATTTACAGAAAATGTGATATTTCTGTAAATGAGTTGGAAAGATGACGAAATTGTCATAGCAAATGCGGAATGTATTCCGCATTTGCTATGAAAATCTTGTCATCTTTCGAAAATATCGTAAATTTTGTAAATATTTTTTATGAGATATCGCACATGTTCTTAGGTACAAAATCGCATGACATGTCTAATATTTAAGGGTCGGAATTGGCTCAAAGAACTTCCATACCTGGGGACATTTATGTAAACAAAGCACTGATATATATGTATTTAACAACAATTGTAGTCGCTAAGTATGCTTTTATACATTTAGCTCCATGGTTTGAATAATCAAGATACGTGTTTTCCCAAGAGCGCCATATTTGATTGGCGAATCTTTCGCCAATCAAATATGGCGCTCTTGGGAAAACACGTTGATATCTAGATTATTCAGACGAATTGTATGTGGCTAGATATGCATGGAGTCCGTGAATTTAAAACATCTTATCATAGTTAGCTGTATTTTATTTATTATGTTTCTGCCATTACATACTTGTGACTATACAATGTACGAACAATGCATATCCAAATATCGGCATGTACAGGCAAGACGTCTGGCCGACGACCGTACACTGTTAGCTGTCGAATATTACTATAAAATAGCAATATATAACTGCCAATTTAGGAACATAGAGACCTGGGGCCGTTTCACTAAACTTCGTACGACTAAAATGTTCGTAAGTGAAAATTTAGGATCGTCTGGAAATTTCAGTTGATGCATTTATATGTATTGAGCATAGACTGCATATGCATCATATGCTCAATAAATGTAAATCCAATAATTGTTTACAATAAAACATTGTTAATGTGAAATTTACAGACTATCATAATGTTGCACTTACATGTACGAACATTTTAGTCGTACGAATTTTAGTGAAACGGCCCCCATTGTAGCTCCAGATCAGACTGCGCGGATGCGGGGTATGCTAGTCGCAATCGTTGTAAGATCCTTTTTTGTCAGGCGAATATCTACTTATGAAGTTATGAAACGGCACCGTATGTCTGTGAAAGCACGATTCAAGTATGTCCACAGTACTTTTGGTACTTTGATTATTTATTCGTCGGCTTGAATGCTATTCATCGTATTAATTATAACTGCCAATAATCTGGTAATACAACACGTATGTCTGGTGGATAATGGACTCCGTTTCAGAACTAATTAACTAATGGACTGGGAATTAGCACGTGCACGTACATTTGTACATGTAAATGGTGTATACCGAATACACATATAAACACATTTTCATGGATCACAATCTGCAAAACCGCGCTTTACCAAGTTCATGCTGAGGATACGTCATTGTATGTATGTATGTATGTATACCGCAATTCACCGCCGTTGACTTTTCGGCGCACCTCTTCAGGAACATGTCCGAACCGATGTCGGGGTGAGATAGAGATTTTGAACGTGAAAGTAGACGTTTCCCAAACAAAGGGGAATAACTCGTGCAAATCAAGCGGCATGGCCCCGTGTTTGGCATGGATCAAGACTCGGCTTAGGTCACTAGCTGACTCCAGGAATGGAAGTACAAATATTGATAATGCCGCAGTTTGTTTGCGATTGCCTGCCTGTATCCTTTAAGCCACAAGGCAGGAACGGTAGACGCACGATACGCCCTGCAGAAATTGCACGTCTATAAGAAAACATGCCCAACTCAGACAATATGGGGCTTTACTATGTACACAGCGACCGGCATGTTGGCACAAAGTCAGCGGTTGTCCGTGACCTGTTTTTCGTGTGGAGGAAAACCGGAGTGCCCTGAGAAAACCACAGGAAGCCTGCACGGAACTATGGGGCCCCGCAGGGGACGTATAATTTAATTTTTTTTTGTATTAATTCGTTCCCACGAAATAACAATTCGTTGCCATACGGAACAGACAAACCGTCCGGAGATCAGGGGCGGATCCAGGAATTTGAGAAAGGGGGGGGGTGGCGCAAAAGTTGGTCGAAGACCGACTGTGCGAGTGCCGAAGGCGCGAAGCCACAACGGGGGGTCTGGGGGTCCTCTGGGGGTCCTCCCCCATGAAAATTTGAAAAAAAACATAATTTGAGACAATTTCCCGGCACATCAGGGCCACAACTACACGAAGCAAAATAGACTTTATAAGGCTCTAATTTCGATTGATCAAAATAAGATTTGTGAGCTAAATGAAATTGAGATTAGAATCACTTTATGGTATTCTGAAAATAAAACGATGGAGAAAAATGTTTGGTTAGTAGGCCTAGCTATACATGCTGATGCAGAAGAACATCATGCATATTTTAGAGCTACACACCAAAAGAGTCAAAGTGAGTCTGGTAGCCTGCAACACTGCCAACGGTAAGTTCAATTGGTCTATCGTATACAAACAATAATCAGACTGACTTATCCTAAGGAGGATTTATTCACAATATAATATTGCGAATAAATCCTCCTTAGGATAAGTCAGTCTGCAGATAATCCTTTGATTCGAATACAGTCATAAATGACAATAGCACTGTAAGTATATATTGTATTTTAATTAGTCCGTTAACATCATATATCTATTTCGTCAAAGGATTCATGAAAAGCATGCGGCGAGGATATTTACAGGCATACTTGTCAATGATCTTTTTTGTAATCCAAACCGATGTCCCGATGGACGAAGAGAAGGACAAGGGCATTAAATCTGTCCTCGGTCATAGTGGACCGATATGTGTTTTTGATAAACCGTAATGCCGAATTTGTTCTCTCCACACTTGCTGCTGTAGCTGAAAACGTGAGCATGATCCGTAGTATAGCCAAAATATTTGGGTAGGTAGAACTTCTCAACCCCAACTTAACAATCCCTGCTAGGGTTGTTGACAGCGTTTGAGGAATCTATTTCTTCTCACGGCCACCAGATTGCCAGAAACTCATCCCAAGTCGCAGCTCCTGTTTGAATTCCGACGGGTGAGGAAGGTCATCTCCATAATGGACATTGATGGATTCCACTGCCTCTTCTGTCAGCTTAGCCAGGTTGGTAGGTATCAACAACATTGCTTTTATGGCGTCACTCGACCTTCCACAGAATCTGTCCTCAAGTTGTGTTATCAGGCTGTCCACAAATGGTACAAAGATGGCCCTTCTGTAATATTCCTCAACACTCTCGGCTGGAACATTCGACCGCAGTGTTTGGCGCCCAGCGAGACGTGGTTTTGTGATGGGTGTTTGTGCCACTTCGGACATTGTGCAGGACGCTGCATACAACGTCGAAAATTCGGCAGTGGCATTTTCCCTAATTTTACCCAGTTATTCTGTGACGTCTTGTACGAGATCGTACGCCCTGACAATGTCCATGGATGTTCCCTGTAGTTGCCGCGATAGGCCCTTTGTATAACCGAATATATAGTGACACATGGTGAAACTAACCAGGAACTTTGAACTTCCGAGCTGGTTACTCAAGCCGCTTGCCTCTGTCACGGTTTTTGGGTCAAAGCGTTGGTTTTCGTTCAGTACCATGAAGTCCAAGCAGTCCAGCAAGGGTTCATACAATGTTGCAAGATAATTAAATGCTGTGTGGCGTTCTACCCATCGTGTTTCGCACAATGGTTTAAGCTTTTGTTTCATCGTGTTCGGATTTGTTTCGTGCTTTTGGCAGATGCGTTCGATGGACACCTCAGAGGTCCGTTGCCTTTTGGGTGAAAACTTGAAGACGATGCCAACGGATTGCATCAAGCACACCATATTATGAACCTCAGGAACTTTGCAAGACTTGGAGAGCGCCAGATTTAACTCATGTGATGCACAGTGAAAATATATGTGTGTCACACAAGGAGATAAAAAAGATTTTATGTTATTTACGACTGTGTTGGGCTGCTACTTTGCGCTTTTGGCTTTACAAAAAATGACCATTGCCCGAAAAATAGGGGGGGGGGCGTGCGCCGGGTGCGCCACCCCCCCCCCCCACCCCCCTTGGATCCGCGCCTGGAGATAACTCAGTATAATTATCGAGACATTGGTCCAGCTGATCGGGCATTGAACATTGAATATCCACGGGTATAATCGGGGCACCGACTCATTGCCCACCCTGCTGGTTCATTGATTGGAGTGACACCAGCCCCGCCTTTCAGAGGGCCAATGACATTCACCACTATTTGTGGTTACTTCCCATGAACTCTCAGCAATATTATGTTAACTCAATGGCGTGCAGAGAAAAATAGAATAGAAGGTTAGTGCCGTGAATGGGAAAAAATATCTGGCGCGGCACAGAAACGGGATGTGCTCGGCAGAGCCTCGCCCATCCCATTTCCTGAACCTTGCCAGATATTTTTTCCCATTCACGGCACTAACCTACTATTCTATTTATCCCGTCAACACCTTCAAATGGCTGTAAAATGCAAAAATTGTATTGACTGGATATCAAAAATGTTTCACGGCACCGTATTTCACGGCACATACGCACTGTGTTGACGGGATAAAGCCCACACTCAATCTCTGGCAACAAGTTGGTGTTGCTGTTCCCCGGTGTCCGCCATGCCGCATTCCCCACCCACTTCACTGAGCACTAAAACCATTTAGTATGTAAAAACGTTGCAGTATGTATGCATTCTAACAATGCATGTATACTAGGTCATATTATGACCAATAAAATAAACACGAGGGCAACGCATAAATTACTTAAAACGTTAATTTGACTCAGTGAAACGTAATTTACCAGCCGGCATGGACGGACTCGATTCTACCATCATGTTTAATGAAAATAGTAATAACTATTTTCTTTACATGTACTCTGAATTTCTTTATTACTCCTCAGATATATACGTCGTGAATAACATTTAAAGCGTCCCATAGAGACAGTTCAATTGATTGGTTAGAAGATAATTATGCATTCATTGAGAAATAACAAAAATAAAATATTTAAAAAAAAATTCATACCCGTTAAGAGTGTGTAATTCATGGAAAATAATGGTTAAAACTATAGTTGGTCAGTTTCACCTCTTGTATCGTTTGACACAGACAACAAATAACATGACTGAAAAATACTAACATTTGGTGCAATATGTACTATAGATAACTGGCTACAATGTGCTATCAATATTAGTTATAATGTATATATATATCCCATCTTTGTATGTACATGTATGTATGCTGTATTTCCCGCCATTCGCTGGGCGCGCCCCTTCAAACCACAAGACATGAAGGGTAATAGCACGACACGCCAACACATTTACTACATGTAAGATAATATCTTTCAAACAAAAATGATTCACATGAAAACAATACTTAAAGTGTTGGCATTTTCACCGTTTCGTTGGATTTATATATGCTTCAACAAATGTAAACCATATATTTGGAGTTAGAGAAAGATCTCACTATATAGCTTTGAGCCATTATGCCACCAAGGACGCTGATTCTCTCTCATTGCCAGTGTACCGATAGCCTCGTTCTGATTTTGCTTATTAATATTCATGAGACAATATTAAGAAAGGTCTATTCGCACCCCTTCGGCAAAACCAGGGATCGGTTCAACAAAACTTCCTAAGATTAAAAGTTTTAAAATGCAAAATTTATTTTTAGAATAACATTTACACCAACAACCGATGTTGTATAATAGTTAGTGGATATGTTACATGTAGTGATGTGTGCATGTAGGTGCAAAATGGTAGCACGTTAATGGGAGATCGAATTAATAAAAAAAATATAGTCCCTACATTATTCATCTTAAAGGTACATGCCCACGCAGTAGGCACAAAATGTTCTTTATAGGAATTAAATAAGGGTATAATTGTGTCACTATTCCACCAGTTCTAAAAGTTACGAGTGCCCGCTATGCAGATATAATCATTTAGTAATATTTATTTTACTGACAATGACGCGCGGTGGTATCGGGCTATTTTCATATGCAAATGAGGCATGGTATTTTTTAATTAGTTATACTAATTAAATGAATCGCCTGAAAAAATAATATTCTCGACAGATTAATAAGTATGATCATTGCACATCAAAACAATAATTACAGAGAAGAAATAGTAATGTCAGTTAACATTTTAAGGAAACACGGTTATCGCCCTTGATATGAGTGTGAAAATTCATGTTTGATATACGAAGTATAAACATGCCAATTAGATCGTCCGGAAATGGTTCATGACTGTTCATTTAGCCCGAACAATGTTATATCTAATGTATGGATGAAAAAATATGCCTCCCTATATTATAACCTGGCACGTGGGCATGTACCTTTTAAGAAGTTTAGGGAAACGGTCCCCTGGCTACGCCACTAATGGTAAACCATGCACGTGCAAATACCTGTCGTTCCGATGAGCTTGATGCAGTATCTGGCGGGAAATTTGCCGATGTGGCCATTTTTCGCCTGTTTACAGTCTTTACGGTAGTGGCCATACGCTGGATGGAATGGGTCGCCGCAATTGGGATCTTGCTTGTTGAACGAGTGGCACTCAAAACAGTCTATCGCCAAGGCTGAAAATATAGTGATGGCGTTTGTTTATATGTGTCTGTGGCAGGAGAAATGGAGCTTATTGAATTTGTGACCAGTGTAGCTCCTGATCAAATAGCACGCCCACGTAGCCTGATAATGATCTGTATTGCTTGTTAGAACCATGACGGGCGTTTCCTTGATGGAATGACGATCAGTGCAGATCCTGATCAGACTTGACCAGGTTGATCTGGATCTACACTGGTTGCAAAACCTATAAGCCCCATGTCTCCCGTCACGGCCGCGTATGTGTCTGTGACTGGAGAAATGTGACATTTGTGGCAGATAAAGTGCTAGACTTACTACAAGTCCAATAAGCACCATGTCTCCAGTAGCCTAGTTCACCAACATTGCAAAGTATACTTATCTAGCAAAGTATACTTTGAGGGAGACATTTTCAATTGAAGGATACATTTATTAATTTGTATTATACTGAATTTATTACATTATCACAGCCATTTGGCTGTCATAATGTAATTAATTCAGTATAATAAGTCTGCATACTTTTAATCATCAAATATATGCAGTCGTTAGTTCTATATGAAATAATGCATTTCAGGAAAAATAAATGATTACTCCCTCAAAGTATAATTTGCTAGAAAAGTATACTTTGCAATGTTGGTGAAATCGGCTACAGACACCGCAAAAAAAAAGAGTCAAAGCATTCGGAAGATATTTCAGGAAGTCGTCATTACTGGTCATTACTTAAGTTGTTTACAACAGGACTGGATATGCCGTTTGTAACGATCTTTTGTCCTGACTATTTTTATGTCTCTCTAGTCTTTGTTATTGTTGTTGTCGTTGTTGTTGTTGATTTTGCAGTGCAAGCTGCCGCCATAGTGTCTGGTTTTTGTTCCTAGCTTAAATGATTCGTTTTGGTTTGACCCACGTTTAGCTACTGTTTGCTAGAAATCAGGGATTCCGCTGGCGATGGCCACTTTCGCAATTGGCGATAAAAAATAAACAAATGGCGATAAAAAAATACAATTTTTGAAGAAAAAAAAATCTATTTGTTTTTTTGTTTTTTTTTGAAGTGGCGATTTTTTTATTTTCTCCAGCGGAATCCCTGAGAAACCCAGTTTTGTAGCTTCTACATACATGTCCCCGTTTTCTCTTCAGGTGGATTTGATTGGCTAATGGGAATACAGAAAACGCGCGGTTGAACCACGTTTCGACAACGGTACGGTTGTAATACGTTCACTTTCAATTTCCAATTAGAACACAAACGCAGGTCTCTATGCTATTGTATGCAACATAACAGAATAATGGCAACAACTAGTTGACACATCCAACTGTTTGACTTCGAGATCTCATTTCGAATAAATTCCCTGAACATTGTATAAACTCAGAGGTGCTGATGTCGACGACTATCGTCCACGTTTAACAACAAATTGTTATTCGCGCCTGACGCTTCATACGATGGCATATTTTTCCATCTATTTAACGTGATAATGTGATAGCTATGTCGTCTTAAGTTGCTTGATTCAAGACGACTTATTAAATGATCGGGACTGGATACAGTTAGTAAATCGTCTTGACGCGATAATTATGTCGTTAAGACGTCTTCTAACTTATAGCTTAGCTATCACGTCATCACGTTATGTGGATGGCATAAATATGCCACCATAACATCATTCCACAAGTGGACAATAGCCCAGTTCGATACGCGTGGTTACCTCCCGTTAACAGCTTTTGACGCGGTTATTTCCCTTGCGAAAATCTCTTAACATCCACTTCCGGTAAGTAAACAATGATAAATAATATACGACAGTACTGTACGCGTGTATAGGGACTAATAACAAGCGGAGGATAGCAGACTATCAATCACGGCACTTCTCAATTATTCTAGACACTTGGGTCAGGCAATTCTATAAACCACCACAGTATCAAGATTTGACTTAAATTATATTGACAAAGGACAATTGCCCCGGACCAATAAATGACACAATCTCCAAAAAACAATTTCACAGAAGATGGTAATACACAGAGAGAACTAGATATTGGTATTGGACAAAACATATTAACTAACTTGTAGTCCAGCGGAAATGAAAAAAAAAGCGTGTTTTGGAGTACCACCAATGTTTTTTTGCAGTTTTCATACATTTGAGACCTACTGATTACAAAACGACCGGATGCCCAATTTTTACCCTTGGGGAAATCCGCACCTAATCATTTCCAGTACAGAGGGTGGTGCTGGGGCTACACTAGGAGGCATTGATACTGGCATTAGAAGATTGGATGCTTCATCCAATGTCCAACCAAAGCGGGTAGGGTCTAATTGAGAGGGGCCTGGCAATACAGCTGATCTCCAAATGCATGCTTATAAATGCGCCCTGCAGACATGCTCTACAAATGTTTCTGACGTTGGGGGTCATATTTTCAGATCTGGGGCTGCCGCCACATTGCGCCTTCCCATTTTCGAAGCCCACACATGATATCGCACATCAGACATGTTTGTTTTCCCTGTAACACCGTAACAGGCAGCAATAAATGTAGTAGCCTCTGCAACGACATCATTTACTTCGGAGTCTGCATGTCCCATCAATTCTAGCTTCTGTCCAGCTTTAAGCACCTTAATGACAGTTCCCTTTCCAATACCAAACAAGTATGATACCGTGTCACAGCCAGATACAGCATGGGCAGCCAGAAGATGTGGAACAATATCTCTCTGCGTGTCTACGGTTTCAGGTATGTTGGTTACTGTTCTCCCAGAGCTGGTACCCGCCATTATAAGTTTGCATGACAGCTGAAGTAACTCATAGTGATGACAAAGCAACACAAACACGTCAGTTTCGTCACAAACGACTCGAATGGTATTTGTTCCACTGTTTGCCAGATGAACCACTTGCTGAACGAGTATTAGATCCGCTTCTTCATGCGTTGTCTGTATGCAGTCCATGCGTAGAATACCACTGTCTTGGATCTGGACTGGTACATTGGCGCGACCAGTGACAACAAGTTTGTGATTTTTGGTGTGGTTTTGCCTGGTCTCCTGTAGCTGTTCACAGATCATGTCAATCAGTTGGACCTTGTTCTCGGTCACAGTCAGTGTAACCTTCTGTGCTGGCAGTGGGGTGTTCATTCCTAATCTGTGGTGCCTGTTTGCCATTGTTCCCGATTGTGAACGTCTCGTAACATTCTGTATACTGTTGTCATAGCATTTATCAAATACTAGATACACATCATTTTCTAATACTAGGTTGTAGACATGACTGCAGAAATTGTCAACATAGTCCTTCACAGTACCCTTAGCTGGTCAGTGTACAACCCAGAGAACTGCACATTCATCAACCACAACAGCATCGGGCTGTTCAGATGCTCTTTCGGAAACATCCACTTGTAGCTTTTTTGTCAGTGTTGATTTGGAGTTTGTAATTCGCATTTCTCCATTTTCGTCCAACACGGATGCGGGTACAGGAGCTAGTTCATAGCGGAGAACATCATTGATATTGATGTTACGAGATACCTGAAGACCCATCACTCTTGAATATATGAGCTTCGTGTCAAACTCACGTGTGTTTCCAACTTTGATGTGCTTATTTATTACATCCATTGTTACAACTTACTGAGTGCATTATAGAATCCCGCTGGCCAGCTATCCTCGTATTCCTTACGTTGCGAGTCTCCGATTGCTACAGAGTTGTTGCTCTGTGGAATTTATAGCATCATGTGAAGCATTAGTCACACATTATGAGAACATGATACTGTTTTTATAAGGTACACATTTAACCAACATCAGCGAAAAAAATGATATTTTGGCAGCCATAGTGGATTTATGCAAATGAGGAAATTATCCAATTACAGTTGAAACAAACACAAATAATTTCCTGCGACTATTATCGGCATTATTGATATGTAAAATTCTCAAATATACAGCAAATAAGCATCATAAGAGCAATTATTCAATAAAATATAAATATTTGGCGGCCATCTTGGATTTATCCAAATTAGGGGACGTTAACAAAGTGGCTCACAAGTGCAATGTATATAGATATGTAATTATGTCATATAATAACATGTATCAACTTAAGTTGATGTTGTGATTACTGATACATGTTATTTATTGTCATTTCCGTCACCATCAGAATTGTCAGTGACCTTGACTTTTACATGTGACCTTGACCTTGAATGATCACAAAACATAGTTCAATCAATTTGTAATTATCAGAACTGTTGATACGCATACCAAACATGTAATAATCAGAGCAATGGCGGCCGAGATATGAAATGAGAGCAGATAACCAATAAAATATCAATATTTTGGTGGCCATCTTGGATTTACCCAAATAAAAATTGTTCCCCAAGGATGCCAGTTGGGCATCCGGTGGTTTTGCAATGTATACATATCAAATATATCAAAACAACTGAAAAACATCAGGGTTTTGCAAATAGACTATTCTCTTACTTGTAGGTTTGCACTATTGTTGTCAAAACTGATGTCTGGAACTACTGTCTGTTTCACGAAACCTGCCCAAATTTTACGGCCGTATAAACAATACAATTTTTTTTATTTTTTCGATAATATTAAATTTTATCAAGATTTAAGAATGAGCCTTCTTTTTAGTTCGTGAAATTTGGTCAAACATTGACTTTCTTACGAAAAATTAGTTCTATATGGGAATTTAACATGGGGAAAAAAGAGGTGGAGAACCTGGAGGACGAGTCGAAAAACGAACAATTTTGGAAATTGATTCTGAAACCTAGCTAGATAGCTTGGAAATGATATAACTAAGAAAAAATTACGTTTTGAAAATCGGTCGACTATTTCTGAAATTATAAAAAAATCCCGATGTAAAATCCCCATAGACATCTTCACTCTGTGAAGAACATCTTCACTCTGAAGATGTCTATGGGGATTTAACATGTGGAAATTGTTTTTTCGTAATAAAATCAATATTGGACCAAATTTCACGAAATAAAAAGAAGGCTCATTCTTAAATTTTGCTAAACTTTAATATTATCTAAAAAAATATTATTTTTTTTTGCATTGTTTATATGGCCGTAACATTTGGGCAGATTTCGTGAAACAGACAGTAGCTGCGTGAAATAAATGAGTGAAAGTCAACTGTCCGTTTGGCCTTTAATTTGCATAAATATATTGGACTGTACTGTAGGCATCAGTGGAAGAAAGTGGCTAACTCCGTGAGGGAATCCACGCCTTTATTGCAATCACCCATTCAATTGGACAGATAACTATTTTTAAGCATGTGCATAATAAATATTATTGCATGAAATAGACTTTCAAAGTGTGATAAGAATCATAATACTTTAGTGTAATAAATATGCAAATGAGACCGCTACAATAAACATACTGGGTGACCAGTGCAGCTTCAATTAATGTGTCTTAGCTTATGCAATAAATGGAATCTAACATGTATGTTGATTTAATATGATACTTATGAAACTCGTTGACTGATTTCAGAAGAAACTCGGCATTGCATCGTTTAATAAATATCGTATTAAATCATCACTCATGGAACATCCTCTATTTATTTATTAATAATTCCAGCACAAAAATATTTACACAATTCCCTAACATTTGATTAGCTCGTAGCAAGTCTCTGTCCAAAATGTATATCCCAGTAAACTCCCACGCCGAACTACTTTCCGTAACCGTGAGGCGCAGTTAAAATAATTCTTAAGAAAACGGAAAATAAAGACATGTTCTTGATGAATTTATTTCAAATGCTGGAATTATAAGGAATGAATGGCCTTTTTGTGGAATTTATCGGGGATATAAACTTGGAAAAGTCGCGGGAATACTGGACGAGGCCTTCCGGCCTTCGTCCAGTATTCCCGCGACTTTTCCAAGTTTATACCCCGATAAATTCCACAAAAATGCCATTCATTCCTATAATGTGGCGTTCGCAATGTACTACCACAGTGAATTAAAAATCATAATACACTGATTTAATGTGCACATGAAATGTATGATGCTGATAACCGCATGTTTTACTTATGCAATACATGGAATGTAACACAACTGTTGATAATATTGTGCTCATTAAACGTAATATCTATCATGCGTACGTAGTCGAGGACAGACGGTACGGATGTATGAGAAGTGTTACGTTTCCTCAACTACAAACCATATCAATATCGGTGGATGCGTATATTGATCTGGGGCTACACAAATGAATCTGTCGCTAGACCAGCTCCTGATCAGCTAGACTGAGTACACTCATCTTGTCTATACTGATCTGTAGAAACATGATTGTTTTTGCACCGACAGAATAGCGAACAGTGTATCCCCAGATCAGACTGCGCAGATGCGCAGGCTGATTTGGGGCTACAATGGTCGCAAAGTCAATAAACACGTTTCGTTTGTTTTGTTATGATGAGTCATATTTATTGACCCTTTGAACCCGAAAGCGATAACGGCTTATGCAAACAGTGCATATCCAGATGAACCGGCTCATATCGAGCCGTCTCATCGGGATCTGCACTTTTTTTAAAGTAATATTCATATTTTTGAGAACAAAAAATACCCCCTTTTCATAAATGGGCTAGTCTGAAAACCATTTTGTGACGGTTGGATTGGTTGTAAAATTAACATATCAAAATCCATTCCAGTTACTTATGGGTGAAAGGGGTCAAGCTTCTGTAACGTGTATCATTTCGTCAACATGCTGAAGTCTCCACAGTCCAGAAATGACGCGAAAACTAATTACACAAATAAGAGGGGCGTTAACCGTGTTATTTACGGAAACAAATCTCGGAAATACGGGTAATGCGGGATAATGAATTTGTATAATTTTGTTGCCATGGTTTCGTCTAAATTGTGCGGAGATGACCAGGAGATCGATATACGATGATGGATCGAAAACTAATTACACAAATAAGAGGGTTGTTTATGTTATTTACAGAAAGGCTCCACCGATAAGTATACTAGACTAATTAGTGGTATATGTATATATACTGATTCGCCGTTGACAAAACGTTGACTTCAACGGGCATGCCTGTTTCACGAAAGCTGCCCACATTTTACGGCCATATTAACAATGCAAAAACATTATTTCTTTCGATAATACTAAATTGTATCAAAATTTAAGAATGAGCCTTCTTTTTATTTCATGAAACTTGGTGAAATATTGATTTTGTTACGAAAAATTTATTTGTCTATGGGAATTTATCATGGGGATAAAGGAGGTGGAGGGGCTGTGGGAGGAGTGAAAAAGAAAGAAAACAAGAGGGCCATGATGGCCCTAATTCGCTCACCTGACTCCATGAACACCAGAGGAAAATGTGACATTGAGTTCATATTTGTTTTAAAAAAATCGTGCAATTTTTAGATGGCGGTCATCTTGTATTAAGCAATGACTCTCATTTTACCAAATCTGAAAATGCTTCACCCAAGGATCTTAACTTAGTATGAAGTTTGGCCAGCATCGGCCATGTGGTTCCTGAGAAAAAAATGTTCAAAATCTCGAATAAATGGACCTTTTTTCGGCCATCATGGATGACATAATCATCCGATTCCGACAAATATTGCACCAGAGCAATCGCCTCATCGATACCTTCAATTTGATATATGACATGAGCATATTCGGTCAAAAATAAAATTTGATCCCAATTTGACCCCACGGGCCACGCCCATTTTTGACCCCGGGGTCACCATTTTAACAACTTTGAAAGAGCATTCCACATCGATCATTCCTACCAAGTTTCGTCGAAATTCGGCTGCCGGTTCATGAGAAGAAGACTTTTTAAGAATTTGTGCTATTTTTAGACGGCGGCCATCTTGGATTAGTAATGACCTCCGTTTTAACAAATCTGAAAAAGCTTCACCCATGGACCATAACTTTTAAGTTTGGCCACCATGGTCCAAGAGGTTCGTGTGAAGAAGAATTTTGAAATCTCTAATAAAATAACGACATTTTTACCTTTTGGCGGCCATCTTGGATGACATGACCATCCAATTTCGACAAAAAATGTACCAGAGTCATCGCCTCTTTGATACCTTCGATTTGATATATAACATGACCATATTCGGTCAAAAATAAAATTTGACCCCAATTTGACCCCAATTTGACCCCACGAGCCACGCCCATTTTTGACCCCGGGGTCACCATTTTAACAACTTTGAAAGAGCATTCCACATCGATCATTCCTACCAAGTTTCGTCGAAATCCGGCTGCCGATTCATGAGAAGAAGATTTTTGAAGAATGTATGCTATTTTTAGACGGCGGCCATCTTGGATTAGCGATGACCTCCGTTTTAACAAATTTGAAAAAAATTCACCCATGGACCATAACTTTGAAGTTTGGCCACCATGGTCCAAGAGGTTCGTGTGAAGAAGAATTTTGAAATCTCTAATAAAAGAACGACCTTTTGACCTTTCGGCGGCCATCTTGGATGACATAACCATCCGATTTCGACAAAAAAAATGCACCAGAGTGATCGCCTCGTTGATACCTTCGATTTGATATATGACATGACCATATTCGATCAAAAATAAAATTTGACCTCAATTTGACCCCACGGTCCACGCCCATTTTTGACCCTGGAGTCACCATTTTAACAACTTTGAAAGAGCATTGTACATCGATCATTCCTACCAAGTTTTGTCGAAATCCAGTTGGCGGTTCTTGAGAAGAAGATTTTTTAAGAATTTGTGCTATTTTTAGATGGTGGCCATCTTGGATTAAGTAATGACGTTATTTTAACAACTTTGTAATCCCCCTACCTAAGGACCATGACCATGAAGTTTGGTGACTATAGGCCCAATGGTTACCGAGGAGATGACGTTTGAAAATGTTCACGGACGGACGGACGGACGGACGGACGGACGACGGACGGACGACGGACGACGGACACATTGCGGTAACAATAGCTCACTTGAGCTTCGTTAAAAATGGAAATTGACCCCGAAACCTGGCTAGATAGCTTGGAAATGGACTAACTAAGAAAACAAAGCAAAATTTTGAATATCGGTCCACTATTTCTGAAATTAGAAAGTTGTATCCATTTAAATCCCCATAAACATCTTCACTCTATGGGGATTTAACATGGGGAAATTGTTGGGTTTTTTTTTAAATAAAATAAATATTTGACCAAATTTCACGAAATAAAAAGGAGGCTCATTCTTAAATGTTGCTTTAATATAATATTATCGAAATAAACATTGTTTTTGCATTGTTTATATAGCCGTAACATTTTGCCAGGTTATTCCTTCTTTCTTTTTTATCTATATTATACTTCTTTTCATTTGCGCTGAGAAATACATCTCAGTCTTCTTATCTATAGGGACGTAGGTAACAGGGTTTATTTATAGGGACGTAGGTAACAGGGTTTATTTATAGGGACGTAGGTAACAGGTTTTTTTTTTCGCTTTTGTTTTCTTTTCTCATATCACTTAGTATAGCGTTTATGAGGTATGTACGGAAGTCCATTAGGGCCACTTCACTTTTTTAGCGAAGCTCATGTGAGCTATTGTTACCGCAATGTGTCCGTCGTCCGTCGTCGTCAGTCGTCCGTCGTCCGTCGTCCGTCGTCGTCGTCCGTGAACATTTTCAAACGTCTTCTCCTCGGTAATCATTGGGCCTATAGTCACCAAACTTCATGGTCATGGTCCTTAGGTAGGGGGATTACAAAATTGTTAAAATGACGTCATTACTTAATCCAAGATGGCCGAGGTCTAAAAATAGCACAAATTCTTCAAAAATCTTCTTCTCAAGAACCGCCAACCGGATTTCGACAACACTTGCTAGGAATGATCGATGCACAATGCTCTTTCATAGTTGTTAAAATGGTGATCCTGGGGTCAAAAATGGGCGTGGCCCGTGGGGTCAAATTGGGGTCAAATTTTATTTTTGACCGAATATGGTCATGTCATATATCAAATTGCAGGTATCAATGAGGCGATCACTCTGGTGCATTTTTTTTGTCGAAATCGGATGGTTATGTCATCCAAGATGGCCGCCAAAAGGTCAAAAGGTCGTTCTTTTATTAGAGATTTCAAAATTCTTCTTCACATGAACCGCTTGGCCCATGGTAGACAAACTTAAAAGTTATGGTCCATGGGTGAAGCCTTTTCATATTTGTTAAAATGGAGGTCATCGCTAATCCAAGATGGCCGCCATCTTAAATTCTTAAAAAATCTTCTTCTCATGAACCGCTAGTCGGATTTCGACTAAACTTGGTAGGAATGATCGATTTACAATGCTCTTTTAAAGTTATGAAAATGGTGACCCCGGGGTCAAAAATTGGCGTGGCCCGTGGGGTCAAATTGGGGTCAAATTTTATTTTTGACAGAATATGCTCATGTCATATATCAAATTGAAGGTATCGATGAGGCGATTGCTCTGGTGCATTATTTGTCGGAATCGGATGATTATGTCATCCATGATGGCCACCAAAAGGTCCATTTATTCGAGATTTTGAACGATTTTGAACCACATGGCCGATGCTGGCCAAACTTCATAGGAAGTTAAGATCCTTGGGTGAAGCATTTTCAGATTTGGTAAAATGAGTCATCGCTTAATCCAAGATGACCGCCATCTAAAAATAGCACAATTTGTTTAAAACACATGCACTCAATGTCACATTCTCCTCTGGTGTTCATGGAGTCAGGTGAGCGAATTAGGGCCATCATGGCGCTCTTGTTTTAATTTCCATTTATTCAAGATGTTTTCTTGAATTTTCAAGTTCTTTTCTTGAATTTTCAACGGCAAGATCTTTTCTTGAATTTCAAGAAAAGATTTTGAAAATTCAAAGATGTTTTCATCAAGAAAAAATCTTGAAAATTCAAGAAAAGATCTCGAAAATTCAAGAAAAGATAAAAAAAAAAGTGAAGTGGCCCTAATGGGCTTCCGTAGGTATGTAACCAGTGTGACCCCAGATCATTCTGCGCATTCGCGAAGCCTCATTAGGGACTACGCTGTTTAGCCCTACAGACAATAAAAACACCCATCATGTCCCCAGCATACTATATCTGCCATGATTAAATCACAGGGATGCGTTAGCGTAAGATTCTTTTTGCTTCCGAAGTCCCATAAACCATTTTCCTCCAATCGCTGCCACACATGCTGAATATATAGAGGATATTCATATTTTTTCAACGAATATGACATATATGTTCATCGAGTGGTGTGGAATGTCCATATTTCACGAGTGCCGTTAGGCACGAGTGAAATATGGACAGTTCACACCACGAGATGCCGTGAACATATATGTCATATTCGTTGCAAAAATATGAATATTCTATTTATTATATACCGCTCCATGGAAATTAGCAGTTTTTTAGACTGTATACGGTAATGAATGTGTATTTGCAGCCTGTTTGCAGTCCGGCACTGCAGGTGCGCGTTATGAATATAGATCGCGGAAGTAGTCGTATTTTCACCGGAAGATGTTTATTTCATCGATGAGAACATATGACTTTTATTTACATCGTATAACTATGTATTTCATGGGTAGGTATATAATAAATTGTTTTGTTTTTGTTGTATATGCACTATACAAATTTCTCATGCCATGCTCATATATGTAAATGTATAATTGTATCTTTGTTCTGTAAAGTATTGAGAAATAAAATATTGAATGACAAAACAAAAATTGGGCAGGTTTCGTGAAACAGACAGGAATGTTACATGTGATGAGCCGCCGTCTGAGACAAAGTACTGTAAAATCTGTTTCACGTCTTGCTGCCGACAAACTTTTGGCTATTAAACACATTAAGTCTAAAAAATATTTAAATCGGTAAGTACCTTTTCATCAATAGAAAAGGTCAGCCTCGCAAACAAAAGTATTTCATGAAATTCCATCAAATATTGATTTTATTGCGAAAAACGATTTTCTTATGTTAATTTAATAGGATCAAATAGGTTTTTTAAAATAATATTGGAATTTGTGGACACATTTTCATAATCTAACTTTCATTTTCTTAGTTACTTAGTTACATCATTTCCAAGCTATCTGGCCAGGTTTCGGTGTCATTATATTTTTCGTTTTTCGACACTCCTCCTCACTCCCCACCTTCTTTTTGTCCCTATTTTTCGCAATAAAATCAATATTTGATGGAATTTCTCAAATATAAAAATGGGGAGGGTGACATACATTTAACTATTTCTTACATTTAACGCTTAATTGCCAAAAGTTCGTCGGCAGCAAAACGCGAATGAACAGGCTGATCTGGATCTACACTGGCCGCAAAAGCCACATTTTCTCCAGTTGCAGCCACAGTTCAGTGAGCAATATTTTTTCATTTGTACACGCTTTTATGAATAATAGTGGTACATTTATTATAGGAATGAATGGCATTTTTGATATAAACTTGGAAAAGTCGCGGGAATACTGGACGAGGCCTTCCCCTAATGAAGGCCTCGTCCAGTATTCCCGCGACTTTTCCAAGTTTATATCCCCGATAAATTCCACAAAAAGGCCATTCCTTCCTTATAATTCCAGCATTTGAAATAAATTCATCAAGAAAATGTGTTTATTTTCCGTTTTCTTAAGAATTATTTTAACTGCGCATCACGGTTACGGAAAGTAGTTCGGCATGGGAGTTTACTGGGATATTTTTGTGCTGGAATTATTGAAATGTATAAATAGTTTGCGGCCATTTTGAAATCGTTCAATTAAAAACAATATGCACATTTTCTGAGCTTGGCATCCATCCTTATTGTGTTTTTTATATTCACATCATGGAAACAAAACAATGTCCTTGAACATTTCTACAAAACCGACTATGACAAAAGTAAAAGTTTACGACTCGGGGTTTCCACTATTAAAGTCTTTGTTCTGTATTGATTCCATTGAATCAAGTGCAAACAGTGCGTGCGTCCTGCCACGACAAAAGCTGTGCTTAGACTTGCGATTAGTGGAGTGCCACATCGCAGTCTAGACATAGAATAGAATAGAATATAATATAATAGAAATTAATAGAATAGAATAGAATAGAATAGAATAGAATAGAATAGAATAATCGTTTATTGCCTTGAGACAACTGTCCATGAGCAAACGAACATTAAGTGTTCATATACATATAGTGCATACAGTGGAAGATGACGTACATTGACATACGTGTACATGGCTCTAGATAAGGAATTATTAATTGAGTATTGTCACTCCATCATTTCTGAAGCAATTGCCGGTATTTCAAAATGTTAATTGGATAAAATAAAATCACACTACTGTTTACACATCAACAGAAAGCAATTATTGAATAGTTTGCTTCGAAATGAAAACATGCCTTGGCATTTCATTAGAGACAATTCATTGTCCTTGGAGACAATTCTAATGAAATACAAAGATGTGTTTTCATGGAAAATAAGAAAAATATGCCATATTTGTTGTCCGTTTATTGTTTTCTGCAGCATGATAAACGTACCACAAAATTTGTATTGCTTTTTGATACTCGCTACTTCTGATTTCCATTGGGGTATTTAAGCAAATACGCAGCTTATCTGGAGCTCTGCGTGTACATGTTGTGCAAACTGCATCGATGTAATATACAAGGTGTATGATCACGTGATACTAACAACAACAACAAGTACCGATTCAAAGTACGTATTCTTATTACGTAACGGATTTTGATGTGGTATGGCGCATCAAACGCGTCTTGCTAAGCTGCATTTGGTGGTCTCTTTATTTTCGCCGTTAACTTCTGTCGTTTTTGCGAAGAATCGACATAAGTCTGTGCCAAACTCCCTCGACCATCAAATGCAGCTTTTGAAGACGCGTTTGCTGCGCCATATTTCATCAAAATCCGTTGCATATTAAGGAAACTATCAAATAATACTTACTTTGGAGTGGGCGACGTTGTTGTTGTTGTTGTAACCACGTGATCATGCACCTTGATATAAGTCAATCATAATAAATACATGTTTAGTAAAGTTTAACGTGATATCCATATTATAACGTGTCATTGTCACTTTGTGTTTATGTTTCAGTTCGGAAGAGTTTTTGCCCGTGCGTGCACTATAGAAACAAGAATTCCGCCACGGAAGCGGTATCGCGCCTGCCGAGGCATTTGACCGTGAACATTACAAGTAAATAAATGACCTTGATACAGAATTTGGATGTGGGGGTGTGCGTAATGAAGCATCATCCGTATACAAACATTGATGTGAAATATTATCAAAGTCTGGCAAGGGGTTAAAGAGATATTGTGAAAAAACAATAACTTTAACGCATTTGCCTTACAAAAAACCGGACGACGCGGACGACGCGGACGACGCGGACGACGACGACGCGGACGACGCGGACGACGACGACGACGACGGAAAAAGCGCCGACTATAGTAACGCCTCTGCTAAAGCAGGCGCGACAAAAATGGAACAATAGCTTACAATGGCATAATAGCTTACACTATCGAGTAGATCCATATTTTATGAGTGAATTGGTAGATCATGAGCTACACTGATGGTAATCACAAATAGTCAGTTTTGCCATTGCGATCCACGCATGCTGATACAGTTGAACCTCTATAAGCCGGACACCCTGAGGACCATATTGTGTTTTTAATTTAGATTTCACTGTAATTCTGTTCATTGTCGTGTCTATTTATGATTAAAGATTACAAATATTGTTCATGGAGTCCATACTTACAGTGGAACCTCTCTAAACCGGACACCCTGGGGACCCCCAGGGTGCCCGGTTTAGAGAGGTTCCACTGTAGTCATCAAGGCTCTTTAGAACCCCATAATGGTCACCCTGCCCTGGTTACACTAGGGGAGGCTGAACAGTAGGGTTTTCAATAAGGCACCAATGAAGATTTCCCCTGAAGCAGTACATGTACCAACCATATGAGAAAAATCCAGTGATTTTGTACACAAGAAGATGTGCGATATCCCATGAAAAACTATTTACAAAAGTTACGATATTTTCGTAAACGACGTCGAAAGTTGATGAGAAATTTTCAGAGCAAATGCAGAATTCTTATAAAAAACATAGACTACACTTTAACGTTCTATTCACGTTTTCATGATTAGAATTCCGCATTAGCTCTGAAAATGTCGTTAAAGGTGCATGCCCACTCAGTAGGCACAACATGTTCTTTATATCAGAGACATCATCTGAGATATTTTCTAGCAAAATAAACATTAATTCACCAATACCCCACGTATTGATTGGCATTATTATTCATTTTATATCGGATTTAAAATTCCACACTGATACCAGGGGCGATAACCGTGTTTCCTTAAAATGTTAACGGACATTACTATTTATTTTCTGTATGTATTGTTTGATGTGCAATAATCATACTTTATACATGTAATCTGTGGAAAATAGTATGTTTTCAGGTGACGCATTTAACTAGTATAAATAATAAAAAAATATCATGCCTCATTTGCATATGTAAATAGCTTGATACCACCGCGAGTCACTATCAGTAATATACATATTACTATATGAGTATATATGTATAGTGGGCACTCGTACTTTTAGAATAGTAACACAATTATACACTTATTTAATGTTGTGCCTACTGGGTGGGCATGTACCTTTAACTTTCGGCGTAATATACAGACACTATCACAGTGTCTGTATATATCATCCACTCATAAGCCGCCGTTATCCATAGGATGTCTTGTCTGGGGGTCATAGGAATACATAGAGGATATTCATATTTTTGCAACGAATATGACATATATGTTCATCGAGTGGTGCGAGATGTCCATATTTCACTCGTGAAATATGGACATTTCACACCACGAGATATATATATGAATATGAATATGAATATTCTATTTATTATATACCGCTCCATGGAAATGAGCAGTTTTTTAGACTGTATACGGTAATGAATGTGTATTTGCAGCCTATTTGCGCTGTTTCCCCAAACATAGATTTGAATATAGATAGCGGAAGTAGTCGTATTTTCACCGGAAGTTGTTTATTTCATCGGTTAGAACATATGACTTTTATTTACATCGTATAACTATGTATTTCATGGGTAGGTATATAATATTGTTTTATATATTTTACCAGTGTAGGACAGCTTGTACGTATTTACGTTTTTCACGTGAGGCACTAACCCGAATTGTCTGTCTGTAACGTTACAGACAGACAATTCGGGTTAGTGAGACACGAGATACAGGAAACAGACAACCAATTGATTTCCCATAGACCCACATTCACACAAACATGACAATCGCAAATTACCTGCGACAAAATCAATTTTGTTACTTCCATTCCTGGAGTCAGTGACCTAAGCCGGTTCTAGATCCATGCCAAACACGGGGTCATGCGGGTTGATTTCCATGAGTTATTTCCCCTTTTTTGACGGAACCGTCTACTTTCACTTTCGAAATCTCTATCTCACCCCCACATCAAGTCGCACACAGAAAAAATTTAACCTGCATGTGTAGAGCATGCAAATAATATAATACAATGTTTGGCACAGACATACCTTTCCTGCAGCATCTATTTTATTTATCTATCTGTCATAATAATAACAATCAATGCCGTTGTCCTGAGAATTTACTCCTTGTTGCTAAGCTGTACCAGGACTGGTTTACCGTCTATATTATTCATAAGTTGACTGTGTCCTACAGATACGGGCATGTGTCACTAACTACCATTACTCGATGAAGAGTATGGTTGAAAACGTTATTACCCCGAGCATCGCACACGATGTCTATGTATTTCCCGGAATAGACCAAAGTGTCACGAATCGCCGGCGGCGGTCGCTAATAAAGCAACGTATTTCCATTACGGTCATGGCGCTATCGCTATGGGGTCGATACCACGATAGTACGATTCCGCTATGGCGATACTGCGATGTCACGATATCGATAGCACTATAGCACGATGATGACCATACGATATTGCGATACCGATTCCATGATGTCGATAGCACATAACGCGATGACGATACTACGATATTATATCGAAGCATCGTCATCACGCTGTCGTATTATCGCCATGTTACTGTCGCGCTATCGTACTATCGCCATCGTAGTGTCGTAGTATCGTCGTCATAGTATAGAGCTACCGTCATCGTAATATCGTGTTATCGTAGCATTACCATTATACTATCGACATCGTACTGTCGCGCTATCGTACTATCGTCATCGTAGTATCGCATATATCATTGCAGTATCGCAATATCATCATCGATATAACGTTCTATCGTCACGGTTGTAATATCATCACGATATCCATATCACAATGGCCTTATCGGAAAACCGTCTCCGAGATCTTCGCTGGTCACAAGCGACGGTCCCGAGGCCATAAACTTTGTAGTCGTGCGGAGAAAATCAATAGAACAAATGTACCACCATGCGCCCACAATGATGTTTAATAGGCGCATATCAATAAATACACAGACAGTTAATAGGCGGAAATGGCTCATCTTTCACCGAAAATTGACAGAGATAAGCTTAACCAGACACACCAATTATTTTCCCGGCCCAAACTAGAAACACTATGGCAGACATGTGTATGGATATTGCAATTGAGGCCACGTTGGATACGTTATTTGCCGAGCTCAGACTATTTTTTGCGTGGAAAGATCTGCCGCGCCAGATATTTTTTCCCATTCACGGCGCTAACCTACTATTCTCTTTATCCCGTCAACACCTACAAATGGCTGTAAAATGCAAAAATAGTATTGACTGGATATCAAAAATGTTTCACGGCACCGTGTTTCACGGCACATATAACAATATGTTCTTATTTCACACCCAAAGTGATGCTGTTACCACTCAGTTGAACCGTCTCGACGAGACGGTTCAACTGAGTGTTAACGACATGGATGAGAAGAAATGCAGCACAAAATAAATATACATGTTTATACCCATACATGGATCTTCTGCGTGGGTGGAATGGATTTTAGGAAAGTTGACGATCATGTTTTTCTTATTTACAATTGTGTATCCACGACTCCTCTAAGCCTAATTTCTGGATGCGCCCCTGGTTATGAAATTTCTGAAGGATGTAGGCTGATAAATACAAGAAACGTCACAGGACGAACTACTGAATAACGTAAGTATAGTAACAGGACAAAAGCATTACAGTGGAACCTCTCTAAATCGGGCACCATGAAAACACATGTGATCTTATTTTTGATGTGTTTCATTGTCGTAAATCTCAGGTGGTGTGTCCGTTTGTGATCGCATAGTACAATGACTCAGAATGATTAAATACCTGATTTACAGTGAAACCTCTCTACGCCTGAGACGATAAAAAAAATACAATTTTCGAAAAAAATAAAATAAATTCGAAAATTGTAATTTTTTCCTGGGGACCTCCCATGGTGTCCGGATTATAGAGCTTTCACTGTATATGCAACCTGATACTAGAAACACGAACGAGTTTCTAGTATCGTGTACATGTAGATGAAAACAATCGCTATAATGGTTTACCCTATGAAACTGGATGTTAAAGCCGTGAATATTCGTGTTACTATTATCGGGTTGTATACGGTGAAACTGTGCTAGCATATATGTTCACCATCATAATGATTACCGGATTTAGTGAATATATATAATTATATTTTGAACTGGTTACTTATGCAACTTGCGGCAGGTGAAATTGTGACCTGTGTACCGGGAAATCGCGTCCGAGGCGTTCTGGTTTTCCAAATTATCTTGGGGAGGACTCCCAGACCCCCCGCCCTACGATGCGCATCGCGCTTCGTGCTTGTGCGTCATTAACTATTTTTTTACGAGGGGGCCTCGCGACCCCAATGTCAGCTGCCTTCCGACGCGCCTGAATCATATAGCACATATTCGACACATGTTAGTAATTTTGAATACATGCGTAGAAGCTTATGACAGTGTACTATAATCATCAGTATAGTCTCTTATAATTATTACATACTTGATAGAGTACTATCTTCCTGTAATAGTTGTATATTAGTAATTTTGAATACATACGTAGAAGTTTATGGCAGTACACTATAACTATAGTCTCTTATAATTCTAACATCAATGATGAAGTACTATCTTTCTGTAATATTTGTATACATTGTATAACATCACGAGGTCTGAATAAACATAGAGGTATCATTTCATACAACTAGTACAGGATAGTATTTTGTCATTTATGTAAGAATTATAAAAGACTAAAATGATAATGCGAACATTTTCAGATATAATACTACATGTATTGCAACACAATTAAAGAATGTTATACTTTTTGCGTCTATGTGTTGTTACACGGATCTACGAACAGCTCTGTAAATCTATTAATAATTCACACGAAGGGCAATCAGATATGTGATTGGAGAAACCTAGGGGCCGTTTCACTAAACTTCTTACGACTAAAATGTTCGTAAGTTCAAATTTAAGATCATCTGTAAATTTCAATTTATGGATTTACATTTATTGAGCATAGGCTGCATATGCCGCCTATGCTCAATACATGTAAATCCAATAATTATTTACAAGAAAACATTGTTAATGTGAAATTTACAGACTATCATAATTTTGCACTTACGAACATTTTAGTCGTACGAAGTTTAATGAAACGGGCCCCTGGATTATTGGATTTGTGACCAGCGTAACTCCTGATCATATAGCTCACTCCTGTAGCCTGGTAACTATATACACTTTCATTAGAAGCATGCATGTTTCACTGATGGAATGGCGAAAAGTGCAGATCCTGATCAGACTGTGCGGATGCACAGGCTGATCTGGATCTACACTGGTCGCAAAACCCATAAGGCCATTTCTCCAGTCACAGCCACATGTACTGGCTCCAGTATTACCTCCCTAATGGCACCGTCGTATTTTTTCCCGCCAATACTGATTTACTGATTTGGAAAGAAAGTTACAGTGGAACCTCTCTAGACCGGACACCCTGTGAAGTCCCCATGGTGCCCGGTTTAGAGAGGTTCCATTGTAATTAAGCACTCCATGAACAATTTTTGGCGGGAGACATACTGTCTCCACGCTATTGGGATCGTGATTCTGGCCGTTTGCACGGGTCTACTTTCGGAAGTGGCTCTCTGTTCATCGGGGGACGTCTCAATAGGCTCAATTTGCGTTCGCAATTAACAACAGTCAGGTGACATTTAAAGTCAGCGAGTGAACTGAAAGCAAGTTATTAATAGCAACGGCAATGCTCAACATTATGTGTAAAATAGTTGGCATGCCCAACTTTACTTTTGAAGAGAACAAATTGCTGTTATTGAGACGCCCCCCGTATCGTGTACCACGCAGTCGCAATGCGACGTCGAAGGCCATTTCTTTTTCATATTGTGGTTTACGGGCGATTTTCGAAAAATTACCCTCTGGGTGAGCGAAACAAAATTCATGAAAACATTTTGCCGTTCATGTAGCATACACGTATGTAGGCCTACGCCCAGTCATAATTTTGAAAAGATTTCACATAATAGTATGTCACACCTCCAGAGTTCCTGTTGGGTATGCAATTTGGATTACTCGGTTTGTATCCCTATTCTGCAAAGTGCCGATTGATTTTTGCCAAATAAACATACAAAAAATATGAAAATTTCCCCGTTTTTTTTTCTTCACATTACGAAAAACCTATGCTGCCAAAAATATTTTTTGAACATAATCGATCAAATATTGATTTTATGGGCATCATTCTCTATGGGAGATGAAATCTATAAATAAATTTTCTTCCATAATTTTTGTTTTACTGGGCCGACTTTCACATAATACTTTTTTGTTGTTAGTTAGATCATTTCCGAGCTATCTCGCCAGGTTTCGAGATTTATTTCTAAAAAAAAAAAGGTTTTTCGTATTATCCATCGGCGCTTTCAGTTGAAACAGACAATAGAATAATGTTATGTGTGTTTGTCCAAATTGCATCGGCAAAATGAGCTGGAACAGACCAACCACGTTCTGTCAGAGTGGGCGTCAACTTGAGACAGAAAAAAAAACATCCACTTATTTTTTTTTAAACATCCGTCGGTGGGTCCCGTAAACCAAGAAATAAAAAAATGATGTCGCATCCCGTGATGCCTGTGAGCCTTTGCTTCATCAACCTATTTGTGTTTAGAGCAGGCTGTATTTTACAAACACCAGTAACTGATCAAGTTCTCCAAATTTGCAGATTGTACATCCAATAATCAACATCGAATATATTTCTAACAAGGAATTTCTGAGTATGCAAATTCACAAGTGGCTACTTGTCTCCCGCCAGTCAGTACTTTCAGTACTTTGATTGTCATTTTCAACCATGAATAGACACGACAATGAAATAAATTACAGTGAAATCCATATAAATTAAATACAATAGGGTCCTCAGGGTGTCCTGTTTAGTGTAACCAGGGGTAACCAGACCATTATGGGGTTCTAAAGTGCCTTAATGACTACAGTGGAACCTCTCTAAACCGGACACCCTGGGGGTCCCCAGGGTGTCCGGTTTAGAGAGGTTCCACTGTAAGTATGCACTCCATGTAACATATTTGTCATTTTTAATCATGAATAGACACGACAATGAACAACATTACAGTGAAACCCATCTAAATTCGACACAATAGGGCCCTCAGTGTGTCCAGTTTAGATAGGTGCTACTGTATGTATATGTTCCGTATGACGACACGACATTCATAGCTCATTTGGAATAGAACAGAAATTCCACATGGTAGCTTTAGCATTAACCATGTGGTGATAAAAACAAAAATATGACCGAAAGTGGGATGGAATACAATTATATTAACAATGTATTACGTACATATAATACTCTTGTTTCATATAGACCCGAAATATAAGACATATTAATGCTTATTACGACGTCGCTCGATTCAAATATATCATATCTTTCCACCCGTCTCACCTTTTCTATGTTCTCCTCTAGCCTCAACTATGCGCCGAAAACCCTAATAACCATTAACACTTTCAAATATATTAATTTATCTATGCATGTTGATTCACATGGATACATTTCAAGGTACATGGCAATACTAATTTACTTTATTGCATGTGTATATATATATATATGTAAACATATATATGTGGGAGTTCATTTATGTTTATAGTCCAGAGCTCCACACTGTAAACTCAAACGTTCAACTTTAGAATGCACTTTGAACACCAAAATGCAACAGCTATTGAACACATCAAGAACGCAATGACGCGTTCAACGAGCATTCGATTTCTTAACGCTAATGTTCAAAGCATTAACGCACAGTGTTCTAATCTCAACACCCTTTGAACACTAGAGTGAGACATTGGACATTTATGTGTTCAAACCGTGAACACTACCGTTCAAAACATGAACATTGTGTGTTCAAGATAGAACATTTCAAGTGTTCCAATTATTAACGCTTGAAGCGTTCAAATACGATGCAACAGATATTGAACACCCAGAACATGTTCAAGTTACAAGTGTTCATCTTTGGAACACCACATGAACATGTAGGTATGCAATTTTGAGCACACTCATATTGTGGTGCTCTAATATAAACAGAAAGGTGTTCATATTTGAACAGGGAAGTGTTCTAATTTAATTATGGAAATGTTCTAATTTGCACAGAAGGTATTAAAAGCAATTCATTTACACATGTTATTTTGAATCATTCAATATAATGGCATTACTTGTACATTAGTATATAGCATTACATTGTACATTAGTATATTAGCATTACTTACATTGTATTGTATATACATTATTGTACATTAGTATACATTACATTGTACATTAGTAGTATAAGCATTACATTGTCTTACATTAGTATTATAACATTACATTGTACATTAGTAGTATATTAGCATTACATTGTACATTAGTATATAGCATTACATTGTACATTAGTATATAGCATTACATTGTACATTAGTATATAACTTTACATTGTACATTTGTATATAGCATTACATTATTGTACATTAGTATATAGCATTACATTGTACATTAGTATATAGCATTACATTGTACATTAGTATATTAACATTACATTGTACATTAGTATATAACTTCTTTGTACATTGATATACATTATTGTACTTAGTATATAGAATTACATTGTACATTAGTATATAGCATTACATTGTACATTAGTATATAGCATTACATTGTACATTAGTATATAGCATTACATTGTACATTAGTATATAGCATTACATTGTACATTAGTATATAGCATTACATTGTACATTAGTATATAACATTACATTGTACATTAGTATATAGCATTACATTGTACATTAGTATATAACATTACATTGTACATTAGTATATAGCATTACATTGTACATTAGTATATAACATTACATTGTACATTAGTATATAGCATTACATTGTACATTAGTATATAGCATTACATTGTACATTAGTATATAGCATTACATGCATACATATCTGCAGAGCTTCTGTATCGTTGAACGGAATAACAACATCATTTTCTCCATCATCATTGAATAACATGGGTGGGTGGGGTAAGTCTACATTTTGATTTCGGTTATCGTGTTTACGGCTTACATGCGATCTAAAAATGGACCATTTGCTTGATGTGAAGGAGCAAGAACATATACTGCATGCAACCGAGAAGTTTGGATCATCTTTGTGATACCTTATGGTATGATTTTGAAATTATTGCATGGAGTCTGCAAAGAAACAACACATGTTGGAGGCAAATTCGGACTCTGTCTCATTTTGCATGTTTATCAAGCAACCCCTACCACAAAGAGCTGCCACAAACATTGGCGAGTATGAAGAGATGCTATTACCATTAGTTTACATGTTAAAATCACCTAAATAAGTAAATTAAATGTACGGTTTACATTTAAATGTCCTCAATATCCTTTAGCAGCAATGCCGGAAAGAGATAAAAAATTGCGCCCAATTCCCAGAATTCCATGGTCATGACGGAACCGCGTGGAACTAAAAATACTCCGATAAAAATAGAATTACGTCACAGTACGCTTTGAGCGTTCATCAATGGATGCTATGTGAACGGCAGTGTTTAAATGCCGTAACGAATTATGAATTGTAGCTTCATACACCATACTTTATGCAAAAAATATTTAAAATTTATCGTAAATGGTGTTATTAATACATTGTTAAGGTAAACTTATTGTATCTACCACAATTGAAAGCTGATCAAAAATTGACCGCAGAGTGCTTGAACGGAGACGTTAATGTGCTGAACACCATTTGAACACATCGGTTCAGTAAAGATGCATTTACTGGATTCCTGAAGGCCAATTTGAACACTATTGCGTTAAAATTGCCTATATATGAACGCGTCTGGACGCGTGAAGCGTCCGCTGGTTTTACAGTGCAGTTAAGGTGCGTAATTTGACCAACTTGGGGTGAAATTTTGTTATTTCTTCATCAAAAATGGCAAGTTGGGAGTCCTTTAGAATCGTCTCATTGAGACGATTCTAAAGCACTCCCAACTTGCCATTTTTTATGGAGAAATAAGATATTTACCTCTAAGTTACGCACCTTAACTGGAGCTCTGTTATACATTATTATATCTGGAATTAAAAACAACAAATTGTAAAAAAAATCATTATCAAGAGTGAAATGAACGATTTCCCTCTTAATAATGATCTGGTCGCTTCTCTTACATGATGGTGTCAGTTGCAGTTTGGATTCATTTGTTAAGTGATTGTCATTTTCATAGACACACGCTAAATCATAGGTTTATACCTTCCTTTCGTAGTTTGTGAGAAGTTAAGTTTAGACTATCGCTGGTGTCAACGTGAAAATCAGCTAGTATTGAGCAAACTGAGAAACCATGTAATACATAGAGCACGGTTCGTCCACAGATTGATGTAACGGACCCAGGTTTATTATTTATCCCGTAACACAGTGCGTATGTGCCGTGAAACACGGTGCCGTGAAACATTTTTGATATCCAGTCAATACAATTTTTGCATTTTACAGCCATTTGAAGATGTTGACGGGATAAATAGAATAGTAGGTTAGTGCCGTGAATGGGAAAAAATATCTGGCGCGGCACGGAAACGGGATGTGCTCAGCAGAGCCTCGCCCATCCCGTTTCCTCAGCCTTGCCAGACATTTGTTCCCATTCACGGCACTAACCTACTATTCTCTATAAATGCACTAAACATACCTAGTATCAGTAAGAGAAAAAATGAATGTTTTTTTAACAAAATAAACATTCATTAACGTATTGTTTTCATTTATCGATACGTTTATGTACATTTAATGAATTTATTGTTTACCCTAGTTTCTTGCCCAATGAAAGAACATTATTGCGACGTTTTCGCCAATATCTATTAAATTAATCATTAAATGTTCAGCGCTATATTTAGAACTGATTTTATGCCTTCTTGTCATCAGTTCACGAGACGCAAAGCATAATACCGCCCACGCACGCGCTCACTTCGTGTCGCACCGCCAATCACATACTAGTATAGCGATTCAAAATCACGTCTAGGGGCGGAGCTTCGCGACTAAGTTGGATAAACAATAAGTACGTTATAGTTCACATACTGAATTTTTAATAAACTAATTTCTTGCTCGCTTGCGCTCGCTCGAAATTAATTTATTAAACAAGAGGGACATGGTGGCCCTAATTCGCTCACCTGACTCCATGAACACCAGAGGAGAATGTGACATGGAGTTCATATGTGTTTTAAAAAGATTGTGCTATTTTTAGATGGCAGTCATCTTGGATTAAGCGATGACTCTCATTTTACCAAATCTGATAATGCTTCACCCAAGGATCTTAACTTACTATGCAATTTGGCCAGCATCGGCCATGTGGTTCCTGAGAAAAAGACGTTCAAAATCTCAAATAAATGGACATTTTGGAGGCAATCATGGATGACATAATCATCCGATTCCGACAAATATTGCACCAGAGCAATCGCCTCATCGATACCTTCAATTTGATATATGACATGAGCATATTTGGTCAAAAATAAAATTTGACCCCACGGGCCACGCCCATTGTTGACCCCAGGGTCACCATTTTAACACCTTTGAAAGAGCATTCTACGTCGATCATTCCTACCAAGTTTCGTCGAAATCCGGCTAGCGGTTCTTGAGAAGAATATTTTTAAGAATTTGTGCTATTTTTAGATGGCTGCCATCTTGGATTAGCGACGACCTATGTTTTAACAAATCTGAAAAGGCTTCACCCATGGACCATAACAGTGAAGTTTGGCCACCATGGGCCAAGCGGTTCGTGTGAAGAAGAATTTTGAAATCTCTAATAAAAGAACGATCTTTTGACCTTTCGGTGGCCATCTTTGATGACATGACCATCCAATTTCGACAATGTACCAGATCGATCGCCTCTTTGATACCTTCGATTTGATATAGACATGACCATATTCGGTGAAAAATAAAATTTGACCCCAATTTGACGTGGCCATTTTTGACCCCGGGGTCACCATTTTAACAACTTTGAAAGAGCATTGTACATCGATCATTCCTACAAAGATTCGTAGAAATCCGGCTGGCGGTTCATGAGAAGAAGATATTTTAAGAATTTGAGCTATTTTTAGACGGCGGCCATCTTCGATTAGTGACGACCTCCGTTTTAACAAATTTGTAAAGGCTTCACCCATGGACCATAACTGTGAAGTTTGGCCACCATGGGCCAAGCGGTTCGTGTGAAGAAGAATTTTGAAATCTCTAATAAAAGAACAACCTGTTTACCTTTCGGCGGCCATCTTGGATGACATGACCATCCGATTTCGACAAAAAAAAATGCACCAGAGTGATCGCCTCGTTGATACCTTCGATTTGATATATGACATGACCATATTCGATCAAAAATAAAATTTGACCCTAACTTGACCCCACTGGCCACGCCCATTTTTGATCCCGGGGTCACCATTTTAACAGCTTTGAGAGAGCATTGTGCATCGATCATTCCTACCAAGTTTTGTCGAAATCTGGTTGGCGGTTCTTGAGAAGAAGAGTTTTGAAGAATTTGTGCTATTTTTAGACGCGGCCATCTTGGATTACGTAATGACGTCATTTTAACAATTTTGTAATCCCCCTACCTAAGGACCATGACCATGAAGTTTGGTGACGATAGGCCCAATGGTTACCGAGGAGAAGACGTTTGAAAATGTTCACGGACGACGACGGACACATTGCGGAAACAATAGCTCACATGAGCTTCGCTCAGGTTAGCTAAAAATCAATGTATGAACTATAACTATTACTTACAGACCTTGGTCTGTTATTTCAACCGGTGGGTTCGTCCGCCTGTACGAGGAGATGATCGGCGAGCTTTAGCTAAAGCTCACGGAATATTTCCTCGTACAGGCGGACGACCGGATTTATCCCTACTGTCTGTTCCACGTTTTGTTGCCGGCTATTAAACACAGTAAATCTAAAAAAGACTGGAAATCTGGTTTAGCCCACATGTACAATGTACGTCTTTGGCATTCTTGTATATGAGAGTTGAATCTGGTTATACCTTTATTATGTGAGTAATCTGAGTAAGCGTAATCCTATTACTTTTAGGGGAAGGGGCCAAGTGACTGGTGTGGTATGGACCTGGAAACATGTCGGGTTATTCTAATTTCAGGGCTGATTTTTCTCGATGCAATTATTCCGTTCTGATTTTGGGATTGTCCCCCACCCCCTCCCAATTCAGCAGGTTAAATGCGGGCCCGGCCTTAAATGCTCATAGCTGTTGATAGGCTGTTTAACACCGATACACAAACAAACAAAAACTAAAAATACATGCAGAAAAAAACGTGCAACAGACAGCAGTCCCACACATGTTCTGTGTTTGGGTTTCCTAATAATCCGGACACAAAACTCGGAAATACGGATGACATAGCGCTCCAGATAAGCTGCGTATTTGCTTAAATACCCAAATAAAATTGCCAAAAAACCCAATTGAAATCAGAATTAGCGAGTATCAAAAAGCAATACAAAATTTGTGGTACCTTTATCATGCTGCATAAAACGATAAACAGACCACAAATATAGCATATTTTTCTTATTTTCCATGAAAACACATCTTGGTATTTCATTAGAATTGTCTCCAAGGAGACAATTCTAATGAAATGCCAAGACATGTTTTCATTTCGAAGCCACCTATTCAATACTTGCTGTCTGTTGCTGTGTGTAAACAGTAGTGCGATTTTATTTTACCAAATTAAAATGCTTCAGAAATGATGGAGTGACAATATTTAATTACTAATTCCTTATCTGGAGCCCTGGTGAAGTGTGATAATAATTGGTAATGGATGGAACACGGCGAACATGCAAATTAGAAATGGAAATGTGTAACTGTGCCGGATAAAACAGCTTAGTCAATGTCAGATAAACATGGGATTCTGTATATTTTAGCACGTCCACTGCATAGAAAAGTGCTGGTGCTTAGACATTTCGCATGATAGTGTTCGCATTGAATGTTCCATGTTTATTGTATCGTCAGATACAGTTATATCAGCGTCCGATGTATGTTATTATTTTAGGTATCGCCATTTTATTTATCTACTTTTGAATTATTTTTATTTTTATTTACTATAATTAGAAGCATCTGTTGGTCGCCATTTTTTGGGCGACCCCTATAAGCCGGTACCGGTACCAACCGGGACCGGTAACATCCGGTACCAACCGGGACCGGTAACATCCGGTACCTCTGTAACGGCAACGGTAATGCTTTGTGAACGCGTTTATAGTGCGTGTAATTTTGCGTGTGGGGGAGTCACACTCCTCTATTTGTTTCAGTTATTTCAGTACTTTGATTAATACGGCGATTTCATCTTTCGATGTTCTCTCTCTTAGCACAACGCGATAATACTAAAACTATGACTTAATATTCTGGTTCGTTTAATCTACCTGATATATGCCTCGTTCTGGCATTGTGCAGTAAAACCTTCGTCTAAACCGGACACCCTGCAAGGTCCCCAGAGTGTCCGGTTTAGAGAGGTTCCACTGTAAGTATGCACTCCAAGAACCATATTCGTCATTTTCAATCATGAATAGACACGAAAATAAACAAAATTACGGTGAAACCCGTCTAAATTAAATGCTATATGGTCCTCAGGGTGTCCGGTTTAGAAGGGTTATACTGTATATGGATTTCCTACACACAGCGCGTCCTAACATTTAGAGCCAGTATGGAATGCAGAATTACGAAAATAACCATGCATTTGGATACAATTAGCTTTGGAAACAAAAACAAATGGCGTCCTAATGTGTATGGTTAATACGGTAGTTTGAGAAGGGTTGAGATAATTTACAGAAATAGTATTCATAAATTTCAAACTTTGTTTCCTGAATATCTATAACTATCAACCCAAAATGATTTTATATATGGAGAGCTAGGACGGACATCTATACAGACAAACAGATTCTATAATATTATTAAATATTGGTTTAAGGTAACTGGGGCGAGAAGATCGTAAATATATAAATGTTCTGTATACTGAAAGACCAAATAAAACTAACTGGGCGTCCCTTGTTAAAGCACTGTTATCTAGTCTTGGCTTTCATCATGTATGGTTGGCACAATGCCTTGGCGATATCAAGTATTTTTTAAGCATAGTAAAGCAGAGGTTAACTGATAATTTTATCAAAAACTGGAATTCCAGACTAGTGGAATCTAGTAGACCACTTCTTTACAGACAGTTTGCACTGTTTGAGTATCAGTCATATATGGACATTTTCACAATTAGACAATTTCGGATTTCTTTCACAAAACTTAGAGTATCCTCACATAGATTAGCTATAGAAACAGGAAGATGGCACAAGCCAAACACAATACCCATTGAAAACAGAAAATGTAATCTATGTAACGTTTTAGAAGATGAATATCAGTTTCTATTTGAATGCGCTATGTACACTGATTTACGCTTGCAGTATGTAGATACATTTTACCGACAGCGCCCATGTATGTTTAAAGGACTTAGTTTGATCAAGTCAAATAATCAAAGGAAAGTAAGAATCCTAGGAACGTTCATTGTTAAATCATTTAAAAGAAGAGATGAAATATCGGCACATCTATAATGTATGTCAACTTAAATGTGTATATACTACATTGATATACGCAGGCGAATTCGTATTATGTGCGTATTTCTGATCAGTAGTGGACATTTTCTTTCATACGTTAGCGATTGACAACATTTCAACGTACCTTTTTCTTACGTTCAAGTGTATTCTGAATTTTCCATATAAATTACTCTCTCTCCTCTCTCTCTCTCTCTCTCTCTCTCTCTCTCTCAGCATTGTAACTTTGTATTTACAAAACTGATATTTAGTGTACACATACACTACTTTTCATGTCCACTGTCCGTCATCTTGCTTGCATTGTCATGTTGCTTGTATGTTTGTTAATTACTATTGGAAAACTTCCTTACCGTCCGTACACAGCTGCCTGCGCTAATCTGACCCGGATTATCAACGTTTCTGAACATTGTTGGCAATGCCAACTCGCAATCAAGCAATTTGCTTGTCTGAGCCTGAGCTGTGGCACAACTCAGGCTCACTAAATCAAGCTGCTTGATTGCAAGCACAATATTCAAGTACATGCATTTTTAAATAATGAAATTGACAAATAGTGGTAAGATTATCGCAGGCGGTAGTGTAGCTTACAGACGGTGCGGGAGTTACTGCTCGCAACTAGAACTTGAGCTGACCAATTTTTCACTATTCGTCATTACCGGGGCGAAGCTAAGTTAATTACCACAGTACGTTAATTGATTAACGTTTTGTTTTAATTGACTTAGCCCTGTAGATCGATTAGTACGTGTTGTCACAACTTGGTTAACACTGTACATCGTCAATACGGTGTTAATTGTTTCCGACAGTAATACACCACCGCCTGAGCTAATCTTGCCAATATTTTGAAAATGCGTTCATTACAAAATACTTCAATATTGTGCTTACAGTGGGGTCAGCGTGTAAGTGCACACACGAACGAACACGACAGGCTGGAACCAA
This sequence comes from Conchocele bisecta, assembly GCA_029237695.1. Lineage (NCBI taxonomy): Eukaryota > Metazoa > Mollusca > Bivalvia > Lucinida > Thyasiridae > Conchocele > Conchocele bisecta. The sequence goes on along the minus strand of CM055266.1, from coordinate 43,016,318 downwards.
CCTGTCGTGTTCGTTCGTGTGTGCACTTACACGTTGGAACCAACCTGTCGTGTTCGTTCGTGTGTGCACTTACACGCTGACCCCACTGTAGATGTAAGCAGCTCGTTTGGCTGAGCCTGAGTTGTTCTCGAACCGCTTGACTGCGAGTTGATATTGACAATACATGTTCAGAAACGTTGACATCATGGCAAGCTTAACGCAGGCGGTGTATAATATATTCTCAGGGGAATGGTCAATATTATAAGAAAATCTGACATTGCCACCAGTTTATATATTTACAACAACGGTCCGGTTTTTTATTGTTATTGTGTTAAATGCATTGTCTCAGTATGCTCAAAACGTGCACAAATATGTATATCCATGTATTCCTAAGCTTATTATATGCGTGCTTTGCAATCACAAACAAACATGATGATCAGCGACACATGCTAGTGCAACCGATCAAACATTAACATCAGACATTATCGCGTGTCCGGTTTAGAGACGTTCTCCTGTGTCAGCTAAAACGTAGCTGTGACTGGAGAGATGGGACTTATGGGATTTCTGACCAGTGTACATGTAGCTCCTGTAGCCGATATCACCAACATTGCAAAGTATACTTTTCTAGCAAAGTATACTTTGAGGGAGAAATTTTCAATTTAAGGATAAATTTATTAATTTTTATTATACTGAATTTATTACATTATCACAGACAAAATGGCTGTGATAATGTAATAAATTCAGTATAATAATTCTGCATACTTTTAATTATTAAATATATGAAGTCGTTAGTTCTGTATGAAATAATTCATTTCCGGAAAAATAAAGTATCACTCCCTCAAAGTATACTTTGCTAGAAAAGTATACTTTGCAATGTTGGTGAAATCGGCTACAGATCAAATAGCTCACTCCTAGTTGCTTGATTATGATCTGTACCGCTTGTTACGTAGGCGCATAACGGGTCTTTCATTGATGGAATGGCGACCAGTGCAGATCCTGATCAGACTGTGCGGATGCACAGGCTGATCTGGATCTACACTGGTCGCAAACCCCGTAAGCCACATTTCTCCAGTCACAGTTCAGTCACATGTTCAGTCTGTCACGTAGGTAGGGTGACTTACGTGCCAGTCACGGAAAGCCGCAGTACAGTCCTGGAGCCCGTTTCACTAAACTTAGTACGACTAAAATGTTCGTAAGTGCAAATTTAGGATCGTCTGGAAATTTCAGTTGATGAATTTACATTTATTGACCATATGCAGCCTATTTTCAATAAATGTAAATCAAATAATTGTTTACAAGAAAACATTGTTAATGTGAAATTTACAGACTATCATAAGTTTGCACTTACGAACATTTTAGTCGTACGATGTTTTGTGAAACGGCCCCCTGTGGCCCGTTTCACTATACTTCGTACGATAACAAAGTTCGTACGAATTTATGTTTAACTAACTAATGCTCCATTATCCGCCTACATGTACACATCATTACATGTTAGTTATTTATGCTTTGATTTAACGACGGCTTTGGCTCGATGACCTTGCATGTCGGGACCGACTATTTAAGTCCCCATCCGATAGGACTAGGCTATCACGAAGGTGTCTTGCACAAGGATACGCCGAATCGGCCAGTGTCGGGATTGGCAATCCAATCCCGACACTGGCCGCCAATCACTACATGCGAACACATCCACTAAACATGTAGCAACATCGGCTAATATTGGAAATGGTATTCTAATTTACAATTTTGCAAGTACGAACTTCTTCGTTTAGTGAAAGGATCCCCGGAGAACATCTGCAGCTAACCCGAATTGTATGTCTTTAACCCTGTTAACCAGAAATCCCGCTATAGCGGTTTATGCAAAAAGTGCAGATCCAGATGAGCCGTCTCATCACGAGCCGTCTCATCAGGATCTGCACTTTTTGAAAGTAATTTTAATATTTCTTAGAACCAAAACACCCCTTTTTCATAAATGGACGAATCTGAAAATCATTTTGTGACCATTGAATTGTTTCGGAACATTAGCATATCACAGTCCATTCCAGTTCCTTAGGGTTGAAATGGTTAAATGTGCATGCCCACTTGTGTCACTATTCCACCAGTTATATACACCTTCACCCTACGTATAGATTGGCATTATTATATAATTATTCTTATTTATACGAGACGTAAATGATATCAGGGGCGATAACCGTGTTTCCTTAAAATGTTAACGGACATTACTATTTATTCTCTGTATTTATTTTTTGATGTGAAATGTTCATATTTTATAATCTGTCGAAAATATTCTTTTTTCAGGTGACGCATTTAATTAGCATAAATAATTAAAAAAAATAGCATGCCTCATTTGTATATGAAAATAGTCAGATACCACCGCGCGTCACTATCAGTAAAATAAATATTACTAAATGATTAGATCTGTATTGCGGGCACTTGCAATTTTTAGAACTGGTGCAATAGTGACACAATTATACACTTATTTAATTCCTATAAAGAACATGTTGTGCCTACTGAGTGGGCATGTACCTTTAACGCAGAGCGACTTGCAAGTCACAGACTGACTGAAGCGCCGCGTTGATAGTCAAATGGTAGAGTATTGTGAATCCATACCGGAGGTTCCGCCGGGCGGAGGTCATATATGGAAGCGTCCTGGTGTCAATGCTAAATATATTGATCTCCTAACTCCTAATTAGGAGATACTATCTTCTGATTAGAACTTAGTATCTCATAATTAGGACGTAGTATCTCATAATTAGGACTATTATCTCCTAATTAGGACTTATTATCTCCTAATTATGACTTGATATCTCCTAATTAGGAGTTAGTATCTCCTATTTAGGAATTAATATCCCCTAATTAGGAAATAAAACATTTTAGCGTTGATATAGATAGTAAGTCCTAATTATGTGTTACTAAGTCCTAATTATGATATACTAAGTCCTAATTAGGCGATACTATCTCCTAATTAGGACTTATTATCTCCTAATTATCAGTTATTATTTCCTAATTAGGGCTTAGTATCTCATAATTAGGAGATAAAAATAGTTTAGCCTTGGCACAGGACACTTCCATATAGTCATGCGTTCATTCAAAATACTTCCATAATATGCCCGCCCCACCCGTCGTTCAGATGAGCCTAAGGTTTCTATATGAGCCCAACTGTTCCTGGGACGTTAAGCCCATTCACATTCACCTACTGAAAGGCGAACGATGCAGACCCTGATCAGACTGCGCGAATTTGATCTGGGTCTACATTTCTGCATCAGCCTAAATACCAAAATCCCCAACCACGATCACGTGAAATGATTGAATGTGTACTGTGCGCTAATCTTGCCAATATTTGTCAATTTGTTTATTACAAAATACTTGAACATTGCGTTTGAAAGTAAGCAGATTGATTGGCTGAGCCTGAGCTGTGATACAGCTCAGGCACAGCCACTCAAACTGATTAATTACGAACTGACATTGTCAATAGAAGTTCATAAATCTTGACAAGATTAACGCAGGCGGTGGCGTATCACGGTAACTCGAGTCTACCTGCACGAATAATACTCACCAGAATCCCACATAACTGGAAACACAACCAATGGCACAATACACGTATAAACAACTCGCATATGCATCGTTATATATTCCCGATCCTGTCTGTTTCCTACATACACACGCACATCACACGATCTTCAATATGGCGTACTCGCTCAGCTCGCAGCGTCAATGTTTACGGAAATTCCATTCTACTCGCATCCTACTCGATCACAAAACACAGAAAATACGGACGAATGAATCAGAATCGTTCTCGCGTCCTCAGATTCATTTCGTTGAAACTAAATATTTGTCCATATCATCTATGACGTGTGCTGCAGCGACAGAATCGATATCGATAACACAAACCGATATATTAGAGAGATAAACAGCAACGAGAGCATACTTTAAGGCATTCGAAGGCGATTCTCCAGCGGCTGACGTCGATCCTGAGCTAATTATAGCGTCCAATGATCACACACATGGAACAGATGGGAAGCTCCTCGCTATCAATTGGAAATGCGGTTCATAACGGGAACTGGTCATATCGGAAATACGACCATGTTCGCGTGACTTTCCGAAACCGCGAACGCACAATTCTCGTAGAGCAGATGAATGGGAAATTCTGCTACATAACCGCCTGCGCTAATCTTGCCAATATTTGTCAATTTATATTTTTGAAAATACTTGGATATTGTGCTTGAAAGCAATCAGCTTGATTGCCTGAGCATGAGCTGTACTACATCTCAGGCTCAGTCAATCAACGTGCTTGATTGCGAGTTTTCAATAGATGTTCAGAAACGTTGATTGCTAATATTTGTCAATTTATTTATTTGAAAATACTTGAATATTGTTCTTCAACTAAAGCAGCTTGATTGGCAGAGCCTGAGCTGTACTATGCTTGATTGCTAGTTGGCCATGACAATAGATGGTCAGAAATGTTGATAATCTGGGCAAGAATGACGCGGGCGGTTGTGTAGCAATGAAAATGCGGTTCATAACGGGAACTGGTCATATCGGAAATACAGTCACATTCCTGTGACTTTCCAAAACCACGAACGCACGATTCTCGTGGAGCAGATGGATGGGACTCTGCTACATTTGCGCATGCGCTATCTTGCCAATATTACGGTCACTTTATTTATTTGAAATTACTTGAATATTGTGCGTGGAATCAAGCAGCTTGATTGGCTGAGGCAATCAAATACTGTAGTATTGTATACAGTAGTACAGCTCAGGCAATCAAATTGATGTTCAGAAACGTTCAATGTTACTATTTGTCAGTTTATTTAGTTGAAAATACTGGAATATTTCGCTTAAAAGCAAGCAGCTTGATTGCCTGAGCCTGAGTTGTGGTGCAGCTCGGGTTACGGCAATCAAATTGCTTGATTGTGAGTTGTCATTTCCAACAGATGTTCAGAAACTTTGATAATCTTGGCAATATTAACGCAAGCGGTTGTGTACAGGCGCGGATCCAGGATTTCGGGTTAGGTGGGGGCGTAACTATTTTGCAATACTTGACTATATTATCGAACGAGCTATGCTCGTTCGATAATATAGTCAAGTATTGCAAAATAGTCGACCGAGCAGAGCTCGGGATAGCGCTAGGGGGGTCCGGGGGCATTCCCCCCCCCCGGAATTGTTTTGATTTTTGACATGATTTTTTATTGAAAACGTTTAAATTGTGAAACAATAAGACAACGACCGAAAAATGCATGGAATACATGGCGCTTGGCATGAAACGTGCCTTGTAACTTGTAAACAATCTTTACTCGGCGAATTTTATTTTAGGGGGGTGGGGGGGGGGGGGGGGGGGGCGCCGGGTCCGCCCCCCCCCACCCCCCCCCCCCCCCCTGAATCCGCCCATGGTGTATCAATTCGAAATGCGGTCCATAACTCATCATATTGGATATACAGTCATGTTCCCGTGACTTTCCAAAAGCGCGAACGCCCGAGTCTCGTGCATGACGCTACAGTGGAATCTCTCTAAACCGGACACCATGTGAGATCCCCAGGGTGTTCGATTTAGAGAGGTTCCACTGTAAGCCAGTTGTATGGTCGACATATGTGTGAGATGTCATTATCGTTAGAGATGAATTATAGTACAACCAAAATTAAAAAGACTCAGGTTTTCTTTTTTTTTTTCGTCCTTTTTCTTCTTCTTCTTCCGCTTCTTATTCTTCGTCTTCTTCTTCTGCTTCTTTTTCTTCTTCTGTACGTTGTCCAGTTTCATGGGCGTTCGGTTTCGTTAACTTCTACTTTTGTATAGGGCCTACCTGTTGGTAATTATCATACATTATGCTACTTCATAAGTACACTATTTAATCTTGCAGCATATGCATATTTAATTTATAAAACGTTCTGAGATTGTATTTGAGACGTCATCTCTCTCTACATCAAACAATTTGATTAGCCTAGCCCGAGATCGATGCTCCGGCTCGATCAATCAAATTGTTTGATATCGTGGAGGAAACATCTGAGTATGTTCAGTGAATTAAAGGAACATGTCCACTCAGGAGGCACAAAATGTTCTTTATCTCAGAGAAATCATCTGAGACATTTTCTGGCAAAACAACATTCATTCACCATTATAAAAAATGTCATTCCTAATTTGCATATGAAAATAGCCTGACACCACCGCGAGTCACTATCAGTAAACTAAACATTACTAAATGATTATATCTGTATAGCGGACACTACGTTTGAGAACTGATGGAATAGCGACACAATTATACACTTAGTTAATTCCCCTAAAGAACAGTTTGTGCCTACTGAGTAGGCATGTACCTTTAACCCCGTCACATGAATTATAAATGTGTTACTCCGTGAAATACAAATGCAAAATATAGTGCAAATATATACGTATCATTATGGCGAGTTATATTACGTGTGCAACATTAGTATTAGCTTAAAACAACTGAGTTAGTTATGTGTAACTGTTCCATATTATCCTCTAGTTGTCAGCATTCAAAGCGGACACTATTATTGTTTATTATATTGTTGTTTACGTACTTTCGTTTCCCATTGAAACACAATAGAACGCACGACAGTATTCGTTACCATATTGGCGTTTCGTGAGTTCATATTGGTGCCGGAAGGAACTACCTCGTAAAATAGTTCCTTCTAAATCATCACTGATTTGTTTATTTTACATTTTTCATATGAAAATGTTTTGATTTAACGACGCCACTGGCTCGATGACCTTGCATGTCGGGACCGACTATTTAAGTCCCCATAGGACTAGGCTAGCACGAAGTTGTCTTGCCCAATGACACGCCGAATCGGCCATTCGAAGCTGATCGAGGTGGGAATCAAATTCGGGGTCTCCCGATCCGCAGTACGACGCTCTACCTACTGAGATAAACCGGCCACATATATTGATGATGTACGTATCTAATAAAAAGGTTATTTTGATTTCTTCATGTGTGTAGATACATGCCTCCAGTCCTCCGCGCAGCGATATTGCGCTAAAGTCGCACACTATTGTACGCTACAGAACTCGTGCATACATCCACATTCAAATCAAATAACCTATAAATATTAAATGACTTTCTTGGGAAGTATATATAACACACCGCCGAGCAATAAAAATCAACGAAGTTGCTTTAACAAAATGGTACACTCGAGTTGTTTCAAAGTTACACTTGAATACATTTGTGGCTGTGACTGGATGGGTCGTTTTCGCGACCTGTGTAGATCAAGATCAGCCTGTGCATCCGCACAGTCTGATCAGGATCTACACAGCTCGCCATTTCATCAATAAAACACACGGCATGCTTCTAACACGCAATCTAGATCGATAACAGGCTACGGGAGTGAGTTATTAGACCAGGAACTACATTGGCCATAAATCGCATAAGCCCGCACTTCTCCAGTCACAGCCACATCTGTAGATTATAAAATAATAACCCAAGCGTTTCACGAATAAATCTTGGGTGTGGAGCAGTCATGAATCACTGAACCATGAACTTAATCACAGTCAGTCAGTCGTATCTGCATGATTATTATATTTCTACATTTTTAGGCGTAGCAAAATGCGCATAGGTTTGGCCAACGTAGTTGGCTAGACTTGTTTCAGTTACATAGACTTTGTTTCGGTTGTGTGGAATGCGTGTACATTTCTTATTGCTTTAGATGTTCTTTGACACCAAGAAGTGGAATCATCTAAGAGCAAACATCAAACGAACCATCAACAAAGTGCAACTTGTCCCAAATAGAAGATGGATACTCTGTTCTGCTACCACATCGTGTTGATGCTAGTGGCCACCGTGGCGTTTGCGCTGCTCGTAGTGGGATTCGCAACACCCGGCTGGATGGCGGTGACCTTCCAGGAATCGACGGCGGCCACCGAGTGGACAGTGTCCTCGCTCAACAGATCACTCTGGTATGACGTGCTGTGTCCCCAGGAACTGAAGACGTGCACGACGTGCGACTACAGTGAGAGCGAAAACTGTGTCGCCGATATGGGATACGCAGGTGAGTACGCGCATGTCCACGATCTGTGTGTGAGTACCCTCAGGTCCGTGGTCCGCAAGTGAGTACTTTCAGGTCCGTGATCCACAAGTGAGTACTCTCAGGTCCGTTATCCGCAAGTGAGTATTCTCATGTCCGTGATTTGCAAGTGAGTACTCTCAGGGCCGTCTGGACGATGTTACCGATATGGAGTTTGCAAGTGAGTACTCTCGGGTCCGTGATCTGCAGCTCTCGGGTCCGTGATCTGCAAGTCAGTACTCTCAGGGCCGTCTGGGCGATGTTACCGATATGGAGTTTGCAAGTGAGTACTCTCAGGTATGTGATCCGCAAGTGAGTACTCTCAGGTCCGTGATCCGCAAGTGAGTACTCTCAGGTCTGTGATCCGCAAGTGAGTACTCTCAGGTCTGTGATCCGCAAGTGAGTACTCTCAGGTCTGTGATCCGCAAGTGAGTACTCTCAGGTCTGTGATCCGCAAGTGAGTACTCTCAGGTCCGTGATCCGCAAGTGAGTACTCTCAGGTCTGTGATCCGCAAGTGAGTACTCTCAGGTCTGTGATCCGCAAGTGAGTACTCTCAGGTCTGTGATCCGCAAGTGAGTACTCTCAGGTCTGTGATCCGCAAGTGAGTACTCTCAGGTCCGTGATCCGCAAGTGAGTACTCTCAGGTCTGTGATCCGCAAGTGAGTACTCTCAGGTCCGTGATCCGCAAGTGAGTACTCTCAGGTCTGTGATCCGCAAGTGAGTACTCTCAGGTCCGTGATCCGCAAGTGAGTACTCTCAGGTCTGTGATCCGCAAGTGAGTACTCTCAGGTCGTGATCCGCAAGTGAGTACTCTCAGGTCGTGATCCGCAAGAGTACTCTCAGGTCTGTGATCCGCGTGAGTACTCTGGGTCCGTGATCCGCAAGTGAGTACTCTCAGGTCTGTGATCCGCAAGTGAGTACTCTCAGGTCTGTGATCCGCAAGTGAGTACTCTCAGGTCTGTGATCCGCAAGTGAGTACTCTCAGGTCCGTGATCCGCAAGTGAGTACTCTCAGGTCTGTGATCCGCAAGTGAGTACTCTCAGGTCCGTGATCCGCAAGTGAGTACTCTCAGGTCCGTGATCCGCAAGTGAGTACTCTCAGGTCCGTGATCCGCAAGTGAGTACTCTCAGGTCCGTGATCCGCAAGTGAGTACTCTCAGGTCCGTGATCCGCAAGTGAGTACTCTCAGGTCGTGATCCGCAAGTGAGTACTCTCAGGTCCGTGATCCGCAAGTGAGTACTCTCAGGTCTGTGATCCGCAAGTGAGTACTCTCAGGTCTGTGATCCGCAAGTGAGTACTCTCAGGTCCGTGATCCGCAAGTGAGTACTCTCAGGTCTGTGATCCGCAAGTGAGTACTCTCAGGTCCGTGATCCGCAAGTGAGTACTCTCAGGTCTGTGATCCGCAAGTGAGTACTCTGGGTCCGTGATCCGCAAGTGAGTCTCTCAGGTCTGTGATCCGCAAGTGAGTACTCTCAGGTCTGTGATCCGCAAGTGAGTACTCTCAGGTCTGTGATCCGCAAGTGAGTACTCTCAGGTCCGTGATCCGCAAGTGAGTACTCTCAGGTCTGTGATCCGCAAGTGATTACTCTCAGGTCCGTGATCCGCAAGTGAGTACTCTCAGGTTTGTGATCCCGCAAGTGATTACTCTCGGGTCCGTGATCTGCAAGTGAGTACTCCCAGGTCCGTGATTTGCAAGTGAGTACTCTCTGGTCCATGATCCACAAGTGAGTACTCTCATGTCCGTGATCCACAAGTGAGTACTCTCAGGGCCATAGTCAGGAAGGTGTCACCGATATGGGATTCGCCAGTGAGTACTCTCGTGGCCGACGGTAGGGTCCGTGATTATAAAGGTATTTGTGTATGTATTCGTCCACCTGTTCGAAATCAGGAGGTTTGATTGGTCGAGGCTGAGCTGTGCTCAGTATCGGCCAATCACACATCCTGATTTTGAGGAAGGAATTTGGAGAACCTACTCAGAACGTTTTATGAGTATGGGACCAGGTTTGTGTAGCGATTTATGTGGCTGTGACTGTGGCTGAGAAATGGGGCTTATGGGACTTGTGGCCAGTGTAGCTCCTGATCAAATATCACAACACCATAGACTGATAATGATCTATATTCCTTGTTAGTCGAATGACGGGTGCTACATTTATGAAATGGCGAACAGTGTAGATCCTGATCAGACTGTGCGGATGCACAGGTTGAACAGGAGCCAGACTGGTCGCAAAACACATAAGCCCGATTTCGCCAGTCACGGCCACATAATATGGGATCGGCCAGTGAGTACCCACAGGCTCGTGATTCGGTAGTGAACACTTCTAGGGAGATGCTCAATTCATATTTAACAGATCCATTCGTAAGACCCATTGAATGGCGAACGGTGTCGATATAATTATTCAACTAAATATTCGATTATTTGCATCTATTTGTGACACATATACCCCATTCATAAACTTAATTATGTTTCATATTATCTGATGTTCTGATGTTTCATTATTTGCATCAGCTTGCCGACATACAAAACATGTCTAGACGTTTATATCAATACATCTGTATTGCTAGTATGGTATTATTTTCACATTTGTTACAACAGTAGCCGATTTCATCAAAATTGCAAAATATATTTATCTAGCAAAGCATACTTTGAGGGAGTAATTATTTATTTTCCCCAAAATGCGTTATTTCATATAGAACTAACCACTGCATATATTTGATGATTATAAGTATGCAGAATTATTATACTGAATTTATTACATTATCACAGCCAAAATGGCTGTGATAATGTAATAAATTCAGTATGACAAAAATAAAAAAAAATTATCTTTAAATTCCAAATTTCTCCCTCAAAGTATACTTTGCTAGATAAGTATACTTTGCAATGTTGTGAAATAGTCTACAGATATGTACAGTGGAACCCCTCTAAGAGATGTTCCACTGTAAATCAGTCATATGACCGCTCCAATACATGTTCTCATGCTTTGCAATCACAAACAGACTGTACCGCCGGAGATAAATGCCAATGAAACCCATCAGAATTACCCACATATTCGTTTACAATATGTCCGGTTTAGAGAGGTTCCACTGAATAGGTATGTGATGATCAGGAGTAATAATTGCAACAAATTCCATAAGGTTCCTTTTGTCATCCGGTGGTCAAGCTCCCATTCACTATAAGTATATCCCATCAGTTTAGATGTAGCATGTCTTGCAACATATTTGATTATTGTCAACAAATAGAGAAAAAGAACATAAGGGCACCGAATTGGGAAAGGTGACCTTACGGCGCATTTGACCAGCATATCCCCATATCAGTCTGCGCATCCGCCTGATATGGGGCTATGCTGGTCGATATTCCATCACTGGAGCAGCCTCGTTGTCGACAGTAAAACGATTATATATTATCCCTGCTATGTGAATGTGCATAATGATCAGCATCAGCTGTCGTTGTTAATAATACAAGGTCAGCCGGCGACCCAGAAATGTTCTTCTGTAAACAATGTTGAGAAACGACGTAGCCTTTGGAGAGAATGCTATCTTATTATAGATTATATATTTCTCTTATTCGTCCATAGCGTACTCGTACCACATTGCGTGGATCGAACTCCTGAGCAACGACAAGGCGGAGTGGATGGCGTGGCGGGTAATCATGACCATCGTCGTCGCCTTCGCCCTCATCGGCTTCGTCCTTGTCATCTCCCTCGTCTGCTGTATCCTCAGGACCTACGTCTACAAGATGATCGCCATTTGTGGATTTGTCCTCTGGCTCATCGCAGGTGAGTACAGTGGAACCTCTCCAAACCCACCTTGGGAGGTGTCCGGTGTGGAGTGTTCCATGTGAGCACTTCATGACACATTCTAGTGTTTTGCAATCATGAAAAAGCATTGTAGTCATACATAACAGCGGAACACAGCTAAGGTAAACATTTATATTTCCCCCGAGTGTCCGGCTTAGAGGGTAATATACCAGGGTAGTGTTATGTGATATGCCCGTAGACAGGGGGAGTGGGGGGGTGCGTTGGGTGCGTCCGCACCCAACTTTTTTGGACAAGCCAAGATTGTTGTTGCAAAGTGATCCGCCATCCTCGTGTTCCAGTGCGTTACGTTCATGCGATCCATGTTTATATCCGAACATTCACACATTGTTGAGAATCGCATGCACGTTACCTGTCGCCAGTGCAGAATGTGAACGCGCCGGTAGTGCATTGAGACGACTTCACCACTACTCACGTGCATCTATGACCAGTAGTCGTCTTTCTTTGCTGGCGCTCGTATACATTCATTATGGCTTCAAACACGATGTGCGAGAAATAATATCCCGATTTGTACGCCTACATCCTCGCAGGATGGAATTGGAATCACGCTTGTACTAGTCCAAATATTTAGACTCCGTGTTGAATATTTTTTTTGAATGGGAAATACATTATACGTAACTGCCATATAAATACAGCAGTTTATTATATACCTATCAAATATATGTGGTGAATTCACGGTGTATTCTTCAGCCAGATACGACACGGCAGATTGAAATTCCGTATTCCACGCAGTGTCTTTCTGAATCCATATTCCACTCTGTTCTCGTTCTGATTTGCCAGAACTACTTGTCATCAGGAAAGTTCGGGAAATCATAATGATGTCCTTCAAATGAGAATAACCCCGTAAAAGCTAGTCATTTTCACTTAAAATACACTCGATGTAGGATATTAGTCGGGATATGTTTAGAAAATAGGACAGAAAATGATAGCTGAAATTTGACGTCGTTTCTGGTCGCGTGTCACTAGCGCGACATCTCAGTGCTAGGCGATAAACCAAATGACTGCCATCAAAGCACTGCGCAGAAAATAATTACAACTTTGTAATCCAATTATACGATTTTTTTATGCAATATATGTGTTTTAAATGTTTGACTGGTATATAATAAACGCAATATTAGTACAGTAACTTGATCCTTGGACCGGAAAGCTCTCGTTGGTCTTGGGCAGATCAGCTGATCAACTCGACTGCGTCTCGTTGATCCAGCTGATCTACCTAATACCAACTCGAGCTTTCATCGCCCAGAAGTTCGTAGACTGCTCTAATACTTCCATTATTATTGGTAACAGCCACATGAAATTTATTATAGGAATGAATGGCCTTTTTTTTTGGAATTTATCGGGGTATAAACTTGGAAAAGTCGCGGGAATACTGGACAAAGCGATAACAAATTACAATTTTCTAAAAAAAATCAAAAACAAATTTTTTTTTTTTTTTTTTAGAAAATTGTAATTTGTTAGGCCTCGTCCAGTTTTCCCGCGACTTTTCCAAGTTTATATCCCCGATAAATTTCAACAAAAATGCCATTCATTCCTTATAATTCCAGCATTTTAAATAAATTCATCAAGAAAATGTGTTTATTTTCCGTTTTCTTCAGAATTATTTTAACTGCGCCTCACGGTTACGGAAAGTAGTTCGGCATGGGAGTTTACTGGGATATACATTTTGGACAGAGACTTGATACGCGCCAATCAAATGTTAGGGAATTGTGTAAATATTTTTGTGCTGGAATTATAATATTTTTTTGTAAAATGTTCTGGTTTTACAGAAACATAAAATATGCACAACCTTAATGTTACTATAATCGTAAACTAGGAATTACAAATGTATATTGCATGCTACCCAATGATTTACCGTGATTCTGTTGGGATTTATTTAAAGGAAATATTTCCTCCTAGACGTTCGCGAGAAGTAATTGACGTTACGTTTTGTCAATTTTGGCAACGTTATAAGCTTGTCTAAGAGCAAATTTCACATTTTTTGAAGAGCATGTAATATACAATTTATTCCACTACCATTTTAAATACCGGATTTATTTCCCTTCACATATGTAAATCCGACAAAGAAACTCGTGCTCCGCACTCGTTTCATTATCGGATTTCCAGATGTCTCGGGGAAATAAGTCCGGTATTTCAAAATGGTAGTTGAATAAACTATATCCACAAGACGTTTGGCATGGTTTTCATAGAAAACCAGCGCCCTTGTTTACGTTGCGTTATTACACTCACCAGGGGTGGATCCAGGATTTAGGTTTAGATGGGGCGTATATTCTCAATTGCAAATGAGACGCATGCAATCGTCAACTTTCATAAAATTCAGATAATCATTTTCTGCATTTTTATTATTTCTCATCAAAGGTATATGTTGTTACCACTCAATTGAACCGTCTCGACGGGACGGTTCAACTGTGTGGTAACAACATACACTTTGGGTGAGAAATAAAGAAATAAGTAGATCTTTCCACGTAAAAAAAATGGATTAAAATTTAAACTCGACCAATTTTAGAAGGGGCGTGCGCCGGACATGCCCCGCCTGGATCCGCACCTGCTCACATCACTCACTATTGACAACATTACTTACAGGATTGCTGATATGGATTCCGGTGGGCATGAACGCAGACATGCACCTGGACATCGATAATGACGTCAACAACGACCTGAACCATGACGCCACGCTGCACGTGCCGTATTCTGTCGTCATCACAGCGTTCGGCGGTTTCCTTGGCATCATAACGGCTATCATGCTCTTCTGGCTCACCGGGTTCTGTAGGGGGAAGGACGAGTCCGAGACGAGTTCGTCCAGCCACGAAGTGTTCTCGGACCGCAGCAAGGTTCACACGTCGACGATTATACACGATAACCGGTACCAGGGACCGTACGGGTACTCCTCCCCGGATAGAGACGCTTCTTACAGGTACGGATGCTCTCAAGTTTGCTGTTTAACTGCATTGATATACCTCATTGCCATTTTTTTGGTATTGCATTGGTCAATTTCATATCACGTGATAAAAATGTTCAACCGTATTGCCCGCTTCACGAAGCATTATTTACGGAAGCCCATTAGGGCCACTTCACTTTCTTTCTTTTTTTTATCTTTTCTTGAATTTTCGAGATCTTTTCTTGAATTTTCAAGATGTTTTCTTGAATTTTCAAGTTCTTTTCTGAATTTTAAGTTCTTTTCTTGAATTTTCAAGTTCTTTTCTTGAATTTTCAAGATGAAAATTCAAGAAAAAATCTTGAATAAATGGAAATTAAAAAAAAGTGAAGTGGCCCTAATGGGCTTCCGTAATTATTAGAGGTAAATATGGTAATTATGAATATTACCATCCATCCCGAAAATGTTCGAAGCATATTTACGGAAACAGACGAATTCTAGTCGGACTGCCTCGACGTTTATCGAAAATAGAAACCGAAAGTTACAGTGTTCCGTTCATGCAATCGTAGTATCGCTATCGGATCAATACTATATATTACGATAACGATAGTACGATATCACAATACTACGATGGCGATAACACGAAGCCACGATGACAAAAGTACGATAGAACGATAACGCGATATCACGATATCACGATGATATGAGGATACTACGATATTATATTGTAGTATCGTCATCATCATAGTATCGTACTATCGTCATCGCAGCATCGTACTATCGTCAACGTACCGTCGTGATATCGTACTATCGTCATCGTAGCATTGTACTATCGTCATCGTTGTGTTATACTATCGTCATCGTGATATCGCGTTATTGTTATCATGCTATCGTACTATCGTCATAGTAGTATCGTGTTATCGATATTACGATGGCCTTATCAGAACAAACCGTAGAAAGTGCGAAGGCATCGTTCGTGTTGTTGTAGTATTACAATAGAAACCAGCTCAGCATGTTGCTCCTGTTTCAGTTTCTGGAATAGCGACTTTAATCCTATCCATATTAAATATTCGGTATAAATACCGCCCTTGGATTATGGGAATGTTGTGAATTACATGTATCTCCATCGAAAACAATAGTTCTTCCTCGGGAAGATAATCCACAATATTCCCCTCAACCAAGGGCAGTAGTTATCTTATTAATATCACATCTTTGATACATTTTTGAATTTTGTTTCTGTATTTACACAGCACATGGGCAATGTCTGGACATGAGGATGTGTTGACACAATTAGATCACGTTCGTTCCGTATGTACGATCGATAATCCACTCGCTAAAGCTCGCGGATTATCTCCTCGTACATACGGACGAACCGTGGTCTACCTGTGACTTATCTCAATGTGTGGGGAAGGGTCATGAGATGCAAAGCTTAATTAATGTTCAATTTTGTCTTGTCGCCATTATCTCCCACACAGAAGCATGGACGCCTGTGTAGTCGCTTAGCTTTACATGGAGATTACCAGGCTAGTGTCTTGTCATATCAAGTTTACCAGACAAGGCTAGGAAACGCGTAGGAATTCCAAGGCTTGCCTACCATTTCCCAGCCGAGCCTGATAAACTTGATATCAAAAGACAGTAGCCTGGTATTCTATTTATCAGGTAAGGTTTTCTGCTCGAAAATGACCACATATGACGTCGTTATCTATGGTTAGAACGCGGATTTGTTTACGTTGCACTGATCTCATTCGGTACCGTCACGTGAGGTCATCCGACCAATGGAACCGTTTCCGAGCCGAGCCTGATAAACTTGATATCAAAAGACAGTAGCCTGGTATTCTTTTTATCATGTAAGGTTTTATGATCGAAAATGACAACAGCTGACGTCGTTATCTATGGATATAACGCGGATTTGTTTACGTTGCTTCATTACACTGACGTCATTCGGTAACGTCACATGACATCATCCGACCAATGGAACGTCCGTTTTCACTTCGTTGTAACCAGGATGTTTGTATCAGGTCAGTGCCTGATACTGATACAACAATATGTTATCAGTCAGTACGTATTCGGTCAATACAGGGCAGGTTATATATTTGTCTCTAGCATCGTGTTGCATATGGTGAACAATATTCATTTCAGAGAGCAGGGATCGAATCTCTATAACGTGGAACCGGTGGACAAAGCCTATGTCGTGGACTCTCCATACCACTCCGGATATCCGGGCTACGGAGGAGGCTACCTCGGGCAACCTTGGTACGACAACCCAATACGCGTGACAAACAAACATTAAATGAGGACTTTCGTGGTTATAAACGCCATTGTAATGTATAGATAACTGCGGTGTTGATATATTTCTGAGTAGTATGCAAAAGGAAAATGTTCACATTATAGGAATGAATTTTTGTGCAATTTATCGGGGTATAAACTTGGAAAGGTCGCGGGAATACTGGACGAAGGCCGGAAGGCCTCGTCCAGTATTCCCGCGACTTTTCCAAGTTTATATCCCCGATAAATTCCACAAAAACGCCATTCATTCCTTATAATTCCAGCATTTGAAACAAATTCATCAAGAAAATGTGTTTATTTTCCGTTTTCTTAAGAATTATTTTAACTGCGCCTCACGGTTACGGAAAGTAGTTCGGCGTGGGAGCTTAATGGGATATACATTTTGGACAGAGACTTGCTGCGGGCCAATCAAATGTTAGGGAATTGTGTAAATATTTTTGTGCTGGAATTATTAACGTGATATTATCTTGAGTGTTGCCAATTGGTGCTTCCTGTACAGTGCCTGCCATTTGGGCCGGTGTAATGACACAAATAACGTGTACATTGGAACCTTTCCAAACCGCACACCCTGGGGAGGTCCCAGGGTGTCCGGTTTGGAGAGGTTCCACGGTAAGTCGGACATGTAGCGCTTCACGGCACATTCTAGTGTTTTTGCAATCATGAAACTGTCATTGTAATCTGAGATACATAACAGAAAAACACATGTAAGTTAAGCATCCATATTTTTCCGAGTGTCCGGTTTAGTGGGGTTCCACTGTATATGGACTATGGAGTATATATTACTCGTATATACAATTTATTCATTTACCAGTGCAATAACGTATATAAATCGAAAATTGAGTAGTTGCATGCAGCGTACTAAAAGTGCCTTCGTCTGAAACGATGTCACAAATATGACGTAACTGACGTCGCGTTGGTAGCGTGGATTGTGAGGCGGCATGCTTATTGCAATTTGGCTAATTCATATGTTTACTACAGTCTACAGAGTAGTATAATACATATCCTATACATCATATAACCGGTATTTGCAAATAAAAAGAACCAAATGTAATACTGTGCACATTGCTTTCTTCGGTTAAAGTATGAACATTAAATGACGTAATATGTATATGACTGTTTAGTATAGTAATAAAGAATGCATTAGCGTTAAATACTACTCATCTGATTCAAATAGCGTAATTATAACATGCATTGCATTATTATATTATTATTGCATTCAAATGTGTCATTGTATTTTCGTATGCCTATATAATGTGCGTTGATCCATAATTGTATATATAATCCCACTTCTATCCATTTTTAGACGTATTTTTTTAGAACTACATTAAACATCAGGGCCCGGTTGCTCAAAACCTCTGTTAGCTTAACAGACTGTTAAATCCTTAGCAATGCTAAGGATTTAACAGTCTGTTAAGCTAACAGAAGCTTTGAGCAACCGGGCCCTGGATTATTTTTTTTGCTGTACAACTACGTATACTAGACCGCGAATGAATACCTGTTGATTTAGTGTGTTTAAACCTAAATATGTCTCTTACTTACATAATTAAGCATCAGGGGCCGTTTCACTAAACTTCGTACGACTAAGTGCAAATTTAGGATCGTTTGGGAATTTCGATTGATGGATTTACATTTACTGAACATATGCTGTATATGCAGCCTATGCTCAATAAATGTAAATCCAATAATTGTTCACAAGAAAACATTTTTAATGTGAAATTTACGGGCTAACATAACTGTGCACTTACGAACATCTTAGTCGTATGAAGTTTAGTGAAACGTCCCCCAGATAATCAATATGCTGTGAAAAAAGGTGTCTCTTAATAATGTAACCCATTATTGAAATTTGAATAGTTATTGGGTGTGTTCTTATTGGAAATGATAATATACATGTGTCTTTTATAGTGACTTGATACATTAGTGTAAGATATAGAGAATAATAGGTTAGTGCCATGAATGTGAAAAAAATCACGGCACTAACCTATTATTCTATTTATCCCGTCAACACAACAAATAGCTTTAAAATGCAAAAAAAATAAATAAAATAACCCAGCCGCATCCTCAAAATCGGAGAATCGACTAGTATGACAACCGCACATATTCATACGCAGTGATTAGGTCGTATTGACAGGATATCAAAACTGTTTCACGGCACCGTGTTTCACGGCACATACACACTGTGCTGACGGGATAAAATGTGTTAATTTCGGTCACATTTAGCCTCTAGATGAGTATAATCAATTTATGACAGCCATCTTGGACGTAATTTCGAATTCTGAATGAAGCTCCAGTGGGATTCATGGGGAGTTTTGTGTGTTTCTACTGGTGATGCTCTCGATCGCCAGCTTATGTTTTTGGCACAGACACTTTGAGTTATGAACGAGAAAAGCATAGAAGCCGATATTTAGAAGGTAGGACACTCGCCATTTTTTCAACCAACGGGAGTGGATTATTTACCTCGAGTCAGGCCATCGTGCGCGTTACAATTACTGAATTAGAGAGCCGGGCCCAATGTACACCTTCTACGTACCCACGTTTGCGAGCACATTAGTTTGAACAGATGGTCAGTATGTGTTGGTGTCATATTGGTATTTTGGGTAGATTTGTGTGGATTTCGTTGATTTTGGGTAATTTTATTTTGTGCAACTACTAATGCTCATTCATTACACACGACAGAAATCGTCAATTATCTACACATTCACCGTTCCGAACTTCTATACTGTCAAAATACCCGTAAAAAAACGTCTAGTGTTACGTGTTATTCGCGGGAGGTGGCATAACATGTGTGTTGGTAACAATGCACCCAAACCACCAGATACACCGAAATAACCCAGAAATACGAACGGTTCTTCAAGAACCTGTGTTTGCTAGCAGTGTAGATTCTACTCGCAATGCCTCGTCACACAGTATGATCGTGGGCTAATATTACCAACTACACAGACTGAATAGCGACCCGCGTATACTTTTCTAGCAAAGTGTGCTTTGAGGCAGAAATTTTCAATTTAAGGAAACATTTATTAATTTTTATTATACTGAATGTATTACATTATCACAGCCATTTTGGCTGTGATAATGTAATAAATTCAGTATATTCAGTATACTTTGCAATGTTGGTGAAATGGGCTACTGATCAGACTGCGCAGGCTGACCTGTAGCCTATTTCACCAAAATTGCAAAGTATACTTATCTAGCAAAGTATACTTTGAGGGAGTAATCATTTATTTTTCCCGAAATACATTATTTCATATAGAACTAACGACTGCATACATTTGATGATTACAAGTATGCATAATTATTATACTGAATGTATTACATTATCACAGCCGAAATGGCTGTGATAATGTAATAAATTCAGTATAATACAAATTAATAAATGTTTCCTTAAATTGAAAATTTCTCTCTCAAAACATACTTTGCTAAATACATGTAAGTATACTTTGCAATGTTGGTGAAATATGCTACAGGTACTATGCTGGTCACAAGCTTTCTTACAGTGCATACAGTTGATCGAGACCAAAAATGAGCTATGGTCATATAAACATTAGTTTCTTTGACCCTTAATTCATATGTGATTTTCTTAGCCTAGACATTTTTTTTTTTTTTTTTTATTCCCATACATACATTGTCTGGTAACTTGAATTTATTCTAATTACTTTGTTGTATTAATAGCAGCTACCGTTGAATATACATGTACTGGGATGCCTGACCCACTCTTTGTTTACCTGTGTTTTGAACGAATTTACCGAGGGTGCTGTTACTACAGATTCACAAAGGCCATTCCTGGGGGCCGTTTCAATAAACTTCGTAAGACTAAAATGTTCGTAAGTGCAAATTTAGGATTGTCTGGAAATTTCAATTGATGGATTTACAGCCTATGCTCAATAAATGTAAATCCAATAATTGTTTTCAAGAAAACATTGTTAATGTGAAATTTACAGAGTATCATAATTTTGCACTTACGAATATGTTAGTCGTACGAAGTTTATTGAAACGCCCCCCAGGCCCCCACCACTAAGTGACTGAACACATTCCTCCTAGTTGCAGTCTGTAACTCTGTGACCCTTCCGTATCGTACGTACCAGTAGCCTATATTCACCATTGCAAAGTATACTTTTCTAGCAAAGTATACTTTGAGGGAGAAATTTTCAATTTTTTGATAAATTTATTAATTTTTATTATACTGAATTTATTACATTATCACAGCCATTTTGGCTGTGATAATGTAATAAATTCAGTATAATAATTCTGCATACGTTTAATCATCAAATATATGCAGTCGTTAGTTCTATATGAAATAATGCATTCGGGAAAAATAAATGATTACTCCCTCAAAGTATACTTTACTAGATAAGTATACATGCACTTTACAATGTTGATGAAATCGGCTACATGCCCCCACCACTATGTGACTGAACACATTCCTCCTAGTTGCAGTCTGTAACTATGTGACCCTCCGTACAGTGCGTACCAGAACGTACGGTACGGGAGGATCACAGAGTTACAGACTGCAACTTCATTACTCCTAGTTCTCTGTTCACGCGCTCCTTTTGAAAACGTCCTCAGGTTCCTTTTGCCAGATTTTAACGGGGTAGTTTGAAGTCACGCTCGCTTGCACATTGCACGCTCTACTCATCGTTGACGGTTGAATCACAGTGATACATTGTACACTAATTTTATTATTAGCATACCTTTAAATGGGTCGATTCGGGTGTTATACCGGATGACGCAAAAAGTATAACCCTTCCAACCCGAAAGACTATAAATTAGACATTTGAAAACATTGTAGATCCAAGTGAGTCCCCTTGTTACAAACCGTCTCAGCAGGATACGCACTGTTTGGCAGTATGTTTCAAGTATTTTAAACATATCCATATCTGGTAAATGGAACAGTCCAGAAATAATCATGGGACTATCAATGTCTGATATTTATGTAAAAGGGTTAAGTGAAAGGGTTAAATTAATATTATCTTTCAGTTTATTTTGTTTTGCTAACTTTATTTCGCATTCACGCCTGTGGAAGTTTTACATTCTAATTATACAGTGGAACTTCTCCAGACCGGACACCCTGGGGTCCAGGGTGCCCCATGGTGTCCGGTTTGGAGTTGTTCCACTGTAAATCCGACATGTGAGTACTTCATGACACATTCTAGTGTTTTGCGATCATGAAAAGTCATTGTAATCAGAGATACATAACAGCGAAACATATCTAAGGTAAACATCTATATTGTCACGAGTGTCCGGTTTAGAGGGGTTCGTGTATGTATGTCCGCCCCGATAAAATGCATATCAGTCCCACCCCATTACCACCGTCCACTGAGGGGAAGAAAATGATCGAACGCAATCATATTTATTTTAGATAATTCGCATATAGACCAAAAATGTTTGAATAACATATATTCAAATAATAATAATGATAATACGATAGTAGATTAGATTCTAAACTGATAACGTGATTAAAATCCAATTTAATAATTAATTTTCAGAGCATTAGTATTTTTTCCAACTGTGTTTACATTTCGTGATATGTGATACAAGCTCAATAAAACATCATGGAGGTTGGTGCATGGGGTGGGGGTGTTCGGTTAACTAGGGAACTAAATAAAACTAGAAATTTAGCCTATCGACACGACCAGGTATGGAAGGTGTTCGAGCCAATTCCTGCCCTTAAATATAAGACGAATAGAATCGAATATATCGACACGAATTTTTGTAGCCAAAGAACACGACCAAGGGGCATGATCACGTGATTACAACAACAACAATGTCGCCCACTCCAAAGTAAGTATTATTTTATATTTTTCTTAATATGCAACGGATTTTGGAACAGCAAACGCGTCTTCATGAGCTGCATTTGGTGGTCTAGGGAGTTTGGCACAGACTTATGTCGTTTTTGCGAGGAATCTATTTCCGTGTCGGAGACACGGAAATCGATTATTCGCAAAAACGACAGAAGTTTGGGCGAAAATACAGAGACCACCAAATGCAGCTTAACAAGACGCGTTTGATGAGCCATATTTCATCAAAATCCGGTACGTATAATAAGGACACTATAAAAGAATACGTACTTTGAATTGATACTTGTTGTTGTTGTTAGTACCACGTGATCATACACCTTGTATATGATACATCGAACCTTTAAAGGGGCATATCAGGAATTTGTTTTGGAGGAAAAAAAATAAAACATAAAAATGTGTTTTCATCATGACCCTGTGTAAAGTGGTTTAATTGAAGATATATATGACGATACTAGGACTATCTGGTTGTTTCAATTTTCACCGATATCGGTACATAACTATCAGATTTTCTATCTTGTTGAACGTGAACAAGATAGGACATCTGTAGACTATTTCACCAACATTGCAAAGTATACTTATCTAGCAAAGTATACTTTGAGGGAGAAATATTCAATTTTAGGATAAATTTATGAATTTTTATTATACTGAATTTATTACATTATCACAGCCAATTTGGCTGTGATAATGTAATACATTCTGTACAATAATTCTGCATACTTGTAATCATCAAATATATGCAGTTTTTAGTTCTATATGAAATCATGCATTTCAGGAAAAATAAATCATTACTCCCTCAAAGTATACTTTGCTAGAAAAGTATACTTTGCAATGTTGGTGAAATCGGCTACTGGTCTATATGGGTGAAAATAGAAACAACTCAACGGTCCTAGTATCGTCATACATCTTCAATTAAACCACTTTACACAGGGCCATGGTGAAAACACGTTTTTATGTTTTATAGTATTTTGTTTAAAAACTCCTGATATATGTCCCTTTAAAGTTGGCGGTTGCCTGGTGTCACCAACCTAAATAGTTATCAAAAAGAACAAATAATAGTTGCAATAACGAGCAACATATCCGCAAGAAAGCAACACAGGCATGTGATTTGTTAGCTATCACGATTTGTGAAACAGCATTGTTACATGACTGCCGTTGTTCGACACCGCTCGCAGCCGTGTTCAAACGTACAGCGCGTGCTGTTTGACCATGGCTGTAGACAATGCTCAGTTCGGGGCAAAGCCAACACCAACGTAATGCATGTACGTGTCTCATTACGTTAGAATGCGCCATTACGCCACCGGACCAGTTCACAACGGTTGCACTGAAATGTTTTAATTGATGTGGCTGGCAATTACGCGACGTGTACTGCGGCACCGGAACATATACTATATATATGGAACGAACTTCCCACATGGATTAGCTCAGTATATAGGTATATATAGAGCGTCGGACTGCGAATCGGGAGACCCCGGGTTCGTATTCCACCTCGACCGCTGCGAATGGTCGATTCGGTGTGTGCTTGGGCAAGACAACTTCGTGCTAGCCATGTCCTATCGGATGGGGACTTAAATAGTCGGTCCCGACATGCAAGGTCATCTAGCCAGTGCCGTTATTAAATCAAAGCATTTACATTTACCACATGGGTGTAATTTGAGTGTAGCTTGTGAATTGGTGGTTTGATCCGGACGTATTCAACCTGTTCAACATGATACTAGAAACGCGAACAATCCCGTTACTGGTTTCAGGTTAAAGGGTTTTTTTTTGTTTTTTTTTGTACTACATCAATCGCACCTTATATGTACGAGATAACCGAAAAACACCCACCTGTGGATACGAATTGACCAAACCGGGTACGAAATGGTATGGGTATGAAATGGTATAGATACGAATTGACCCGGAATCCTTTAGTCCCACGGGACAGTGCGGAGCCAGCGGTAAAAATAGGGTGGACAATTTTCTATATATTTTAGACTGCCCTGCAAGTTACACCAGCGTGTCTACAACATTAGGTTTTATGATTATTTCTTGACTTTGTGAGGCTTGACTAGGTGTATATTTTGTTTAGAGTATTTCATAATTGTATGAAACTCAGTGTTAGCTGCGGTTGATTTTGACATCCTGTAATATGGTACATGCTATGCTGCATCGCAGGTACGGTTTCGAGTCAGAATTTAATTTATTTTTTAGGCATTTGTAGCGAAAACTACAGATGGTTATGACCCCCATTTTAAATAATTTTGAGGAAATGGAGTGGTCTTGCAATTGATAGAAAACGTCATAACAAAGCCTCTGTGTCTTATATTTTCATGAAATCAATTCCAACAAATTCAGTCATGTTGAAATGTCTAGCCAAATATAGGTGGGTGGGGTGACTTTGTAAAAAAAAAATATATATATGCATATGAGGCGGATACTGCATTTTTACTAATTTGCGAGTATTTTTCAATATTTGTCGCAAGAGCCTCCTTAAATTAGATTGCTTTCAACCTTCCCGTGACGCCTTTGATTACACCGAGCTGATCTGATGATTTAGTGTGGTTAAACCTGAATCATGATCGGCGGAAAAGCTTGTTTTCGTGCGTCTATATAATGAGAAATAACAACAACAACAACAAATCGGACATGGTTTGTTGAAAAGTAATATTTTCTTATTCAACGCTCACCAGAACTACCTGACAATGTCAATGATTCGTGTCCCACTTCAGCCAAAGCCTCGTAAATTCAGAGGAACGTTTGGCAGTGGCAGCGGTCCTGTTGAGCGCATAAAACGACTCCAACTGCTCGTAACTGCTCTTGTCAGACATGAAAGAATTGAAGGTCGATTTGATAGAATGGACGAAACTCGGGGATATGTGGAAGAGGTATATATATATATATATTGTTTTTGTTTTTATGCCCATAGTCTCCATATAGCTGCATGTTAAATGGGCCCGTTACTGTCAATATTGTAAGTTTACTGACAAGCCAGTTACCTCATTTTTGTCTCTCCCTGTTGCGGACAGCACAATATAGTCGGCACATTGGCAAACTCCGTACGTGCGTGTGGGTTAAAGTTTTTGGTTGATTTTTTTGGTATACTGTCAAAGCCTCGGCGGGCGCGACATGCGGGCCGCGGCCATCTAGACTCTAGTTTAATGTATTTGCTCCGAATGGAAGAGAGATAGATTGTGGCCCAGGGGTTAGAACACCTGACTTCCATCATGCAAAGTTTCAATTATTTATGTTGAGTAATGTAGGAGTTATAGGAAATTAAAATTGGGAACGTTTTTTTCAACTCACCCGATATATATCGTTTATTTAACCAGGTGACATAATGCACAAGTGATTGGGTACTTGCGCGAAACAAACGAGTGAGCATAGCGAACCGAGTTTGTTTAGTGGTAGGATCCAATCAGGAGGGCATCATTTCAAGATAACCAGCTCGCCAGGTTAAATAAACGTTTTCTTTCATTTCATACACGATACTTTATGAAAACAAAGCGAATCAAGCATTAAATTCTGGAGGCGGGTCGTTGTGAAGACGACTCTCGCCATTCAGGGGGTGTGTCTGAGAACAGCATTTGATTGGCCGAAGGAAAGACGTCATTGCGACATTACTGACGTCATTTCTCCATATATGGTAAGCACGAGAGTGGTGTAAACTACTGCTGCTGAGTGGTGTAATTCACCATTAGATTTCTGTAAACTACTAGCTGAAATGTAAGATTTTGTTGTCTGGTGTTCAGCGAGCGTCCGCGAGCCGGCCTGAAAGGTAGTTTGAATTTACAGCGAGCGCTCGCCATGGTTCAGTAGGTGCACAGGTTACTTGGCTCGCTGCGACCGCGCACGTTGCGGAACATACGCCTGGAATCACTAGATTTCGTATTACTTTAAGAACTCCAGTTAAGGTGCGTAATTTGACCAACTTGGGGTGAATTTGTTTTATTTCTTCATCAAAAATGGCAAGTTGGGAGTGCTTTAGAATCGTCTCATTGAGACGATTCTAAAGCACTCCCAAATTACCCAAATAAAGCACTCCAAATTACGCACCTTAACTGGAGCTCTGACTTCATATACCCTATTATATTATGTCCCTGGCACTTCATTGTATATTCTCAGCAAAATGTATTGTTTTATTTTTCCAGTTAATTAACCTAGCCATCAGGCATGGTGACAGACACAAGCCAACAATGGAGATAGCAGACCATTGGCTGCTGGTAAGTATATGTGGCCAACCACAACAAATAAGAAAAGGGCAGATTCAATTTGCTCTAAAATGCGCCAGAACTCAGGCATGCCCCCGGACCCCCTAGCAGTCTCCATAGCTCTCTGCTGGTCATGTCTATTGACTTGTGTCACAAACTATCCGAGTCATTAAAGTTATCATGTTGTTAGACTGTCTCGCTAGTCACGTCTAGTGGCTTGTATCACAGACTATCTGAGTGATAGTGACTCGTGGTGGTATCAGGCTATTTTCATATGCAAATGAGCATGATATTTTTTAATTATTTATACTAATTAAATGTGTCACCTGAAAAAATAATATTTTCTACAGATTATAAAATATGATCATTGCACATCGAAAAATAAATACTGATAATAAATAGTAATGTCTTTTTAAGGAAACCTGGTTATTGCCCCTGATATCCGTGTGGAAATTTTACTTCTGATGTAAAATGTGTAATAATGACAATCAATACGTGGGGTAATGGCAGTGCCGTATCCATGACGAGGCAGACAAGGCGGTGGCCTGTCATTTTGCCGAACTAGTTACCATGTAATAAATTGTGTTATGTATTCACAGGAGAGCTACAAACAGTACTATTTCTTATAATTTATACTCTTGGAATGTACCATTTGTTGCTAAGAATTAAACAAAGCTCCGGGGTGGCGGTGGGGAGAATGTTCCCTGACCCCCATATCGGGACTTGGTTTGGCTCGCCTGGTTTTTATACGACCGTTTTAAAAAAAACGGTACATATAATGTTTTACCGCTGGGCGAGCGGGCGGTGGACAGAAAAACTGCATAGTTTGTGTACACAACTCCTCTGAAACCGTTCAGTCGATCAATCCGAAACTATACACACATCTTCGACATATATATGAAGATGTGCACCTTGGTTTTTTTATGTCGGAAAAATATTTTTTAACAAAAATATCACCTTTTGAACTTAGCCATGTTTTCTACATTTTTGTATACAATTCTATAACGGGTACAGAGTTTGTGTACACAACTCCTCTGAAACCTTTCAGTCAATCGATCGGAAACTATACACATGTCTTCTACACATATTGAAGATGCGCACCTTGCTGTTTGTGTGCCGAAAAAAATAATGTTTTAACAAAAATATCACCTTTTTATTTTAACTTGGCCATTTTTTCTACATTTTTGTATTCAATTCTATATAGGGTACAGAGTTTGTGTACACAACTTCTCTGGAACCGTTAAGTCAATCGATCTGAAAATATACACACATCTATACATATTGAAGATGTTCACCTTGTAGTTTGTATGCAGAATTTGCAGAAATTCACTTTTTTAACTTAGCCGTTTTTTCTACATTTTTGTATCCAATTCTATATAATTTCTACTTTACACATCTCTACCCAAATTAGCATACCTGTTTATCACAACAAGAGGGTGGGTGGTGGTCGGGTGATCGAGACGGCATAAATTAACGGTAGGGGTTCCTCCTTATAGGAATCACGATTTGCCTGGTTTGGCCCTCAGGTACGTTTTTATCTTTGGCTCTTTTGTTACCTGGGAGTTGAATTGGGTTATTTCCCATTATAAAAGTAGTAAGATTATTACTGATCCTACTGCTTTTGGGAGGGGCCAAGTGATTCTGGTGTGGCGATGACCTGGCATCAGATCAGGATTATTCTGATTTCAGGGCTGAATATATAGTTTTGTTACTGTAAATATTCAGTTCTGATTTTGGGATCCCCCCCCCCCCCCATTTGTATATGTACTTGAACATGTACATGTACTTGTACAGGTAATATATGGCAGTTAGTACTAAACCCATTGACTCGGCCTTAAATGACCTTAGCTGTTGATAGGCTGTTAAACCCCAACAAACAAAACAAACAAACACAACAAGAGAAAGAAATAATGCTATAGATTTTCAAATTCTCATTAATGTTTCTTGCCTTGGTAACAGCTTCACATTTCTGCATCTTCGCTGTCTGGCCCATCTTCAACGGGCGTATTTTGTGACTTACGGCACTCTTGTTATCATTGCATACATGTTTCTCATTTCTAGAATTTTATCATTGTGTACATGTTCCTCATTTCTATTGTTCATCAGAGTAATATATTTTACCCTAATCATCTGATTGCCTGCCACATCTAACATACTATTTTACTATTAGTTTTATTCTTTATCTAAATTGCTTGGCCCTAAATGATACTATTTTGTGTTGGTAGGCCGTTAAGCACCATTCCATTCCAATCTGTCACCGGGGACATTTCTGTCACATTTTCTTTTTCTTCAGGAGAAAGATCTGGTTCACAAGTTGTTCAAGGTGTTGGTTCCACGATACCACAAGTCGTCCAGTTCATATACACAAATATTCCGATTGCCAAATAAATATGAATTGAACACACCTGATAACAAATTTCTACCGTTCCCAGCGGCAAAGCCTACAGTGCTCCGACACATGAGTGTTCTGGAGCTGAAAGGTGAGTTTTGCCAACAGCACACAGTGCTCCAGATAAGCTGCATATTTGTTTAAATACCCAATTAAAATTGCCAAAAATTTAAATCAGAAGTAGCGAGTATCAAAAAGCAATACAAATGTTGTTGTACCTTTATTATGCTGTAGTAAACAATAAAGAGACCACAAATGTAGCATATTTTTCTTATTTTCCATGAAAACACATCTTTGTATTTCAATAGAATTGTCTCCAAGGAGACAATTGTAATGAAATGCCAAGACATGTTTTCATTCCAAAGCAAACTATTCAATAATTGCTGTATGCTGATGTGTAAACAGTAATGTGATTTTACCCACTTAAAATTTTGAAATACCCAATTGCTTCAGAAATGATGGAGTGACAATACTCAATTACTAATTCCTGGCACAAATGCAGATGTGACTGGAGAAATGGGGCTTGTAGATCCTGCCAGTGTAGATCCAAATCAGCCTGTGCATCCGCACAGTCTGATCAGGATCTGGGATGGGTTGTGGCCGAGTGGTTAGAACTCCTGACTTCCAATCCGAAGGTTGTGGGTTCAAACTTCACCTTGGACAACAAAAATACTTTCATAGTATTTCCATCCCATTCGTTTTTCGGTTGAGACTTTAAAACTGTGGTCCCGTCTATATATGACCTTAGCTGTTGCTGGGACGTTAAGCACATTCACTTTCTGTAGCCGATTTCACCAACATTGCAAAGTATACTTTTCTAGCAAAGTATACTTTGAGGGAGTAATCATTTATTTTTCCTGAAATGCATTATTACATATAGAACTAACAACTGTATATATTTGATAATTAAAAGTATGCAGAATTATTATACTGAATTTATTACATTATCACAGCCAAAATGGCTGTGATAATGTAATAAATTCAGTATAATAAAAATTAATAAATTTATCCTAAAATTGAAAATTTCTTCCTCAAAGTATACTTTGCTGGAAAAGTATACTTTGCAATGTTGGCGAAATAGGCTACAGATCAGCATCTGCACTGTTCGCCATTCCTTCATTGAAATACCCGACTTGCTTCTAACACGCACTATAGATTGTTATCGGGCTACAGGAGTATGCTGTTTGTTCAGGAACTACACCGGTCACAAATCCCATAAACCCCATTTCTCCTGTCACAGCCACAAATGAGACACGCCATGTGAGTTTCTACCTAAGAAGATGTGTGATGTAGTATGAAAAAGATTTACAGATTTTATGATATTTTCTTAAATGATGTCGAAAGTTTACAATTTATTTAGAGCAAATTTTGTCAACTTTTGATATCATTTACAAAAATATATGACTGTTTTTGTCACGTCGGCACATTGGCATACATATGCACGTACGTACGTATGCATCCAGGTTAAACTTGTTGGTTAAAATTTTTCAGTATACTATCAAAGCCTGTTACATCTTCTTAGGTACAAAATCGTCTCAAATATGGTTAAATGAGACTTCTGTCATTGCTGACGAATCTACGCATCCGTGCGGCCTGGTCAGGAGCTGTAATGTTGCATAGAAACATGCCGGGTGTTCCACATACAGGATACTTAACCCATTTCATGCTTAAGATACGCCTTTGTTTGCGGAAAATCCTAAATATTTTCTTTCTATGCGCTCAGAAGTATATGTTGTTACCACCATTTGAACCGTCTTGTCAAGACGGTTCAAATGAGTGGTCACAACATATACTTTCGTTGAGAAATAACAAAAATAAAATATTTAAAAAAAACGTACACGTAAAGGTGTATTCCGCTTATAATGTGTTAATAGTGAACAGAACAGCCTCATCAGGGGGCCGTTTCACTAAACTTCGCACGACTAAAATGTTCGTAAGTGCAAAATTATGATAGTCTGTAAATTTCACATTAACAATGTTTTCTTGTAAATAATTATTGGATTTACATTTATTGAGCATAGGCTGCATATGCAGCCTATGCTCAATAAATGTAAATCCATAAATTGACATTTACAGACGATCTTAAATTTGAATTTACGAACATTTTACGGTAGTCGTAAGTAGTTTAGTGAAACGGGCCCCAGATGCACAGTCTGATCTGGGCTTACATTGTAATTGAAGCCATAATCCTACCTTCTCAGTCACCGCCACCAATGAGACGATTCATGTGATTTTGTACCTAAGAAGATGAAAAATTCTATTCCGCATTTGCTATGAAAATGTAGTCAATAATCAACGTCATTTTCAAGAAATGTCACAGTTCCTGTAAATATTTTTAATGAAAACCACACATCTCATTACTGAATAACAAACAATGCTTGATACTCTGAGG
Organism: Conchocele bisecta; assembly: GCA_029237695.1. Lineage (NCBI taxonomy): Eukaryota > Metazoa > Mollusca > Bivalvia > Lucinida > Thyasiridae > Conchocele > Conchocele bisecta. The sequence goes on along the minus strand of CM055266.1, from coordinate 42,984,602 downwards.
GGGTGCAAGGGGTACGTACACAGCACCTAAGCTTTTAGTCAGGTGTGTATTACTACTTCAACTTACATTTTTTACAGAATATTTGAAAATATAGCTTCAAAATCTATATAAGGCAGGAGGATAGGAGGGTAGAATCTGAACAATAGGCAAGAGGGGATATAACGTTAGTCCATATACGTACGTGTGCCATGCGTACATGCATGTGCGTACGTTTGTAACACCTTTCATTTTTCAATAACTTGTGAACCGCTTTATCGATTATGATAATATTTGGCCACAATGTGTGTCATGGGATGGTGTTTCGTTTTGCATATGACCCATGTCCATCTACTCATCACTTTGTAAGGCAAATGCGTTAAAGTTTGTTTGTTTATTCAATATCTTCTGAACCGCTTAAATGATTTTGATAATATTTGGGCCACAATGTGTGTCTTGGGCTGGTGCACGTTTTGCATATGACCCATGTACGACTACCCAAGGTCACTGAGGGACTACTTTTGTTCACCTTGTTTGTAAGTGAAAGGCGTTAATTTTTTTTTTTTTTGTTTATTTAATAACTTACGAACCTCTTCGATTTTGATAATATTTGCTCACAATCTGTGTCTAGGGATGGTGCTTTGTTTTGTATGCTACCCATGTCCGACCGCCTAAGGTCGCTGAGGACTTATGTTTTGTTGTTTATACACCCTGCAATGAGTTGTGGGTGGGGTGTATACTGAAGTCCGGTTTGCCGTGTGTCCATGTGTCCGTCCGTAACAAAACTTAACATCAGAGAAATATTGTTATAACTTCTATTTCCTTCATCTAACATGCTTAATATTTCACACATACATTCCTGTAAGGCTCTACTACCATGCTGTGCCAAATCCACGACCGTCCAACCCGCTGATACCTAAGGTCAAGGTCAAATACTTAGTCTCTTTACAAAACTTAACATCAGAGAAATATTGTTATAACTTCTATTTCCTTCATCTAACATGCTTAATATTTCACACATGCATTCCTGTAAGGCTCTACTACCATGCTGTGCCAAATCCACGACCGTCCAACCCCCGCTGATCCCAAGGTCAAGGTCAAATACTTAGTCTCTTTACAAAACTTAACATCAGAGAAATATTGTTATAACTTCTATTTTCTTCCTCTAAAATTCTTAATATTTCACATATGCAATCCCGTAAGGCTCTACTACCATGCTGTGCCAAATCCACGACCATCCAGCCCCCGCTGATCCCAAGATCAAGGTCAAATACTTAGTCTCTTTACAAAACTTAACATCAGAGAAATAAGTTATAACTTCTATTTCCTTCATTGAAAATTCTTAATATTTCACTTGTGGATTCCTCTAAGGTTGTACTACATGTATCATGCTGTGACAAATCTACGACCGTCCAACCCCCGCTGATCCCAAGGTCAAGTTCACATACTTAGTCTCTTTACAAAACTTAACATGAGAGAAATATGTTATAACTTCTATTTCTTTCATCGAAAATTCTTAATATTTCATGCATGCATTCCTCTAAGGCTCTACTATCATACTGTGACAAATTCCCGCTGATCTCGAGGTGAAGGTCACATACTTAGTCTCTTTACAAAACTTAACATCAGAGAAATCGGTTATAACTTCTATTTCCTTGCTCGGATCTGCTTCACATTTCACACACGCATTGCTCCAATGGATCTGTTCCACCCTGTGACAAATTCATGTTCATGCCGCTCCCGCTAAGCCCAGTGTCAAGGTCACAAGCCCACACACTTGGACTTTACAAAACTTAACATCAGAGAAATATGTTATAACTTCTATTTCTTTCATCGAAAATTCTTAATATTTCATGCATGCATTCCTCTAAGGCTCTACTATCATGCTGTGACAAATTCGCGCTGATCTCGAGGTCAAGGTCACATACTTAGTCTCTTTACAAAACTTAGCATCAGAGAAATCGGTTATAACTTCTATTTCCTTGCTCGGATCTGCTTCACATTTCACACACGCATTGCTCCAATGGACCTGTACCACCCTGTGACAAATTCACATTCATGCCGCTCCCGCTAAGCCCAGAGTCAAGGTCACTAGCCCACACACTTGGAAATTTTTACATATTTTAGGGGTACCTGGGCTCACGCGGGGGGATTCCGTAAGCCTCGCTTACTGACCAATCTAGTTCTGCATATTTTTAATCATCAATTATATGCATATGTTAGTTGTATATGAAATAATGTATTTCGGGAAAAATAAATGATTACTCCCTCAAAGTATACTTTGCTACAAAAGTATACTTTGCAATTTTGATGAAATCGGCTACAGATCAGGATTTATACCGCAACCATTGCTCCATGTAGCATAATACAGGAGGTTGAATAAATGTTGTTTATATCTGAAGTAACCTAATATACCTGAAGTAGCCTAATATATATGAAGTGCCGTTTTTGCCTTTATTTTTTCACCTTTGACCACTAACCGTGGCATCTGATTGGTCAGTCTCAACAGCAAATTCAAGATGGCGGCGAATTTTAAAATCGAAATCACTTGTCGGTTCAGCTGAATTTTGTCCATTTTTACAGTATGTATATGTGATGTAACCAACAACATGAATATGTCCATTATGATTGTAATGCTTATTATGACAACTGTGTAGTCTAAAACCAGCCATTATTGAAGCTCATTGTAAATTTAATCAGATACAATACCAAATTTACCTAGCGTGGACGCCGCCATTTTGCTTTGAATGACGTCGTTAGATTTGTGACGTATGGCGAGGGAATGACGTCAAAAGATGACGTCACACACATTCAACAATTAAGTTTAGTATGTGGTATAAATTAAATACATGATTATATGCTTATGCATAGTGCCGTCGAATAAAAAATATATTTGTGACGTCGTCTTTTGACGTCATTCCCTCGCCATACGTCAAAAGATGACGTCACGCATGTTCAACAATTAAGGCCCCGTGCAGGCACCGGGGCGGGGTCAACTGATCCTGAGAATAGTGCTGCAGTAGCCATTGCTTGTCGTAAAAGGCGACTAAACTGGCTTAACGATTGGATTCATACTTTCCGGAACCCACTATACCGGATTTGGCCCTCATGTACATTTTTGGCTTTCTTGTATGTGAGAGTTGAGTCGGGCTATGCCCCATATATAAAAGTAAGATTAGCGCTAATCCTATTACTTTTAGGGGATGGGATAATGATGCTGGTGTGGCGAGGGCCTGGCACCAGATCAGGTTGTTCTAATTTCAGGACTGAATATATATTTTGATTGTAAATATTGAGTTCTGAAGTTGGGATTTACCCCCCTCGGACAGGTGGATACGGGACACGACCCCGTTGACCCGTCTGCGTGTAGACTCCCTGAGGCTTGTACCTCTATGTCAGAAAAGCGGACGTTAAACCCTATTCACTCACTCACTCACTCAACAATTAAGTTTAGTATGTGGTATAAATTAAATACATGATTAGTGCCGTCGAATATAAAATATATTCGGTTGAGCCTTAGACAACTTTATAGGGGCTCGCTTATAAAGCTGTCTAAGGCTCAACCGAATATATTTTATATTCGACGGCACTAACCATGTATTTACTACGGTATAATTGTCTGTCAGTGCTGAAATTTTTTCAATGAGAGGATTCTAAAGCACTCCAAACTTGCCATTTTTGATGAAGAAATAACAAAATTTCACCCCAAGTTGGTCAAATTACGCACCTTAACTTGATCTCGGATGACTCTTTGCAGGAAACCCTTACCCACCGGTATTACCCGCTCAGCGAGATACAAGCGGATTACTTGTGAATGTACTGGTTGACGCCGCAAAAAATGATTTCTACAGACGCAAACTTGCTGGTGTAACTCATAAACAGGTGGACGTCGATCCAACAACGACAGTGCAGGCAAATACAACTGAAGATATTGAATCGGAGGCACAGACGAACACATCTGACGAGGTTGAACCGAATGAACAGTCAGCAAAAACTGAAAATACTGGTACAAAAACTTGAACGGTGTTTGTTTATTTTCATCGACTTGTATATCTCATTTTCATGAACCAATAAAGATGTTTGTGACTGGAGAAATGGGTTTTTTGTGGGATCCGCTTGCGGACAGCGCTGTATAGTCAGCACATAGGCGTAAATATGTGCGCCCAGTAAGGTTTTGGTAAAATCTTGTTTAGTACTATAAATGCCTCGGCGGGCATGACATGCGGGCCGCGCCCATCTAGTTTGGCTTTTGCGACCAATGGAGACCCAGATTAGACTCGAGAAATAGGGTCTGCGGCCATGGCGACCAGTGTTGACCCAGATCAGCCTGCACGGAACAGGCTGATCAGTGTCTACACAGTTCACCATTCATTGAGTGTAACACATGTCGTGCTTCTAACAAATGGTATACAGTGGAACCTGTCTAAACCGGACACCAGGCAAACATGTGATCTTATTTTTTATGGGTTTCATAGTCGTCTATCTCAGGTGATGATGCCTGTTCATGATCACACAGCACACAACTTTGGCTCAGAATTATCAAATGCCTGATTTACAATGAAACCTCTCTAAACCGGACACAGGTGTCCGGTTTAGAGAGGTTTCACTGTATATCCATACCAGGAGTGTACAGTGAGATGAGATAGACTTGGCCACATTTCTCCAGTCACAGCCAAATACAAATGTATGTGTAAAATATTTGGTTCTTAATCGTTCTGAAACATGATGTACATGAGGCCGTGCATTCAGCAAAGTTCACTCGCGACTGAAATACAGGGTATGGGATCACATGGTGTATTGTTTACACTGCCGTAATGGCAGGTCTCGGGTCCGTCAATAGCAAATTTAGCAGTATTTACTTGGGTAGTTAGTCTGAACATTCTGCAGAAAAATTTGAATCCGAAGAAATCAAACGTAGTTTAAACTAATTGGGACAGCAAAAGTGTGGCTGCTATAGACAGGGAATTGCTATTCCGAGGTGGTGCAATGAGACGAGTCCGACACAGTGGCCCGTTTCACTAAACTTCGTACGACTGGAAATTTATATTCATGGATTTACATTTATTGAGCATATGCAGCATATGCTCAATAAATGTAAATCCAATAATTGTTTACAAGAAAACAGTGTTAATGTGAAAGTTACAGACTATCATAAGTTTGTACTTACAGACATTTTAGTCCTACAAAGTTTAGTGAAATGGGCCCCAAGATTCAGATATCGCAGCATGTGCACGAGATATATCGATATCGTGCGTTGTATCATATACTTAGGTCCGTAAATCTCGTGTACACCTCAAAAGACAATAATTGTATAATGTTGCCCAATGATGTAGAAGGTTCATTAATATTGAGGGGTGGCTTGATAGTCTAGTGTTTACAGCATTGGACATCCAATACCAAAGGTCATGGGTTCTGTAGCCTATTTCACCAACATTGCAAAGTATACTTAATATCTAGCAAAGTATACTTTGAGGGAGAAATTTTCAATTTAAGGATAAATTTTATTATACTGAATTTATTACATTATCACAGCTATTATGGCTGTGATAATGTAATAAATTCAGTATAATAATTCTGCATACTTTGACATCAAATATATGCAGTCATTAGTTCTATATGAAATAATGCATTTCGCCAAAAATAAATGATTACTCCCTCAAAGTATACTTTGCTAGATAAGTATGCTTTGCAATTGTGATGAAATCGGCTACAGTCCCTGCCTTAGGCATGCAGAAATACTTTCATAGTAGTTCTATACCACTGGTCTTCCTGACGAGACTCGAAACCAAGCTCCCATCTCTATATGACCTTAATAGCTGTGACTGGGACATTATACTGTCACTTTCATTAAACTTGAACATTTCAGTATGCATACGCTCAAGAGTATTTTCTGCCTGAACATGTCTGTATTTTTTCCATCTTTATTACAAAAACAACATGATTATTTTCTAATGTTGGCAAAACAAAGAATAAAATTGTGCATGCACTTTCAATTTTTCAATCTTGCAGGCTCGAAATTAATTTTGGAAAAGTTGCATGTGCTAAGGTTGAAAACTTTATACACTGGTACATATGCTATACACACATGTATTTTATAGACAAGTCTTATAAATAGGTTACCTGACTTTGAAAATCCAGAGTAGCTGCCCTTTAATACAGGGATTCCGCTGGGGAAAATAAAAAAATCGCCACTTCAAATTTTATTTTTTTTAAATCTTCTTTTTTTTTTCTTTTCTTTTTTGAAAATTGTAATTTTTTATCGCCAATTGTTTATTTTTATCGCCAATTGCGAAAGTGGCGATCGCCAGCGGAATCCCTTTTATAGAACAACTTCCAGGGCATTCATGACATGAGAATTGGCGGTGTTTGTCGGTTTGACATCGTGTTGCTTTAGTTAAAACTATTAAGCAACACGACACCAGACCGACAAACTTTTTTATTGCGAAAAAACAATTTCCCCATGTTAAATCCCCATAGACATCTTCACTCCCATAGACATCTTCACTCTTAGAGTGAAGATGTCTATGGGGATTTAACAATGGGAACTTTTTTAGAATTTCAGAAATACTGGACGATTTTCAAAATTTAACTTTTGTTTTCTAAGTTAGATCATTTCCAAGCTAGCTAGATTTCAGAATCAATTTCCAAAATATTTTATTTTTCAACTCCTCTAGAACTCATTTCTTTGTTATAAAATCAATATTTGATCAAATTTCACGAAATAAAAAGAAGGCTCATTCTTAAATTTTGATAAATTTAATATTATCGAAAAAAATATTATTTTTGCATTCATTTGTTTGTATGGCCGTGAAACAGACAGTAGTTAAAACTAAGCAACACAACGTCAAACCGACAAACTCTTGCGAACTCCAAGGCCGATGATCATACCCCAGAAGTTGCTCTAATGGAAGTTACATGTACTTGTGATGTTCCAAGTTTAGGTAACTTAATTATTTGCGACTCGAAAAATGGGGCTTATGGATTGTGTGACCAGTGTAGATCCAGATAAAACAGGGCAACCAGTCTGATCAGGATTTACACTAGTCGCCATTTCAACAATGAAATACTTAATGTGCTTCTTACTAGAAATATAGATAGTTATCAGCCTACTGGAGTTATTATACCCCCCGCAACGAGTTGTGGCGGGGTATACTGGAGTCAGGTTGTCCGTGCGTGCGTGCGTGCGCGTGCTTGCGGCGGTGCGTGCGTGCGTGCGTAAACCTAACATCAGAGAAATATTGTTATAACTTCTATTTCCTTCATCTAAAATGCTTAATATTTCACACATGCATTCCTGTAAGGCTCTACTACCATGCTGTGCCAAATCCACGACCGTCCAACCCCCGCTGATCCCAAGGTCAAGGTCAAATACTTAGTCTCTTTACAAAACTTAACATCAGAGAAATATTGTTATAACTTCTATTTCCTTCATTTAAATGCTTAATATTTCACACATGCATCCCTGTAAGGCTCTACTATCATGCTGTGCCAAATCCACGACCGTCCAACCCCCGCTGATCCCATGGTCAAGGTCAAATACTTAGTCTCTTTACAAAACTTAACATCAGAGAAATATTGTTATAACTTCTATTTCCTTCATCTAAAATGCTTAATATTTCACACATGCATTCCTGTAAGGCTCTACTACCATGCTGTGCCAAATCCACGACCGTCCAACCCCCGCTGATCCCATGGTCAAGGTCAAATAGTTAGTCTTTTTACAAAACTTAAAATCAGAGAAATATTGTTATAACTTCTATTTCCTTCATCTAAAATTCTTAATATTTCACACATACATTCCTGTAAGGCACTACTACCATGTTGTGACAAATCCACGACCGTCCAACCCCCGCTGATCCCAAGGTCAAGGTCAAATACTAGTCTCTTTACAAAACTTAACAATCAGAGAAATAGTTTTAACCCCCCTTTCATCAAAAATTCTTAAATATTCCTGCATGCATTCCTCTACGGCTCAGCTATCCATGCTGTGACATATCCCCGCTATCCCAAAGTCAAGATCACATACTTAGTAATCTTTACAAAACATAACATCAGAGAAATATGTTGTTTAACTTAACTTCATCTAGAATTCTTAATATTTCATGCATGCATTCCTCTAAGGCTCTGCTATCATGCTGTGACATATCCCCGCTGATCCCAAGGTCAAGATCACATACTTAGTATCTTTACAAAACTTAACATCAGAGAAATTTGTTATAACTTCTATTTCCTTGCTCGGATCTGCTTCACATTCACGTTCGTGCCGGCCCCGCTAAGCCCAGAGTCAAGGTCACAAGCCCACACTTGGAAAACTTTACATATTTAGGGGTACCTGGGCCCACGCGGGGGGGTATTCCGTAAGCCTCGCTTACTGACCAATCTAGTTTCATTAGGAGCTACACATAACACACATGTACATAAAATCGCATAAGCCCCATTTCTCCAGTCACAGCCATATTTATAAGACTGGTCTATATGTTGGAGTGGCATTTGGTTAAAGAATTGAACTTCGAACCAGGCTGCGACCACCGATCATTTAGGACATGCAAGACCAGTGTAGATCCTGATCATCATTTGTAATTTACAGCCAGTGTAGACCTCCATCAATCAAAAGTTGTTATACATGAACGTCAATTGGACTAAATGGGGTGCACAAATGTACAGGCCGACTTGGGGTCACGCTGGTAACACAGAGCTCCAGATAAGCTGCGTATTTGCTTAAATACCCAATTAAAATTGCGAGTAGCGAGTACCGAAGTAGCGAGTATCAAAAAGGAATAAAAAAAATTATGGTACCTTTATCATGCTACAGAAAACAATAAACAGACCACAAATATAGCATATTTTCCATGAAAACACATCTTGGTATTGTCTCCAAGGAGACAATTCTAATGAAATGCTAAGACATGTTTCATTTTCAAGCAAACTATTAAATAATTGCTGTCTGTTGATGTGTAAACAGTAGTTTGATTTTATTTTACCCAATTAAAATACCCAATTGCTTCAGAAATGATGGAGTGACAATACTCAATTATTAATTCCTTATCGGGAACCCTGTAACACATGTGGTAGGTCCTATTCTTGGCTTGGGTGGGGTGTGATTTGAACGGGTTTCACAAGGCTCCTGGTCGTGGGGGGTGTGTTTGTTTGTTGGGGTTTAACAGCCGATCATCAGCTATGGTCATTTAAGGCTGGGTCAATGGGTTTAGTACTAAATCCCATATATTACCTGTACAAATGGCGGGGGAAATCCCAAAATCAGAACTGAATATATACAATAACAAAACTATATATTCAGCCCTGAAATCAGAATAATCCTGATCTGATGCCAGGTCCTCACCACACCAGAATCACTTGACCCCCTCCCAAAAGCAGTAAGATCAATAATACTCTTACTACTTTTATAATGGGCAATAACCCAATTCAACTCCCAGGTAACAAAAGAGCCAAAGATAAAAACGTACCTGAGGGCCAAACCAGGAAAATCGTGTTTACTATAAGGAAGAACCCCTACCGTTAATTTACGCCGTCCCGTTCGCTGTTAGCACATATTCTCGTCTTGGGTGGGGTGTGATTGTTTGTTTGTTTTGTTTGTTTGTTTGAAACTGGCTTCACAAGGCTCATGGTCGTAGGGGATGTGGAATTTACAGATACACAGAAAATCCAAGTGTGTGTAATTTCATAGGTTGTGCCTCCGATGGTAAATGTTTGTTGACAGCAAAATGCAGATTTCTCATGGAGTGGCCATATGCCTGAATTACAGTGGAGCATCTCTAAACCAGACACTGGTGTCCAGTTTAGAGAGGTTCCACTGTAGCTTCAAATGAGGTTGGAGGTGATGGAGTGTGTGTGTGTGTGTGGTCCTGAATGGTGGGGAGATTTAGAAACAATTTACAAACATGATTTTTATATTTTACGATTTATTAATAATGTTTGGAATGATCATTGTTCAGTAACAGGGCTATGCTATCAAACTTTACTACTTGAGCAAATGTGAAAAAATAAATATGGAGAAAATATGGTAAAACAATCCAAATATATATGATTGTATCTTATTTAAAATGTATTAAATTAAAATGGGTCAAGTTCAAAAAAAGGTAACATGTTGGATAGTGATATGTGGTGGGCACCCCTTGATTATGAAGCTGTGAAAGTTTGGTGATCCTAGGTGGTACAGTAACAAAGAAATGGACTCGAACACGAAAACTTAGCATTGATTGTGGACGACGCCCGCTGCCCGCCGCCGCTCGCCGCCGCCCGCCCGGCTTTCGCCAATCCAATAGCCTGGATTTTTTTCTCCAAAAAAACCTGGCTAAAAATTAATAAATTTATCCTTAAATTGAAAATGTGTCCCTCAAAGTCTACTTTGCTAGATAAGTATACTTTGCAATGTTGGTGAAATAGGCTACTGGTGCCTTTAACCAATTTCATGCTGAAGATACGCCATTTTGTTTGTGGAAGCTCCTAAATATTTTCTTTCTTTGAGCTCTTTATATGAAATATATGTTGTGACCACCATTTGGACCGTCTTGTCGAGACGGTTTAAATGAGTGGTCACAACATATACATTCATTGAGAGATAACAAAAATACGAATAAAATATTTAAAAAAAATTCATACCTGTAAAATGCATGTTTCTCGTAAATGACAGCGAAATTAGATTACACACAAAATTCAGAGATTTCAAATTTTTGGAAATTTTAGTGGTAATTTACTGAAAAATATGATTTTCTAACTATCAGTGAAATAGAACAAGGGAGATAATTACAAAGCCGGGTTTGTGTAATAAATCACCAACATGTGCAAAAGGTACAATAAATATAATCTATTCTAAATAGGTGATACACAAATCATTTATTTTTCTACCCTACATTTAGTACAATGTTTAACATGTTTAAGCCTATAGTCTGTTTCACGAAAGCTGCCCAAATTTTACGGCCATATAAACAATTAAAAAACCATATTGTTTTCGATAATATTAAATTAAAGGAAAATTTAAGAATGAGCCTTCTTTTTATTTCGTGAAATTTGGTCAAATATTGATTTTATTGCGAAAACAAAATTTCCCCATGTTAAATCCCCATAGACATCTTCACGGAGTGAAGATGTCTATGGGGATTTAACATGGGGAAATTTTTTAGAATTTAAGAAATACTGGACCGATTTTTAAAATTTAACTTTTGTTTTCTTAGTTAGATCATATCCAAGCTATCTAGTCCGGTTTCGGAGTCAATTTCCAATTTTTTTCGTTTTTTGACTCCTCCCACACTCCCTTACCTCTTTTTCCCCCATGTTAAATTCCCATAGAGAAATCAATTTTTTGTAATAAAACAAATATTTGACCAAATTTCGCGAAATAAAAAGAAGGCACATTCTTAAATTTTGCTTTAATTTAATACTATCGAAAAAAATATTGTTTTTGAATTGTCTACATAGCCGTAAAATTTGGGCAGCTTTCGTGAAACAGACAGTAGTATACTTTGTATTCACCAAACTCTAAATGATTGAAATATTACATCTGAAAATTTAAACTGACGTGGGTCGTATGCAAAACAAAGCACCATACCTAGACACACATTGTGGCTAAATATTATCAAAATCGTGAAGTGGTTCATGAGTTTATTGAAAAATAAAAGGGGTTACTAACGTACGTACATGGACTAACGCTATTCCCCTCGTGCCTATCGGCGAGGTGATAATATGTAAATCCGCAGGTGAAATTTGGTGAATACAAAGCCAGACTAATTACATTTATCCCGTCAACACAGTGCGTATGTGCCGTGAAACATTTTTGATATCCAGTCAATACTATTTTTGCATTTTAAAGCCATTTTTAGGTATTGACGGGATAAATAGAATAGTAGGTTAGTGCCGTGAATGGGAAAAAATATCTGGCGCGGCACGGAAACGGGATGTGCTCGGCAGAGCCTCGCCCATCCCGTTTCCTGAGCCTTGCCAGATATTTTTTCCCATTCACGGCACTAACCTACTATTCTCTATCTATTTTCCTTATTTCTGAACCAAAGTATATGTTGTGACCACTCATTTGAACCGTCTCAGCGAGACGGTTCAAATGAGTGGTCACAACATATACTTCTGATGAGAAATAAAGAAAATAAATGTGGCTGTGACGGGAGAAATAAGGCTTATGAGATTTATGAACAGTGTAGCTCCCGATCAAATATGAATGAAACACCTGTAGCCTGATAATGACCCGTATTGCTTGTTAGAGGCATGGCAGGTGTTTCTTTGAGAGACTGGCGAACAGTGCAGATCCTGATCAGACTGTGCGGATGCACATGCTGATCTGGATCTACACTGGTCGCAAAACCCATAAGCTCCCGATCAAATAGCACACTCCTGTGGTATGATAACAATCTATATGCTCTTGGGTGCTTCACTGATGGAATGGCGAACAGTGCAGATCCTGATCAGACTGTGCAGATGCACAAGCTGATCTGGATCTACACCGGTCGCAAAACCCAAAAGCCCCATTTCTCCAGTCGTAGCCATAAATAACACATTACCATGGATTTAAACGATAGAGGTAAATTATATTTTGAGCGTCATCCGAAAATGGCTTTCCTGAGGTATGTTTGTTTGTTTGTTGGAGTTTAACGGTCTATCAACAGCTAAGGCAATTTAAGGCCGGGTCAATGGGTTTAGTACTAAATTCCATATATTACCTGTACAAAAATAATATATATATTCAGCCCTGAAATCAGAATACTCCTGATCGGATTCCAGGCCCTCGCCACACCAGAATCACTTGGCCCCCTCCCAAAAGCAGTAGGATCAGTAATAATCTTACTACTTTTATAATGGGCAATAACCAAATTCAACTCCCAGGTAACAAAAGAGCCAAAGATAAAAACGTATTAGAGGGCCAAACCAGGAAAATCGTGATTTTGTCAGATGCACCAGTAGCCTATTTCATCAACATTGCAAAGTATACTTTAGTAGCAAAGTATACTTTGAGGGAGACATTTTCAATTTTATGATAAATTTATTAATTTTTATTCAGTAGAATAATTCTGCATACTTTTAATCATGAAATACATGCATTTGTTAGTTCTATTTGAAATAATGCATTTCAGGAAAAATAAATGATTACTCCCTCAAAGTATACTTTGCTACTAAAGTATACTTTGCAATGTTGGTGAAATAGGCTACAGATATGATTATTTATGTAAGGGTACTTTGGTTCTCAGACACTGGGTTAGCGGAATGTGATGCGGGATGGCAATATTTTTTCATTTATCCCACCAACGCAGTGCCTATGTGCCGTGAAACACGGTGCCGTGAAACATATTTGATATCCTGTCAATATGACCTAATCACAATTCATATGCGGTTACAAAGAAATGTCCAAAACACAGTGTGGAGTGTTGACCAGTGCCTGATTTATCAGACTGGTGAAAATGGGACTGTTCAGTTTAGGTGCACATTACATTTTGGAAATAAAAACGTTATCGCCGGAAAATTAAATGCTAAAATTAAGTTCATGCCATTTTCTGGATGCCAAAGCGATTACCATTACGGCCCTCAATTTCCAATTGTTTGCTCTTTTCCCCATTCCGTGCGTCATTCAGACATGACTGACATCAGAATTACAAGTACGTCAGTAAGTCTACTACGTCATTTAAAATAAAAATGGCTGCTCCCAGTGATTCCAGTCGGGTAAGGAAATAAACAAATAAAATAGTTGTTTGACGTGTTGATTATTATTCTAGGCAGCTCGCATTCATTGCGGAACCAGCTCTGAATGAAAATGGATGGGTCTGGTGAATTTTGACAGTATATTTCGTTGAAAAGAAGCGTTAATTTCACATTGTGGATGACAAAATATAAAGTATTCATTCATTCATCTGTTAAACCGTAAGTATACACATTGTAATGGTTAATTCAGAACGCATTCATTCAGCTGGTCACCATTCTAAATAGGATTAATTTGCAAAGCCGCCATCTTGTTTTTTTGTTTCCATCATTCATGAACGATGAAATGAATAGAAACAAAATCACAAAATCGTTGTAACATAAGATTATTCTGTAAACATTTTGATGAGTAAAGTACCTCAAGGCTAAAACAAGTATTGATAAATTTACTGTCATTGCTGTTTATTAATGGATTATTACAACCATAATGTATCGAACTATGTTGTGGGCACAAAGAGTGGTTGATGCAATTCGGTCTAACTTATCTCGCGTTTGAAGCCTAAATTAACTAAATTATAGTCTGTTTCACGAAAGCTGCCCAAATTTTACGCCCATATAAACAATTCAAAAACAATATTTTTTTCGATAATATTAAATTAAAGGAAAATTTAAGAACGAGCCTTCTTTTTATTTCGTGAAATTTGGTCAAATATTGGTTTTATTACGAAAAATTGATTTCTCTATGGGAATTTAACATGGGGAAAAAGAGGTAGAGGACTTGTGGGAGGAGTCAAAAAACAATTTATTTTGGAAATTGACTCCAAAACCTAGCTAGATAGCTTGGAAATGATCTAACTAAGAAAACAAAAGTTAAATTTTAAAAATCGGTCCAGTATTTCTGAAATTCTAAAACATTTCCCCATGTTAAATCCCCATAGACATCTGTGAAGATGTCTATGGGGATTTAACATGGGGAAATTTTGTTTTCGCAATAAAATCAATATTTGACCAAATTTCACGAAATAAAAAGAAGGCTCATTCTTAATTTTTCCTTTAATTTAATATCATCAAAATAAATCTTGTTTTTGAATTGCTTATATAGCCGTAAAATTTGGGCAGCTTTCGTGAAACAGACAGTAAGTTGATTTATACTTAAGGCGCAAAAGCCCGCGTGCTATTTTTGGTTTGACCATGTGTACGTCATCTATAGGGTTATAGTAAGTAAAAAATGTTGTATAGACATCTGGAATGTTTGCTCAATGTCTCCAACGACCGTTCCAAGACAGTACCCCATATACATAATGTTGCCAAAGTGTTGGGAAAATAAACGTCCTATTTTCTCATTTTCCTGCATCAGTAATTATCCAAAACATGTCAATTATGCAGATAATGAAACTTTAAACTTTCTACAGTTACCTATATCGAAATAAATAAATTGTATTCAACATGGCCGCTGAAAATAGACAATAAAATGAGATTTATAGGTGAAAGTTGTGTACACACGCTTTATACAGATTGGCTATGTCGATTGAATGGATAGAAGACAATTTTATTTCTCTTCCTCATATCAAAAGCGGTGTGCATCAATATACGAGAATCAAGATGGCTGCCAAAATCTTGGTCAAACCTACAAATACCTAACAAGTAACAGTTATATATGCACGAAACATGTGTTTGGTCTAACGATATTCAACAATGTCAGTTTAAACGTCACGGTATGATACAGTTAAATGTCCACATCATTCAAAATGGCCGCCACATACCGGCTGCATGTATCATCTTACCATGTTCGTTACACAATATAACGAGTATGGACATGTGTCTTGAATGTTCGCGTCGTTTTCAATATAGTATGTCTACAATCCATAATATAATACTGATGTAAAATCTAGAAGTTCAATCAATATCCAAATCTGACTGTATCCTGAATACGATGGCACTTTTCTTGTGTTCCGGTGCATCTGCAACCGATGTAACAGCGAACTCCTCTTCATGAGCAATAACATCTTTCACTTGTACAACCAGTATTGCAATTGCATGACAGAGACTGTGACATTAATTCAGGCCAATGATTGGTGGTTGAATATACAGGTGATTTTCCAGCGTCGTTACACCAGCCGAAGTTGTTGAAGACTGGCAAAGTCGGTGTGCCAGGTGGACTCGTTTGTCAATCAAAGTGGCAAGTGCAGACCGTTTTACATGCTGACTGAATGCATTATTCGTCGGTGGGAGTAACTTGAGAAGGACAGCTGATTTCTGATTAAGGAACTTGTGTGCTTGTAAACTTGCAATATCAGTAAAGACATCGTCCTCCTTGCTTTATATCTTGATCAACAACTGTGTTGCCTCTTTGGTGATCTCTGACCCGATATCGTTGTCATGTTCACCGAAGGGCTCCATGACAGGTGTCTCAACCGTCAACATTGCATCAAACCATGCCCTCATCCAGGTGAAATATGGGTAGCTGGTGATGTCTGTGCCACTGAGACTGTGGACAAATGGCAGTCTGTCACACACAGAAGGCCCGAGCACTGATGCAATGTCGTGGATTGGTAGATATGTGTTAAAATCAGTGCAAAACCACAATTCCTTCAAGTTCTCCAGTCTATCTGTGTTTGCATAGTAAATGCAAAGTACCATGATGTCCGTGTCATTAGCATGCACGATTACCCTCTCGGCACCATGTTCAGCGGCATAAACTGTGTGCAAAATAATGTGTGTATCTGCTGTCTCTTGTGTGGATTCAAGCTGAGGAATAGGGGACACCTGTGCATGTGTCACTAATATGGCGGTTGTCTCCTCTTTGAATCCTCCACTGAGGTACAAGTTTCTATACGTCCATGTTAGTGGCCTTGCTGACCAATCATCACTCAAGTAATTGAGAAGTGCAGCTTTGTTTTATCAAGTGCAAAGAAGTCACTGGCGTCAGGGGCGAGATAGTGCTTGCACACCTCTTATGCTTTGGCTTCATGAGTATCTCGCTTTCGTTTCTGACGCGTTGCTTATTTGAGGCTGACCACTCGATACCTGTCACAACAAAAGTGGATACTTTTGGTCCGAGTTGGTGCGTCATTGAGCAGCTTCTCGAGATAACGATCGCCAATCGTGCCAAACGTTTCACCTTTCTTGAATGACAATTTGTTCACAGAATGCATGACATCAACAATGACGGTTGTGTTCAGTTCTCCATCGGAAAGACGGGATACGGGGTCCATTTTCGTTTCTTTCAATATCACCTTTGCTACATTCATGTCCAACGGTGTTTACAACATCACCTTTTATTCCAATTCTCAATTCTCAACATGGTCTCTATTTCATTGTTCTGACTTTTACTTTGGGTCTTGGTGGACTGTTTGTGCTGAGTGTATAATGTGTTTAGCTTCACAATCTTTTTGTCATTTCCAGTGATTACATTGCTTAAGGCACAACGCTCAATTTCTCTGAGATTCGTCGTGTCTGATTGCACAACGGGCTGAGCATGTTCTCCTGTGACAATGTTAAAGATGGTCGCTATCTGACATAAATGGATTTTCATCTACAGCCTCGATCATCGTTAACAATTGGTCTCTACTGCGAATAATCTGGGTATTATCACCGGATTCATGATGGATACCATCTGTTATATGCGTGTCAGCGTCAACAATCTGCTTCAACTTGGATGAAATAGCAGATGTGTGATGTTTCGCATATGCCCATTTGTTTCGGGCAGATTGATTTGTTGTGATTCAAGCTAGACCACCCCGCTCCTTTGCGTCTGTGTTATATGTTTGTTCTCGCCTGCCAACAAATGCCCCATCCATCAACACATCACGTACTTCTGGGGCAACAGAAGGCACGTACTTCATTTCTTTAATATACCGAGGCTAAGACTGCAGAGCGTACTTATGTTGACCAGCAGCGGTGATGTATTGTAACATGTCTGCCGTTAGCTTCAGGCTTCCTAAACAAATTCCTTCGCACTGGCAGTAGAGAAATTTGTGACCAATATCTGTCATTTCCAGGAAGATCAACCAGAACAAACTGTGGGGTGAGTATGCAATGACTGATTGAACTGAGCAAGAGACCTGTGTATATCGGTCAGCTCCTGGTCAATATCACGGATCAGTTGAATGTGTTCATCAGCTGCGATGTCATTATCGACAATCGCGTCAATGACCCTAGTCACACGAGTGTTGCAAACGATTTTGTGGTGCTCATGTACCCAGCTTTCGAATGTTCGCCAGTGCAAGTGAGTGAATGATTCACTAAGTATTCGAATATCATGAAGTGTTTGGTAGTAATACCCTTTCTCGTACATTATCTTATTGGCTTTTCCTTCAGAGCAGAGACCTGCTGTTGCAAGGAGTTCTTTCGCACCACTGTCACGTATAATCTTGCATATGGCCTTGATGAAATTGTGTGTTTGATGAAACCCACCAAGGATGAGGACAACCTTTCCGAATAGGTAATCGTACTTTTGTCGAAGAACTGTGGCAAGTTCATACGTGGCTTGATCTCCAGTAATGATGGTCCATTCATGATCTAGATTTCATTCTAGAGCATGTGAAATGTTAACAAGACGGACCATTTTCTCCTTCAGAATCGCTGGGTTGGTGATAAGACTCGGGAATGAGGGTAACCAATTGTATTGGCTTGTGTCTGTTCTGAAAATCTAGCGCAGACTGCAGGAAAACCAGGCAGACCAACGCCATCATCTAATGATGCTCCGATTATGTCCGAACCTCTGGCAATTCGACCAAGTTTCCACATAAGCAATATAGTATTTTTCGTCAGTTTCTGTTTCTAAACTGTCAATGGACTGTATATTTGTTAACGATATTGATTCTCGCCGGTCTTTCTTAAATACATACCACTCTGGGTGTGTCTGTTCTGAAACATCAACCAGTGATCTGTCACGAGAGACAGATGTTTGGACACTAACTGGTCTTTCATAAATACTATCATTTGCTGATGCTTTTGGTGTCTCAACAATAGTGGCGGACGTGGCATTAAAACTCCCACCAGAGAGTGTGTTCTTTTTCCAGTCCAGATTATACACGGCGAAGACGTGAGTGTGACCAGCAATGATATTCTCAGGAATGTATACACCCGTTTGTTCCACCGCTTGTTGTATTTCGGTCGATTTTGCATGTGTGATTTTTTTCTGTGAGGAACCCGGAGTATCCTATAAAATCGAAATTTCATATGAATAGTTTCTATTTCATGTAATATGAATCAAGTAAGTATGGCTAAGCCACGATCTATGGATGTTTATGACATTTCAAATATTTCCTGCGGCACTAATGGTATTTCACTCGAAATGTGGGCGGCCATTTTGGATTTCCGTTCTTGAACATTGAGCAAAGATTTGGAAGGTCTATACAGTTGAAATGTGTTACCAGGGTCCCAAAGAAGGGATTAGCAGTGTCAAACCAAAAATAGCACGCAGGCCCGGAAAAACCTATATTTTGGGGCTGGGCGCTTGAGATATTAAATGCTGTTTGACAATGTTGACAGGATAAATAGAATAGTAGGTTAGTGACGTGAATGCGAAAACATATCTGGCTCGGCACGGAAACAATACTACTATTCTCTATAAAAATAAATTTGTTTGAGATGTTCATCTCTGATTTTGTTCAAGTCACCAGATGCATATATGTTCTGTAAAGTTATTGTAACCTCTTTCGACGTGGTAAATCACCAGAAAAATCAACAAATTTTCATCCTACATGATTGGATTTAATATAGTTTTGCATGGTAGTGTTTTTATTGTTTATATGGCGAATTTACAGTGCGATTTTATTTCTCAATGACGATAAAATGCTTGACACACAGGGATTTTTCCGACGTGGCAATATCTGGGAACCAAAGTACTTTTTTATGGTCTAACTTTCAAGAGACCAACAAATGATCATGCTCTGGATTGCAAGTGTAGGTTGATCTGGGTCTACACTGGTTGCGAAGGCCACAAGCAACATTTCTCCACCGTATTATCTGGAATGCTGCCAAAGTGAGCAAAAAATTAAATGAATGGGGTTTAACGTCCCAGTAACAGCTATTAGAAGGGACGGGACCACAATTTTAAAGTTTCATCCGACAGACCAGTGGGATGGAAATAGGTTTTTGAACTCACAACCTTTAGTAAAGGTTGCGAGTTCAAAAACCTATTTCCATCCCACTGGTCTGTCGGATGAAACTTTAAAAAAATAGGTTTTTGAACTCACAACCTTTACTAAAGGTTGTGAGTTCAAAAACCTATTTCCATCCCACTGGTCTGTCGGATGAAACTTTAAAATTGTGGTCCCGCCCAGTTTAGTATTGTCCTGAGTCTACACCCCTGAGCCACAGCCCATCCCCTGCCAAAATGTGAAACAACAACAACAAAAGATCTGATTGTGTTTTTGCATTGCAAAAGCTGTATATGTGATGATTTAATGGAAGTATGTAAATAATGTATTTGTCTTACACAAAGTTGTTAACGAAATTGGATAAAAAAAGCCAAAAAAATCACTAAAAATATGGTTTTTCCAAAAATATTTTGTATTATATTCAAATACAGTTATTGTGATAAACCAGTACACATATACTAACACTAAAAATTGGGACACTTTTGTTGTAGGTAACCATGGAGTTACATGTGTTTCGTAGAATATATGTCCAAATATATAGTAAATCTGGTTAGTGCCGTCGAATATAAAATATATTCGGTTGAGCCTTAGAAAACTTTAATGGGGCGAGCTTTAGCGAGCCCCCGGCCTATAAAGTTGTCGGGGCGAAACCGAATATATTTTATATTCGACGGCACTAATCATGTATTTAATTTATACACATATTAAACTTAATTGTTGAACGTGCGTGACGTCATGTTTTGATGTCGTTCCCTCGCCATACGTCACAAATCTAACGACGTCATTCAAAGCAAAATGGATATGTCCATTATGATTGAAATATGTTTACAAAATTTACAATATTTTTCATAAAAAGTCAAAAGGTGACAAAAGTTTCAGAGTACATGCGGAATTATATATACGCATGTACTCTGAACATTTTGTCAACTTTTGACTATACTTATGAAAAATATTGTGCATTTTTAAACGTATTTAATGAAATTACATAGATGTCCAAAGGTACAAAATCACATGGCGTGGCACACATGAGACACGATATGCAATTTTGTACCTTCGAACATAAACTGCGATATTTTCTGTAAATGGCGTCGAAAGATGATGAAATGTTCAGAGTAAATGCACTGTGAAAATTTGGTCAACTTTCAATGTCATTTACGGAAAATATTGTAAATTTTGTAAATATTTTTCATGAGATATCGCACATGTTCTTAGGCACAAAATCTCATGGCGTGTCTCATATGTGGCTGTGAATGGAAAAATGGTGCTTATGGCTGTGACCTGTGTACATCTAGATCACAGTGCATACGCACAGTCTGATCAGGATCTGCAACGTTCGCCATTCCATCAATGAAATACCTGTCATGCTAACAAGCGATACAAATTCTTGTCGCGCTACACAAGTCTGCTATTTGATGAGGAGCTACATTGGTCACCAAACCTATAAGTAAAGCCCCATTTCTCCAGTAACAGCCACATATATTCAAAATAAAGCCAGGAATTCCGCTGGCGATCGCCACTTTCGCAATTGGCGATAAAAATAAACAATTGGCGATAAAAAATTACAATTTTCGAAAATTGTAATTTTTATCCTATTGGTCATGTTGGTTATTCCCTTTTTTTTTTTGGATTTTTTTTTTTTGAAGTGGCGATTTTTTTATTTTCCCCAGCGGAATCCCTGAAAGCCCTGAGTATCTATGTGAGGCAACTTTCTAATGTGGTGAAAATCTGTAATACTGTTGGATGCAAAACATATGTTGTAGATCGACATCTATGACAGAAATGGAGAAATAATCTATAACAGTTCGTCTCAATCATACAGGGCTCCAGATAAGGAATTAGTAATGGAGTATTTTCACTCCAGCATTTCTGAAGCAATTGGGTAAAATAAAATCACACTACTGTTTACACATCAACAGACAGCAATTATTGAATAAGTTTGCTTCGAAATGAAAACATGTCTTGGCATTTCATTAGAATTGTCTCCTTGGAGACAATTCTAATGAAATACCAAGATGTGTTTTCATGGAAAATAAGAAAACTATGCTATATTTGTGGACTGTTTATTGTTTTCTGCAGCATGATAAATGTACCGCAAAATTGTAATTGCTTTTTGATAGTCACTACTTCTGATTTCAATTGGGTTTTTGCAATTTTAATTGGGTATTTAAGCAATACGCAGCTTATCTGGAGCTCTAATCATAAATGGATTTGATTTATTGGTGTTATCAACAGCTATTGAGCTAAGGTCATTTAAGGCAGGGCCAACGGTTCGATCCCACATTTAAAAATCTCAAAATGAGAACGGAATATTTACATCGAAAAAATATGCATATTCAGCCCTGAAATTAGAACAACCTGAAATGGTGCTAGGTCCATACCACACCAAAGTCACTTGGCTCCTTCCCCTAAAATAGGATTAGGAGTAATCGTAATGAAAAATGGAAATGCACTTACATACCAAGTATCAATACCATATTTGATTAACTGATTGATTGAGGTTTTACATCCATTGAACATAATGTCATAATAAAACATAATGTCATAATTTAAACATAATGTCATAATGAAACGGACATGCAGGGAGAATACAGTATGTGTTTGGCACTGAAATTACTACAAAAACGTTCAGCACTTAAAGAGTGTCCTGATATGGCGTCAGGCACCCTTACTAGACCAGTAGCTGATTTCATCAACATTGCAAAGTATACTTTTCTAGCAAAGTATACTTTGTGGGAGAAATTTTCAATTTTAGGATAAATTTATTAATTTTTATTATACTGAATTTATTACATTATCACAGCCATTTTGGCTGTGATAATGTAATAAATTCAGTATAATAATTCTGCATACTTTTAATCATCAAATATATGCAGTCGTTACTTCTATATGAAATAATGCATTTCAGGAAAAATAAATGATTGCTCCCTCAAAGTATACTTTGCTAGAAAAGTATACTTTGCAATGTTGGTGAAATCGGCTACTGCTTACTTGAAACCCAGCAAGATTCGTCACTAAAATATGAATTTTGAAGGATGGATTTACCAGTGCAGTACGTATACCCGTCCATCCTACAACAATCAAACATTGAACAGGATGTACAGTTTGTTTGTTTATTGGTGCTTAACGGTCTATCAACAGCTAAAGTCATTTAAGGCCGGGCCAACGGGTTCGATCCCGTATTCAACCTGCTGCATTGAGGGGGAAAATTCCAAAATCAGAACTTAATATTTACAA
Organism: Conchocele bisecta; assembly: GCA_029237695.1. Lineage (NCBI taxonomy): Eukaryota > Metazoa > Mollusca > Bivalvia > Lucinida > Thyasiridae > Conchocele > Conchocele bisecta. The sequence goes on along the minus strand of CM055266.1, from coordinate 42,961,629 downwards.
AGAGAAAAAATATATTCAGTCCTGAAATTAGAATAACCCGACGTGCCAGGTCCATACCACACCAAAGTCACGTGGCCCCTTCCCCTAAAAGTAATAGGATTAGCAATAATCATATTACTGATATAAGGGTATAACCAGATTCAACTCTCACATACAAGAATGCCTAAGACGTACCTGTGAGCCAAACAAGGTCTCCAGTTGGGATTCCGATAACGACGAATCCCGATCGTTTAAATTACCCATCGCATGCTCCCACCTGCCACCCACTACAGGACAGACAGATGAACAGACCGACAGAATGACGACGAGATACATCCTTAACCTTTCCAAGGCTGAGTTAAAATGTGTCGTCTGCTTTTTATTTTTTACTTTCCATTTTTATCATCAACAACATGGTTTGACAGCACATGAGAATCATTTCCAATGGAAATGATTCTCAGGTGCTGTCACACCATGTTTTTATTGAGATCGCGGACAAAATATAAAATAAAAGCAGACGACAATTTTTAGCAATGTCATACAAAGAGAGTAGTATACCTGTAATTGTTTGATCTCGGTAAAATTTATCTGTGGCCTTTCTAACCACACATTAACACTAGAGCACTAATGCTAGGGTCAATGACAACTCTAACCCTTCAACCCTATAGAATATATGGTTTGACAATGTCCAGCCATGGGTAAACGTTTGCCATGGCACGAGGGAGCTGTTTGAACCCAAAGGCCATAGGTTCAAACAGTTCCAGAGTGCCACGGCAAACGTTTACCCACGGCAGGACATGGTCTAGCGATATTGCTCCATATCCATCGGAAATATCATCTACTTTGAGCATATATGCAGTACTTTCAGTAGTTTGATAACCTGTTCCATTCAAACAGCTAATGTACACATACATATTCCGGGGCCGCAGTACACGTTGCGTGATGCAGGTGCCTCATCTTCCGCATAAATTTCAAAATTTCAGTGCCACCGTTGCGTTTGGTTTGTTTGTTTATTGGTGTTTAACGGCCTATCAACAGCTCATGTCATTTAAGCCCGGGCCAACAAGTTTGATCCTATATTCTAAAATCAGAACGGAATATTTACAAAGAAAAAATATATATTCAGCCCTGAAATTAGAATAAGCCGACCTGGTGCCAGGTCCATACCACACCAAAGCTATTTGGCCCCTACCCCTAAAAGAAATATGATTACGAATAATAGTAATACTCAAGGGGTATAACCAGATTCAACTGTCACATACAAAATGCCAAAGACGTATGTGAGGGTCAAACCAGATTTCCAGTAGGGATTCTGGTAAGGATGAACCCCAATCGTTAAATTACTCATCGCATGCTCCCACTTGCCACCCACAGCGACCATTGTGAACTGGTCTGGTGACGTAATGGCGCGTTCTAGTAACATCACAAGACACATGCACTGCGTAGGTGTTGGCTTGGCCCCGGAATGAGGATTGTATACAGTCATGTAACAATATAAGGTGAACATGTGCAAATACTGCAGATCCAGATGAGCCGGCTCGTCACTGCCCGTCTCATCAGGAGCTGCAGCATTATAGGAATGAATGGCCTTTTTGTGGAATTTATCGGGGTATAAACTTGGAAAAGTCGCGGGAATACTGGACAAAGCGATAAAAAATTACAATTTTCGAAAAAAAATCAAAAATATTTTTATATTTTTTTTAGATTTTTTTCTCTCGAAAATTGTAATTTTTTTAAGGCCTCGTCCAGTATTCCCACGACTTTTCCAAGTTTATATCCCCGATAAATTCCACAAAAAGGACATTCATTCCTTATAATTCCAGCATTTGAAATAAATTCATCACAAAAATGTGTTTATTTTGACAGACGGCAGCCATTTGTTTACATTGACAGCACTGACAACGCACCTGTAGAAAGTAGTTCGGCGTGGGAGTTTACTGGGATATAAATTTTGGACAGAGACTTGCTACGGGCCAATCAAATGTTAGGGAATTGTGTAAATATTTTTGTGCTGGAATTATTGGTCAGTAATGTTCAATTCTTTAAAACAAAATCTGTATTTTCTCATTAACACTTTCAACACTAAATAACTGGAATGGATTTTGATATGTTAATTTTCGGACCAATCCAATTGTCACAAAATGATTTTCAGACACGTCCGTTTAAACAAATTACTTGCAAAAAGTGCATATCTTGACGAGACGGCTCGCCATTACAGTTGTTTCTGTCAAAATGTTCCGGGTTTATACGTGTACAAAGTGTTGTGCGTTGCGTATCCGTGGAGTTTCCGTTAGTTGCGTTTCAAACCGTGTGTCGTCTACGTGTAATACGTTTTCGGCCATGCGTTGCGTTTCCCCACTCTTGCGCATGCGCGAAAGTCGAACAAACCGTGTTCAACGCATTGAGTTTCAAAAGCGTGTAATCCGTGTACAACGGTTGTAAACGTATACAACGGTTGTAAACAACGTATTGAGTTTCAAAAGCGTGTAATCCGTGTACAACGGTTGTAAACGTATACAACGTTGTAAGCGTATACAACGCTAAGGTAAACCGTTAAACGATTTAACGCTTTCTTTGACGAACGGTTTACACGCATCTACATGTACACAGCACCGTACAGATGAAACCGTGTTATACGTATAACACGTTTCCACGGGTTTTAACGCATTACACGTTTTGGTATGCCAACCTTGTATCGCGTAGAATGCGCATGCTCTGATCGTTCTTCGTGTGTGTATATATACTTCTAGACTCACTGCAGGGCTTCTAACATTTTCAGTTTTCCGGTTCTGGCCCGATTTTTGAACTCTCAGACCGATTGAGATTTGAAAACTAGTCTAAAAAAAATCGGTCCCAGAAAAATTGCCAGTCGGCTGCTATTTCGCTATAAACCTTGTAAATTTACCGGTTTTGACCACCAAGTAATTTATGACACATATCCGCGGGCCATATCCGTGTTAACCACCGTGTGCAGCTCGCTGTGTATTCAGTTTCTCCAAATATCGATTAATCTTACACGCGTGACAGGTGTATAGCAGATTAGTGACTGAAATAGACTGGCTTCAGCCTAAAGATAATACGAGATTTCCTAGACTCGCCATTTCTGATGATGTTAAAATAAAATAAAGAAACCATGCACTGTGTTTATCTGTGTTCGTAATATTTAACCCCAATTAATTGACACGGACTATCGGCCCGGGCTATTCCATACTAAGTTAGGAACTGTTACATTACGCTGTATTAGGCGTCATTTTTGTGTACATAAAATGTACATAGGAATGCCGCAGATCCTGATGAGCCGGCTCACGTGATCTACAATTCTCAAACATTTTGATAAACGACAAGGTACATCTGTCGTGTTAAAAGCGTGACTCATTAGTCATCAGGGATTAGGGATCAATTGAAGTGCTAAATCACACCGCCGATGTACTTTGAACTCGATCTGAGGGTATGTATTCGCGATATTTTAAAAGGGACGAAACAAGGACGCCTCGAAGAGATCGGGGCCGAACAGGTATTTGTGTTAAAACGTGTAAACCGTTGTACACGTTTCAACGCTTTCATATAGCTACATGCTTCCAGGTAAAGCGTTGTACACGTTTCAACTCTTTCACCTCGCTACATATGTATACGCCAAAGCGTGTTATACGCCTTGAAGCTAAACGTATTACACGCTTTAAAACTAAACGGTTTGACAATGTGTATTACACGTGTACGAACCGTATTATACGTTTAAACAACGTATACAACGCTTTTAAACTAAAACGGTTTTTGACAATTGTGTTATTACCACGTGTACGAACCGTCTTATTTTACGTTTAAACAACGTATACAACGCTACAGCAAACCGTTGCGTTCGCGTTGCGTTCGCGTTGAGTTTGCAAGTGTTGTCTACGGTGGAACAAAAACGGAGACTGCACTGTAGCCGGCTGATCTGTATCTAAACTGTTTGTAAATACCGCTATAGAGGTCTGTAGGTTGAAAGGCTTACCGGTAATGTAATAATCCAAAAAATATCATGGTAAAGCCGTTGTTTGATATTTAGGAGTGACCAAGCCAAGTCCAAGTGATGTACACAATTCAGGTAAGCGTTGTTACTATAGTGAATGATGGATTGCATTGCTTCAACATTTTCTGGGTTTTTTTTTGCATTGTATAAAAATCAAACAAATCCTTCTATCTTCTGCGAAGACAAAAGAGTAAGTGTGAGGGTGAAAGTTCCACCTGCCGCATCCACAAGCCGATTTCATCAAAATTGCAAAGCATACTTATCTAGCAAAGTATACTTTGAGGGAGTAATCATTTATTTTTCCCGAAATGCATTATTTCATACAGAACTAACGACTGCATATATTTGATGATTAAAAGTATGCAGAATTATTATACGGAATTTATTACATTATCACAGCCAAAATGGCTGTGATAATGTAATAAATTCAGTATAATAAAAATTAATAAATTTATTCTTGCATTGAAAATTTCTCCCTCAAAGTATACTTTGCTAGATAAGTATACTTTGCAATGTTGGTGAAATCGGCTACAGGTCTCCAGTCGTAATTCCGGTAAGGATGAACTCCGATCGTTAAATTACTCATCACATGCTCCCACGTGTCACCCACTCAAAAAAAACAACAGAGACAAACATCTCAAACAAAAAAAATATGAACTATACACTTACTAAAACCTCTTTAGACGTGAAAAATTACAAGATTTTCGTCAGACGTGATTGGATTCAACATATTTATGCATGGTAGTCTTTTTTATTGATCATGTCACAAATTTATATCACACTTTGATTTCTCCATGACGATAAAATGGTTGTCGACACGCAGGAATTATTCAGACGCGGCGATATCTGAGAACCAAAGTACTTTTTTATGGCCTAATACATCGTCTTGTCGGCTGTTTATTTTCCTTAACCCTTTCAACCATACAGGCCAGAAAGCCAACATGTGCCAACACTGTAGATCCAGATGAGCCGGCTCGTAACGAGCCGTCTCATCAGGATCTGCAGCATTTGTCACTATTATTCACCTGTAAAAAATTCCACATTATGTTATTTAATGGAACAGTCCAAAAACGGTATGTATGCCAATGCAGGATATATATCCGTTATCCAGGATGGAAAGGGTTCAACAAAATTTTCAATGAAAATGTGTTTTGACAGCACATCATAATTACCTCCCATGGAGAGGATTCTCATGCTGCCAAAAGATGTATTTAAATGTGTTAAATATGTTAAATATGGCTGTGACTTACTTATATTTACATTGTATTTTCAGATACATGTAGTTTCAAAAATGTATATAACCCAATACTGCATTAAAATTAAGAATCTTATAGTTTTATCGCGATTTTGTCATGATTCATAGAACAGAGATGTAGCCGGTTAATAGAGCTACGCTATTGACATATTAATGACATAAAACAACTTTAACAAGAAATGCGTCTGTCAAACGCGGATGCCACCTGCAGCATATTTGAGAAACTGTGACAAAGTGGTTAACCGAAAAGTGTGACGGACGGACGGACGGACGGACGGACCAAACACTATATGCCACCCGTTTCTTCGAAACCCGGTGGCATAACAAATCAACGTTATGCAACGTCGTGTGTGGCTAATATAATGTACTGGGAATACAATGAATGGGCGTTTCCATTGTGCAGTTATGGACAATGTAAATATTGGTACACAAAACAGACTATCAACAGTAAATACGGAATAAAATGTGAAAACTTAACATGTAGACCAACACACAACAAATCTGGTAGAAATTATACCAATTCCTGACAGTACATTCTAATTATATAGAAAATTTCTCAAATATTTCACATCATCTTCAATAGAGCACTGGTATATAGAAGGTGCATGTGGATGTTTGTATAGCTATTATTTAAGGAATAAAACCATGGGCTGTTGCGTTTACTGTGGTGCAGAATACATTTGGTCTTGTTTAAACACAGACCAAATGTATTGTCACCACAGTAAACACAACAGCCCATGGTTTTATTACTTATATTTACACTGCATTTTCTGATAGATTCAAAAATGTAAATATTTAAAGCAAATATGTTGTTAAAATTAACAATAATCTTGTCTTACGTCATTTTGTCGCAATTCCTGGAATAGTGATGTTGCAAACTTTAACCAATCAACAACATCGCGCGACGTCACGGGCGTCTAATGTATTTTGTATTGGGATGTAAACGCAATACGTCGAATTGGCGTTTGCATTATGAATTCATAGAAGGTGTAAACATTGATTGATTTACTTATTTGATTGTGTTACAGCCTGTCAACAGCTAAGGTCAAACGGGTTAAAAGGCCCGCATTTCACCTGCATGGATGGGGGGGGGGGGGGGAATCAGAAAATCAGAACTAAATATTTACATAAAAAAATTCTCTATTCAGCTCTGAAATTAGAATAACCTGATCTGGTGCCAGGTCCTCACCACACCAGTATTACTTAGCACCACTCCCTAAAAGCAACAGGCTTAGTACTAATCTTTCTACTTTTATAGTGGGCATATAGAGAATAGTAGGTTAGTGCCGTGAATGGGAAAAAATATCTGGCAAGGCTCAGGAAACGGGATGGGCGAGGCTCTGCCGAGCACATCCCGTTTCCGTGCCGCGCCAGATATTTTTTTCCCATTCACGACACTAACCTACTATTCTATTTATCCCGTCAACACCTACAAATGGCTGTAAAATGCAAAAATAGTATTGACTGGATATCAAAATGTTTCACGGCACCATGTTTCACGGCACATACGCACTGTGTTGACGGGATAAATCCCGATTCAGCTCTCAAATAACAAGAAAACCAGTAGCCTATTTCATCAACATTGCAAAGTATACTTATCTAGCAAAGTATACTTTGAGGGAGAAATTTTCAATTTAAGGATAAATTTATTAATTTTTTATTATACTGAATTTATTATTTTGGCTGTGATAATGTAATAAATTCAGTATGATAATTATGCATACGTTTAATCATCAAATATGTGCAGTGGTTACTTCTATATGAAATAAGGCATTTTGGGAAAAATAAATGATTACTCCCTCAAAGTATACTTTGCTAGAAAAGTATACTTTGCAATGTTGGTGAAATTGGCTACAGGATTCCGGTAATGAGGAAACACATCGCTAAATTTACCCGTCGCATGCTCCTAATGAAGCGCCCACAGCTTTTATTGAATTTACAGTAATATTCCAGAACAAAATTAGTATCCAAAACAAAATAAAACAGTACCCGTAATGAAATTGATTCAGTTGTAAGCCCCAAATCAGTACATGAATGCTAGCTGGCTTTGAGCAAATGTGCTTGAAAACTTGATTTGTTTCACCGCGAGTTTCACAGAAACTGTAGTCAAATCAGACCCCCGCTTTACCATCAGGCATCATATGACGCATGCCATGTGATTTTGTACCTTCGGACATCTGCGTCAGTTCATGAAATACGTTTACAAAATGTGCAATATTTTCTCATAAATGGCATCATAATGCCACATGCACTCTGATTTTTTTTCTCAACTTTTTACCTTATTTATGAAAATTATTGTAAATTTTGTAATCGTATGTAATGAAATTACGCAGAAGTCAGGTATAAAATTACATGATGGAAGGCGCCCAACAGGCTGATCTGGGTCACACTGGACACAAATCCCATAAGCCCCATTTCACCAGGCTGATCTGGATCACATTGGAGCAAATCCCATAAGCCCATTTCTCCAGTCACAGCTGCATGTGTATGTATACCACCAATACCACTAGCTCATCATTTCCTGAACTAGGTCATTTAAGGGCATAACGCCCTCGAGACTTAATGCCAAGAAGCGTTCGGCCGCCTTTGCGCTAACTGTCCGAAGCGTCGGTAATCGCAGCAGGATCTTGCCGAAGCGACCAACGTCCACGGATTGTTTCGAGAAAATGTATCGCCGAAGTACGTCCAATAGGCGCGTCTGTAGCTCGGTGACTTTAGATTTCTCCAGCAGGCCTATCGCATCTGAGAAAAAAAGTGAAAGTGAATGGGTTTAACGTCCCAGCAACAACTAAGGTCATATAGAGACGGGACTGCAGTTTAAAGTCTCATCCGACAGACCAGTGGAATGGAAATACTATGAAAGCATTTTTTATGCCCAAGGCGAGGATTGAACCCACAACCTCCGGATTGGAAGTTGGGTGTTCTAACCCCTAGGCCACAACCCATTCATCTCATCTGTGAAATAAGTGGATAAAAGTAATTGACCCCAACTTTCAAATTCACATATCTCATTTACTATAGATATGAGGGTCATGCGATAGTGAAAACGAATATGTAAGTTGATATATACTGCGTATCTCTGGAAAAAAAATGAGAAAGACTATCAGCCTTTATATAGATAACAAGATTGCCGCAAGTCACAAAATACGCCCGTCGAATATGGGCCAGACAGCGAAGATGCAGAAATGTGAAGCTGTCACCAAGGCAAGAAACATTAATAAGTTAAAAAGGTGATATTTTTGTTATAAAATATTTTTTCGGCATAAAAACACCAAGGTGCACATCTTCAATATGTGTAGAAGACGTGTGTATAGTTTCAGAACGATCGACTGAACGGTTTCGGAGGAGATGTGTACACAAACTCTGTACCGTATATAGAATTGTATAGAAAAATGTCAAAAAAATGGCCAAGTTAAAAAGGTGATATTTTTGTTAAAAAATATTTTTTCGGCATAAAAACACCAAGGTGCACATCTTCAATATGTGTAGAAGACGTGTGTATAGTTTCAGATTGATCGACTGAACGGTTTCGGAGGAGTTGTGTACACAAACTCTGTACCGTATATAGAATTGTATAGAAAAATGTCGAAAAAAATGGCTATTAAAGTTAAAAAGGTGATATTTTTGTTAAAAAATATTTTTTCGGCATAAAAACACCAAGGTGCACATCTTCAATATGTGTAGAAGACGTGTGTATAGTTTCAGATCGATCGACCCGCCTGCCCGCCCGCATGGGTCAGCTCAAACGATTCGTACTCGTAAATAAAGAATAAGAGATTGATGGGCCGCACAGTGGTGTCCACTCTGTCAAAAATAACTTGAAAATAGTGATGTCATATCTAAGTGATGACGTATGTCATCCACTTCATAATTTGGATTTAAGTCCGTGTGACTTAAACGTATTTAACAATGTCAATAAATCGGTATCTCGCCTTAGGTAACACGACTTAGAGAAGCTAAATTATGCCATGGCCATGGGAGGTTGATGTGCCCCCTCCAGTTGCCTAGCATATTCCCGAGTATATGCAAATCAATTACTAGAGAAAGTGAGCAGGGGCTTACGTATAGCCCCGACTGCTGCCTGGACCGACAAATAAAAACTTTAACGTAAATTATTTAAAACAAAATTTAACTGAAATTTCTAAGTAATTTGACCTTGACCTTACATGAAGGACAGATGTATATGGAATGAAAATATGGATGATGATAAGGAAGTATATGAAGTTTGAAGTAAATCCGACTTACGATTGCAGAGATAATGAGTAGCCAAAAACTTTCACGCAAATCTTACGAATGCAAATTTCTAAGTAATTTGACCTTGACCTTGGACATGAAGGCTGCATGGGTGTGGTATGGAATGAAAATATGGATGATGATAATGAATTTTGAAATCAATCCGACTTACCGTTGCAGAGATAATGAGTACCCCAAAATAATTAAAGCAAATGGGTACGGACGCAAATTTCGAACTAATTTGATCTTGGACATGAAAGCCGCAGGAGTGTGGTACGAATGAAAATATGAATGATGATAAGGAAGTATAAGAGGTTTGAAGTCACTCCAACTTACTGTTGCAGAAATAATGGGTACCCGAAAACATTAACACAAATCTTTGACCTTGGACATGAAGGCCCGCATTGGTGTGGTATGGAATGAAAATATGGATAATGATAAGGAAGTATATGAGGTTTGAAGTCAATCCAACTTACTGTTGCAGAAATAATGGGTACCCGAAAACTTTAACACAAATCTGTGACCTTGACCGTGGACATGAAGGCCCGCATGGGTGTGGTATGGAATGAAAATATGGTTGATAATAAGGAAGTAGTTGAAGTTTGAGGTCAATCCGAGTTACCAATGCAGAGATAATGGGTACCCGAAAATTTTAACACAAATATTACAGACGCAAATTTCTAAGTAATTTTACCTTGACATTGGCCACATGGGTGTGGTTTGTTTGTTTGTTTGTTTGTTTGTTTGTTTGTTGGGGTTTAACGTATCAACAGCTAAGGTCATTTAAGGCCGGGTCTACGGGTTTAGTAATAAATATATTACCTGTACAAGTACATGTACATGTTCAAGTTTTTGTGTTCAAGTACATGTACAAATGGGGGGAAAATCAGAACTGAATATTTACAATAAAAAAACTATATATTCAGATCAGAAATCAGAATAATCCTGATCTGATGCCAGGTCCTCGCCACACCAGAATCACTTGGCACCCTCCCAAAAGCAGTAGGATCAGTAATAATCTTATATTCCAATTTAACTCCCAGGTAACAGAAGAGCAAAGATAAAAAAGTACCTGAGGGCCAAACTAGGCAAATCGTGATTCCTATAAGGAGGAACATGGGTGTGGTATGGAATGAAAATGTGGATGACGATAATGAAGTTTGAAGTCAATCTGACTTACCGTTGCAGAGATAATGGGTACCCGAAAAATTTAATGCATATCTTAAGGACGCAAATTTCAAAGTAATTTGACCTTGGCCTTGGACATGAAAGCCGCATGGGTGTGGTATGGAATGAAACTATGAATGATGATAGGGAAGTATATGAAGTTTGAAGTGAATCCGACTTACCGTTGCAGAGATAATGGGTACCCAAAACTTTAACGTGAACAAGCTAAATGCTGATGAAAACATTGATATCAACAATTACGACAAACTTTTATGATACATGTACCAGGTTATCCTACTACCGCCAGTATACAGAGGCATTCAGAAAGTTGCACATTTAACCCTTTCAACAGTACAGACCTCTTGTCATGTTTGCAAACAATGTAGATCCAAATGAGCCGGCTCGTAACGAGCCGTCTCATCGGGATCTACACTTTTTCATATTTTTTAGAAAAAAAAACACTCCTTTTTTTATAAATTGACTAGTCTGAAAATCATTTTGTGACGATTGGATTGGTCGAAAAATTAACATATCAAAATCAGTTCCAGTTATTTAGGGTCGAAAAAGTTTTACCCCGATAACTTCACAAATATTTCTATAACAAGGGAATCGTTTTCACCAAGCTAATCTGCTCACTAGCAGCCTTGATAATAAAACAAGTTACTGAATAAACAAAACTTTAATATATTTGTCTTAGAAACAAGGTGACTATAATTCCAGCACAAAATATTTACATAATTCCCTAACATTTGATTGGCCCGTAGCAAGTCTCTGTCCAAAATTTATATCCCAGTAAACTCCCACGCCAAACTACTTTCTACAGGTGCGCGCGCTGTCAGTGCTGTCAATGTAAACAAATGGCTGCCATCTGTCAAAATAAACACATTTTCTTGATGAATTTATTTCAAATGCTGGAATTATAAAGGAATGAATGGCCTTTTCGTGGAATTTATCGGGGATATAAACTTGGAAAAGTCGCGGGAATACTGGACAAGGCCTTCCGGCCTTCATCCAGTCTTCCCGCAACTTTTCCAAGTTTATACCCTGATTAATTCCACAAAAAGGCCATTCATTCCTATAATAAGACCTCAGTGTTATTGGCCGGTCGGACATGGGTCAAATGCAAAACACCATCCCTAAACACACATTGTGGCCAAATATTATCAAAATTGCTAAAGTTCATAAGTTATTGAATAAACAAAAATAACTTTAATGCATTTGCCTTGCAAACAAGGTGACCTTGACCTTGGAAGGTCGGACATGGGTCGTATGCAAAACAAAGCGCCATATGTAGACAAACATTGTGACCAAATATAATCAAAATCGGTGAAGCGGTTCAGAAGTTATTGAAAAAAGTGCTACTCACGTACGCACGCACATACGCACGTACACGGACTGCTATATCCCCTCTTGTGAGGTGATAATAAACAATACCTGGATATGTGAGTACGATGGCGTTCATGATGCAGAATTCTGTCTTATCCACATCGAGTTCGTGCAGGCGTTCCGCGAACTCTACTGTGCTGGATACCAGCTCTGTGCCCCAGCCCATACTCTCCGCGACACTCCTTGATAGAACCACGCCTTCCGCAAACCGAACCATGTTATTGTAGCCCACTGACCTGTACATGGATATAGAAAACATGACAAGGGTCAAGTATTTGCTACAGCATGATAGAGGGTCATCTGAGGAATGCATGTATGAAAAAACAAGTTGTTCCATAAAAGGAAACAGAAGTTATAAGACATTTACCCAACGTTAAGTTTGTGGATGCCGACGCCGACGCCGGGGGTATGCCATAAGCTCTTTTGCTTCGTGCAGGCGAGCTAAAAAGGTGAATGGGTTTAACTCTTTCACCCCTGAGTAACTGGAATGGATTTTGATATGTTAATTTTGCAGCCAATTCAATCATCACAAAATGATGTTCAGACTAGTCTATTTATGAAAAGGGGGTATTTTTATTCTCAAAAATATGAAAATTACTTTCAACAAGTGCAGATCCTGATGAGACGGCTCCTGTATGCATATTTCAACACGGTTTCTATATTTCCCAATCTTGACAAAAATATCCAAAATGTACGAGATTAAAAATCTATTGAGATTGTGGCACGGCTCCAACAAATTGATTGGTTGGAGAATAACATGTGTAATGCACACCTGCAAATGTTGGTAATTGTTTTATTGCTGCATGTTTTTTCCTAAAAAAATGTGCAAATTTTTGAAATCCAAGTGGTGTGAAACGCCATTTCCTGCATTCTCAGAATCGGGTTCCCAGTACTCATGATTACACAAATATATTAGAATAAAAAATATGTTGGCCTCCTCCTCCCCTTCAGCTTTTCGCTTTCCACTTTCATTGAAACAGACGTCATACAGCTCGTCCCCATAAAAAAAAAGTTGAAAGTAAATGCTCCTAATATTTTCTGCAGTGACTGAAAGACATGTATGCTACTAACATTGTCCATTTCTGAAAGAGAAACAGCTAAGGAGGCAAGGGGCGCCAGTCCCTTTCAGTTTCTTCTGATGAAAATAGTTTAAAACATACAATGCTTTAAAGAAACGTTTTCATTATGATTATTTAGAAATAACTATTTTAATAGCCAAACTGGAAGAAACTGCCCTAGCCATTATCATAGTTTTCATCGGTTCTCGGCCTGAAATTCTAAAATTCCCTGACTTTTCCCTGACTTTTCAGAAATTTTAAAATTCCCCGACCAATTTCAAAATTCCTTGACAATTCCCTGACCTTGAAAAAAATTATTTTTTCCCTGACTTTTCCCCGACCGTGGACACCCTGAGTTTGTGTTGAAAGGAATATGGACTTGTATAGCATAACGGCATTGCGTCATTACTCGTATCAGGTCAATGCCTGATGACATTATGTTATCAGTAAGTTCGTGTTCGGCCAATACAAACCTTGTTACCCGATAAAGCAGATTTGAAGTTCACTGGAATGGAATGGAATGGTGCTTAAGAGTATCATTTAGGGCTAAGCAATGTAGATGAAGAATAAAAATAATAGTAAACAAGTATGTTAGATGTGGTAGGCAATCAGTTTGTTTGTTGGAGTTTAACGGCCTATCAACAGCAAAGGTCATTTAAGGCCGGGTCAATGGGTTTAGTACTAAATCCCATATATTACCTGTACAAGTACATGTACATGTTCAAGTACATGTACAAATGGGGAGAAAATCCCAAAATCAGAACTGAATATTTACAATAAAAGAACTGTATATTCAGCCCTGAAATCAGAATGATCCTGATCTGATGCCAGGTCCTCGCCACACTAGAATCACTTGGCCCCCTCCCAAAAGCAGTAGGATCAGTAATAATCTTACTACTTTTATAATGGGCAATAACCCAATTCAACTCCCAGATAACAGAAAGAGCCAAAGATAAAAACGTACCTGAGGGCCAAACCAGGCAAATCGTGATTCCTATAAGGAGGAACCCCACCGTTAATTTACACCATTGTCTTTGCCCGACCAACCACCCACTGTAGGCAATCAGATGATTAGGGTAAAAATATTAATATGATGAACAATATAAATGAACAACATGTATAGAATAATAAAATTATAGAAGTCCTTGACCCTGGGTATTAGTGTAATATAATTATTAATCACAATAAATGGTGATCAATGTGTATATGATGTTTCAAGTTAATATCGCAAGCGGTCACAGAGGTATAGCAATTTGAAAAACTTTAACGTAAGCTTTAAAAAAAGTTCTAAGTCATTTAACCTTGGGCTCCTGGGCAGCATGGGTAGGGTATACATGTACAATGAAAATATGGATGGTGATCAATGTGTATATGAAGTTTCAAGTTGATATCCTAAGCAGTCACAGAAATATAGTCACATGACCTTGACCATGGGCTCCTGGGCAGCATGAATAGGGTATACAATGAAAATATGGATGGTGATCAAAGTGTATAAATTATGAAGTTGCAAGTTGATATCCCAAGCAGTCACAGATATATAGCAATTTGAAAAACTTTAATGTAAAACTTTAACAAAAAGTTTAAAGTAATTTGACCTTGGGCTCTCCTGGGCAGCATGGGTAGGGTATTTTTTTTTTTCGAAAATTGTAATTTTTTATCGCCAATTGTTTATTTTTATAGCCAATTGTGAAAGTGGCGATCGCCAGCGGAATCCCTGTGTATGAGTCGAATATCGGCAAAGTCGATACAGTCAAGTAGGATGTTTTGCACGGTAAATGCGCTGTGGCATGCAATACACCATGGACGTCCATGGAGTCCATTCGCCCAGAGTCGGTTTCACAGCATGAAGTTTATTATCTGTGAGCAGATCCCACTGGGTCTGCATTGTATTAGAGATGAATGAGTTGAATGATTCAAAATCATGATAGCAAACAGGAAAATTAGAAGTTGGTAGCTCCAGGGCGGCGGTCTTGGCAGCACTATCTGCCCTGTCATTACCCTCGATACCAGTATGACTGGGAAGCCAACAAAAAATAATGTCCTTGCCAGACGAAATTAACCCTTCTTACGCTGTTGACGGAAATTGCCGTCAGCTGTTTTTCATTTTTGCTTTAATTCTTAACAAAAAACTGGTATTGACAGCACATGAGAATCGTCTCCACTGGAGACGATTCTCATGTGCTGTCAAAACCAGGTTTTTGTCGAGAAATATTGAAAATAAAACATTTCCAGCAGACGACAACATTTAATTCAGCGTAGTAAGGGTTAAAAGGTGGTGTAGCTCAATGATTCGGCGGATAAGTGGATGCTCGAGTTTCATGTTGTACAAAGCTCGTAGTGAAGATAGTGAATCGGAAATTAGATGTTCACTGGAAGATTTAGATGTTCAAACGGCCACAAGATTATACTTTGGTGCATAAATAAGTAAAATGTTTCTTATATTTTTCCATCAGAAACAAAAAAATGTGGCCTATCGGCACATGAATGCACCCCCCCCCCCCCCCCCCCCCCCCCCCCCCCCCGGTGGCAGATTAGAGAAACTGACAAAATTAATTAACCGAAAGTGATAAGTATTTCATAAACACAGTTGTGAAGGTCAAATGGTGAAGGTCATATTACGGGCAGCATGGATGTGTGGCATTTGTCCACATGTATGTTTGATGTTTTGAAATATTAAAGTAACTAGATTTGTCAGTAAGTCAGGCTTATGGACCCCATGTGCCCCTGAATATGTAAAAATAGAAGTTATAACCACGGTCGTGGATTTGGCACAGCATGGAACATGTAGTAGAGCCTTACAGGAATGCATGTGTGAAATATTAAGCATTTTAGATGAAGGGAACAGAAGTTATAACAATATTTCTCTGATGTTAAGTTTTGTAAACAGACAAAGTATTTGACCTTGACCTTGGGATCAGCGGGGGATTGGACAGTCGTGGATTTGGCACAGCATGGTAGTAGAGCTGTACAGGAATGCATGTGTGAAATATTAAGCATTTTAGATGAAGGAAATAGAAGTTATAACAATATTTCTCTGATGTTAAGTTTAGTGACGGACGGACGGACGGACGGACGGACAACCTGACTCCAGTATACCCCCCCACAACTCGTTGCGGGGGGTATAATGATTCTAAAATGCTGTCAAAACATGTTTTTATTGAGAATAAGGCAAAAGTAACAGCAGACGACAAGTTTCATGCTCAGTGAGTGAGTGAGTGAATAGGGTTTAACGTCCGCTTTTCTGACATAGAGGTACAAGCCTCAGGGAGTCTACACGCAGACGGGTCAACGGGGTCGTGTCCCGTATCCACCTGTCCGAGGGGGGTAAAACCCAACTTCAGAACTGAATATTTACAATCAAAATATATATTCAGTCCTGAAATTAGAAGAACCTGATCTGGTGCCAGGCCCTCGCCACACCAGCATCATTTATCCCATCCCCTAAAAGTAATAGGATTAGCGCTAATCTTACTTTTATATATGGGGCATAGCCCGACTCGACTCTCACATACAAGAAAGCCAAAAATGTACATGAGGGTCAAATCCGGTATAGTGGGTTCCGGAAAGTATGAACCCAATCGTTAAGCCAGTTTAGTCGTCTTTTACGACAAGCAATGGCTACTGCAGCACTATTCTCAGGATCAGTTGATCCCGCCCCGGTGCCTGCATGGGGCTTCATGCTCAGCAGTCTAATGGTTAGATACAGAGGAAATCATCCATTTAGGATATAAAATAGTGGCTGTTATAGAGAGGGTGTTGTTGTAGAGGTTTGACTACCGTATTCATCCTAATATATACCTGCACCTGCCCTATTATACGCACCCCCGCTAATTTTCAGAATTTTGCCTGACGTGATTTCATCTTGTTGAGCCAAAATGTCAAGGGACAAAGTCCCATCGGGCCGAATTGTCGGAGTACGGATACTTATGCCACTCTGGTGATATATATCTTCCCAAGTATTATCTGGGACACAGCACAGTACTGGGTCCCAGGTATTAGCCAGGGATTCCGCTAGCGATCGCCACTTTCGCAATTGGCGATAAAAATAAACAATTGGCGATAAAAAAATACAATTTTCTAAAAAAAAAATAACAAGAAACGAGGCAAAGCCAGGTTTTTTCCAAGCATAGACACTTGGTTAACATAATTATACCCACTTTTTGTAGACTAGATGGCCGTGGCCTGCATGTCGCTCCTTGGGCGAGGCATGGACACTAAAAAAATAGATATAGTAGTTGGAAAAACTTTAACCAAACACAGGGACATACGGACGTACGGACGGACGTATGCCAAAATGCCGACGATATCGTGCTGACAATAATGACAAACACCCATGTGTAGTATCAAGGTAATGGGTGAAGCAGTTGCAGAGATAAGGTACACAAAAAAACTTTAACAAAACAAGTCAAAGTATTTTGACCTTGACATTGGGCATAGGGGCCACACGGTTGGGGGGTAGAATGAAAATATGGATGATGATAAACACCCATGTGAAGTTTCAAGGTAATGGACGAAGCAGTTGCAGAGATATAGAATAACGAAAAACTTTTAACCAAAAAACTTTACCAGACGTACGTTAAAAAGTTAACGTTGAAAATGGCTACGTTAAAAAGTTAACGTTGAAAATGGCTAAGTCAATTACGTAGAAATAATAGGTGAAGGTAAAAAAAATGGTCACATGTTGGATAGTTTTATGTGGTAGGCACCCCTTGGTTATGAAGCTGTGAAAGTTTGGTGGTCCTAGGTGGTACAGTACCAAAGAAATGGATTTAAACACGAAAACTTAACATTGTAAACGCAAAATTGGCTAAGTCGACTGCGCGGAAAAAATGGGTCAAGTTCAAAAAAAGGTAACATGTTGGATAGTGATATGTGGTGGGCACCCCTTGATTATGAAGCTGTGAAAGTTTGGTAGTTCTAGGTCAGGTGGTACAGTAACAAAGAAATGGACTCAAACACGAAAACTTAACATTGATTGTAGACGCCGCCCGCCGCCCGCCCGCCTGGCTAAAAATTGTATTTTTTTATCGCCAATTGTTTATTTTTATCCTATTGGTTATTCCTTTTTTTTTTTTTTTTTTCTTTTTGAAGTGGCGATTTTTTTATTTTCCCCAGCGGAATCCCTGATTAGCCTGCAGTCCATTTCATTGCAATTTTAACAAATACAATGTATTTTATTTCACAATGTGCATAGTCACCACAAACAGTTACCAGTCATACCGAATACACGTACACGTGGGCAGAAGAGCAGTATAAAAGGGTAGGAATATTACCACAAAGTCAGTACGAAAAAGTATGTAAGTATGAAACTGATATTTATCTATATATAGCCGTCATACATTCACCGAATACTTCAATCTCATGTTAGTTGCTAATTTTAACCGGCTAATTCAGCATTTAACCTGTCATTGTTGAAAAAAAAATATGGGGGGGGGGGGGGGTGATTTCGGGCCGGCCCAAACTCCCCCCTCCCCCCCCCCCCATGAAACTGATGTTTATCTATATATAGCCGTCATACATACATCAAATACTTCAATCTCATGTAACCTGCTAATTCAGCATTATTTAACCTGATACATCAGCATTTAACCTGTCATTGTGGAAAAAACAATATAGGGGGGGGGGTTTGGTTTCGGGCGGCCCAAATACCCCCCCCCCACCCCCCCCCCATGAAACTGATATTTATATATATAGCCATCATACATACTTCAAATTTTAGCATTCAACCTGCTAATTCAGCATTCAACCTGTCAGTGTTATAAACAATTATGGTGGGGGGGGGGGGGGGGGGGTGGGAGGTTTTCCGGCCGGCCGGCCCCCCCAAACTCCCCCCCCCCCTCAAATCAACTGATAATTAGCTATATATAGCTGCCATACATACTTCAAATACTTAAAACTAATGTTAGTTGCTAATTTAGCATTTAACTTGTCATTGCATTGTTTGAAAAAAAATTGGTGGGGGGGATTTCTGACTGGTGGGGGGGAAAGTTGACTAGTTGGAAATCCCCCCGGGGGGGGGATTTCGGGCCGGCCCAGAATCCCCGCCGGGGGGATTTCTGACTGGGGGGGAAAGTGGCCTGCTACACCGGTACGGTGTATGTGTACCGGTGTATGTCACGAGTTGGACCGATTCGCATTTTGCATCGAGCCCCGGCAAATGTGAAAACAAGGATTTGATTAAGAATACAATAGATGCGAGTTTGGACCAAGTTTAGACCAAGTTTGGCCCACGATTGCTTCCGGGGCCCGTTTCACTAAACTTCGTACAAATAAAATGTTCGTAAGAGCAAATTTAGGATCGTCTGGAAATTTCAATTGATGAATTTACATTTATTGAGCATAGGCTGCATATGCAGCATATGCTCAATAAATGTAAATCCAATACTTGTTTACAAGAAAACATTCTTAATGTGAAATTTACAGACTATCATAATTTTGCACTTACAAACATTTAAATTTTAGCCGTAGGAAGTTTAGTGAAACGGGCCCCAGGTTTCCAAGTGAAACACAAATGTGAACGCTACTGTATGTCTGCAAGACGAACTGACCTGTAAGCTAGTCTGAACGTATTGAGCTCCATGAATGAAGATTTAAGCAAGGCCATTTTGTCTTCGACACATAGCTCCCGAAAACCTGCAAGCAGAAATGGCATAGCATTATGTGGCTGCGACTGGGGAAATGGGGCTTATGGGTCTTGCGACCAATGTAGATCCAGATCAGCCTGTGCAGTAATCAGGATCTGCACTGTTCGCCATTCCATCAATAAAACAGTCCAGGGATCATTTTACAGGGCGAAGTGGGCGAAATTCTCTCCCAAAATTGTTCTGACTTCTCCCTATTTTGAGTTGAGGGAGAAGTTTTTCACTATATAAAACAGAAATTTTGGAAAAAATGGTATATTTTCTCAATTTTTTAGTGAAAACTTCTCCCTATTTTGAAGCCCTTGCTTGAACCCTGAAACACCTGTCATGCTTCGAACAAGCAATACACAACATACATTGTATTTTTCCATGAGGTTGCTATTTGATCAGGAGCTACACAGGTTGCAAAACGCATAAGCCCCCTTTCTCCAGTCACAGCCACAATTAAGTAAACTATTGGCGGATTAGACTTGTGCACATGAGTACATATGCAAAGACCTCACTCTTTCCAATATCCCTGTACTATAATGAACCATAATAATGTACTTGTCACTGAATTAACCCTTACAATGCTGAATTAAATTGTGTCGTCCGCTGAATATTTTTTATTTTCCATTTTTCTCATAAAAAAAATGGTTTGGCAGCACTTTAGAATCATTTCCATTGGAAATGATTCTAAAATGCTGCCAAACCATGTTTTTACTGAGAGAAAAGACAAAATATGAATTAACAGCAGACGACTATTTTCGGTTCCCGCATTCTAAGGGTTAACCCTTAATTGTCATGCTGAGGATACACCATTATGTTTTGCGGAAAATCCTAAATATTTTCCTTTTATGCGCTCAGAAGTATATGCCGAGACCACCATTTAAACCGTCTTGTCGAGGCGGCTCAAATGAGTGGTCACAACATATACTTTCATTGAGAAATAACAGAAATAATTCTTTTTTTAAATAAGGTTCATATCCGTAAAGGTGTATTCCGAAAGGAATGGGTTAACCCTTTCACCCCTAAGTAAATGGAATGTACACTCCCATGCCAATTTTCAGACTATTCCAGTTACCAGAAAGGGGTCTTGGTTATAGAAATAAGAAGAAATCCACAAATAGTGCAGATCCTGACGAGGCTGCTTACGAGCCGGCTCATGTGGATCTACACTGTTTACAAGCATTATGACGAGAGGTCTGTAATGTTGCAAATACAGTTGCTAAGTTACCAGGCAAGCAAATTAATTGGGATTATTAGCAAGTATAATGTAGCATGTGCCAGAGCTCCAGTTAAGGTGCGTAATTTGACCAAATTGGGGTGAAATTTTGTTATTTCTTCATCAAAAATGGGAAGTTGGGAGTGCTTTAGAATCGTCTCATCGAGACGATTCTAAAGCACTCCCAATTTGCCATTTTTGATGGAGAAATAAGAAATTTACCTCCAAATTACGCACCTTAACTGAAGCTCTAATGTGCCTGTATACAAGGTGTATACTAATACACAATGTGTAGATAATTGTAGCCACAGTGCATTGCAGTAATTGGATATTGGTCACATTTCCAATATTGATTGTCAACCCATGACACAGGTGGAGGAAAGTATATACCATTTATTTAGCCAGGTAGGCTGATTATTGTGAAATAATACACAAGGGATTGGGTCCTTACGTCAAACAAATGAGTGAGCATAGTGAACCAGTTTGTTTAGCGATAGGACCCAATCATGAGCACATTATTTCAAGATAATCAGCTCACCTAATTAAACATATGTTTTCTTACATTTCACACATGCTACAAAGCGAATTAACCCTTAGGATGAGGAAACAAAAATTGCAGTCTGTTGTTGTTTCATATTTCATCCTTTTTCTCACTAAAACATGCTGTCAAAGCATGTTCTTGCAGAGAAAAATGGAAAATATAACAGTGCTCCAGATAAGCTGTGTATTTGCGTAAATACACAATTAAAATTGCCTAAAACCCAATTGAAATCAGAAGTAGCGAGTATCAAAAAGTAATAACATGCTACAGAAAACGATAAACAGACCACAAATATAGCATATTTTTCTTATTTTCCATGAAAACACATCTTGGTATTTCATTAGAATTGTCTCCAAGGAGACAATTCTAATGAAATGCCAAGATATGTTTTCATTTCGAAGCAAACTATTCAATAATTGCTGTCTGTTTATGTGTAGACAGTAGTGTGATTGTATTTTACCCAATTAAAATATTGAAATACCCAATCGCTTCAAATATGACGGAGTGAAAATACTCAATTACTAATTCCTTATCTGGAGCCCTGTATAAAATAAACTGCAGACGACAAACTTTAATTCAGCATTGTAAAGGTTAAGCGTAAAATATGGCTCAGAATTGTGCAAGTTTATCTACGGAGGCGGGCCAAAGTGAAGGCGACTGTCTCGCATTTTGAAGGGTATGTCTGAGAACATGATTCAATTGGCCGAAAGGAACACATCACTGTGACATACTGACGTCATTTCTCCATGGGACACACGAAGTGGTGTAAACTACTGGGGCCATCCATAATTATATCTCCGTTTCCTGTAACTCGACCGACCCGCTAAAAACGGTGCGACCGATTTTTTTTTCAATTTAGTGCTACAGTGGGTTAAAAGGGTTAATATAATCTCTGGCCCTAAATGTTCATACAACATCACATACAGCAATTGACATGCTTTTATTGCAAGTGTTAAAATATTGTACCTTTTTAATATTAATAATTTTTAAATTCAATATGTCATGTGACATTAAGAAATTGCCTACCGACCGACCCATTTCTAAAATTCTGGGTCTGGGTCGGGTTACAGGAAAGAAACAGTTTTTTAAGGACGGCCTGGCACTCTCCAGAACGAAGTGGTGTAATTCACTGTTGTATTTTCAATGCTCATTCAGGGGCCAAGCCATCACCTATGTAATGAATGTGTCTCATGACGTTACTAGAATGCGCCATTATGTCACCAGACTAGTTCACAACGGTTGCACTGAAATTTTGAAATTGATGTGGTTACATCACGCTACATGTACTGCGGCCCTGGAATATGTACAGCCTTGGGGTTCAAACAGTTCCCTCGTGCCACGGCAAACGTTTACCCATGGCTGGACATGTCGAACCTTATATTCAATGCGTAAGGTAACAAGCCACACATACATCAATTTAAGTAATCATAACACGTGGTAGGCGGGTTATCCAAGAAAACGCGATGATTCGTATCCTTGTAACCCTAAATCCGTCGGTGTACATAACACATCTCATGCAGATACTGATTCAAATGTACTGTTTTTTATTTTCAAAATGAAAATATGTTGTTAGCACTCAGTTGATGATGAGATTTGCGGCCGAGGGTATTCTTGAGCCTCTTCTTACTTGCTCTAGTTTTCTCTTATTTTTCATCAAATTATAATTATATTGTTACCACTCAGTTCAACTGAGTGGTAACAACATAATTATAATTTGATGAAAAATAAGAGAAAACTAGAGCAAGTAAGAAGAGGCTCAAGAATACCCTCGGCCGCAAATCTTAGACGGATGGAATGACGAAAACTATATACCCCTCGACATACTTCGTATGCCGGGCAGGGATTCCGCTGGCGATCACCACTTTCGCAATTGGCGATAAAGATAAACAATTGGCGACAAAAAATTACAATTTTCGATTTTATTTTTTTTGAAGTGGCAATTTTTTTTTTCCCCAGCGGAATCCCTGGCCGGCGGTATAAAACATGTATCTTCAGCATAAAATGGGTTACCAACCTAACAACGGAGAAGATTATTTAAGGCCAATAATGGATTCAACATCAACGGCCCATTTCACTAAACTTCAGAAGACTAAAAAGTTTGTAAGTGTAAAATTTAATTTTAGATTAACATTTACACGGACAGCAGATGCTGGAAAACCTTTATTGAATGTGTGCATTATGCATGTACAATGTAGGTGCAACATGGTAATGTTAGTTAACCACGTTAATGTGAGAAGCAGGGGCCCGTTTCACTAAACTTTGTACGATTAAGAAGTTTGTAAGTGCAAAATTACTACATGTACTTAGCATGACATTTGCTCCGTCAACCGATGTTGGCAAATAACAGTGGGTGTGTCACCACATGTACTGAACTATACGCAGTAGCTACAGTTGAATATATTGAATTTTGAATAAATTAATTTTGTGAGAGCGAAGAGTCTGGGCAAACAATAAGATAGTTATAGTTCACATATTGGATTTTTAATAAATTAATTTCTTTGCTCGCTGTGAGCAAAGAAAATAATTTATTAAAAATCCAATATGTGAACTATAACCATCTTATTGTTTGCCCAGCCTCTTTGGATGCACATGTCTGTTGGAACGAAACCGCGTCCATAGACGTGCTTTAACCCTTTGAACCCGAAATCCCGCTATATCGGTTTATGCAAAAAGTGCAAATCCAGATGAGCCGGCTCGTAACAAGCCGTCTCATCAGGATCTGCACTTTTTTAAACTAATTTTCATATTTTTGAGAACAAAAACACCCCCTTTTCATAAATGGACGAATCTGAAAATCATTTTGTGACCATTGGATTGGTCGGAACATTAGCATATCACAGTCCATTCCAGGTCCTTAGGTTTGAAAGAGTTAAAATTGTGATACATTTACTATGTCGTTATTGGCCATTTGACAATGAATCGATCGAGCACGCACGGTGGCACGGTTCGTCTCACGGGAAATAACGTCAACAAGGTGGAGCCTCTGGTGTAAAATATAGCTTTCCACGTATTGAAAATTTAATGATTCATTTAATAGATATTGGCGAAAGATTGAGATGAAATGCTGTGCTTTCATTGGTCGAGAAACTAGGGCAAACAATACATGAAGTGAGAATATGATAGTTTGAGACTGCTGAATGACTGTGTAAAATGAATTCATAAAAATCTTCGTATGACCATTTTATGATAAGAAGTTTAGTGAAAATGGCTCCTGGCCTTATACTGACTGGTTGATAAACTTACCTGGGACCTTTTTCGCCCATTCAATGATATACTTTAGTTCCATATAGCCGAACTGCATCAATTCATCAATGGTTAGCTCTGATGGTGGTTTGGCTGTAAGGAGTAGTTTACTAATGTAGGTGCAATTTTTAACCCTTACAATGCTGAATGAAAATTTGTCGTCTGCTGTTGATTTTTTATTTTCCATTTTTCTCACAAATTACATGCTTTGACAGCATTTTAGAATAATTTCCATGGAAATGATTCTAAAATGCTGCCAAACAATGTTTTTATTGAGAGAAGAGACGAAATATCAAACAACAGCAGACGACACTTTTCGTTTCCCCGCATTCTAAGTGTTAAAGGCACTTTGTCTTAAATAATGCAGGGCTCCAGATAAGCTGTGTATTTGCGTAAATACCCAATTAAAATTGCCAAAAACCCAATTGAAATCGGAAGTAGTGAGTATCAAAAAGCAATGGAAAATTTGTGGTATCTTTATCATGCTACAGAAAACAATACACAGACCACAAATATAGCATATTTCCTTATTTTTCCATGAAAACACATCTTAGTATTTCATTAGAATTGTCTCCAAGGAGACAACTCTAATGAAATGCCAAGACATGTTTTCATTTCAAAGCAAACTATTCAACTAGAAATGGACGCTTGTCGACAAGCGCATGTGTATCCCCCTCCCCAGATACACAAGTAGTTTGAACAAGAGCTGTAGGAGAACAGCATAGCTCGACTACGAGGGTTGTCGATGTACACATAGCTTGACAAACAAGGTGGCCGCGGCCTGCATAAAAACCTTAACCAAGGTTGACTAAAAACCTTAACCAAGGGAAATTAAGTAAGTAATTCAAGGTTAAATGTAGGTCAATGTGGCCGCGGCCTGCATAAAAACCTTAACCAAGGTTGACTAAAAACCTTAACGAAGAGAAATTAAGTAAGTAATTCAAGGTTAAATGTAGGTCAATGTCAGATATAGGTCAGGGGTTATTGATGTGCATCACTAGGAGATGAAGTTTTCCAAGTATGGTTGCTGTAGGCCCAGGAATATTCCATATACAAGCTTGACTAAAAACCTTAACCAAGGGGAAATACGAAAGTAATCCAAGGATAAAAGTAGGTCAAGGTCAAATATAGGTCAGGGATTATTGATGTACATCACTAGGAGATGAAGTTGTCCAAGTATGGTTGGTGTAGGGCCAGGAGTATTGAATCTACAAGCTTGACTAAAAACCTTAACCAAGGAGAATTAAGTAAATAATTCAAGAGGTATTGTAGGTCAAGGTCAAATATAGATCAGGGGTTATTGATGTACGGTACATCGCTATGAGAAAAGGTTGTCCAAGTATGGTGTTAGTATGCACAATAGTATTCCATGTACAAGCTTGACTAAAAACCTTAACCAAGGGGAATTAACTAAGTAATTCAAAGTTAAATGTAGGTCAAGGTCAAATATAGGTCAGTGGTTGTTGATGTACATCACTAGGAGATGAAGTTGTCCAAGTATGGTGAGTGTAGGGCCAGGAGTATTCCATATACAATCTTGACTAAAAACCTTAACCAAGGGGAGTTAACTAAGTAATTCAAGAGGAAATGTAGGTCAAGGTCAAATATAGATCAGGGGTTATTGATGTACATCCCTATGAGAAAAGGTTGTCCAAGTATGGTGTCTGTATGGTGTCAATTATTGATGTACATCGCTATGAGAAAAGGTTGTCCAAGTATGGTGTCTGTATGCACAATAGTATTCCATGTACAAGCTTGACTAAAAACCTTAACCAAGGTTGACTAAAAACCTTAACCAAGGGGAATTAACTAAGTAATTCAAGAGGAAATGTAGGTCAAGGTCAAATATAGATCAGGGGTTATTGATGTACATCACTAGGAGATTTAAGTTGTGCAAGTATGGTGGGTGTAGGGCCAGTAGTATTCCATATACAAGGTTGACTAAAAACCTTAACCAAGGCGTGACGGTGATGCCGACGCCGACGCTGGGGTGACAACATAAGCTCTACTTATTCTTCGAATAGTCGAGCTAAAAAAGGGTGTTCGAGTTATGCTCCGGAGACAAAATCAGTGACGGAAAAACAAAGGGAGATAACTAAAAAATTAGTGATGCAAGAGTTGTCATTCTTGCGTGACACACCTTTAGGGTCGTGGTCTATGCATGTGTGAAGTTTCATGAAAATATTCCAAAGGGTGTTCGAGTTATGCTCCGGACACGAAATCAGTGCACGAAACAACAAGGGAGATAACTAAGAAATTAACGACGCAAGAGTTGTCATTCTTACGTGCGACACATTTCCTTTGTCGTCTTGCTATTTTGCATGTGTGAAGTTTAATAAACTAGAAAATGTGTTCATAGAATACGGATGTCCCACATATCGCTTTGATAATAAATGAGGCCAAATTCCAAGTCAAAATTTTCTTTTACCCGAGTGTTAAAAGTTTTTGAAGCACCAAGTATGTGACCTTGACCCTGGGCTTGGCGGGGGCAGGACGAACGTGGATTTGGCACAGGGCGGTAGAGGACCATTAGAGCAATGCATATATGAAATATGAAGCTGATCCGTGAAAGAAAACAGAAAGTATAAGATATTTACCTGAGCGTTAAAGTTTTTGAAGCACTAAATATGTGATCTTAACCCTGGGCTTGGCAGGGGCAGGACGAACGTGGAGTTGGCACAGGGCGGTAGAGGACCATTAGAGCAACGCGTATATGAAATATGAAGTTGATCCGTGAATGGAAAGAAAAATTATAAGATATTTACCCGAGCGTTAAAGTTTTTGAAGCACTAAGTATGTGACCTTGACCCTGGGCTTGGCGGGGGCAGGACGAACGTGGATTTGGCACAGGGCGGTAGAGGACCATTAGAGCAATGTGTATATAAAATATGAAGCTGATCCGTGAAAGAAAACAGAAATTATAAGATATTAACCTGAGCGTTAAAGTTTTTGAAGCACCAAGTATGTGACCTTGACCCTGGGCTTGGCGGGGGCAGGACGAACGTGGATTTGGCACAGGGCGGTAGAGGACCATTAGAGCAATGTGTATATGAAATATGAAACTGATCCGTGAAAGAAAAACAGAAATGATAGATATTTACCTGTGCGTTTTTAAAGTTTTTGAAGCACCAAGTAGTACCAAGTATGTGACCTTGGACCCTGTGCTTGGCACAGGGCGGTAGTGAACCATCAGAGCAATGTGTATATGAAATATGAAGCAGATCGGTCGAAGGATGAAGAAATTATGAGACATTTACCCGAGTGTTAAAGTTTTGTGACAGACGGACGGGAGGACGGGACGCACGTTCCTACGAATGAATACTTGTTGGGTTTTTACTGTATAAAAATACCCAACAAGAGTACCCAACACTACCCTAACCCTACCCAATAAGATCCCCGTACGCTTACAACAAGTACCCATTCGTGTGTGCAGACGGACGGACGGACGGACGGACGGACGGACGGACAAGGGTAACACTAAATGCCCCCTCCACTATCGTGGTGGGGCATAAAAATATTCCAAAGGGTGTTTGAGTTATGCTCTGGATATGAAATCAGAGCATGAAACAACAAAGGGAGATAAGTAAACAAGAATTCCGCGGAATCAAATGCCTCGCCTTGTCCCGCCTTGACCTCGAGCCTGGGCCCGAAAGCAATTTTCACTGGCCCGAACATATTATACAATTATTGTCTAGTGAGCCATGGAATATCAGATTATATTCTATGGCTCACTAGTCAATAATTGTTTTATTATATGATAATACACTGCAGCTCCATTATAACGCGGTCGCGTATAGCGCGATCTCCATTATAACGCGGGTCTCTCGTGGATCCCAAAAAATATTTAAAAAATCGAGAAAACCAAAAAAAAAACAAAGAAAAAAAAAAATTTAAAAAAATCGTGTCGGACGTCGTAGTCATCATGTAATCAGTTGATTCGTGATTTATGCAAGTTTATTCAAACAACGAAGTTCAAAGTCCATGAAAGGATTATTATTAGTATGTTAGCAAATGTAATACATGTATGTACCTTTAATCGGGTAATCATGTTAATAGGCATATTTATTAATCAATTCAATTACACATAATTGTCGCTAATAAATGGTTGCGTTCGATCGCCTTTCTTTTTCTTTACTCCCAGGTGTAATATTTAGCGTTCTATAAATAGACTGGTGTTTCAGCATTATCTGGGTATGGGATCACATGGTCTATTGTTTACACTGCAGCCCACGGCAATCTCGCTTAAATCGTAAATTTCATTCATCAATATGACTTGCAGCGTAAACAATAGATCACGTGACCCCACATCCTGAGATTATGCCCGTATCAACCACATGAATAGGCAGGACACGTGACGATAGGCATTATTTATTATCAATTAATCCGTTTAAGCGTCTGTTGATCGCGAGTAGTATACATTGTAATAAGCGTCTGTCTATCGCGAGCACTATACAACGTAATAAGCATGATTTTATAAATAACTCGTATGTTTAATACATTAATATAGACATTATTAATAATTACTTTAACTTCTGTTCAAATGACATGATTTTATATGGGTCCGTTGCTAATGGAATTCCCGCAATAGTTGGTAACCGAAATGCGAATGATACCAGTAACCCGTGTAGTACCAGTACCCGTGCATGTCCCGAAATTTTATAACGCGGTCGGATTCGATCGCGGTTTGACATCTTGGACCCCGACCACCGCGTTATAATGGAGCTGCAGTGTAGTCTGTATATAGCACTTACGACCTTATGCTACTAGACAACAAGAAACGAGGCAAAGCCACGAAGGCCAGGTTTTTTCCAAGCATAGACACTTGGATAACATAATTATACACACCTGTTGTAGACTAGATGGCCGTGGCCTGCATGTCGTGCCTTGGGGCGAGGCATGGACACTAAAAAAATAGATATAGTAGATGGAAAAACTTTAACGAAAAAACTTTAACCGGACACACAGATGTACGGACGGAAGGACGGACGTATGCCAAAATGCCGACGATATCGCGCTTTCCGCAAGCGGGTGCGACAATGATGATAAACACCCATGTGAAGTATCAAGGTAATGGGTGAAGCAGTTGCAGAGATATAGTATACGAAAAAACTTTAACAAAAAATTCAAAGTAATTTGACCTTGACATTGGGCACAGGGGCCGCACGGTTGGGGGTTAGAAGGAAAATATGGATGATGATAAACACCCATGTGAAGTTTCAAAGTAATGGGCGAAGCAGTTGCAGAGATATAGTATAACGAAAAAGTTTTAACCAAAAAACTTTAACCAGACGTACGTTAAAAAGTTAACGTTGAAAATGGCTAAGTCAATTACGTAGAAATAATAGGTGAAGGTAAAAAAAATGGTCACATGTTGGATAGTTGTATGTGGTAGGCACCCCTTGGTTATGAAGCTGTGAAAGTTTGGTGGTCCTAGGTGGCACAGTACCAAAGAAATGGACTTAAACACGAAAACTTAACATTGTAAATGCGAAAACTTAACATTGAAAATGGCTAAGTCGACTGCACGGAAAAAATGGGTCAAGTTAAAAAATAAGTAACATGTTGGATAGTGATATGTGGTTGGCACCCCTTGATTATGAAGCTGTGAAAGTTGGTGGTCCTAGGTGGTACAGTACCAAAGAAATGGACTTAAACACGAAAACTTAACATTGTAAACGCGAAAACTTAACATTGAAAATGGCTAAGTCGACTGCGCGGAAAAAAATGGGTCAAGTTAAAAAAAAAAGTCACATGTTGGATAGTGATATGTGGTGGGCACCCCTTGATTATGAAGCTGTGAATAAAGTTTGGTGGTCCTAGGTGGTACAGTAACAAAGAAATGGACTCAAACACGAAAACTTAACATTGATTGTGGACGCCGCCCGCCGCCCGCCCGCCCGCGCCGCCGCCGCCCGCCGCCCGCCGCCCGACCCCGCCCGCCGCCCGCCGCCCGCCCGGCTTTCGCCAATCCAATAGCCTGGATTTTTTTTCAAAAAACCTGGCTAAAAATTTAAAAAGAATTTGAAAAAAAAAATGGAACAAAAAAAGTTTACAAATTAAAAATAATAATGCTTGCTACTGGAGCCCAGAATTTTTTTTTAATAGTCCTATATTTATCTACATATATCTGCACAGGTCCACATAATGCCACAATATTTTCAACACAGTTTACGGAAATGTAATATACAATGTAGTAATTTACCTGTATAAATTACCTGTGGTCAGAGTGGTCAAGACTGGACATGTGCACATGCTAGCAGATGCACAGGTGAATGGTTCTCCCAGTCTCTATTGTTCAACAGGAGAAGGCTATTGTTCTCTCTACAGGTAAGGTGTACAGAGCACACGAGAAAACGGGTCTTCATGCATTATTGTCCAGTTTGTAGAGTGTGCAAAACAAAAAAGGGAGATAACTAAAAAATTAGCTACGCAAGAGTTGTCATTCTTGTGCGCGACACACCTCCAGGTCGTGGTCTATGCATGTGTGAAGTTTCATGAAAATATTCCAAAGGGTGGTCGAGTTATGCTCCGGACAGGAAATCAGTGTGCGAAAACAAAAAAGGGAGATAACTCAAAAATTAGCTTTGCAAGAGTTGTCATTCTTGTGCACGACACACATTCGGTTCGTGGTCTAATTGAATGTGTGAAGTTTCATAAAAATATTCCACGCGGCCCGCTGTCAAATCCATAGTATCCCCCGACGGAGTCCGGGGGATACAATAATTGCTGTCTGTTGATGTGTAAACAGTAGTGCGATTTTATTTTACCCAATTAAAACTTAGAAATGATGGAGTAAAAATACTCAATTACTAATTCCTTATCTGGAGCCCTGATAATGTCTCGGTTAAGTAGTATTAATTTTGACTAACCCTAACACTGTTGTCAGCTGTTTATTTTTTACTTTCCATTTGTCTCATCAAAAAATAGGATTTGACAACACTGCAGAATCTTTTCCAATGGAAATGATTCTCAAGTGCTGTCAAACCATGTTTTCATTCAGAATGAAGAAAAAATATACATGTATAACAGCAGACGAACATTTACGTTTCCCACATTCTAAGGGCTAATTTGTGGTTGTATAGTTTTTAAAGGCACACTGTCTCAAATAATGTGTCAGATATAAATATTAGCCCGCAATCTTTGAAAATGTTTCAATCACGTGCACGCAGTGGTTTTGTTGGTTACTGGAGACTGACGTCATTTTCCATTAGCCAACCAAATCTCCATTAGCCAACCAAATCTCTGCGTTCACGTGATTCAATATTTTCCAAGATGGCAGCTAATATTTATTGATTTTAAAAAGCGAATTTATGTTAGTTTCACACGTTTTTGGTACAATTTACACTCAAAATCTTGGAGATTTATGTTAATGTATTAATTAGCAAGTTCTGTAAAATCTATGCCGAAAACCCACCCCAAGCAGCAGTTTCGACACACTGTAACAAGTTGTATAGGCGACTATGAATTTACGATCATTTGTGCGAATTTCATACAACGGTGGTGAATGCTAGTTTTCTACCTTTCATAATTACATAATCTTTAGAACCGGGCGCATTTGAATTGTTTTGTACATTATTTATAAAGGTGTTTCATGTACCGTAAAGATTCTAATAGACGCCCGGGCGTCTATTAGAATCACCACTGGCTCCGAAGTCCAGGGTGGGCGTTTAATAGAGGCAAGTGTTATTCAGCAAAGGGAAAATGATAAAAAAAATATACGATGTTCTGCTATCTGAACAAAAACATAACTAAGGGACGTTACTCTCAAACGCCAGACTTGATTGTACTGTCTGTCAGTTTATAAACATTTGGGCCAAGACGTTTCGGCCCACTCTGGTCATTATGGTACAGTCGGTAGAAATGTTAAATTTAATGGTAATGTATATCAAGACAGCGGCAATCATTAATACTGATCAGATATACGCCTACGGACGTTTCGTCAGCGTCAGCGTTTCGGATCTGTCGGGTTTGAGATGCTTTGAAAATGGCGTCTCCGTAACCGTGTAAATTCTGATCAACCTGTGTCCGTGCAAATAGCTACTGCTGATGAGGAATTTACTGTGACACCGGAAACAGTCGAATTTCACTTCCGCTTTTGAAAGTGAAAGTAGCAATTATGTTTTTTCCCCGATTTTAAAGGAAGTTGCTTTCGAAATAATGGAAAGAAAAAAAATCTAATTGGACAATTAGCTCCGATTTTGTTTCAAGTCGGTACTGGGCGTTTATTAGAGGCACTAATTTCGTGAAAATCGGCCAAAAAATGTGTCATTTTCAACGTAAAAAGTGGGGGGTGGGCGTCTATTAGAGCATGGGCGTCTATTAGAATCTTTACGGTATATACAAACAATAATTGACCATCCAAGACATGCTAGAAACACCTGTGGACGGGACCACAGTCTCATCTGACAGATAAGTGGGATGGAAAGACTATGTAAGTATGTTTCACACCTAGGATGAATATTGAACTCATTAAACCTCTGTAGCCTATTTCATCAACCTATCAACACTTGATCAATCAGGACCAGTAGCCTATTTCATCAACATTGCAAAGCATACTTTACTAGCAAAGTATACTTTGAAGGAGAAATTTTCAATTTTATGATAAATTTATTAATTTTTATTATACTGGATTTATTACATTATCACAGCCAATTTGGCTGTGATAATGTAATAAATTCAGTATAATAATTCTGCATACTTTTAATCATGAAATATATGCATTTGTTAGTTCTATATGAAATAATGCATTTCAGGAAAAATAAATGATTTCTCCCTCAAAGTAGACTTTGCTAGTAAAGTATACTTTGCAATTTTGATGAAATCGGCTACTGGTATTGAAGTCCAATGCCATATCCACTAGGCCACGTCCCATCCCGCTAATCTAACTACTGTCTGTTCCACGTTTTTCTGCCGACAAACTTTTGGCTATTAAACACATTAAATCTAAAAACTATTTAAAAGTAAGTACTTTTTCATCAATAACAAAAAAGTTACCCTCCCCAAAAAAATTTGTTTCATGAAATTCCATCAAATATTGATTTTATTGCGAAAAAACTATTTTTCTATGGGAATTTAACACCGTGAGTCAATTTCCAAAAAATTTGGAAATTGACTCCGAAACCTGGTGTGATACATGTATCTTGAAAATGATGTAATTAAGAAAACGAGTTACATTTTGAAAATCTGTCCACAAATAAAAAAAATATTTAAAAAAAAATCTATTTTTAGCCCCCATGTTAAATTCCACTAGGAAAATCGTTTTTCGCAATAAAATCAATATTTGATGGAATTTCATGAAATTATTTTTTTTGGGGAGGGTGACTTTTTTGTTATTGATAAAAAAGTACTTACATTTAAATATTTTTTAGATTCAACGTGTTTAATAGCCAAAAGTTTGTCAGCAGCAAAACGTGGAACAGACAGTAGAAATTATGTTTGTAAAACATGGATATGCCCCCTTGGCATACTGGACTGTAAAAACTGGTAAGTGTTTCAGCATCATTTTGAAGGTCACAGAGGTAAAGGTTACACATGTTTCGGTGAATAAACTGTCCAAACATTAAAGCAATCCTTCAAGTAATATTGTAGATAGTACATGAAAGACTATGTGTGTCAGTACCATTTTGAAGGTCACAAAGGTCAAGTTCATGTCATTGGTGGTGCGAGTGTGTCACATGTTCAGGGAATGGACTGTCCAAATGTTAAAGCAACCCTTCAAGTATTATTGATGGAGAAACTCTTACAAAACTTTTTGATGTAAATGTACCCGGACGGACGTACGGAAGTATGGATGGAAATACAGAACCCCAAGAGCAACGTAATATGCCCCCTTGCTATAGCATAGGGGGCATAATAAGCCTTAATTCTTTCATCAAAGTCACACGGTATCATTGACTTACCATTTGCACTTGGATACGGAATTCTATCTGGATTAGCGTCGATTAGTTGCTTTATCATGGCCTTATGTTCATCGTCCAAGTGTTTCTCCTCTGAAGAGACTGCATGCATCATAGCCTGATCATCATCGACAAGTGCTCTCTTCTTCCGCTGTCTCCCGCCAGGCAATCGATCATCCCTCACAGCTGAAATGGTGACCCTTTTAACCCTAAATAACTGGAATGGACTGTGATATGTTAATTTTCTGACCAAGCCAATTGTCACAAAATTATTTTCAGACTAGTCCATTTAGGAAAAGGGAGTATTTTTTGTTCTCAAAACTATGAAAACTAGAGAAAGTGAACAGGGGCTCACATATACCCCGGCTGCCGTCTGGACAGATAAATAAAAACTTTAACACAAATATTTAAACTATAAATGTGGCCTGTCGGCACACGAATGTCCCCGCTGGCAGCCAAAGAAAATTATAAGCCATTTACCCGAGCGTTAAGGTTTCGAACGCACCAAGTCTGTGACCTTGACCCTGGGCTTAGCAGGGGTGGGACGAATATGGATTTGTCACAGGGCAGTAGAGGACCATTGGAGCAATTCGTGTGAAATGTGAAACAGATCCGAGTAAAAGAATTATAAGCCATTTACCCGAGCGTTAAGGTTTCGGGATGTACGTACGTACGCGTACGGACGCCGGTAACACTATAATTGCCCCCCTCACCATTTGGTGGAGTGGGCATAAAAAGTCTCATCTGGATCTGCACTGTTTGCATAAACCGCTATAGCAGGCTTTCGGGATCAAAGGGTTACCCTAGAGAAAAAAAGCAATGGAATTCCACTGGAATTCCAGTGGAAATCCAGTGGAATATTTCGCCGGAATACACTGGAATTTCCAGTGGAATACCACTAGAATTTCCAGCGGAAGTCACTGGTATTCCAGTGAAAATTCCGGCGAAATATTTCACTGGTATTCCGGTGGTAATTCCATTGGAATTCCATTGGAATATTTCGCCGGAATCCAGTGGAATTTCCAAAGGAATGCACTGATATTCCACTGAATTCCGTCGCTATTCCACTGGAAATTCTGGTGGCATTCCACTGGAATTCCGGTGGAATATTTCGCTGGAATTTCCAATGGAATGCACTGATATTCCACTGAATTCCGTCGGTATTCCACTGGAAATTCTGCTGGCATTCCACTGGAATTCCGGTGAAATATTCCACTGCCAGTGTTATTTCCACTGGAAATGCCACTGAGCGGAAATATTCCACTCGCTAGGTCCTCACTATGCTCATATCCTCTAAAGGTAATAATAGATTACTAATCCTACTACTTATATATGGGGTATAACCCTATTCAACTCTCACATACAAGAAAGCCAAAAAAAAAATGTACATGAGGGCAAAACCGGGTGGACGGGATTCCAGAAAGTATGAATCCCATTGTTATTGTTAATCTAGTGATCTTTCCTCCCATCCGCTGGAATACCACTGGTAAGCCATTGGAATACCGTCAAAAGTTACTAGTGGAATGACAGTGGAATTCACAGTGGAATACCAACACAATTTACCAGTGGAATGGCACTGGTATGCCAGTAAAATCCTGTTGCAATTTACCGGTGGAGTTGAGTATTGGTGTTTAAAGGCCTATTAAAAGCTAAGGTCATTTAAGGCCAGGCCATCGGGTTGAAATATCCCGTATTGAACCGGTCTAAAATGAGGAAAATTCAACTCCAATGTAGCTTTCTACAAGTGGGCTTTAACAAAATAATAATAGTTGTGGACAGATTGATTGAACATGTATCTACATTTGTAAATGCCCAGATAATGCAGATGTAGATGATTTGTGACCAAAACAGATTGCAAAAAAATCTTTTCACAGCAGATTTCTATTGGTTTCCTTAATATATATGACCCTGAAAATATATAGATAGAATATAGAGATACATAGATAGGCAGCAATACGTGGAACAGACAGTAGTTCATTTGTTTATGAAATCTCTTACTGTAGTTTGGTTGTGTGCATAAATTAATCAATCGTCAAGTGTCTGTAAGTCACAGTATGTGTGTCAGTCTTTTATCCAGTTTCTATTATTAGCCTGTCTTTTAATTTGTAATTTTATTGTGTCTTTAACACTGGAAAGTGATAGAATGTGAATCCAATATCGCATACGTTGTTTACTGGATCCAGTCGTTACTGGTTAGTTCTTTCATAATTTGGAAATCAAATTTTTCTTATTCATTTAAATGATACATA
Source organism: Conchocele bisecta (assembly GCA_029237695.1). Taxonomy (NCBI): domain Eukaryota; kingdom Metazoa; phylum Mollusca; class Bivalvia; order Lucinida; family Thyasiridae; genus Conchocele; species Conchocele bisecta. The sequence goes on along the minus strand of CM055266.1, from coordinate 42,924,768 downwards.
GACTAGTCTTAATCCTTTCTACCAGTCTACTTCATTGCTTGTGAAATAGTTTACTGTGGTTTGATTGTTGACTTACATATTGAAGTAATTCATGTTTAAATCATAAATAATTTAAACCATGTGACAGCTTAACTTCTAGTTGTTGTTGTTGTTGTATGTCTGTAATTCAGGCGCTTATTTTTCGCCTCAATCTCTCTGCAGCCACAAAGACTGCGAGAGCATTGTTCAGACACATATGTGTCTGTCTGTGTCTTGGAGGTTAATAATTCCCAGACATTTCAGTGAAAGTCTACATTGATATCTCAAATGGTAATTTCAGTGAGAATCATAAGGGTACACATTCAAGAACCACCAATATTATAGTCTAGAGGAATAATGCCAATTTTTACCCTAACCCAAAATTCTCAGTTAAAGTTTTTTTCATTGCTGATTATTGTTGTGGTGGGCATGTGGAATGAGATCCTGGGTGATGTGCAGTTGTCACCCTTGGGCGTTTTGAGAAATTCAAGATGGCCACCATAGGTCAACCAAATCTTGGAATGTTCATATGCATTTGCAAAATATATATTTAAATGATTTGATATGCTTTTATCTATAATGCCAGTTACATTTCTTGAAGACTGTAGATAGATACAGTGAGGTCATTTTAAGTCATTCTAAAATTCAAGATGGCCATTAACAATTTAATGAATTAGTAACAGTTGAAATGATATTACATGTATATACAGTGTTCCTGTAGGGAATGTAGTTGTCTGTATATTTTAAACATAACTAGACAAACTGAAATTCCAAGATGGCCGCCATGCATATGCATCATGAGGTAAAACTGATAGGCGCTAAGCAACTTGACACTTGACAATGGAGATGATTCTCATGCGCTGCCAAATGTTTTTTTAGATGGTTCTTATGTATTGGCATTAAACATGTTTTTATTATGTTAATAAAAACGGAAAACAGCAAACGAAAATATTCAATGTGCACCCACCTTATAATAACACTTACAATGCTGAATTAAAATTTGTCTATTTTCTATTGTCCATTTGTCTCCAATGGAAATGATTCTTAAGTGTTGTCAAATCGTGTTTTATTGAGAAAAAATACAAAACATAAATCGACAGCAGACGACAATTTACAATTCCCGCATTCTAAGGGTTAACTATGCAGGCTAGGGGGGAAAATAACAGCCGACAAATCAGGAGTAACGATATTGTTATTATTTCTCTCTGTGGTGGCAGTTGACGTGTTTCTCAGAATTGCTATATATAACCATGGCTGATAACCCGCAAGTTTCCAAGCATGCACAGAGTTAACCCTTTGACCGCTACTCACAACAATTGTCGTCTGCTGTTGCTTTTATATCTTGCCTTATTTCTCAATAAAAACATGTTTTGACAGCACTTCAGAATCATTTCCAACGGAAATGATTCTGAAATGCTGTCAAAGCATGTTTTTGATGATAAAAATGGAAAAATAGAAAATAAACAGCAGACAACAACAAAATTAAGATAGCGGTCTAAGGGTTAATAATGCAAGCAATGACTGGAAACACATATACCCCTGTGAATCACAGGTGGAAGACTCGGGCCTGTGACACAAAAAAATGGCCATTAAAAAATCTCTTTACCCCACCTACATGGTCTCGTACTGTACAGTATGTTTACTATATACCGTGAGCACTGTGAATTACACTTGACAAGTGGAAATTGGCTTGAAGAGCTTCCAGAGTGGTGGAATACCCACAGAACGCATTTATAGAATTGTGCTCCCTAATGACAACTCAACATTATGTTTGTAAAACTTGGCTATGCCCCTTTGGCATACTTGACTGTAAAAAGTGTTTCAGCGACCGTCGCATAATATTGAAGATATTACATGTTGGAGAAACTCATACAAACTTTTCAACGTAACACAATGGCGAAGTGTTTCAGAGACATTTCGAAGGTTACAAAGGTCAAGGTCGTGTTAATGGTGGCGCATGTGCGTGACAACTGTTCAGGTGATTCAAGTCTCCATGTATTGAAGCAATCCTTCACATAATATTAAAGATATTACATGTTGGAGAAACTCTTACAAACTATTTGACGTAAATGTACACGGACGTACGGACGGACGTACGAAACCTCAAGATCAATGTAATATGGCCCCCTTGCCATCGCATAGGGGCATAAAATTGGTTGTGTGCAGTTCTTACCAGTACTGAATAGATCACAGCTCTATAACAATCAGCCAAGTTGATACTGGTCTAAATAGTTTGTTTCCATGGTTACCAGTATCAGGCTTGTTTACCCAACTCGAAGTCAATAGCGAAAAGTGTATGAGCTGTGCAGGGGGCCGTTTCACTAAACTTTGTATGACTAAAATGTTTGTAAGTGAAAAATTATGATGGTCTGTAAATTTCACATGAACACTGTTTTCTTGTAAACAACTATTGGATTTAAATTTATTGAGCATATGCTGCATATGCTCAATAAATGTAATTCCATCAATTGAAATTTCCAGACGATGCTAAATTTGCACTTACGAACATTAGTGAAATGGGCCCCAGATGTGCAAGTCGATCTAGAGCTAAAATGGTTACAAACAAACTAAGGAGAGTTTTGTCGTGACTACCTATATGAGGGGAGCCACATGATTTTGTAACTGAGAAGATTTTTCATGAAAAATATTTACAGAAACTGTGATATTTTCTGAAATGACATTGAACATTTACAAAATCTTCATAGCAAATGTGCAATTGAATTCTGTATATTTCGTCAACTTTCAACATCATTTAAGGAAAATATTGTAACTTTTGTAAATATGTTTCATACGTATATCTTCTTAGGTACAAAATCACATGGCTTGATAATTACCATAATTTTCATGAATGGACTAGTCTGAAAATCATTTTGTGACGGTTGGATTGGTTGCAAAATTAACATATCAAAATCCATTCCAGTTACTTAGGGGTGAAAGGGGTTAATACACGGTGGGGATCGCATAGTCTATTGTTTTGATTTTGCATAATGGTGGTGGCCACAAGATGTGAGGTAAATCTTAGTTCTCATCAAATGATTACAGATTCTACCTTTTAATGATGACCAAGTTCCAGCCGTTAAACACTACGAGTCCGATAATATCCAATTTAGCAGCGTTACTTGGAACTGTCATTAATCTGAACATTCTGTAGAGAAATTTCCTGGCTTCTAAATGAAAAATAAGTTTATCCAAAATTTATCCCACACATTATTAACCCTTACAATGCTGAGGGCATCATTATTACGAAGCTAATCCCCTCGCTGGCAGCCTTAATAAAAAAACAACAACAGACGTTAACATTTACCGTACAAACAAGGTGAACATAAGTCCTCAGTGACCTTGACCTTGGGTGTTCAGACGTGGACTGTATGCAAAATTGCCAAAGCACATTGTGGCGAAATATTATCAAAATCGGTGAAGCAGTTTATAACTTATTGAACAAGACGACCACCCGGGAGTGTCTTACATTGCGATAGCCACGAAGGTTAAGGTCACGGTTACAATATGAGGTTATCCAAAATTATTGATACAAAGGTCACAGTCGCCAAGGTCATGGTCACGCAAATGACACAGGGTGGATAGTCATTGATATAATGAGTATGCCAATTTATGTACATGTACATACATGACAAAAAGCCTGTAAAAATATGAGAAGTAAATATTTTTCAAGTAAGTAAAAACTTAACATTGATTGTGGACGCCGCCCGCCGCCCGCCGCCCGCCCGCCCGGCTTTCGCCAATCCAATAGCCTGGATTTTTTTTCAAAAAACCTGGCTAAAAATGAATAACATTTTAGAAGTACTCACCAATCAATTAATGAATCGCGCTAGTGATGAAGAAGCTAATTAATCACGGTACTGATCAATAAACCAATTAATCGCGGTACTGATCAATAAACTAATTAATCGCACTACTGATCAATCAATTAATTAAGTAATCATTCAATTAATCCATTTATCAGGTACTCACTTCTCACCAATCAGTACCAAAGAGTAGTCTCAATTTCGACATAAATACCGTAACTTTTTAACAATGAAACACAAATCAACACTAACACCCGAGCCCCTAATGTTTGATAGCAGCATGGACGACTCGGACCCAAATAAACTAATAATCGTAACATCAACCAAATCTATAGAGTCTCATCCCATTCACACACTAACAAGTATCCCCAATATTTCGACCATTAGTGCAGACATCACAACACTACAAGAGATAAACGATAATGAGGACACACCAATAAACAAACAAACATCAAGCAATAGTGTTGCCACATCAACACGCAATAACAGTCCAGCAGAAAAACGTACAACTGTATAAAATTCTAATATGCGTAAAACTATAACAGCAAATCGTAAATATAATACAAAATCCATAAAAGAGAATCTAGCCGAAGTTGGCTCAAAAGTAAATACAGGCATGAAAAAACAGAATAAATTTACTAACAAGCAGAAGATAGGTAAAATCAGTGTCACCGTCAGCGGAGCAACAACAACAGTGCAATTTCTCACCATTTGATGGTAATAAAGTCCTAAAATCACAGAAAAGGAGTCAGGCATATGCACCAAAAAGCTCATCCTAAGCAAAACATATATATATATAGAATAAACAAATATGGGTAGAAACAACAAGAAATGCGTCTGTCGAACGCGGATGCCACCTGCAGCATATTTGAGAAACAGTGACAAAGTGGTTAACCGAAAAGTGTGACGGACGGACAGACGGACGGACGTCTTTACTTTCAGGTAACTATGTGGCTTATCGCATGTTAAATATTAGCCACATAAAACCATTTTTAGCCACATAAAACAATGTTTTAGGTGGCTAATTGTAACCAACCCTATCCTTTAACAAGTCCATAACCCTGTGGGGCTAGCCACATAAGTACCCAAATGTCTGCCCGGACAGACAGACAGACGGACAGACGGACGGACGGTCCAAACACTATATGCCACCCATTTCTTCGAAACCCGGTGGCATAAAAACAAAGGAATGACCCTGACCGTCTTTCAATGGAACGTACCCATTTTAAACAGTGGGATCAATGCTACAATGTACCATCGAATATGATAATTTAACTAGAAATGGACGCTTGTCGACAAGCGCATGTGTATCCCCCTCCCCAGATACACAAGTAGTTTGAAAAAAGGGTGTTCGAGTTATGCTCCGGAGACAAAATCAGTGATGGGAAAAACAAAGGGAGATAACTAAAAAATTAGTGATGCAAGAGTTGTCATTCTTGCGTGACACACCTTTAGGGTTGTGGTCTATGCATGTGTGAAGTTTCATGAAAATATTCCAAAGGGTGTTCGAGTTATGCTCCGGACACGAAATCAGTGCACGAAACAACAAAGGGAGATAACTAAGAAATTAACGATGCAAGAGTTGTCATTCTTACGTGCGACACACCTTTGGGTCGTCTTCTATGCATGTGTGAAGTTTAATAAACTAGAAAATGTGTTCATAGAACACGGATGTCCCACATATCGCTTTGATAATAAATGAGGCCAAATTGCAAGTCAAAATTTTCTTTTACCTGAGCGTTAAAGTTTTTGAAGCACCAAGTATGTGACCTTGACTCTGGGCTTGGCGGGGGCAGGACAAACGTGGATTTGGCACAGGGCGGTAGAGGACCAATAGAGCAATGCATATATGAAATATGAAGCTGATCCGTGAAAGAAGACAGAAATTATAAGATATTTACCTGAGCGTTAAAAGTTTTTGAAGCACTAAGTATGTGATGTTAACCCTGGGCTTGGCGTGGGCAGGACCGAACGTGATTTGGCACAGGGCGGTAGAGGATCATTAGAGCAACACATATAGAAATATGAAGTTGATCCGTGAATGGAAAGAAAAATTATAAGATATTTACCTGAGCATTAAAGTTTTTGAAGCACCAAGTATGTGACCTTGACCCTGGGATTGGCAGGGGCAGCACGAACGTGGATTTGGCACAGGGCGGTAGAGGACCATTAGAGCAATGCGTATATGAAATATGAAGATGATCCATGAAAGAAAACAGAAATTATAAGATATTTACCCGAGCGTTAAAGTTTTTGAAGCACTAAGTATGTGACCTTGACCCTGGGCTTGGCGGGGGCAGGACGAACGTGGATTTGGCACAGGGCGGTAGAGGACCATTAGAGCAACGCGTACATATGAAATATGAAGTTGATCCGTGAATGGAAATAAAAATTATAAGATATTTACCCGAGCGTTAAAGTTTTTGAAGCACCAAGTATGTAATCTTGACCCTGGGGCTTGGCGGGGGCAGGACGAACGTGGATTTGGCACATGGCGGTAGAGGACCATTAGAGCAATGTGTATATGAAATATGAAGCTGATCCGTGAAAGAAAGAAAATAGAAATTATAAGATATTAACACGAGCGTTAAAGTTTTTGAAGCACCAAGTATGTGACCTTGACCCTGGGCTTGGCGGGGGCAGGACGAACGTGGATTTGGCACAGAGCGGTAGTGAACCATCAGAGCAATGTGTATATGAAATATGAAGCAGATCAGTCGAAGGATGAACAAATTATGAGACATTTACCCGAGTGTTAAAGTTTTGTGACGAACGGACGGACGGACGGACGGACGGACGGACGGGAGGACGGGACGCACGTTCTTACGAATGAATACTTGTTGGGTTTTTACTGTATAAAAATACCCAACAAGAGTACCCAACACTATCCTAACCCTACCCAATAAGATCCCCGTACGCTTACAACAAGTACCCATTCGTGTGTGCGGACGGACGGACGGACGGACGGACAAGGGTAACACTAAATGCCCCTCCACTATCGTGGTGGGGCATAAAAATATTCCAAAGGGTGTTCGAGTTATGCTCTGGATACAAAATCAGAGCACGAAACAACAAAGGGAGATAAGTAAACAAGAATTCCACGGAATCAGATGCCTCGCCTTGTCCCGCCATTGACCTCGAGCCTGGGCCCGAAAGCAATTTTCACTGGCCCGAATATATTATACAATTATTGACTAGTGAGCCATAGAATATCAGATTATATTCTATGGCTCACTAGTCAATAATTGTTTTATTATATGATAATAGTCTGTATATAGCACTTACGACCTTATGCTACTAGACAAAAATTTAAAAAGAATTTGAAAAAAAAAATGAAGAAAAAAAATAGAATGGATAGAAAAAAAATATTTTTTTTTTTTAAAAATTAAAAATAATAATGCTTGCTACTGAGCCCAGATTTTTTTTTTTTATTTTTTTTAATAGTCCTATATTTATCTACATATATCTGCACAGGTCCACATAATGCCACAATATTTTCAACACAGTTTACGGAAATGTAATATACAAAAAAAATAATAATAATAATGCTCGCTACTGGAGCCCAGAATTTTTGTTAATAGTCCTATATTTATCTACATATATCTGCACAGGTCCACATACTGCCACAATATTGTCAACACAGTTTACGGAAATGTAATAATGTACCTGCATAAATTACCTGTAATAAGTTAGTGGTCAGTTAAAAAATTGAAAAAGAATGTAAAAAAAAAAATTAAATTTAAAAAAAATAAAAGAATAATGCTCCCTACTGCAGCCCAGAATGTTTTTTAATAGTCCTATATTTATCTACATATCATATATACACAGGTCCACATATTGCCACAATATTTTCAACACAGTTTACGGAAATGTAATATAATCATTTACCTGTATAAATTACCTGTAAGTGGTCAGTGGTCAGTTGCACATGATAGCACATGCACAGGTGAATAGTCTGTATATAGCACTTACGACCTTACGCTACTAGACAAAAATTGAAAAATAATTTGAAGAAAAAAAAATGAAAAAAAAAAAAATGGAAAAAAAAAGTTTAAAAATAATAATGCTTGCTACTGGAGCCCAGGATTTTTTTTTAATAGTCCTATATTTATCTACATATATCTGCACAGGTCCACATAATGCCACAATATTTTCAATATAATATCCAATGTAGTAATTTACCTGTATAAATTACCTGTGGTAAACAGTGGTCAAGCACTGGACATGCTAGCCCATGCTAGCACATGGTTCTCCCAGTCTCTATTGTTCTCTCTACAGGTAAGGTGTACAGAGCACACCAGAAAAGGTGTACAGAGCAGACGAGAAAACAGGTCTTCATGCATTATTGTCCAGTTTGTAGAGTGCGCAAAACAAAAAAAGGGAGATAACTAAAAAATTAGCTATGCAAGAGTTGTCATTCTTATGCGCGACACACCTCCGGGTCGTGGTCTATGCATGTGTGAAGTTTCATGAAAATATTCCAAAGGGTGGTCGAGTTATGCTCCGACAGGAAATCAGTGAGCGGAAAACAAAAAAGGGAGATAACTAAAAAATAGCTATGCAAGAGTTGTCATTCTTGTGCGCGACACACCTTCGGGTCGTGGTCTATGCATGTGTGAAGTTTCATGAAAATATTCCAAAGGGTGGTGGAGTTATGCTCCAGACACGAAATCAGTGCGCGAAACAAAAAAGGGAGATAACTAAAAAATTAGCTATGCAAGAGTTGTCATTCTTGTGCGCGACACACCTTCGGGTCGTGGTCTATGCATGTGTGAAGTTTCATGAAAATATTCCAAAGGGTGTTCGAGTTATGCTCCGGACAAGAAGTGTCTGCGGCGGACGCGGACGCAGACGCGGCGCGCTGTCAAATCCATAGTATCCCCCGACGGAGTCTGGGGGATACAATGAGGGATAAAATTGTGTGTGCACTGATGTACGTCTCTAGTTTGTTCAGTCTTTTTGGCTGGACAGTTTACATATATTATCAACAATGCAAAGCTCGATCAATACCGCACGGAATTATTATATTGAAATATTCTGATGTAATTTTGACCGGATCCCGATATAAGAACCAAAATAAATCATAACAAACAAGTCCAGAGTAAAGCTAATTTACATAAGAAGTAGAATGATCTACGATTGGTTGATGGTGCTTCATTCACCAAATAGCAATTTTTGATTGGAAGCTGTCAGAAATATACGCAAACAGAGCGTACCGTAGGTATTGATCATACAATTATCTTGAGAAAAAAAAAAGGTGAATTCTCATTGCGCCGATCATGTAATCTGCCAGTGACTCAGCAATTATAGACAGTGGATCAAATGTGCTGCTGAGCACGTGATTTTACTAACATCCACATCGCTAATAAATCTTGTGCCCTGATATGAGCATATTGAAAATGGAATATGGAATATGGAATATGGAATAAGTCACTTAACGTTCTTGTTTTGTTGGGCTGGGAGACAGAATCAGTGGACATTAGAATTTGCCATTTAATGAATCATTATTCATTGATCTGACACCTTGGATAAGATGAATTTAATCGTCACCAATTGAAAAAAAAAGCACGAAATGTTCAAACCGGAAGTGCCTGCTGCTAACGTTTTTTGGCTTGTTTTCAGTAACATTTGATGTGAATATTAGCTGCATTCCAGACACTTCCATGATTAATTTGTGTAGTTATAAGTTTATTTTTACTCTTTCAGAAGTAAACAACTGGTTTCTTGAACGTTAAACCTTCCAATGATGCAACTAGTAAATTACATTGTTGCATAACCAGTAGTCGACATAACCAGTAATTGGGCACACTAATTACATTCAAACACATACCTGTATCATCACGATCACTATGTTAGCCGATTTGAACATGACTTAGTACTGTGTTTCGTGAAACTGTGATGGTTAGTTCCATTAATTCTATTTTCTCTTGTCATTTGCAATGGCCTATACGTTTTTCAAATGTCCCCGGGGGACTTTGTGTATGAGGTGGGTCAACTGGCCCCACTTTAAAAATTCCTGCAATGCACACTGAATAGGTTTCAAAACTGTCCGCTTCAATATTTCATAATTGATTATCATTGACATCTGCTTTATATGCATGTAGTACCAAACAATCAGTACAATCGAGTCCTAGTATCTACAAGTACAATGGAACGTTAGTTGATAATAACTATACATGTATAATTTAATAAAAACTTTGATAAATTAATACAAGTTACACTTCACTAGGTCAGGGCTAGTACAAATTAGGTCAGGGCTAGTAGTTTCTAAAAGTACTAGCCCGACTGGTCTAGTGGGAAAAAAAGTTAACGTTGAGCCCTGCATGTTGATAAATAGCTATTATTCACATGAAAAAAAAATCGAAAAGATCTGGTAACGAGAAAGTGGTATTTAAAGTTGGTAAATAAGTACCTAATTTAAAAAAAATGCTGAAAACTGGAAACACAAAGTTTTATTAGATAGACACCAAAACACGCGCTTATATTTACACATATAACTACAGAAACATTTATGTAAGTCCCCACGACCGAGTCGTAAAACAGCATATAGCGTTACCGGCGCCCATACGTCTCGTATGTCCCATATGTCCAAAGTGAATACGTACGTCACAAAAAAAAATAGCGCTTAGCTAAATGTCTTGTAACTTATTTTTCCTTACACGGATCTGCTTGATATTTTATACACACATTGCTCTCATAGTACTCTACAACCCTATGACACATTCACGATCATCCCGCCCTCACTAAGCATAGAGTCAAGGTCACATATTTGGTGAGTTCGAAACCTTGATGCTTGCGTCAATGCCTTATATGTTTTGTTTGCATCCACGAATCTGCTTAATAGGTCACACTTGTCGCTCCAATGGTCCTCTACCGCCCTGCAACAAACCAAGATCGTCCCGCCCCCGTTAAACAAAATTTCAAGGTCACATACTTGGCGTGTCCCAAACCTTAACGCTGGGGTAAATAACTTATACACACATTTTTCTAATGCCCTCTACCACACACAGACAAATTCACAATCGTCCGGCCGCCACTAAGCCCAGGATGAAGGTCACATACTTGGTGAGTTTGAAATCCTGACGCTTGGGTCAATCCTTATATGTTTTGTTGGCATGCACAAATCTGCTTAATATGTCACACAGGTGTCGTTCCAATGGTTCTCTACTGCCCTGCAACAATCTACGATCGCACCGGCCACGTTAAATGAAAGGCCAAGGTCACATACTTGGTGCGTCCCAAACCTTAACGCTCGGATAAATAACTGATATGTTCGGTTTCCTCCCACGGATCTCCTTGATATGTCAAACATACATTGCCCCAATGCCCTCTACCATCCACCGACAGATTCACCATCGTCCCGCCCCCGCTAAGCCCAGTGTCAAGGTCACATACTTGATGAGTTTGAAACCTTGAGACTTGGATAAATGTCTCATTTGTTTTGTTTGCATGCACAAATCTACTTAATATGTCACACACGTGTCAATATATATTTCCAGTTTCTCCGCACGGATCTGCTTGATATTTCATACACATATTGATTGTCCTAATGCCCTCTACCACCCACTGCCATATTCACAATCGCCACACCACTGAGAAACCCTAGGTCAAGGTCATATACTTGGTGAGTGCGGAACCCTGGCGCTTGGGTCAATAAATCTATATTTTGTTTCCTTTCACCAATCTACTCAATATTTCACTAACATATTGCTTCAATCATCCTCTACTGCAGTGTAACACATTCACGATTGTCCCGCCCCCAATAACCCAAATGTCAAGGTCAAACACATAGTTAGTTAAAAACCTTAACGCTCGGGTATATGTCTTATAATTTCCGTTCCCTGAACGGATATGCTTGTTGCTCCAATGATCCTCCGTCGTCCTGTGACAAGTCCAAGATCCGTTCAAATTATGCCTATCATTTCCTGAGAAAAAGTCGTTTACGATTTTGACATTTTTACAGAGGCCATCTTGTATTAGGCGATGACTCCAAATTTATCAATTCTAAAAAGCTTTCATGCAAATATCATCACTGTGATTGATAAACGCATAACCGCGATCGCATTCACTGGTTATGCATGAAAAAATGAACAACGGCCTGTCGACAACCGTCCATATGGAGAGAATTGCAGACGGACGGACATACTGGAGGACATATAGAGAAATCATGATAACTTGTTTTGAATGTTTCACGCATGTTATGAATATTTGATAAATTTAAATCATTGATAGTCTTCATCCATTGTTGTTTATAAATTGAATTCCTGTTTTCAGTGATTTATTGTTTCAATTTGCATGTTTATGTCCCAAAATTACAACTTTCCTAACATCCGACACATACAAAATTATGTTCATTTGTTAAACACAGATTTGAAAATATATTGTCATTTATTTTGCTAGTATATCTTCGGTCAGTTGGTATTTAAAAAAATATTCCAGTTTTTAGCGATTTCTGTATTAAATTTGTACTTTTATCCCAAAAAATGTCACCCGGCAGATCCAAATTATTTTTTATTTGAAAAGACACACTTGGCAATATATTATCAAAAGATTTATGTAATATCATTCAACAGTGTTTTTGCAATATTTTGTTCAACTTTATTGCGATTTTTGTACAAAATCACAACTTTTTTCCAAAAATGACAAATTTCCTACCCTCTGATTGTTGGCGATTTTTTCTCTGCTGATCAACATATTTTTCTCGAATTATTGGCAATAATGGTGGTTGTGTTGCAAAGAATTGCGGGTCGGCTGAATTTTTCACGTAAATGCCCTGGCCTATACGGTAGTAGGCAATGCCTTTTTACACTGGCAGCCATATTGTTTGTACAAATTAGTGGGATTAAGCTACTACATGTACTTTGAAAAGTCCATTATGCAGAAATGTATACAGTATATATGTCTGAACACACTGGCACCAGAAATCTTTGGTGCGTTCGGATGGTACTGACAACGACAACCCAAACGCGCCCAGGGCCTACTATTCAGTTGTTCAGTTTGAGGCAAAAGGGACCATGTATCACTTGGTACCTTTTACAACGTTAATTTTTTACATTTTCAGTAAAGTGTTCCATGGCAAATGGGGTCATTTAACACTTGGCATTTTTTACCAAAAAACAAAATATACCAGTCAGTGGACAAAGGAACCATATGGCACAGTGCCACTTGGTACCTTATGCGACATGTTAATCCTAAAGTTCACTTGGTACCTTGTTATTATGTTCATTATCTTCCATCCAGGGCTCCAGATAAGGAATTAGTAATTGAGTATTGTTACTCCATCATTTCTGAAGCAATTGGGTATTTCAAAATTTTAATTGGGTAAAATAAAATCACACTACTGTTTACACATCAACAGACCGCAATTATTGAATAGTTTGCTTTGAAATGAAAACATGCCTTGGCATTTCATTAGAATTGTCTCCTTGGAGACAATTCTAATGAAATACCAAGATGTGTTTTCATGGAAAATAAGAAAAATATGCTATATTTGTGGTCTGTTTTTTTTATTGCTTTTTGATGATACTTGCTACTCCTGATTTCAATTGGGTTTTTGGCAATTTTAATTGGGTATTTAAGCAAATACGCAGCTTATCTGGAGCCCTGTCCATCATTAATTAAGATACTGGTACCATGTTTTGACAGAAGTTGCGAGGCAACCGACTATATTGATTTCCATCAAAAAGTGAAAATACAGTGGAACCGGACAACAAGAAAACACCTGTGATCTTATTTCTGATGAGTTTCTTGGTCATTTATCTCAGGTGATAACGTCTGTTTGTGATTGCATAGCACACGCCTATGACTAAGAATGATCAACTGCGTGATTTGCAGTGAACCATCTCTAAGCCGGACACCCTGGGGACCAGGGTGTCCGGTTTAGAGAGGTTTCACTGTATCACAAAATGTCGCTTGGTACCTTATACCACCAAAGGGATGATTTGATCAGGGTTCATCCTTACCGGAATGCCGACTTGCATGGTTTGATCTGGCACTAGGTCGGGATTTTCTAATTTCAGGGCTGAATATATATTTTTCTGTAAATATTGAGTTCTGATTTTGGGAATATCCCTCATTATGGAGAGGTCAAATACGCAACAGCCCAACCCGTTGGCCAAGCCTTAAATGACATTAGCTATTGATAGGCCATTAAACACCAATAATCAATCAATTGATCCTTGTACGACTCTACCAACATGCAAAATGGACAAAATCTACATTCGGCTGCAAATACTGTAACAGTAAGATCCCATTTCTCAGTGATGGGCCATATAATGCCATAGAATAACACCTACCTTCTCGCTTCATTCCGATCTGGAGACACTTCTGGTATCGACAGTACTGGCAGCCGTTTCGTGTGACCTTATTCACGGTGCACATCCCGACGCCCCTCGATTGATATTTGCACGTATATGTCAGGCCCTTCTGTATGGTTCGCTTGAAGAACCCTTTGCAACCCTCACACGACTGCACGGAGTAGTGATACCCCGATCCACGGTCGCCACAAATTTGACACGCGGCAGTTCGCAACTGTCCAGCTTCTAATTGACCTGGTACTTCTTCCGACGTTCCGACTGAAAATTCATTTTCCTCCTCCTCCTCCTCCTCCCCCATCATCTGTATTGGAATCTGAATTAAGTGTGGTTGAAGGAACTGCGGTGATGTACCATCATTCATGACGTAAACTCGTTGGGGGTCTGACGACTCTTCAGATTCCTGACTATCAGAAACGATCAGTGACGACGTCCCTCTGGCGGGAATCGGAGCCACATTGGTTATGTCTGTGGCCTCTGGAGCAATGTCAGGGTCGATGTATTTACGTTGCCGATCTGTAGGATCCATTTTCTATTGCTTTATTAAGGTCTCGTCATCATCTGTGAATTAAAACGTGCATTGAATATAACGTTCGACAATGTCCTTGGGTAAACGTTTGCCGTGGCACGAGGAAACTGTTTGAACCCCAAGGACTACAAGTATGCAGAATTATTATACTGAATTTATTACATTATCACAGCCAAAATGGCTGTGATAATGTAATAAATTCAGTATCAGTGCCGTAGCCACGTTGAGGCCAGACGAGGCCATGGCCTCGTCCGTTTTTTCACGATTTTTTTTTTTTTTATTCCAATATAGGAAAAATGGGAGTCATAGTATGTGCTCAGACTTTGCTGAGAATGCAGGAAATGGCGTTTCAGACCACTTTGATTTCAAAATTTTCAGGGTGGGCATGCCCCCGGACCCGCCTAGCAAACTCGGGCCCTTCGGGCCCTCCACACTTCCACCCCCAATAATTATCGTCTTCCGCCGCTTATGTTGGCCTCGGCTATTTCGAACCTCTGGCTACGGCACTGAGTATAATAACAAGAAACGAGGCAAAGCCACGAAGGCCAGGTTTTTTCCAAGCATAGACACTTGGATAACATAATTATACCCACTTTTTGTAGACTAGATGGCCGTGGCCTGCATGTCGCGTAGATGGAAAAACTTTAACCAAAAAACTTTAACCGGACACACGGACGAACGGACGGACGTATGCCAAAATGCCTACGATATCGCGCTTTCCGCAAGCAGGTGTGACAATGATGATAAACACCCATGTGAAGTATCAAGGTATTGGGTGAAGCAGTTGCAGAGATATAGTACACGAAAAAACTTTAACAAAAGAATTCAAAGTAATTTGAACTTGACATAGGGCACAAGATCGCGCTTTCCGCAAGCAGGTGCAACAATG
The DNA here is from genome assembly GCA_029237695.1 of Conchocele bisecta. Classification (NCBI taxonomy): domain Eukaryota; kingdom Metazoa; phylum Mollusca; class Bivalvia; order Lucinida; family Thyasiridae; genus Conchocele; species Conchocele bisecta. Next base: position 42,909,216 of record CM055266.1, on the reverse strand, counting down.
ATGATAAACACCCATGTGAAGTATCAAGGTATTGGGTGAAGCAGTCGCAGAGATATAGTACACGAAAAAATTTCTTTAACAAAAAAATTCAAAGTAATTTGACCTTGACATTGGGCACAGGATCGCGCTTTCCGCAAGCAGGTGCGACAATGATGATAAACACCCATGTGAAGTATCAAGGTATTGGGTGAAGCAGTTGCAGAGATATAGTACACGAAAAAACTTTACAAAAAAAAAATCAAAGTAATTTGACCTTGACATTGGGCACAGGATCGCGCTTTCCGCAAGCAGGTGCAACAATGATGATAAACACCCATGTGAAGTATCAAGGTATTGGGTGAAGCAGTTGCAGAGATATAGTACACGAAAAAACTAATTTAATTTAACAAAAAAATTCAAAGTAATTTGACCTTGACATTGGGCACAGGATCGCGCTTTCCGCAAGCAGGTGCGACAATGATGATAAACACCCATGTGAAGTATCAAGGTATTGGGTGAAGCAGTTGCAGAGATATAGTACACTAAAAAAATTCAAAGTAATTTGACCTTGACATTGGGCACAGGATCGCGATTTCCGCAAGCAGGTGCGACAATGATGATAAACACCCATGTGAAGTATCAAGGTATTGGGTGAAGCAGTTGCAGAGATGTAGTACACAAAAAAACTTTAACAAAAAAATCAAAGTAATTTGACCTTGACATTGTGGCACAGGATCGCGCTTTCCGCAATGCAGTGCGACAATGATGATAAACACCCATGTGAAGTATCAAGGTATTGGGTGAAGCAGTTGCAGAGATGTAGTACACGAAAAAACTTTAACAAAAAAATTCAAAGTAATTTGACCTTGGGCACAGGATCGCGCTTTCCGCAAGCAGGTGCGACAATGATGATAAACACCCATGTGAAGTATCAAGGTATTGGGTGAAGCAGTTGCAGAGATGTAGTACACGAAAAAACTTTAACAAAAAAATTCAAAGTAATTTGACCTTGACATTGGGCACAGGATCGCGCTTTCCGCAAGCAGGTGTGACAATGATGATAAACACCCATGTGAAGTATCAAGGTATTGGGTGAAGCAGTTGCAGAGATATAGTACACGAAAAAACTTTAACAAAAAAATTCAAAGTAATTTGACCTTGACATTGGGCACAGGGGCCGCACAGTTGGGGGTTGAATGAAAATATGGATGATGATAACACCCATGTGAAGTTTCAAGGTAATGGGCGAAGCAGTTGCAGAGATATAGTATAACGAAAAAGTTTTAACCAAAAAACTTCAACCAGACGTACGTTAAAAAGTTAACGTAGAAAATGGCTAAGTCAATTACGTAGAAATAATAGGTGAAGGTAAAAAAATGGTCACATGTTGGATAGTTGTATGTGGTAGGCACCCCTTGGTTATGAAGCTGTGAAAGTTTGGTGGTCCTAGGTGGTACAGTACCAAAGAAATGGACTTAAACACGAAAACTTAACATTGTAAACGCGAAAACTTAACATTGAAAATGGCCAAGTTGACTGCGCGGAAAAAATGGGTGAAGTTAAAAAAAAAGTAACATGTTGGATAGTGATATGTGGTGGGTACCCCTTGATTATGAAGCTGGGAAAGTTTGGTGGTCCTAGGTGGTACAGTAACAAAGAAATGGACTCAAACACGAAAACTTAACATTGATAGTTGACGCCGCCCGCCGCGCCCGCCCGCCCGCCACCGCCCGCCCGGCTTTCGCCAATCCAATAGCCTGGATTTTTTTCCAAAAAACCATGACTAAAAAATAATAAATTTATCCTTAAATTGAAAATTTCTCCCTCAATGTATACTTTGCTAGAAAAGTATACTTTGCAATGTTGGTGAAATAGGCTATAGATGCGCAGCATTAGCAGAAAAAAATGTGACGTGGCAAACACGCATGTGATGTCATACATCATACAAATTACGTCACTTACTGACGTCAGAACGTTATGACATTTTACCTGCACAGACAGACTTCTTTGAATTTCGTTGAATATTCAGCGAATTTTGACTGAATATGGGAATGTCAATGACATTTAAAGTTGTTTGGAAAGCATTGGGCCTTTTTTTTTAATTACTTGGTTTATTGATTTTTTTTTTTAATTTGGTGCGGGCGGGCGAAAAAAAATAATAAAAATCGAGGAAAAATTAGGGTAGGAGATTAGCTAAAAATTAAAATCCATGTTCTGCACAACATAGGAAATTTAGGACATACGGTATAACAAAATGTACTTAAAATGTAGGAATGTATGCTAACATTGTGACATAAATATCAATTAAACAATGTGATAATGTCTACTTCTGGTATCTTTATTCATATTCTGGTTAAGTACGGCGTTCGTCTCATATCCATGGTGGGTGGTTGGTTGGGAGCAAGCGATGGGTAATTTAATGATCGATGGCTAATTTAATGATCGGCTTTCATCCTTACCGGAATGCCGACATTACATGGCTTGGCCCTCCTGTACATTTTTCGGCCCCCTGCTACATGTACTTGAGAGCTAAATCCTGTTATGCCCCATTAAAAAAGTAATAAGATTAGAGCTAATCATATTACTTTTGGGGTCAGCTAAGTGAATCTGGTGTGCCATAATGTGATCTGAGCATACATGTACGCTGGTTGCCACTTTTAGTCTAGGGCTAATTAGCAACGATCGGAATGTATGAATGTGCAGGCTGATCAGGACTACACATTGTGAGGCTGCAATGATGTCTAATCAGGGCCTACGTTGGTTGCAACACCAAATACTATAAAGATCATACGGCAAGCTATGGAATATTGAAGAAACTACTGAACATTTTGCAACAACAGTAGATGCCAGTTTTCTCGTTGTACGGGTGATGATGCAGCTCAATTTGATTGATAATAACATGGTGATTTGGAGTTGAATTATTATTTGTATTGAATTGTTGAACATATATTCAAAATCAATCAACAAGGACCCATAAACACACAGAGGCATCATTAAACAACAATTTTGCACTTTAATTTTACACCAAAAACGGCCAGCTCTACTGTAACGCTGCCTTTTTTGATGTGGAAGTGAAAAAGTAATGGTCGCAAAAACCCATGACACGGCTCGTGTTCCGAACTTCCGGTTTGATATGAGGTTACAAGCCAAACGATGCATAGATACTATGGGTCCACCATTACAAACCTCTAGGGGCAACGGTCACAAAAATGACTACGGCTTGTCTACGGCTTCAAGACAAAAAACACTTGAAATCGCTGTGTAAAAAAATGTGTATAATACGGTATTATAATCACGTTTTGCAATCGATGGTAATTGATTATTTTTTTTGTAAATTAACGTTTTCGTCTTATCGCGTGGACATGTCAAGAAACGAATATTTAGAGGAATAAATTCACGTTCCTTCACGGGTGGAAAAGAACTTTTAAAGTTTTTAATTATCGTTTCTACGCGTATAAACGAAAGAAAAAAAGTGAAAGTTAATGGGTTTAACGTCCCAGCTAATGTCATATAGAGACGGGAACACAGTCTCATCTGACAGACCAGTGGGATGAATATACTATGAAAGTATATTTTTGATGCATATGGCGATGTTTGAACCCACAACCTCCAGGTTGGAAGTCAGATGTTCTACCCCTAGACCACAACCCATCCCTTAAATGAAGGAAAGAAATGCCCCTAACGAGCGACCATACATACTTAGAATAACAGCTGATGTAACGGCGGTAAACTGAAATGGTGTACGTGACAATTGACATTTACGTTCCAACAAGATTTTCACGGTGTGTAATCGATCGTATTTCCTCTCCACCCGACTCGAGAAACACAAACTAAATCGTTTATTTCTGAATATGTCAAACGTTTGCCCGGTCCAGCAGTTTCCCCATTGAATGACTATGGGCTAGGTTCGACAGTTCATTTCATGTCACATCGCCGGTTTTCGCTGATAATACTGTCAACAATTAAAAATACGCACGGACACCCGGACGTCATTGTGATCACTATATGTATCGCATTCCGCAAGCGGGCTCGACAATAATGCTATTATTCGTACAAAATATAAATCTCATGTGCTGTCAAAACATGTGTTATTATTAATGGTAAATATCAATTTATTGGTGATGCGATGACGTGAGCGACTACACAGTGTGGTTGAGATACGTTTGTTCATGCCAAATTCTACAGTCACACTTTGCACGTGAAACAGGATTACCAACAGATGATTGTAAACACCATCAGGTGTGCACCTAGACCGAAAATGATATGTCGCAAGTGTGCTAGTTGTGGGGGGTGGGGGTGAGTGTACGGCGGCATATGTTTTATACGCCCGTTTAAAACGGGAGTATTATTTATGTATCCACGCTGTATGTGCGGTGGACGACTCTCGGGCACAGCTTGTTCCGACGATAGTGAGTCCCATTGCATGCCAAGGGCAGCGACATTGTCTGGGGTCTCGCTACTTATGGACCTGCCGTAACCTGTCGACTATCTGCTGATGAACATTGAACATGTCGCTATTGTGTATTATTTTGAGTTGGCTGATCATATAATCAACGAATAATGACGGGACCGATACGATTTCTAAAGCATGACTATTTATTAATGAAACTTAAATAAAGATAAGTGCTGTAGGCAGGAGCGAGCGAGGTTGATCCGTATCAATAAACGCTTTAATTAATAAAATGCGAGCACTAACTTCATACCGATCACGTAAGACGAAACGTCGCGGACCCGGAGACGAAAATATGGCGATGTCGATGCTTTTTCTTCAGATTTAGTGGTCGGTGGTGGATCGGCGCGAACGCGAGACGAAAAATTGACAAGTCAATATTTTTTTATTTCCTTCTACGGACTGTGGTCGGCGGCAGAAATTAAAAAAAAATAAAAATTGAGATGCCAATTTTAATTTTTTTCTAAATCGGCAAAATTAGGTGCGGCGGATCAGTAAACCAAGTAATTAACAAAAAAAAGGCCTTAGGTGCGCAGAATTAGCCGACACCATTGTAAATGCTATTACGCACATTTCTACTGTGTATCGTGGTGCGGTATCACTAAATGGCGTAATGGTAGATTTTTGGACAATGGGGAAAATACGGGGCATAATATGATGGTGGAAAATGGGAGCGTTATGGTGGATAATAGTGGCATAATGACTAATGGTGGATTATGATAATATAAAATATTAAAATGGATAATGGTGATATTTGTAAAGCATTGTTGCTGGTGGCGTTATTGAACTTTTTTTTAAATCTACCATTATCCACCATGCTACGTACGAGTATGCAAGGTGAATTATATTTACAATTGCTGCAAATGTCTTAAGGTCCCTTTCTCAGCCAGGTTTACTGTGCTGGGAATACAAAATTTTCATTTTAATACACTCCTATCTAACATTAAGAGTTGTTAATTCACCCATTATGCCATTTCTTCATTAGTGACATTACGCCGGTGTGGAATTCATCGCTTTATCATCCGGGTTCTTTAATCGAAACCAAAGTTATCCGAAAGTTTTTTCATTTCCGGTCGTTCTAAATCGACTGCGTTATACACAAACATGATACAACAGGTGCAACATTAACACATAAATCAAGCCGAAGGCATGCGTAGTTTGAGGCTGCAACAGCCACAACATGCAGGAAAGAGACCTCTGCTTCTCACAGTTCAGAGATATGAACAATAATAACAAAAAAATGTCCTAGCAACTAGTCTAATGTTAACTCAATTCCAGCCGAAAAATCAACTCACCACAACGGCCCACCCAAGCCCGGACCTATCTGTTAGCAAATCCAAAAGTAACAATCCAGTGATTAATGTTGACCTTCGTACAACAATTTCAACTCATTTACGGTTGTAATTAATGTTGACCTATGTACAACAATTATCATCTTGCCACTAAATTCACGTGCGTGGATAAATACTTGATCACACTTTTATTTATCATAGTAATTTAAAACATTATCATACAGTACATTATTTATCATGGAGATATTATCTGAATATAAATACAGGTAAATATATTAAACATCCAATCTTCCATGGACTTTTAGTCCAGGCATTTTAGAATTTGGCAAGGAAATTTTCGTTAAAAAGCTAATTTTTTCGGAATAAATTCCAGAAAAATATACTGAACAACACAAAAAAAGTCCCCGGGTTTTCATCCGGTGCTTCCAAAATGGCCGCCAAAATGGTTGCCAAATCATACATTTTACTTTTATACATGTATATTGAAAAAAAATATAAAAAATATTTTCCATATATTGAAAAATATAAAACATTTCACTGAGGAACTTATTATATAAAGCTACTTTTTGAGTAACATTTTTTCAAGATGGATGGTAAAATTGCCGCCAAATCACACATTTTACTGATTAATATGGACAAAAATATGAAAAAGGTTATCCATATGCTGAAAAAATATATAATATAACGCGGAGGAACTTATAAAATAATGCTATTTTCTGATTAACGTTTTTTTCAAGATGGATGGTAAATATGTCCCTCAAAATGGCCGCCAAATTATATGTATTAGATTTTATATGTATATCTATTTCTTTAACACCATTAATAAAATATTCTGAAGATCGTACGAAATATCCCCGTATGTACCATCGGAACTTTCTAAAATATTCCTTCAAAATGGCCGCCAAGATGGCCACCAAATAGTGTTTTTATGACTATATATATATATATTTAAATAGCTTGTAAAAATATATTTCATGTAGTAGTATTCATTTATTATAGTGACACATGTGAACAAGCATACATATATATTCATTTACATAACAGATGTTATCTTAAGGCATACATGTATATGATATGCTGTTCAGCACCCAGCCATACGTTGACTTACGAGTCACTTCTTTGAATATAATAAATAATGACAACAGGTTGTATTAGGTTAATGAACCCATTTCATACCACATGCGTGGTATAACGACCCTTTCCCATCTCAATATAAGTGCGCATATCCTGCCCGCCCATGTGAACCATCCCGATTGGACGGTTCACTGAACGTTCACCACATGAACAAGAGATGGGGCAAGACAATAAGGTCTGCATGTGGTATGAAATGAGATCATAACATGAGTGTATACTGACTGATACATCAAACTTTGACTATTTTACCACAATGATGGGTAGTGTGTTGTTGGGATCGGAATAAGACCTTGGTCTTTCGATTGCCAACCCCAGTCGATTGGGACAAATTTGCGTCCCATCCATTCTTGGACCTGCAGGTACACGCGGTAAGAATGTTGACGAGCTGCAGCACTTGTTGGTGGCAGGCTGGATAGTCAGAAGCTACCACTGAGTGATGTCCTCGCTACACCTCGTTTGCACGCTACGTGGCGATACTTGTTTAATGATGTGAACTTCTCAGCACCGTACAACGCAAGAAGAAATCGTTCGCCTGCAATAGCAACTTGCTCGTAGGTGCTGGACACCCGATTGAACACATCCATGTGAATATGCAATTCACTAGTGGCACGTGAAATCTTCAAGGCTTCTCGCTTTCCCCGATTGTACAGCGCATACGTTGTGTCACAACCTGTGACTGCATGTATAAATAGCAAATGCTTTGCTAGGGGCCTCAGTGCATCCTGCAGTTCTGCAATGCTGAAGAGTGTTGGTTGTTTACCCTGGCATAGCATATAAAGTTGCTGTGAAGAAGTTGACCTAGCCACAAACATGATTAATAGATCGGTGTCGGTGCCAACAACTATCTCTGGGGTATGGCTCATGGTTGATTCATCAATGGCTGTTTGCACAAACAGAGTGTCCGCATCTGACTCAACTTTTGTTACAGTCACACCTGCATTTTGCAGAATTGGTGTCAATGCGTGAATAAGACGTGTTTTGTTGATGCTGTTTGCAAGGAATGCGTTTTGTGTTGTGGTGGTCGGCAAATTCGGTGACACCAGGATGTTTGTAGATGAGCAGGTTTTCGCTTGGCGGTTCTGCTCTACTAACTTGGTTGACATAACTCCGTCATATCCGTCGAATACTACCGTTGTTCCCTGTTTGTAGTGCTGAAGAACGTATGTTGTGTAACAATCGCACACATCCAGATATGTTGTTGGCTGTGGCCAAACTACTGAGTGTAGCAGATGACCTCCATCTAGCACGAAAACGGCATCTTCAGGAATCGTCTTTTGGCCGAAAAGCAAGGACTTCAACATTGTTCCCAGTGCATTCTTTGCTGTTTTTCGCATCTGACCATCTAAGAAGAGTGATGGGGGTTGTGGAGCCAACTCATACTGTAGAAACGTATCAAGCTCCGAACTTTTGTTGAGAATGCATGTTATCCGATTGAAAAGCATATCCGGATTTACTACGACATTGTCACCATGCACATTTACGGTGTTTCTCATGGCAGCTAGTGATTTCACATTATCCTTGCGACGTAGAGTGACGTCGGCGAATGTCTTTCCTGTCATGTTCGCCATCGCCTGCTGACCTATCTGGACAACGGAGTCGCAGTTAACTGTCGCGTCAGCTAAAATCCCAGTGGCAACGTTCATCAATACGTTCGAATCTCGATCAGCAAAGGGCGGATGAGCTTCCATCCATTCAGTAAAGTGGCAAGAGATCCGCGGTGTCCTTGATTTGGTTGGATGGCCGTAGATCTTTGTGCTGTTCTGACGTTCCCGTTTGCACATCAGTGAACTTCTCCAGTGCATCACAAATTGGGACACATCGGGGGAGTGCGTGGACCCATTTTGTTTTTGTCAATGTACTATCAGTCATTCCGCGACCCCATGTCATGCCACCAGATGTCTTGAGTTGTCGCATAAGGAACTGCTCAATCGTTTGATCTGTAAACACGCCATTCCAAAACTTGTCCGTTCGCCGTATTGTGAAATAACCCTTATCTGTGTATTGCTTGTACTCATCCGCTGACATTAGGTTATCGAGCTTCTCCATTTGTTGGACATACAGATGAGCTGACTTGGCATATGCCAGATGTCCCGCTGCATGGAAATGTGGCAGCATCCGTCGAATACAGTATAGATGGAGTAGCCAGTCACCCGTCCTCTCGGCCCGTATGAACATACGAATGATCGATACCTGTTGATGGTACTGAATCCAAAGTTTGCCTGTTCGATTACTGCTAGATGCAGTGTCACACAGATCTGAAATCCTGTCAGCAATTTGTTGCACAGACTTTTCATCCACAACCTTATCGTGATCATGGTTACTGTGAAGCAGTGATGCATACAACGTCCTTATGCGTTCGCTGTCAACATCTTCTGGGAAGCCGTCTGTCGTCAACAACATACTACCCATCATTGTGGTAAAATAGTCAAAGTTCGATGTATCAGTCAGTATACACTCATTTTATGACCTAATTTCATACCACATGCAGACCTTATTGTCTTGTCCCATCTCTTGTTCATGTGGTGAACGTTCAGTGAACCGTTCAAACGGGATAGTTCACATGGGCGGGCAGGACATGCGCACTTATATTGAGATGGGAAAGGGTCGTTATACCATGCATGTGGTATGAAATTGGTTCATTAACCTAATACAACCGGTTGTCATTATTTATTATATTCAAAGAAGTGACTCGTAAGTCAACATATGGCTGGGTGCTGAACAGCATATCATATACATGTATGCCTTAAGATAACATATGTTATGTAAATGAATATATTTGTATGCTTGTTCACATGTGTCACTATAATAAATGAATACTATTACATGAAATATATTTTTACAAGCTATTTAAATATATATATATATAGTCATAAAAACACTATTTGGTGGCCATCTTGGCGGCCATTTTGAAGGAATATTTTAGAAACTTCCGATGGGAAATACGGGGATATGTCGTACGATCTTCAGAATATGTTATTAACGGTGTTAAAGAAATAGATATACATATAAAATCTAATACATATAATTTGGCGGCCATTTTGAGGGACATATTTACCATCCATCTTGAAGAAAACGTTAGTCAGAAAATAGCATTTTTGATATGTTCCTCCGCGTTATATTATATATTTTTTCAGCATATGGATAACCTTCTTCATATTTTTGTCCATATTAATCAGTAAAATGTGTGATTTGGCGGCTATTTTGGCGGCCATTTTACCATCCATCTTGAACAAATGTTACTCAAAAAGTAGCTTTATTTAATAAGTTCCTCAGTGAAATATTTTATATTTTTCAATATATGGAAACATTTTTTTTTTCAATATATAACAGTAAAATGCATGATTTGGCGGCCATTTTGGAAGCACCGGCTGAAAACCCGGGGATTTTTTTTATGTTGTTCAGTATATTTTTCTGGAATTTATTCCGAAAAAATCAGCTTGTTAACGAAAATTTCCTTACTTTGAAAAAAATAACTATAATTATTGGACTATTTGTCTAGATCCTTTGATTGAAGAATCGTGTGAATCTGAAATGAGAAATTACGCTACATGTAAGTACATAAATTCATTGACAATACATAAACGGGACGCTTAATCAGCCCTGTTACTACATTATTATTATACACCAAACGGCCATATATATACTGGTAAATCATTTATACAACGGACGACAATAACGTCTACAGTACACTCAGAGTGCTTTGTCCCTTTTCCACTCTCTCACGGTGGGAGGAATTTTCTCAGAGTGGGAAAATCACGGTGGGAGTTATGTGCCTCCCACGGTGACCATATATTTTACCTGTATTACCACCGCGTACGGAGACCAGGCTGGACGAACTTCCAATAGCCATAAAACGGCCACGGTGTTACCCCGTGATACGACCCCGCGTTCCACCGGGACGCCAGGCTGGCTTACCTGTACAGTCATAGCGTAGTACCCAAACATTTACACTTATTCTGACTTACGTTTGTGTTTTTTTTATTCGTTTTTTTTTATAAATATATACATTTTTCCTTTCAAACAAACATATTTCTTAACAAGAACAAAACATGAGAATCATCTCCTAAACACATGAGAATCATCTCGCACTTTGGCATCGCGAAATCGCCTTCCGCTGAAACTTTTGTAAATACAGGGTTTGCTCATGGTGTGTAAAACGGATAAGTCTTGAAATTTCGCTTTGCGCATGCATGCAAGTAAAACGCAATTCCAACGCGAGACGAGAGTGCGAAAACGCACGACTGAATATAATATAATGTCCCATTTTCACCTCGCGATCTCACTTTGGGGAATATGTCAGGTACATATGAAAGGGTTTTCGCGATCTCGTGTAGAGGTCGAGTAAATGCGAGTTACACGACACTAACAGAACACCATTATAATTCTCGTGTTTTAGGAGGCAATTCTCATGTTTTGTCAAAAAAATAACATATTTTGGCAGCATATGAGAATCGTCTCCTAAAACGATTTACGTGTCCTGTTAGGGACATGTTACGATCTGCTGATGGTGAACACGTGTTGGTCTTCGCTAGTCACATATGCAATAAGCCCGGTTTTGTCCGATCACGTGCGGTGACCTACTGGGACGTGTCTCGGTGTTGGAAAGTGAGACATCAAAGGTTACAAAATGACATCTAAAGGTTAAGTTGTGTCGAAAACAAGTATTGGTCGGAGAGAAGGTGTAGAATCTCAAAAAAACGGAAATCTTTATTTACTCAATAAATATGTACTGGCAGCACATCAGAATCGTCTCATGTTTTGCCAAACCATGTTTTTATTGTCACAAATATTGATGTTTGTCCACATTTGTTCCATTTCTTAATAAAAACATGTTTTGGCATATATGCACTCCTCTCTGACCACATTACCTGTACGCTGGCACGGTGATGCGCCGTGGGCTAATACGGTGGGTCACGGGGGAACGCGGTGTGCAGCAGATTCGGTCTTTAAAATATTCCCACGGTGGTGATTTTTGCCTCTCCACCGTGACGGGTGGGATTTCCACCCGACACGGTGGGAGGAATGTTTATGCCCACTCTCCATCCGATCACGGGGTCGAGTGGGAAAAGGGACAAAGCACTCTGAGTGTACTGTATGTGCACAACACTGATTTAACTATTATATGTTCGAAAATGTTGGACAAATATCACTGTTGATAACACTTTTTAATATGGCGACGCTTTTGTGGTGACCTACTGTCATGGCCGACTGTTGCTAGGCTGGCATTTACCGACCGGAAGTTGTGTCATGCAAAAGCGGTGAATTACAGACCCATTACGCCGTTGTGAAATTAGCCATTACGCCATCGTGTAAGGCAAATAAGTTGTCATATGAACTATTTATGCATATATTATGTCATTTATATACTGGATATACATTAATTTGCTTTTAAATCTACCAGTATCCATCATAATAATCACCATTACGCCCCATTATCACCATTTTCCCCATTATCCTCACCATTATCCCCATTACGCCATTTAGTGAGACCCATCGTGGTGTAGCAATATAGTGCAATTCGTTGCGTGTAAAGCGGAAAACGTGCAGCTATAGCATACCTGTTCAATTTGTTGTTGTTGATCCTTTTGATAATTTTCGCTAGCTCTTACAATACATCTCAAGCCATTTTAATTTCCAAATTGTTGTGGTTGTCTTTCCTGATGCCAGATGAAGTAAAATGCCGGACTTGTTTATATGGTGGTCGGGCTCGGCACAGGTGATCCCTAAAAGCCGGTACCGGTATCATCCGGGGCCGGTATCATCCGGTACCTATTTCACGGTGACGATAACGTGTGGCTGGCGCTGTGGTAATGCGTGTATTAAATTGCCCAGCTGTGATGGTCAAGTCTCAAGGGCAATAACAATTACACGGTCATTTAGACACAGATAAGTGTAGCTGAATGAATAGTCTGCGTAATTTATCAAAATTCAGTTGGGGAAAAATATTATTTCTTCACCAAACTTGCAAAGTTGGAACTGCTAATGAGAATCTTTTTTTTTTGATACGGTTCTAAAGAACTCCCAACTTGTCATGTGTCGGGAAGAAATAAAACAAATACTTGAGAATGCTGATCAAACTACTCACTTTAACTGGTGCTCTGATGTAAGGGTTACTAGCTAAACAATATTATTATAAATATATGTACCGTAGCAGTATTTACATATTCGCATAGTGTTTAAGATATATTTCGCAAACGTTAAACGGTCATTCAGACACATATAAGTGTACCTGATTGAAGTGTGTGGGTAATTTATCAATATTCAGCTGGGAAGAATTGTATGTTACTTCTTCGCCAAATTGCCACTTTCGGATTGCTAATTAGAATCGTCTCGTTGATACGATTCTAAAGAACTCACAACTTGCCATTTGACGGGAAGGAGTAAAACAAATACCTGGGAATGTTGATCATATTACGCACCTTGAATGGTGCTCTGATGTAAGGGTTACTAGCTAAATAATACAATACTCTGTGCCGTGGCCGTTTTTACTGATTCGCTTAGTGTTCAAATATATTGATTGATTAATTATTGGTGTTTAACTGCCTATCAACAGCCAGGGCCATGTAATGCCGGGCCAACGGGATGGATTATCCCGCATTCAACCTGTCCATAATGAGGGAAATTCCCAAAATCAGAACTCAATATTTACACTATATATAAACTATATATTCAGTTCTGAAATTAGAATATAGATCAATATACTGACCTAGTGCCAGGTCCATGCCACACCAGAGTCACTTAGCTCTTGCCCCAATGTAATATGATTAGCTATGATAAGCTTATTGCTTCTTAATGCAGCATAACATGATTTATCTCTCAAGTATCAGGGGCCAAGACGGTACATGAGGGCCAAGCCATGTAAGTCGACATTCTGGTAAAGATGAACGCCGATCTTTAAATTACCCTTCGAGTGCTCACAACCACCACCCAAATGTTTAAATATAGTTTGCAAGCGTTGTATTATTATGTGGGAAATGGGAAGTATGGAAGGAGGTAGATTACCATAACAGTATGATAGGTTTTAACATTTATTCAAGTCTTAAACAAATGATCATGTCATGTGAAATGCAATTATGAATGTACATTTACAACATACAGAGTAAATCAAGTATGATAGCCCATTCGTGTTCATTTAAGAATTATTTCCGACTGCGTGTGGTAATTGTTATTGGAGTATGAAAGAGCAGATGACTGATCACACAAATTGTATAAATTCACGTAGCTTGCGGAGCGGATTTATACTACATTTGTGTTCAGACATCTACCACTTCATACTCCAATAACAACACAAGCAGTGGGAAAAAATATTATACATTTGTAAATAGGAATAACTCAATGAACTTGTGTTGTGAATCGGATTTCAATCAGAATCTGAGTTTTATTTTATTAGGACTCTGGAATTCTACCGTCTGTCAGGCAAATATATAGTTGGACGTCAATTATGCACGCACATATCGTGAATCAGGGTGTGCAGTCTAAATGATGATTCTAATAAATAGTGAATGGAAAACACTTGATCAGACTGCGCGAATGCCCAGGTTAATCTGGGGTTACGCTATCCGTGAAACCAATGAGCAATTTGATATGGTGGTCATATACATTATTGTGCGCCTATGTAAAGCATATGCCGCCATTTGAAGAAACAGGCATATGCTAAGTATTTACTATGTTAAGAGATGGCATAGCGAATAACATATGAGACGCATCGCGACATAACGTACCTTCGGGTATTTGGAATTTTCGCCGTAAATAGTTTTGAAAATTGAACCGAATTTCTGCAAATTACGTTAGAATTTACCGAGCAAATGCGGAACTTAATTCAGCATTTCCTCTGGAATGTTCGTCAAATTTGTTCATTATTTACTGAAATTACATTCAATTGTCAAGACCATTTATACGGCGAAAATTCCAAATACCCGAAGATAAGTTATGTCGCGTCGCGTCTCATATAACATAACCAATGACATACATACATACATACAATACATGCTAGAAGCTAGTCATTTTTTACTAGATCCATGTATATTATAATAATTTTACGGGCGTCATTTGATGTAATACCGAACCATGTATGCCCTGATCAGACTGCACGGATGCGCTGCCTGATCTGGGGCTACGCTGGTCTATTTTCTAGTGACGATTTTTTCACTCATGTCCCGTCACAGCCACCGTATTATACGCATGGGGCCAACATATATTTTTAAACAATTTTTGTCTCTGTGGACAGATTTCAAAAATATATTTCATTTATTCAATTACACCCTCTCCAAACATAATAATTAATTGCATTTCGCTAGTGTTCGGAGTAAATTTTCTAAATTTTATTCAAGTTTAAGTTACTCATTTCAACAATCTCTGGACGATTCACATGCGATCCGAGGGGGGGGGGCACAATACAATATATAGTCTCACGGAAATTAAATGGGTACCTAATTATGTAACAATTATGTAATCAAATAAACGCGACATTCTAAGTAATAAGACATTGACCTTGTGCACGAAGGCCCCACGTGTGGGCTACACAGTGAAATTATGGACGATGGCCGACTTATGGTTGAAAAGATATTCACTACCTAAACTATCTTAAAGCGAATATTTCGATAACAAATACGCATATTTCCAAGTAATTTGACACTGACAATGGGCACGAATGACGCATGGGCCATCGCATTTAGCATGAAAATATGGATGTGTCAAAGAAGTGTCAAAGAAGTATAATAGGCTTACAGTCAATCCGAATAGATAATTGGGAAATGGGACGGACGAACGGGCGCATGTACCCGGTACATAGTGAAAATATAGATGATGTGCTATGTCACCTCTCGTGGTCCCCTTTCGAGATATGCTATGTAACCTCTCGTGGTCTCCTTTCGTGATATGCTATGTCACCTCTCGTGGTTCCATTTCGTGATATGCTATGTCACTTCTCGTGGTCTCCATTCGTGTTGTGATATGTCACCTCGTGGTCTCCTTTCGTGATGTGCTATGTCTCCTTTCGTGGTATGACATGTGTCATTTCGTGATGTGCTATGTCACTTCTCGTGGTCTCATTTCGTGATGTGCTATGCCACTTCTCGTGGTCTCTATTTGTGATGTGCTATGTCACCTCTCGTGGTCCCCTTTCGTGATGTGCTATGTCATCTCTCGTGGTCCCCTTTCGTGATGTCCTATGTCACCTCTCGTGGTCCCCTTTCGTGATGTGCTATGTCACCTCTCTTTGTCTCCTTTCGTGATGTGCTATGTCACCTCTCGTGTTCTCCTTTCGTCATATGCTATGTCACCTCTCGTGGTCCCCTTTCGTGATATGCTATGTCACCTCTCGCGGTCCCATTTCGTGATGTGCTATGTCACCTCTCGTGGTCCCCTTTCGTGATGTACTATGTCACCTCTCTTTGTCTCCTTTCGTGATGTGTTATGTCACCTCTCGTGGTCCGCTTTCGTGATGTGCTATGTCACCTTTCGTGGTCCCCTTTCGTGATATGCTATGTCACCTCCCGCGGTCCCATTTCGTGATGTGCTATGTCACCTCTCGTAGTTCCCTTTCGTGGTGTGCTATGTCATTGTCTTTGGCTCATTTTGTGATGTGCTATGTCACCTCGTGATCCCCTTTCGTGATGTGTATGTTACCTCTTGTGGTCCCCGTTCGTGATGTGCTATGTCATCTCTCGTAGTCCCCTTTCGTGATATGCTATGTCACCTGTCGTGGTCTCCTTTCGTGATATGCTATGTCACCTCGTGGTCCCCTTTCGTGATGTGGTATGTCACCTCTCGTTGTCCCCTTTCATGATATACTATGTCACTTCTCGTGGTCTCCTTTCGTGATGTGCTATGTCACCTCTCGTGGTCCCCTTTCGAGATATGCTATGTAACCTCTCGTGGTCTCCTTTCGTGATATGCTATGTCACCTCTCGTGGTCCCATTTCGTGATATGCTATGTCACTTCTCGTGGTCTGCATTCGTGATATGCTATGTCACCTCGTGATCTCCTTTCGTGATGTGCTATGTCATTTCTTGTGGTCTGCTTTCGTGACGTACTATGTCACCTCTCATGGTCTTATTTCGTGATATGCTATGTCACCTCTCGTGGTCTCCATATCGTGATGCGCTATGTCACCTCGTGGTCTCCTTTCGTGATGTTCTATGCCACCTCTCCTGGTCCCCTTTCATGATGTGCTATGTCACTTCTCGTGGTCTCCATTCGTGATGTGCTATGTCACCTCGTGGTCTCCATTCGTGATGTGCTATGTCACCTCGTGGTCTCCTTTCGTGATGTGATATGTCTCCTTTCGTGGTATGACATGTCTCCTTTCGTGATGTGCTATGTCACCTCGTGGTCTCCTTTCGTGATGTGCTATATCACCTCTGGTGGTCTCCGTTCGTGACGTGCTATGTCTCCTTTCGTAGTATGACATGTCTCCTTTCGTGCTGTGCTGTGTTACCTTTCGTGGTCTCCGTTCGTGATGTGCTATGTATACTTTCGTGATGTGTTGTGTCTCCTTTCGCTCTCTCGATGTCTGACAGTCTCGTACTGTTGTGTGTCTTATACATGTACATATATGTATGATTTCCCATTATAGATCATGGGCTATCGGATCATACATATCAATTGAACTACACTGTATGGTACAGGTGATTTCTACTGTATCACCCGCTATATGTGAACTTGTGTAATTGCTCATACCCCCATTATCAGTGTATGCTTCAGTTGAATCTCGTTATACCCCTTAAGTGAGTACCACGATTATTCTTAATCCTATTTTAGGGGAAGGGGCAAAGTGACTTTGATCTGGTATGGACATGGCACCAGATCAGGTGTTTCTAATTTCAGAGCTGAATATATGTTTTCTCGATGCAAATATTCCGTTCCACCACCCCCCCCCCCCCCCCCCAACACAGCAGGTTAAAACGGGATTGTACCAGTTTTCCCGGCCTTACATGGTCTTAGCTGTTGATAGGCCATTAAACATAAATAAACGAACAAACAAACAAACACTTCTTTCCAAATCCACCTAGTCAACTGTATGGACATGTGTGACCGTGGCTGGAGTAATGGGGCTTCTGGCTTTTGCGACCAGTGCTGACCAAGACCAACCTGCTCATCCGCGAAGTCTGGTCCGGCTCTGCGCTGCTCGCCATTCAGTCACCGAAACCCTCGCCATCCTTCTGATACACAGCATAACGTCCATATCAAGTAGAATCAGTGCAGGCCTTGCGCCCGTTTCACTAAACTTCGTACGACTAAAATGTTTGTAAGTGCAAATTTAGGATCGTCTGGAAATTTCAATTTCATGGATTTACATGTATTGAGCATAGGCTGCATATGCAGCAATAAATGTAAATCCAATATTGTTTACAAGAAAACATTGTTAATGTTAATTTTAAGTTTACACTTACGAACATTTTAGTCATACGAAGTTTATTGAAATTGACCCCTGGTGCTAGATTGACAACAAATGCCATAAGCAACATTTCACCAGTCTCAGCAACATATGATGCACTGCATATGTTGCCACGTGATGGAGCAGTCCACACAGTGATACATATATGGCACGTCTCGCAGATTGCATCGTGCGTGTATCCAGACATATTTATGGAAGCGTCCTGGTGCCAATGCTAAAATATATGGGCCGCGCTCTGTGACAACCAGCCTTAATGACAACGTCATGAAAGGCTGAAAATGACGTCGCAAAGTTACACATAAAGAGGAAGGTGTGGTAAGGCCCTGAAATCGCATCTGGTTTTGCCAAAATTTAATTTTCTCAAAAATATATAAATTTTACCCGTTTTGTTAAATACAACATCTAATCTCTTTGAAAAATATAATTTTGATCAGTTTACATCATGCGATGACGTCATGACACCGCGTGGCGTGACGTCATTAAACCTGAAATTGGCATTTTCTTGACATTTCCTTCCCTACGTTCATGAATTTAATACCCAGACCACCCGTGTACCAAGTTAATATTTTCAGTTTAAATTACCTCTGCAGTCATAAACCTACTGTATAAATTAAAACTTGGTACACGCGTGGGCTGGTAGCTAACTTTTGATTTGAATAAAAAATAGTGGGCATTATTTCCCCTACCCCACCCACTTGCCAACCACAGCTGTCTGGTTATTTTGACACTCAACAGCGTGGATAGCGTGTTTATTCCGATGTAAGATATCTATATATATATTTATATACAATAACATACCTTGTGTATTCACTGACATAGTTTATTTAATGCATTAATAGCCACAAATCAATAATACAAATTGAAACATTTGCGCCTTCAAAGTTTGTTTATAACGGGAAGTAACTGTCATCAACTGAATGTGTGTAATGATATAAATTATCACCATCAAATTCATCCCATGCTAGGTTAACTGAAACCATAACATGTATTTGTTTGATTTATCAGGTAGACTGACGGAAAATAACACTGGATAGTGTTATGTAGTTCTAAGTCATTGGATCTATGTTAATTTATTGATGCATTTACAAGTGTGTGAAATTGGTTGGTTATTGGAAAGTGATATACTGTACTAGCTATCGGATATTTAAAGGGACATGCGGATATGATCAGGGCCGAACTACACTGAGGCACGAGGAGGTTGCCTCCTAGTTTTGTTTGCCTCATTTATTTTCAGGATTTCATCTTCAAATATTGGCCTATATTCTAGATAGGCTATAATACTGACACAAAGTGTAGCTTTAAATATATACTGTTTTTACAGTTTACACATGAATTATATCGGTATACACCTTAATACCTATGTTCTTAATGTACGGGGTTTTGCCATTTTATATTTGCATATGAATTGATATCATAAAAACTGAGCTTGTTTGAAGAATTTACCCCTGTGCCAAGTCTTGAAGCACTACGATGACTGAACAACAACCAATGTATCGGCGGTATTTGTCTGTTATATCCCGACGGTTTTGTCTGTTGTTTTTCTCCGGGCCCTCCGGTTTTCCACCCCATTAAAACAAGCTACAGACTCAATAGCAGATTCACAAAAGGTTAATCTCAGGTCAGACACAGCTGCAAGTTTTGTTTCGTGCTAATTATCATACTTGTAGTCATGTTTGCGTTAATAACCATTTTGTTTTGGTCACACCAATTCTCAATAGCACTAAGTCTTAGATCTGCTTGTAGATTAGTATGGATGATAACTGGATCGCTACCTGATGTATGAATTGTTGCGTCATTGGCAAACATATCGGTTGTTAATTAATAAAGGCAAATCATTTATAAATAAAATAAATAGCATACGTTGGTCTAAGAATTAATCCTTGAGGAACACCAACTATGACATTAGCGAAATCGGAAGAGATACCACCGTTTTGCTTACGGTCAGTTAAATACGATGACAACCAGTTAAGTGATGCTATTTTGAATTTATAGATTTTCAATTTTGGCAGTAATACAGTGTGATCTACCAGGTCGAAAGCTTTCTTAAGGACCCATTCTATACCTGATCATCGTTTGATTCAAAGATAATTGCTTCGTAAATGTGATGGAATATATGTATAACATATATGTGAACACTGCCTCGTCACTGTATCCTATACGGCACATGTAATGGTGAACTCGGCATATTGTGTGTTCAAGCAATCAGCCACTTTCACCTCTTCTGGCGTTTGACACAAAGCGCAACATGTGAAGTAGAACATATGGTATAATGTAGCTAATCACATGCAGAAAACCCAAGAGAACGGACTCCTATCAATTATATTACACCAAACTGTAAAATATGTCAGTTTTCTGGACAGGTTTGTGCCTGTATTTTTAACAACATGAACCACCATTATAAATAGCCTCATACATATAATTTCACACAGGGTATCACTTTTGCCTGGCAAAACACACAACAAATACAATATGAGCTGCGTCGCGAGAAAACCTGTCTTCGGGAGTCTGACGACGTCACAAGATATGACGTCGTGAACTCAGCTGACGTAATGTCAGCCGAGATTTCCAATTATCGACGTTTGCCAGACCACCATGTTAAGTTTGTTCAGTTGTGTTAAAGTTATCTAACGAACAGAATATATCTATAATCGGGCGTATGTGTGTGAAAAAAACAAAACAGCCTTCGATCTGTACTGGGTCCTGCCGTCTGAGAATGTATTGGATGAACGTTAAACAACCGTACTAACGGTCGTACGATCGAAATCCACCATTTTCATTCCAAACGGGCACATCTTATATTATGTTTGTATTAACAATAATGGCGTAAGGATAAGTTTCTTTTGTTATTTTGCTGCTGATATCACATTATACAAATGTTTGTCTGTTGTTGATGGTTTTTTATGTTCCGTTATTTTGACATAATATTTTCTTTGACACAGTTTACAGATAACTGTCAACATTAACTGTTATCGACCACCATTTACAGGTGAAAACTCTGTGTAAGCTACATTATTTATTTACATACAGATGGTCGGCAGCATATTTGTATACCGATGTAGCCTGGGCCCGGTTTCCCGCACAACTATATGTTTCAGATCTGGTTAACTCGACGCGAATTTTCAGTTTATTGCTCAATTATTTCTTTCTAATATTCATCTAATGTATAAAATTAAAACTTAACGGAACCTTTACCGATTTTAAGAAAAAAAACATCTCCTGCAAAAACAACAACGCCATGGATGTTACGACTAGTATAGATGCATATGCATCGTCTGATCAGAACATACGATGTCCGCTATTCAGTCACTAGGGAATCCTTTCTCAATTACCGACAGGATATAGGTCTTACATTTATTGAAGATACTGTAAGGTCCGGTTTTTTCACCAGGTGGTCCAAGTACAAAAGCTTAAATCTGAATGCACACTGACGTGTTTGTCATGTTAATATAAGAAATAGATACGGTGGGGTGTTATTTCAAGGCAACACATGTTGGAGACATTCGTATCATGGACCGTGAGTGACGATCTGTCAAGTCGTGACAAATGCAATAATACAAACAATCAAGAACTAGACGCTGTGGGATTATATTTCAAGGCAACATATTTTGGGGATATTAGAGTCATTTACTTGGAGTGAAAATATTGTTAAGTCGTGACGCAAATACAATAAGACTGTGTGCACTATCAATTGATATGGTTCTTCTTGTACTGTTCGACGATTATCAAGGATCTCTTGACATGGGGTATTGTTATTATTTTATATCTCATTTCTTCGTACTTTGGGACCCTCGCATTTTCAGTTGAGTCTCCAAAAGACAAACTGCTACCGTACCACTCCCAAAACAAACACAAGTCGGTGGTAGGACAAGCTGATCACAAGATGTGGTAACAAATGTCTCAAATATGTTAGCATAGCCATTTTGTCCATGTGGCAGTCTTCCACGCGCTACATTTGAAGGTGGTATCCCACTAGGCGAGTGAGAGACTACGATGGAGTAGAAACTGCATGTAAGCGATACAGGCTTTTGCTCTCACGCTATTCGAGTGACAGTGATAGGTACATAGTGAGCAACGCATAGAAGTAAGGGTGCATGTCATCATATATCAACATTGCCTTTCAGAGGAAACATTTTTTTTATACCCACTAAATGGGTATATTGTTTTCGTCACGTCTGTCCGTCTGTCACGTTTCTTGTAAGCAGTAAAACTTTTTAACCGTAATATGTAGGGACTTGAAACTTGGTGTGTGCCTTCCTTGTGGTGTGTAGATGCGCAGTGAATTTCGATTTTTGATTCGACCCCCGGTCATGGATTATCTCCCCTTTTTTAACTTCGCATTTGGGAAACGTGAGTATATTGCGATGGTGCGCCATCGACTGTGCGCTAGTTTTAATGTAAGTTAATGTTGAACGTATTGTTCTCCCCGTATGTATGTGTATTTCCATCTGTTTATGTTGAACTAAACGGTCGTATATGTCGAACTAAACCAATCAGTTAATCAATATACTTCCGTGGTTTTCTGCAATTATAAATTGTTAAAACGCTCAGTAAACACGTCAAAAAGAAGAACAAATCAGCATACCTAATTCGCGTACCCGCGTACGTTCATACTTGCTGGTACATGAACTTGCCGGTTTGACTTTTTCGCTTTGCACATGCATGTGTTACCAAAAGACTCAAGCTCATCCGTCTTTACATTCATTATTCAATGCCAAACATGCTTCTAGTTCGATTATGTCAACCTGCAAACTGTTGTAAATGTTGACGTATACTCTATGTGTAACGGTATATACTGGAACGTCATTTTTACGTCGCTTGACGTCGCTTTTGCGTGACGTCTCTTTTTCTCAAACGACCTGCATAGTGGTGTTGTATAAACTATAATATCTTAATGAATATTGCAGATATCATGATCAAATAAAAAGCGTTCAATTCATCATACAAATACCATTGTCATAGAAACAAAATGTGATATTGACCAAAACTTTCCCGAATACAGGTTTTCTCGTGACGCGGCTCATATATACCCACTAATGTACTATGTTATTATCTATCAAATCCAGTGACATGTAAGTAGTTACCTGAGTGTATTGTCCCTGGTGTCTACTCACCTAATATGCGAGTAAATATGGCTTTACCTATGGATAACGTGTACACTAACAATAGGCTGTGCATCAGATTGAAATGTTTACACATCAACATTTATTTTGAGATTCATGGGAGAAATGCTCAGGTATATCGTCTTTTGTATAGTTTGCTGGCATAATATTTATAGCATGCCGTAGTCATGTCTATGATGTATTGCACCAAACCGTATTTGGTTTACTGTCATATTATTTGCTGTATGTGTCAAACGCACGAAGTGGTGAAACTGTACGATTGCTTGTACATGCAAATAAGGCGGAGATGGCAACTCAATGTACCATATAGTATGCAGTAACAAGACAATATTTGCATATGTTATATTCATATATCACATCACATCATATGAAGCAATTATCATTGAAGTCAAGTGTATCTATCTATGACCTACTACCTTAAAGGTACATGCCCACTCAGTAGGCACACAATGTTCTTTATAGGAATAAAATAAGTGTATAATTGTGTCACTATTTAACCAGTTCTAAAAATTACGAGTGCACGCTATACATATAAATCATTTAGTAATATTTATTTTACTGATAGTGACTCGTGGTGGTATCAGGCTATTTTCATATGCACATGAGGGATGATATTTTTAAATTATTTATGCTAATTGAATGCGCCACCTGAAAAAAGAATATTTTCGTTAGATTATAAAGTATGATCATTGTACATCAAAACATAACATACAGAGAATAAATAGTAATGTCCATTAACATTTTAAGGAAACACGGTTATCGCCCCTGATATCATTGTGGAAATTTACGTCGGATATAAAATGTATAATAATGCCAATCAATACGTGGGGTAATGGTGAATGAATGTTTAATTTGTCAGAAAATGTCTCAGATGATGTCTCTGATATATTTAACATGTTGTGCCTACTGAGTGGGCATGTACCTTTAAAGTCCAGAAAGTGTGGCAAGAATGAGATTTTCGATATTTTACGTAGCAGTTTGTACTTGTTTACACACTCCTTTATGTGTTTGTTAACATGCTTTTCAAATAGTCATGGTCGTGAACATAATTTTCATGTTAATTTCAACTAAAAATAGTTTGTTCCATTAATATTCGATCAGATGTTTTGCTATCCGTATCCGGATCTGGATCCTGTAATGCTAGACTATATTATTCATACAACAACGGATATGGAAATGTGTATTCATTTTTTCTCTTCCACCAGGTGACCTGAGATAAGGATATCCGTATAGTCACGCGAGGGCTGAATGGTGATGCCATTGAACATTAATTTAATAATAATTTGTAAACGATACATTGAACTGGTATTAGCATCAAATTCGTTTTGTTGACATGGCGAGCACGTTGGACATATCAAAAGTCGCATAAATTCAGCGAATAAAAAGGTGGGTATTATTCTGGGTCAGATAAATATTTTGAGATTCGCAAATATGTTCTATATTTTTATTTCCGAAAAGTGTCTCATTTTCCAAACACAACATTGCCGTATGTATATTTAACGGTGTGATAGAATAGCATTGAAACAAACATGATTGCGACATATGTCATTCGAAAATAAGCTTTACTAGAAGTTGAACTGGTTTACTCGATTAACCCGGCGAGTTAATTCGAAAGTTTCAACAAAGCTGTGTAGACACAGGTGACCCTCTAATAACGAGCATAACGAGCCGTGTGATCAGAATCTTCTCTATTTGTAAGTATTTTTAGATTTTATAATAAATACTCGTAATTTTCTTTCCGTGTGTGGGTGGAGGGGGGGGGGGGGGGTCTTCCTGGTTACGGCTCTGATGATGTGTCAGAAACTTTATATCGTTGTTTTGCCTTCAATAATGCACATTTTCTATTTATATTATCACAATACACATCACCAGATGTTCGTCAAACATGATTGGATTTAACATGCGTGTTATTTTGATCATGCGGTGAATTTGAAGTACAATGTTATTTCTCCATAATGATAAAATGCTCGACGTGCAGGGATTTTTCTGACGCAGCGAATATCTGAAAACAAAATAACTTTTGTTATGGCCTTATACATAATATATTTACTGCGACACAATAGTCATGGTCATATCTGGTGTCACGTAATATTTAGCGACTTTCAAAAATATCAGCCGTATGATTGCCGTTTGATAACAATGTAAATATTCTTTAAAATGACCACTTGTAAATATGGTTATATGAATGTATAGTAATTTTACTAGTATATTTGCAATCATTGCAGACACTGATCAGACTGCACAGATGCACAGGTCTCCAACATTTACACATTTAAGAAGTCCGACTTTGCCAGATTGTTGTCAATTTTCTTACATTGTACTACATTGTACAACATAATGCACGTCTGCGTGCTTTGTTTGTTATCAAAGGGCCGTTCTAGTCGGAGGCGTGTAAATAATATAAAGCAAAATAATTTGCACACCTTAAATGCGTCTAAATTCAAATGAGCCGCTTCGAACAATAGTTGCAGGGTGCTTAGCGTCATTTCAACACAATAAATGTTGTGATCGGTACAAATTTAGTGTGTAAATCACTGAGTGTGTTATAGTGAGCAGTTATGCAACATACATGTACGTACGCCACGGTGCTTTTCAGGGGCGGATCCAGGATTTCAGGTTAGGGTGGGGGGGGGGGGCGGGACTTCTTAATTGAAATAGTTTACTATACTTTCGAACTAGCACCGTTTGTTCGTCGACCAAGCGGAGCTGGGGAGACTGCTAGGTGGGTCCGGCGGTCTGCCCTCCGGAATATGTTTGATATTTACACCACATTTTGCTGCGTTATGGCGCATTTTGGAGCAAAAATATCTTTACTCGCCAAATTTTAGGGGTGGGGGGAGGGGGGAGAGGGGGCGCCGGGGTTTCCCCTACGTGAATCCGCCCTTGTTTTTAGCATGGCTGTTTCTTTGTTTACAAATGCGCTGAATGTATTTTTTCTGAAACACAACAAAACTAAATTGCACATTTCATTTTCAAATTAATTATTCCCGGGACATGTAACAATTATGCAACCATGTACATGTATGTTACATCTCCACATTTTCCCGGCAGTGGCGGTGGTGCCACTCGAGGGAGTGGGGGTCAGCGCAGCATTTTTCCATAGACCTGATGCCTGCTAGTACGGGGTACATGTACATTAGCCCGTCCGCCAGTCATATTGGCTACACAGTCCCGCTTTCTGAGATGTAAATTTAATTTCGAGAGTCGGGGAATGAACAGTCGATTTTTAGTTTGTTTAAAAATGCCCGGGGGTGTCCGACTACCCTCTAGACCCCATCAGGCGCTTGATATGTGCAGCTATAGGCCTATCCAAATTCTGGTCATTCATTTCTACAGAAATAAAATGCATTTGTTTCAATCATCGATACGATGTGCATATAATTTACAATTTCCAACACCAGGAATGCCGTTTAGTGTTTTGGTCTTTGGTGACGTATTGCCTAAATCAATAAATGACGTCACAATTAACTGTAAATGACGCCAATTCTTAAATAATTACATTGTATCTTTCTGACGACACACGTACATGTATATGAATCTATTATGGCGATGGTGGCAAATTACGAAGCCACAGGTCGGCTAATTATAGATTTAAAATCAATAGTTGTGCGTATGTTTTTTTCATTACATGTACATATCATAATTTTATTCTGATGAATGTTTGATAGTATACATACTAACACTTGTAGATACATTTAGTGCAACTTATCAGCAAATACAGTTTACAGCAAGCACGTCAATGAGTCTATGAACACTCATTTCTACTGTAGGCTGTTGAGCTGCATTGTACAAACGTCACCGTTTCAATAACGTCATTTTCTCGACGACGTTACGTTTTTTTTCGTGCGTGATTCACATGGTGCTACAAAAAGTGAGATAAAACAAAAATTATTAAACATAATTGCATTTTCTTTTCAGAATATTGTTTTTGAAAGGTGTCCGCATTAGAAAATGTAAAAAAAATGCAAATTGAAAATGTTGTCATTAAGGCCGGTTTTCACAGAGCGCGGCCCATATATATCGTTTGCGGTTTAAAAGTTTTACGAGTTACAAGGCAAAATAAGTCGAAAAGGGGGAGTAGTATACAGGGTATCACTTCATTACCGCGGGGGGTCAGGAATAGAGTAGACCCAACATTTACCCCCAAGGGGTAAATATACGACTCAAAAACCTCTTAATTTTCAGAGCAAAAAGTGTCTCCCAACTAATAAAAACAACCTCGTGTTATTTTTATTAGTTGGAAAAAAAAAGTTATAAAAAATTGGATAAGGGCAAATTAATAATATCTCTTTACTATAAAGTAAGTAGTAAGTAGGCCAATGCCGACATATAATAGCGGCACCCCTACCGCGTTTGGGATGAACTTCCGGCCATTTGATAGTTAAGTAGTGCATCGTCACCGCGTCTAAACCCTATTAACGAATTCATTTCAGGATATATTGATAAGGGAGGGAGATAATAGGATGAGAAGTGCTAGAAAATATAAAAGAGCAGCTAATATTGCGAACGCTGCAGAAACTTCCTTAAGTTCTGTATCGATAATTGCTGGAACCGCTACAGCAGCAGCACTATCGGCCGTGATAACAATACCAATGGCTAGTGTTTTAAGTTGTGTTACCGTATTATCTGGTTCGTTAAGTATGATAATTAGGGTGGTTGGTATAAAATTAAATAAAAAATGTAGAAAACATGATAGAATAGCTATTTTAGCCAAATCAAAAAAAAATAGCGTAGATCTGCTAATATCTTCCTCGTTAGTTGATGATGTTATATCTAATTCAGAATTTGAGTCTATAATACAAGAAATGGGAAGGTATGAAGAATTAAAAAATGAAATTAGAATGAGGAATAGTGCAAAAATGCCCAAAATATTTGATACGGATTGGGATAAATACAGGGGAAAAATTGGGAATAAAGTTTATAATTTATAATGATTTAATTGATAAATAAATGTTAGAAGTATGATTGAAGTTAGAATAATCGAATATTTTTTTCAAACCCTGTATAAATCGTTTAAAAAAATATTTTTTGTGCGAAATAAATTTACTGGGTATGATAGTTTGCGTAATTTACGTACATTTTGCATGTGTGTTTTTAATAAGTTACATATTTTTCTATTAAATATCGTAAATCCAACATTGTTGTCGGTTCTTAAAATATTATATTGCCGTAACATATGAAAAATATAAATTAATATAGTTATTTTTACTTGAGGAGTTTCGTAAAAACTAAAATTTAATCCATTCTCCGTCTCGTCAAAATTAAAAATATTATCGAGTTCTTCGATATATAAACTTATTAATTGTTTAGTTTTCATAATTTTATATATGTTTATAATTAATCTAATATCTTAAATTATTTCTAATTCTATAGAAATTGGTAAACCGTGATTATCTACAAGCGTTCCTTCACAATCCGTAAATGTTAGTTCTAGTTCCGTAATAATTCCGGCCGTTAGTTTTTTATATAACGGAGTTGTTGGTGTAATGTTAAAACTCGCACCATAAGTAGTCTGAGGAACGGAAATTTTAGATAATACTTTAGAATTTTTCCCGTCTAATATATTCTCGCTCGTACCGATTTGTTTTAAATTAATATCGAAGAATTTTTGCCACATATTTAATTGTCCGGTGTGCGTTCCGTGTCTATAAATAATATAATCTGTTCCCGCCCGTTTTCTCTCCTTCGATAAACCCAAAGCCTTTACAATACTATCAGATATCATTAATACAAATCCACTTAACACGGTTACTGTACATATACCAGAATCGTAATCTATATTAATCGGACTTTTATCAATTTTTTCAAAATCTAAAGTTCCGTTGTCCATTTCAACAGTTATTAGTAACTCACCACCCAATTTCACAATATCCATAGCACCCCTAAGTCCAGACACGAGAGAAAGTTTCGTTGGTACAGTAAAACCCACCCCCGTATTTGGGTCACCGTCGTCTTCTCCCTCATCGGGGCCTATTTTTACCATACCCATCCAAGAGTTGTCGGTTGTATTATACCACCCTATCCAAACCGTTAATGATCTTATTCCTACTCTCTTATCGTAATTAGAATTATCTATCGCAGTTTGTAGAGAAACCGCACCGTTTAAAATGTTGCTTATAGTGTGGAAAGACATTTTAATAATTTGTAAAAATTAAATTACTATATATATATAATTAAACAAAATTATGTAAATTTAATAATGATACAAGACGGCTTTAAATATAAACATTCTACCACATACAGAATAGGTGGGCATTATAAAGTTAGACGGGATGTGTTAAATATAATATCAAATATCGTTAATCCAACTATAAGAATTAATCAAAAGGACGAATTTAAAGTTCGTTATCTCAATATTTTTAATAAATATAAAATCGAAAAAGTTAAAACGAAAAAGGAAGTTAATATGTGGAGAAATAATCATATGATGTTTTTACAAAATCAAATAAATTTTGCCGCATGGTGTGCAACGGCCGGCTGTGGTGTTGGGATCGATAATCATCTAAAAAATTCAGACCCATTCATGAGAAGTCTTTACAATTTCCACACATACTTTACGATACGTAGAATGTTAAAAGAAATGGAGGTTCCAATTCAATTCAATATCTTTATTTCCTCCTATATGGAGATTTCAAATTGTTAACAATACAAGAAATGTATATGTACACGAATAAACAAATTGATATAAATGTGAAGTTGATTTTCATGTCATTGTTTTGGGTATAATACATAATGGCCGCTGACATGCTAGATAGTCCCTGGCGTTGCACAGGAGTGTTGTGTCTGTGGGATAATATACAGTGGTTCACATATGTACGTGTATGCACGTACCTGCATGCATGCGATGCGTTGTGTATTCAGTTGGCCGAGTTCATTTGTGACCAGCGTAGACGTGGATCAGACGAATTCTTATTCGGCTGATCTGTGCTACACTGTTCAGTGTTTACACATTCTGTCAGTTAAACATACTGGTATATCTGATCCTTCTGTGGAAACTGGTCGTAGACATGTGTCTATCGATCGGAATCAACATTGTATATAACATTGTACTTTCCAATTATATATCTACATAACGCAGCGTGTATCTACTAACACTAATTAAACATGATCAAGATACGAGACGAAAGTCTCTCGAACATACATGAATGCATCTTGTAGGAATATGCTTGCACTTTCGGATGACATTGTGCTATGTCTCAAGAGTACCTCCTACCATTTTCTGCAAAAACTGTTCGCCATGACTGCGTTCTAGTTCGTTGTATGTGACAAACGTGACATTCCTGTGGATTTTGTCCAGGAAAGCGTCCCTTAGAGGCAGAGTGAAAGAGCATTCTGCAACGGCATGGCACAGAACGTCTTCTGTGATACCGTCGCATAGGCGACATATACTATATTCTCGGTCCGGTATACATATCCACAACTGCGCGATAAAGTCTGCAAGTTTCAGTTGTGCTGATGTATGTGACGACTTCCAGACTATACATGGAGTTACGGACGTATGCAGACATTTAAACCTATTAAACTCTGAGTCGCTTTCTATCCTTTGCCTCCAATGATCACTTTCCAGGGCGTTAACTGAAGTCTGTACCTGTTTTTTCCACATAAATTTCGACGGCAGGTTATCATGTAGTCGTAATATATGAGTGAGCTTGTAGCGAGACAATAGCTGGCAGATATCTGGGATAAAACCAGTCTTAACAGTTGGTGACCCTGCTAAATATAGAAAGAGTTTTCTGTAAAAAAATATTCCTACTTATAGCCGAGCTGGGAAGCGACATGATTTTGTGAAGGAATACTAGTTTACGTTTGTCTATTTCTGCGGATAGTGTATGAGTCCCAGCATTGACTCGCACATATCAGATCGGGTACGTAGGGGAAAGCCTTGGATTTTCTTCACGATTTTATGCTGGTGTTTATTGATAGTGTGTATATCGTTTTGTGACAGGGCGTTCCACAATAATTCGCAACCGTATAACGTTGTTGGGATTATGATTTTCTTATATAAATTCACCGAAGTTAAGGGGTTTAGACCGGCAGGTTTCACACCGAGTCCAATCATTGCATAAAAAGCGTTTAGCCCTTTTTGGCACCTTTCCTGAATTCGTTCTTTGTACTTTAGATTAGATTGTTGTCTTATTCCTAGATGTATGATGCTATCATCTACGGCAATGTTAGTCGTTCTAGCGAGAAGCTGATTGTTGGTGATACCCTAGACTTAGAAAATATTACGACTCGGGATTTATCTGCGTTTATCGAAAATCTCCATTTTGTAGCGTACTCGTTAACGATATCAAGTAGGCGCTGAAGATGGTCTGGGCTCGTAGTCAAACATGTAATGTCATCGGCTAAGGCCGGATTACCCGCGCTAACTGATCCCACGGAGGCACCCAGGCATGAATCCTCCAATTGGATTAACAGATCATTTATAAAGACGAGGTAGAAAAATGTGGAGATAACTCCTCCTTGTCTGACACTACGAGTTACTGGTATTGTTTGTGACGATACGCCGTTAACTTTCACATATGATATCAAATCAGTATAGTAACTTCTGATAATCTCCAGGTTTTACCTTGGATGCCTAAGTTGTGCAATTTATACAGGAGACCGGCGTGCCAGACTGTATCAAACGCCTTTTGTATGTCTAGGAAGGCACCGTACACGTTGCTACCTAAATCGGTGTTGGAGTACACCGTTTCCTGGAGGTTGAATGCAGCAGATACGCAGCTCAGGTTCTTCTGAAACCCTTGCTGCTGGTTACAGGGGAAATCAATAGAATTTGTGTGTATAAAAGTCCATATTCTATTGACCATAACACGTTCAAATATTTTGCACAGACATGGAATAAGGGAGATTGGTCTATAGCTACCCGGGTCTGTTTTACATTTACCGTTTCCCTTATATAGCGGTATAATTATGCTCTGTTTCCACGCTCGTGGGACAGTTTCCTCCATAAATATTATGTTGAACAGGTGAGCTATCATTTTAACAAGAGTGTCACTGCCGTATATGATATGTTCATTTTGTGTGTTGTCTGAGCCTGGTGCCTTACGTCGTTTTAACGTACTTTTAATATCGGTTATCTCCCTTATTGTTATCGGACTTTTAAGAACTTCGCCGTATTTGAGTTCTGTTGAATGCGCCATTGTGTTAACCATGGTTGTAATAGTGGATATTTGTGATTCATCTTCTTTTTGCGACGATCGTTAAAAATATTACGATAATATATGGCGAAACCGTCGGCGACTCCTTCCGGTGAAGTCTGGAGACACCCATTTGCAGTGATTTCGGTGCAGTGGGAGACCTCGCGGTTTTCCGATTCCGTAAAAGTTTCCAGAATAATCGGTAATCGAGTTCGGCGGCTTCGTCAAGGTCAGTGTACACTTTATCCATATATTTTTCTGACTCGATACGCTGGATCTTTCGGAATTGTGCTTAGCTTGTTTATAAGCATTAAATGAAGAATATTCGCGTCCGCGCGGTCGACCATTGCTGATCCAGATGGATCGCATGTGTCGAGATTTACCGTGAGCCGCCTTCACATCGCGTGTCCAGTATGGTTTAGTATGTGTCTTAAATTTGCTTTTTGGCAATGTCGCGTTGGCTGCATGATGTATAGCATATGTTATTCTATCAGATAGCGAATCTACTGTATCAGCACTGTCGGGTTGTATTGTACTTAATGTCTCGTCTAATAGTGTTCTGTACATTAATATGTGGTCATCCGTGGTTTTATTCCAGGGATATACACTGTTCGCGAGCCGTGTCATGATTATACATATCTGGTTAATATTCATCTTAGCGAGTATAGGGAGATGATCGGAAGTTGAAACGAATTGCTCGTTTTCGTCTAGTATTTTAAGTTCGTGAAAGCAGCGTTTTAGAGATGTATCAATGATAAAATGATCAATCATTTTCTGCGTTGGTATGAAAGTATAGTTCGGGCCTAACCTTCGAGCGGACATATTAGCAGCGATTAAATTATTATCTGTGATGAATTTGGTACATCGGTGAGTTTTATGTCGGCTCGCAAGTTGCTCCATGCCGATATTTAGTTGTGCGTTAAAGTCTCCACCGATTATTATTTGACCTTGTGTAAGGTAGTATGAAGTAAGTGCCATGCATTCATCATAGTATGTGTTATTTGAATCAGCCGGCATATAAACCGAGAAAATATACAGTGGTTGTGAATGCTGTGACTTCATCTCAATTCCAATTATTCTGTCGCATTGAATTTCAATGGGCGTTATAATGTGAGACAGTGACTTTTTGAACATAATACTGACGCCAGCTTTCCCACATCTGGCTCTGCTGTATGGGTCAATATCACTATTAACGGATGTGTAACAGTCATATGCACCATGTATGCTGTTCATAAAGTGTTTAGA
Source organism: Conchocele bisecta (assembly GCA_029237695.1). Lineage (NCBI taxonomy): Eukaryota > Metazoa > Mollusca > Bivalvia > Lucinida > Thyasiridae > Conchocele > Conchocele bisecta. The sequence goes on along the minus strand of CM055266.1, from coordinate 42,875,457 downwards.
GTGTGGCATAAGCTTATGTTCGCTAACAGTACAACGTCCACATCATGGAATGTCCACTAACTGTGACAGTGAATAAGCTGATGAACATTGATTCCTCTCACTTTCCAGCTTAGGACACTAACAAACATGCTAAGATATATAATACACGGTTTAAGTGTTGGTTTGTGTTTGGTGTACATCATGTTTCGTAACTGTCGACATCATACCAATCACGCTCGGGTCTCACCACGATCTGCACTCATTACCGTATTTGGCGCATTGTGGTCAGTGACGTCATATCGCTCGTATGTGCGACGTCGACCATCGCCGCTATAATAACTTTGTGAGCCGTAGTTATGGTCAGTCTGTCCAGTAACACCATAACTCCAGTCACCATCTGTGTCTACCTCATTACCACCCCACCCACTACTTTTATAGTTCCGGTCTCTTTCACGTAGACGTCGTCTGACGTCTCTCCTCTCTAACTCTTTGTCCCAATCAGATCGACTCTCCAACGTCTCACAACAATTTCATTAGGCCAGAAATTATCGCTTTCGATGGCGTCCACGCTATCCGTATACACCACCAGTTTTGCGGACATTCGTGTTTTGTTATAAAATATTTGTAACTGACGGGTTGCGATACTCTTACTCTGTAGAAAGTCTGCTATGTCAGCCTCTGTTACATCAGGGTCAATGTTTCCTATATGGTACGTTATGAGTTTCCTCCTCCGCACGGCCACAAAACCTCCGGTAACCGGGGTGGATTTGTCCAATAAGCGATTTGCATCATGGGCGTATCTAGCTTCAGCACGATTGGACGTGCCAGGGGCGTCGCGTGTACCGTTGTTCGGCTGAGTGGTTCGTAGACCTGGATTAGTCGGTCTATTATTGGCATACACTCCGCTGCCTTTATGGCTGTGTGGGTTGCCCTCGGGCCGCGGGGAGAACTCGAGCCGTGGCTCGTTACTGTCGTAAGATTACTTGGAGCCTTAGGTTTATTGGCGTTATCAGAACCAATGGCGTTTCGTGCACCAGTGATGCTGCTCGCAGCAGCGGCATAACTTATACTTGGGGATATGCTTGGGTTAGTTGACGTCATCATACCTGTGACGTCACTATTGGCCAGGGCAACAGTCGTGCCCGAGATACTAGTTGAGCTATCAACACTCGTCATATGAGAGGCAGTGTTTGCCCCGGCACGTCCTTGAGCAGGGATGACGTCATCGGAGGCCACTACTAGTGGCAGATTAGTGACCGTGCTGGACGAGTCGGTCGATACCGTACCATGTAGGGATTGTGATTGATTCGGAGTTATACCAACAACATCAATACCATCATTATCAGGGCATACATTGTCTGTCGTGTGCGCGTCTGTACATAATCTGGCTATTAATGGCGAGTCAGTAGAAATAACACTGCTAGAATGGAGTCCAAGTGATTCTTGCGGGTGGGCTTGTACGAGTGCATCTTGGTATGTATATCTGGGCCATGAGTGTATAGTAGCAGTTAAGTTCGACACTTCCTTTGTTAGGGTAGCGAGCGTGTTGTTAGTGTCCTGTGTGTCCTGCACATTCGATCGCACACTGTTTACCGAGGTCAGCATCATGTTTATCATAGTTGAAAACTCGTTACATTGAAGCTTCATGTCCTGCATGAGGGCGGTACTATGTTTCTGTTGCTTTGTGAGCTCCTTGACGTCGCCTGCAGTTGCATGACGACTGCCGATACATCTGCCACGACCAGCGTATCCTTCAGCGTCAACTCGTCCGGCTCGATATTGGATGGTGATGGCGTTGTCAGGTCAATAATTGTCTTGTCACTACTGCTGCTGAACACGTTCTGTATATCCCCCGTGCGTTCGCCACTATTGAACATGTGCAGAATATAGCAGTCTAACGCGCATTTCTCGGAGATGGACCCATTCTTGGATTTCCGTCGGGTTACTAGCCTGGTTGCCGGGCAATCATCGTGAATTCTCGCCCGTTCCGCGAGCGTTGCCCGGTACCAATTAATGCGCGCTGGATCGTTGTTACATAGACGTAATAGTTCATCTATATATAGCTCTCGTGGGAGACATCTTAACGCGTCGTCGAGTTTACCGTAAAACTGTTGGTTTGGTACCTGGGATGTGTATATAGTTTCGTCATCATCGTCGCTGACAGAAGGAAACTCGCTTTTTATTTTCAACAACTGTGAGTTGACCACCTGTTTCGGATCGGTTTCACTATTAACTGACGTACTACTTTACGATACGTAGAATGTTAAAAGAAATGGAGGTGAATATTAACAGTTTAACAACGAACAGTCATAGTCAATATAATGTGGTAGCATATCAAAAAATATGTAGAGAATTTAATATACCACTAAATTCAAATTGGAGGCAGATGATTTTTACAGACACACAAGGACTTGGTACGGTTCATGCTAAGGGGTTAAATCATGGTGGTAGTTTTTACCGAGAGAGAGAGGGTTATGGAGGATTTAACGCATCTGGCTATAGAGACATAAAATATACATATCTACCAAGGGGGTCAACTAAATCGTCGTGGACATTAAAGGATTTCACGGATAAAACAACGTTCGGAGAAGAAACCCCCACCATCGAGCCTGAATGTGAAGACGACGAGATGTTTTTGGCGACCGCCTTCTATTGCTCATGTAAAATATATTGAACAACCGCCAAATATAATTAATGCCGTTTCAACGTTTATGGTCGGAAAGGGAGAGGGGTTTACTCAAGCCGGTATTGTTAGAATTAACGAGTCTATAAGAACATATGTTTGGGCTTTACTCGCCGCACAGGTTGAAGTACGAAAACCACTTGGACGAGGGGCGGAATCGTTTGGTGCTCAAAAACAGTTTATATCTCTAATAGAAACTAAAATAAAGGCAGCATGGAACGTAACCGAGTCTGTGAACAGATACCAACAATATCTATCAAAAACTAAAACGCCCGTAAATTATGTGTTTGGAATTGGGTTATATATGGCACCCAGTAATATGATTATTGAAATGGGTGATATGGGAAATTTTATTAATAAATTAATTATTGCCGGCGATGGATCCTCTATAGGTTTAAATGATAAAATAAATGCAATAAACTCGCGAAAAGATTATAGGCTTGATTCTCTAGAAGAAGATACGCAGTTGGGTGGGGTTATTTCTAAAGAATCAAAATCTGTTATTTTAGATGAAGAATTGCAAATCGAAGATGATATAGTTAAATATAAGTCTAAAATAATTAACTTTATAGAAGATGATTTGGAAAGTATCGAAAAAGATGAAATGTTATTGGATAATTTTGAAATAATGGCCGTGGCTGGGGTGTTGTTTATTATTTATTTTTTAAAGAAAATTCTATAATTATATACTTAATTATAATTTTATAAGCAATGACGATAACCAGAACTGGAACACAAGCCCGAAGGGGTGCGGCCGTTGTACCGTGGAGACGGGCAGCGGCCGTTGGTCGGACAAGACCACGACCTGTGCGGAAAATACGGGTAGGTGGTGGAGTTAATATACCCGCCATTCCTACGGTTGTGCAACGCCCTACTACGTTATATTTGGCTATAGTAACAAGGGGGAGAGGGGGGGGGGGCGCAAGATACCGTGGTGGGTAGTAGACTGCGTACACAGAGAGAGGAGCTTTTGGCGCAGCATTCGGATGATTTTTATAGTTTTCATAACGCCCGCGGACAATTCCCAACGGGGGGGGGGGGGGGGGGGCGGGCAATCCGCCAAGAGTTTACTTACGTACAGGAGAAGAGAGGTGGGGGGTTTCACATTCGTTTGGCTGAATATCCAATGGCTAGATTAACTAATACTTTCAAAACCCTCGAAGCTAGAGTCAAAGATAGTGGTGTTGGAGTGGTTAGGAGAGGGTTGGGTTTTTCCGATTTTAGAATGATGAATAGTCGAACGACGGCGGGTAATAGATTACAAGAACTGCATACAAATATACCGATGAACGGTCTATACCCAAATATAGATGCCCTTGCAAATACTGCGCAAGCTATATATAGGGGTATAGATGGTGTCGAGACTACACGTATGCCTAAAAATTATAGAGATGCGCTTGGGGGTGAGGTGAACTGGAACAAAATTAAATCCGATGCAGCTATCGCCAATCGTGAAAGTGACATTTTACGAAGGGATATAAAAAATTTAAATAAAGCAAAAACCGCTATTGTGAGGTATAAACAGATTTTAGCGGATAGTATCAAGGGGGGTGTTATTTCGAAAATTAATAGCGCAAAATTAACATTAAAGCAATTGGCGAATAAACATTTAACGTTAAGGAATAACATAGCCGCGCGAAGTAATATTGTTAAAGAGAAGCTGGCAAGTATGAAAAATACACTCTCGGAGATAAGGAGAGATGATCTAACGGTAGTAGAAAAAATTAAAACAGTTTTTAGAGAACAGGGCGCTTCTGTTGGTGCTGTGTTATCCGCACTTGCAATAATAGTTGGTCTTTCTGTTGCACCATCGATTCCGGATTCTGAAACCGACGAAGATCAAATTTTCCAAGATGATGGTGTGGAACCCGATACACCGTTAGATGGTGAGGGTAATTTAGACGATATAGAAGATGACGAGGATTTTTTTGAAGACGACGACGGTGATGTGTTGGAAAGGGATGAAAACATTAACAACGACGAGATTGATGATATTATAGACGCGTCTATTCCAGACGATTCACCGTTAGATGATACGGGTTTACAAATAAGTAAAAATATTTATGGGGCATTTAGTAAGATAGGGTCGTATCTTATTTCACGAGGTGATATGATATTAACGGCGATACCCGGAGTATTTGGTGCAATTTTAGGTGGTATTTTAAAATTCTTAGGAAAAGGCGCCATCGCGATTGCAAATAATATATGGATGGGATTGTTATTAATTTTCGGGGGGGTTGGTATACTTTATTCAAAAGATTAATTAATTTAAATTTAAAAATGTTTATATTCTATTTTATAATATTTCAAAGAAATTAAAATTTAAAAATAATGTCTTATGGTAATAAACTCGAGCCCCATCGTAGATTTCGTGAGCCTAATGCCGCAAAGGGGGTTAGGCAAAGTGTAGTAATTACTAATAACCCATCTACGATTGATCAAAATCAACAACTACTTGTAAGGTTTCCTAATTTAGGTGGTGATGATGTTATTGTACCGGGTAGCTCTAAGCTGGCCTTTACTATAACGCTGGATTCTGTCGACGTAAATAGAACGCTTGTCCAAAATATTGGGCGCGCGATCATTCAGAAAACTACCATTAAAATTAGCGGAAATGAAATAATGTCTCTTGATGACTCAGATACTTATGGATGTTATCAGGACCTATGGAAAACAAAAGCCGCACGAGATAACGCGGTTTATCAAGGTATTGATACTAGCACAAATAGAAACGTGACGAAGCGTAGAATAAACGCTGGTGATAAGGCGTCAAACACCGCAGACGATATCGTTGCTGGTGTTTATGGTAATAGATTTTATATTCCTCTAGATTTTGAATTACTAGAAACCGTTATGCCGTTTTATCAAAGAGGTTTGGCGGATCGCCTAGAATATGAACTAACATTCGGTGAGTATAATAGGGTAATAAATTCTGCGAATACTAGCACATATAAAATTGATGGAATATCCCTAGAGTTTGATACTGTCACCCAGACAGATCTTGCGGCCACAATTAGAGAAAGATATGCCGGTAAGGTTGCAATTCCATATGATAGAGTTCTTCGCCATCGAAGGGTCGTTAAAAATAAAGCCGACACATTGTGGAATTTTAACGTGAACGTTCCAGCCAGATCAATGAAAGGAATATTAATGTTGTTCGAAGAAACAGCTCCGGCCGGGGTTAGAAATTCTGAACATTTTTATAATCCTAAAATTACGAAGGTGGAGACGACTGTAGAAGGTGTACCAAATCAATTATTTAGTCAGGGGATGCTTGGTCACCATCAATGGGATGAAGTCCGTAAAATGTTTGGCGGTGGTCATAATGAGGCGGCTATAACCTATATGGTTTCTAAACAGTTGCAAACTTCCGACGTAACCGTGGCCGAATTCTTCACATCTAAATACGCGCTTTGGATGGATCTACGACTGAGTGATGATAGTAATTTACACGGCTCTGGAAGGAGAGTTATAAACGCTAGTGAAGGAATATCCCTTCAAATTACAAAAGATGCGGACGGTGATGGTGAAATAATCGTTTTTATATTTATAGTTACAGACGGTGCTATAATTATAGAGGGTGGTAGGCTTAGCCGTGTGATGTATTAATTAATTTAACAAATTAATTATAAAAAAATGTAGTAATTTATAAAGATGGATAATATAATAAAAACAATCTGTAAAAACTCCACACGCGCAATAATATGTGGACAAACTGGATGTGGAAAAACTGTTTTCATATTAAACCTGTTAGAAACGGAATATATTAATATATTTGAACATATCGTGATTATATGCCCAACTTTAAAATGGAACGAAACTTATAAAAACCGTAAATGGATAAAAACGGACCCAAATATACATTTAGTAGATCCTGGAGAAAAGTTACACGAATGGATAAGAGTTTATTATACTTTATTTCAAGGCGAAACCTCTCTGTTTATTTTAGACGATTGCTCAGCAAAGTCCGCGATGATGAAAAAGAGAGATATGTTAACCGAGCTCGCCTTTTCTGGTAGACACGCTGGTCATAGTGTATGGGTTTTAACGCAAAAATACAATTCTGTGTTAAAAGATTTACGCGAACAAACAAAATGGACCGCTTTATTTCAATGTAAAGATCGGGATTCTATAGACGATACGTTAAGAGAAAATGATGTAATTTCGACAAAAAACGAACGAGAAGAAGTTAAAGAAATTTTAAAAAAGAATAAACATTCACTTATTATTTTAAAAACCGATCAACCGACGGATTATAATATAATTTTACAGGATTAATTTTTATACTATATTTTTATAAAAATTAAAGTATACTTTAATTATTTTTTCTCAATCATTACGATGCAAGGCGAATTATTAGATAATATTTTACCAGATATTTTAGAAATATCGGAGGGGGGTAGTTTTGAAAAAATTAACGAAAAATCTAAATGTAGAAATTTTATCAGACGAAGTTATTGAAATGAGGGAAACGTTAGCAAAAATAACTATGGGGGGACAGTCTCAATTTTATTTAGGAAAGAAATATTTAGTGGCAGATATTAATAACTTAAACGATTCGGCCGAAATTATTAAACTTTATTCTTTATATGAATCTAAGTTAGGATTAATAATGACAAAAACGCTTGGAGAAACTATTATAAACGCCGCGGTAAATGGAGTTGGGTGTGTAATAAAATTGAAAAATGTTGAAGAGTTGAAAGACGACCTTAAAAATGACCAGTTTATTGATACAGCACTTAGAACCCTCTGTACAAGGGCATATTATTCGTTGGGTGTTTTCATGGCACCATTAACGGCCGCTCTTAAAACTATTCAACATTACGACAACACACCGAAACAGGATGTAACAGAAAATTTACAAAACATCACTGAACCTAATTAATTTTAACAGAATTATAAATATTAATATGTATAACAATAAAAATTATAATGGCGGAGTTAAAAAAATGAGGATGATAAAAAACCCATAGAGGATGATAAAAAAACCCATAGAGGATGATAAAAAACCCGTAGAGGACGACCCCATCGAAGAAATTAAACAAGTAACTAAGAAAAACCCAAGAAGGGTAGAGGGCGGAAGGGTTTCTGCCATGAAACGAAAAGTCCTTAAACAGTTGAAAAACCAAACTATAACACCAACAGAGGATGAGGAAATTATACAAAATGACACACCAAGTCGGTGTAAAAATAAACGAAATTTACTTTATGCTGGGGGGGGGGGGGGGGGGCGGTTTGGATTATTTCTTGGATTCACTATATATACATATTATACACAACCCGAACCGGTTAATAATAAAGTGGTGAGTTTTTTCACGCAGGACGATAATATAGTGGGTGATCGTGATATGGATTAATTAATTATAATTAATTTAAATAAATTATTATATATATAATTTTATAAGAAAATTAGAAAATGAATTGGCAAAGCGCAGTAAACTCCTCATATAATGCTGGAATTGTTGTAGCCCTCACATTGGGAATTGGTGCCGGAGTAAAGGCGGTTACTAAAACTAGAAACCCATAACTAGACCTAAACGTATATGATATTTCTATGATGACCGCCTATCTAGCAGCCGCAACATTAATAAAAGATTATTTAGTATCTATAAACGCTATAGATGATGACATTACCGATAAGTTGGGTTAATTCCACCCAATTAGACCCAACTGTGCCTTCCGTGTCGCGAGTAGAGGGCCCTTGGGGTGGGGATAGGGATATGGATTAGAATCTGGTTTAATTAGTTTCATTAAACTTTTACCTGGTGGGGTATTATTTAAATCTCTTATTTTGTGTGAATTAGTAGTTATTATTTCCCAGTTATGAATTTATATTGAACACTTGTTTCCAGTATTGTATATAAAGCAAATCTGAATAAGATATGCCGAAAACTTTTATTAGCCGAGAAGCGTTAGTAGATATTCTACAATCTCGTGGGATTATTCCCGCCTACGAAATAAAAAAGAAGTATCGCATATTGGGTCAAGGCGGCTTACAGAGATATGGAAATGTGATGAGTTTATATTAAACCTATCGAGAGAAGATTGGAAAAAACCGAAGGAGAAGGTTGTGGTTCCTGTTAGAAAAAAGCATGTAAAGCCGTGTATAACCCACGAGTCTTGTGCTCCACGTATTTTAGTAGTCTAAATAATTTAGTGAGAGTTGTTATTTTTTAGCATAAATTTGAGAATGTTTTTCATTTTATCGTAAAAAAGGCCCCCATAATTTACCCTTTTTGAAAAATTACCCTCTACATTTCCTCGAAATGGTTTCCTAAAGCGGTTCTGTATGAATTCCGTCTGATAAAACTCTTCTCTTATCGTAGTAAGCGGAAAGCCCTAGCTTCTTCTGTGTGTATGTTTTCATAACTCCATCCTTCATTCTAAACCCTCTATTTATGCCCCGATCTATTTCGGTGTGGTGTAGAGCGTCCTTATACCTTCCCCATGAAAGAGTGTTTTGCCTTGCGGATAACCCTTTAGCCGAATCTTTTACTTGAGCGTTTTCTGGTTTCTCCATAAGATAACACTTGCTGCATAGTGCGGTTATCCGATCTCCCCGAAACTCTGTCTCGAAAAGTCCTGGTTCTCTATTGCTCCATTTATCCCACGCTAACCATTGGTCTTTGTTTTTGTTGAAACTTTCTAACATGTGTGGTTTTATTATATCCTCAATTTCTCCACTAACTCCCATGTACAGGCTGTCCGTATCCATTTGTATTAGTTCAAAATCCGATCTATCAACGTACTTGTCCATAAAGTCGTAATAGAACTCTAACATTCTAAGTTTTGCGTATTGATAAACTGCAATCCCACAGTGAAACGGTCGAGTCATTGCAGAAACTACCCTTCTGGAAGATATTTCGTAAGCGTCTCATATTTCCTCAAGATCGTGAAAATATGCCGATCTCAAAGCCCTGTCTACACAAACTTCGTCTTTCGTATAGTTGGTGGTGAGGTGGTTTTCTGGAGACTCGATCATTTTTCCACAACATGAGTTTCCTAGTAGTTTCATTATATCAGCAATTGGAGCTTTTGAGCTATCAACATCTCCGGCTCTCCTAGTTGCTGTTACTTCATTTACAAACCATTCAAAGGGTTTTCCTGATTTGTAATCTATAACTCTGTGAAGTCCTGTTATTATTAATCCATGTTTTAAATACCATTTTAGAAGCGGTGCGAACAACAATACTTTTTCTGCCGACATCGCCCCAACTAGCTTTCTACCTTCCCCTCGGGTTCTGTTTGTCTCTCGTAAATATTCGAGCATGTGTTCGGGAACTTCGTTTTCCTCGACAACACGATTTATAAGTATTGGAGACATTTCTGAAAACTGTTCCTTTAGGTTTGTGGGAACTTCTATATCAACTTCTGCAAATCCAAACCATTCCTCTGATAAAACCTGTTTCGAGAAACTGTCAATTTTTGTTGTGTTAAAGGGGTGTGGTACTGTGAAGAGACGTCCCTGCCCGCATGGCATCTCTTTTCGTAATGTTGATAAATACAAAGCATTTGCATCAAATCCTAATACTTCTTGACAGAGCTTTCCCTCACCCTCTGGGGGTGATCTAATCTTGGTAATACCGGCTTCTGCATATCTTGTAAATACAATTGACGGCCCTCCTACTAGCGCCCCTTTCATCATTTTATATACTTCTTTTTCTGGAGCAAATAGTGGTGGACAAATTGCGTCTGCCGCCTTGCTCTCTTTTGTTGGGTATGATTTTACGTAGCTTTTTATTGAGCCTCTAAGAATGTATTGTAGAGCAACTCCTGGAAGGGTAACCGCGTCTTTAAACATATCCACCCCTTTTGTTTTATAAAAGTTAGACATTTTTCCGACGGCTTCATTAAATGGACCGACGTCTAAATCGTTGTAGTATTTTAACCAATCTCTAAACGTCTTCATACCTTGTGTTTTGAAAATCCCGTTGCACTCTTTCAATTCTTTTTTTGTAATCATTTTGTCCGGGTTAAGTTTGTTAGACCAGGATTTTAGTGGTGGTAATCCTCGTAATCCAACTTCGCTGGAGAGTCAAACCATTCGTACGGGAAGAAGGACTTTTTTCCCCTCACAGCCGTACGCTTTCGTCCATCTATCATAATCAATCCTGGCCAATATATAATTTTACATCCAGAAACCTGAATTCTGGGGGTAACATGAAAATAGTTGTTTTAGTTTTCTTTCCAACTAGGATTTTTCTTTTGTCGTATCTGTTAAGACCCCTACTAGGTGCTTCTTTTTTATTAAGTTGAGATCGTATGTGCTGGAGTTGAACCCTAGAACGGGTACTTGTGAAATCCATCGTTCGATCTCCCGCCTTTGTGGAGCACAAAGCTTGTTCATTTCTGTTGGATATCCGTATATTTTATCTTTCCCAACTACTTCGCGGATTGCTTTACCCCTTTTCTGTAAATCTTCTATAAATATTTTTTACGAGCTTAGCAGGGTCTTTATCACATATGTGGGTTATGTTTTTATTCATCGTGTCCCGATACTTACACTTATTGGAACGTGTTCGTTTATAAATTCTAACCCTAGCTCTGGATTATTTTTCTCTTTTGAGCTATCTAAATAAGCCTCAAAATCGTACACAATCTGATAAGGATATGTAGTTGTAGGGGGTAGTTCTATCTCCGCAGAAGTTTCTGTGGGTCCCCATAAATCATATTCACATTCCCAAATGGTTACTAACTCGAACTCTTTTCTGATCAACGCATCTCGCGCTAGAGTTTTTGTGTATTTTTCTTTTCTATTTTGGTCTCTACAGTGTTTTGGGCAGCCGTGCCATTTACATCCGTGAAATTGGTAAACCGTCTTCGACTCAGAACAAAATCCGTCAACTGGGGCTCCCGCAATTAATCTTTCTCCGCCGTGACCGCACACCGCAGTGTGAATGTGTGGGCTTTGAATGGATTTTATCCAAGAAATAGACTTTTTACTACATTTTGGCTTTGGATAGAATGCCTTTTCAAACGCAGAAAGCGGCCTATCTATTCTTTCTCCTTTACATGATACCGTTGTTTCCCCCTTCATACACGTTGCTGCGTGTCTTGTTACACAGTGTGCTTGTGTAAATCGTTGCTTGCATTCAAAACAGCAATATTTTTTACAAACTTTGTTCATGTCGATAATTAGAAACGCGTGATCGTTGTAAATACCAATTTTCATTTTCTTTGTGCCAACTTCTTTGTAGTGCGCCGCGGCTACTTTTCTTAGAAACCACGGCCCCCCTTCTATTGGCTCGTATGCGTCGATTCCAATTTTAAAACACTCTTCTATTTTCTTGATGTCCTTAAATTGGATTGGTCCGTCTGGCGTGGGCCAGCTTTTCTCTTTACAGAAACGAAAATATACGTTCCACAAATTTTCCGTTACCGTAAAAGAGCGGTCGGCTCTCAACCCCTCTGTAGTGTGAAGGGCTAAACATCTGAATAAACATTTGTCATCGTTAAAGGAGTCTAGTGGTTTCATACCTTTTTTATGTCTCAACCATTCTGGCAACCTACCCCCGGCAACTTTTTCAGATTTCATTCCTATATCGTTCGTAGATGTTGCGTATGTTAATTTAACATTTATACTTAACCATCTAACAAAACTCCACTTTGTGTTGGGCCTGTCTATTTTATCTATGTTTAATCTCTCCTCCTCTTGTTTCTTAACCCATTTTTCCACCTCTTCGTGTCCACTGAACCATGTGCTTCCAAAATGGTTTTTATAAAATATTATGGTTTTAGGGTTTCCTTTCGTATCTTTTTCCTCGTGATGAACTAGTCTGTATGAAAATGAGTACCTAAGATAAAAGTTCCCCGTGAAAAGTGGTTCCAATTCCTTCATTATTCTATCGGTGTTGTCGGTTTGAACCTTTCTTCTCCTGGTCACTTCGGTTATCCTTCGCCCTTTATTTATTGTCTTGTCCTTCTTTTGGTAGTCCTCTAGAATTTCATCCCCTTCCACTATTATATTTTTTAATAACTCCGTTTTCTTCACTCTTTTTTGTGGCTTCCCTATATTTTTACTTCGAAGGCTCAATGTCGCCTCATCAGCAAGTCTCTGTGCTATCTTTTCTACATCTTTATTTTCTATGTTCTTGAACGCGCCTCTGGCGTGGGCTCTGCGAAGTCTTTTCGTGTACTCCTCATTTTTTGTCTCATTTATAAGTTTTGTAAGCCCCTTCTCCCTCAACCTTAGTGAAAATACAACTCCCATCTTCACCAACTCGGAACGTAATTCCCTAATTTTTGGTGAAGAGCTTTGTGGTACTCTCCTTTCTATCTTACCATGGCTTGTGGAAGATAATTTTGGAGCTTTTGTCATAATTTTTTCTGTGACGTGTGACATTTTTAAATTTTTTCTCTTATATCTTGTGACATTCTTTAATTGATAATTTTTATAACTTTTTTTTTCCAACTAATAAAAATAACACGAGGTTGTTTTTATTAGTTGGGAGACACTTTTTGCTCTGAAAATTAAGAGGTTTTTGAGTCGTATATTTACCCCTTGGGGGTAAGTGTGGGGTCTACTCTATTCCTGACCCCCCGCGGTAATGAAGTGATACCCTGTATACTACTGGGGGTGATAATCTATGACCCCGGGGTCATAGATTATTTTCAAAAATAAAAAATGTAAATCAACTTTGCGCAACTATTCATCATAACGAAGCTACATACCAAGTTTCAGGTGTGTAGCTAGTACGGTTTAAAAGTTTTACGACTTACAAGGTTGGTGACGGGCTGGACGGATGAACGGACGGGACAGACGCACAAGGGTAAAACTAAATGCCCCCTCCATTATCGTGGTGGGGCATAATAATAAGTGCACTAGGGTGATATTACTTGAAGGAGCAGGCTAAGTCACTAAAGGTGCCCCATATCTTAAATTAAAACACAATTTATTTCATGTTTAATGTTTCTAGAGTAGATTGGTGCAATAGGACAGTGGACAATGTTTTGTAAAAAATCCGAAAATATTTGAAAGGAAATCGGCAAGACCATTTACTTCCATTATAATACATCATTAGCATGCATTACCCAAACATCCGGTTTTAGCAAATCCGATTGTATGCATGTAATTTAAACTTTATTGAGTCGGAAAAAGAGCCGCTAATGTATCGATTGTGTGTATTTTGTGACCTGACAGCACTATTTATATTTTGTTGCTGGCAGTTGTATGATGTACACGACATCGGGGGATACCCTCAAACCGCATGACCCCACAACCCAGACCGCCCTCAAAGGTCTGCCATGACTTTATTTTAGGCACAACTATGCGCCTGAATGAAATATATGTACATGTATATACGGACATGTACTGTAATATTATTTACCGCATTCACATAAGGATATAATTGTAATTGAACATACTTTATAACAAATATGCATAGTAGTATAACACTTCAATATAATCATGTTGTAACGTTATTCAAAACATTTACTATGTCTGTACTTGGCAACACGTTTAGTATGTTAGCGCTGCTACGCCGATAAACAAAATTAACACTTATTACTACACATAATTACCATAATGATTGTAGCACATTGTTGTTATTGTCACAAATAAAACTGTTTGTTTGACTGCAGCATCATTATACTATGACCATAATGATATATACACAATGTTTTGCATGTTCTAATTTTTTTCAAAAATTGAGATGTTTAAGGATTGTTTGGTATCAAAGCTGAGGAATGTAGTTGTGCAATGCAAGTTATTTCATCAAGATATCTTGATTAGTTAAGAAGTTATTCAATTTTGAAATTGGAGAACTTCGGAAATTTTCTGACCATTTTCTGCCAATTTTGTATTTAAAGATTGTTTTACTTTTTTAAATGTGTAGAATGGAGTGTTTGATATCCATTTAAAGGTATTGAAGAATGCAAAACAATGGAAGTTGTTTCATCAAGATATCTTGACTGGTTAAGAAGTTATTCAATTTTTCATTTCGAGAAATAAAAAAAATTGTAAAAAAAAATAATTTGTTTTTTAATTTAGCGGATATTTTTTCAGAAAAAGTGTGCAGTATGGAGTATTTGGTATCAAATTAAAACTATTAAAGAATGCAAAACAATGAAAGTTGTTTGATCAAGATATCTTGATTGGTTTAGGAGTTATTCAAATTTATTTCGAGAAATAACAAATTTTCTAAAAAAAATATTGCCAATTTTGAATGTAGTGAATATTTATTCCAAAACAAAAGTGTGCATTATGGAGTGTTTGGTATCAAATTAAAGGTATTGCAAAAATGCAAAACAATAGAAGTTGTTTCATCAAGATATCTTGATTGGTTTAGGAGTTATTCAAATTTTCAAATTTGGGGGAAAAAAAGCAACGTTTTTTGTGCAGAGATCTTAAACCGGATAATATACATGCACCACTTGATAGTAAGTAGCTCAGTTATTGTTTGCACAAAGATATTCATGTCAAGATTATAATTTGTTAATAAATAGAGCTGTTTGGTGTGTTTATAACATTTTTTATTTAAATATTACTAGTTATTCACAAACTGAATATTAATGGCCGAACTAATGAATGGACCGAATTACAAAAACGTTTTATCTATCCAAAATACAAGGTCGGCGGTGAAATTAACCAAGATAGTGAGAGAAATTCCCAAAACCAGAACTGAATATTTACAGAAAAATCAATATTCAGCCATGAAATTAGAATATCCTATCCTGGTGATAGGTCCATTCCACACCAGTCACTTAGCCCAACCACAAAAGTAGTATGATCAACACTAAAATAATTTGATCTGACATGTGGCTGCAGAGGCAACACGAAAATGTGGCTTGTCGGCACACAAATGCCCATGGTGGCAGATTGGAGAAACTGTGTCACAAGTTAATTAACCAAGTGATACGTATTCACAAGCGTATTTGTGAAGGTCAAAAGATCAAAGCCATATTAAGGCCAGCATGGATGTATGACATTTGTCCAATTGTACGATGTATTAAAATATTAAAGTAATCCATCAAGTGAAATAGAAATGATGACAGAAATGAGAAACTCAGGCAAATTTCTTAATGTGTGAAAAAGTTGTGACGGTCAAGGTCATAAAAATGACAGCATGGATCTGTGGCATTTGTCCACAGGTATGCTGTGTTTAACTGTTTATGTTCAAATGATATAGAAGTTATGACAGTTTGTTGGTGTTTAACGGCCTATCAAGCAGCTATTTATGGTCATATACGGTCGGGCCAACGGGTTCGATTACGATTAATCATACTCAGATAAGGGGTACTACTCTCACATACAAGAAAACCAAAGACGTACACGAGGGCCAAACTAGGTCTCCGGTCGGGATTCCGGTAAGGAAGAATCCCGATCATTAAATACCCCACCGGTTACCCACGAAGAAATGAACAACTCTGCCGAACTTCTTAAAGTGTGAAAAAAAAATAAAGTTGTGAACGCCAAAAGGTGAAGGTCATATTAAGGGCAGCATGGATGTGTGGTAGTTGTTCAGAAGTATGCTGTGTTTAAATATTTAACTAATCTAATCCTATCTAACCAATCCTTAAAGTGATATAGAAGTTATGACAGAATTGACCGGCGAACCTCTTAATGCAAACTGGGGGGAGGGGGTCAATATTTTAGCTGTAAACTTCTATCTACATCTATTTGTGCCTGTTAGAGAAAGGAAGAATAGGAAGTTGCCCCACCCACCACCGCCGGTGCAGTACAAATATATAATAGAAATCCCCCCCCACCCACCCACCCACCGCTGTAGAAAAATCAGACATTTTTCTTGAATACAAAATAGATCAATTAGTTATATTGCAGAATTAATTGGCCTCCAGATGCTTTTCAAATAAGAAAAAAAAATGCCCACAGAAAGAGGTGGGGCTGTGGTGAGGGGGCGGAGGGCGCTTGGGTAGGGGGAGGATTGAATGTCTAGTGTCTCCAAAAAAAAAACGCTAAATACACAATACTTAATAATAATGATTCAGCTCAATTTGATTTAGAATTGCATTTATTTTTTATTGAATTGTTGAACACATATTCAAAGTGAATCTACAAGGACCCACAAACACACAGAGGCATCATTAAACAACAATTTTGCACTTTAATTTTGCACCAAAAACGGCCAGCTCAACTGTAATGCTGGCTTTTTCGATGTGGAAGTGAAAATAAAATGGTCGCGAAAACCCATGACACGGCTCGTGTTCCGAACTTCCGGTTTGATATGAGGTTACTAAAAAAGTTTGCCACCGAGTGCGCACAAGTACGGAAGCTTAAAAGGGACATGTGCCCACGACATAGCATCTCGTTCCAACAAGATAGCATCTCGTTACAACGACTTAGCTATGTCGTTCCCACGACTTAGCATCTCGTTCCCACGAGATAGCATCTCGTTACCACGACTTAGCTATGTCGTTCCCACGACATAGCATCTCTTTACCACGAGTTAGCTATGTCGTTCCCACCAGATAGCATCTCGTTACCACGACATAGAATATCGTTCCCACGAGTTAGCTATGTCGTTCCCACGAGATAGCATCTCGTTACCACGACATAGCATCTCGTTCCCACGAGATAGCATCTCTTTACCATGAGTTAGCTATGTCGTTCCCACGAGATAGCATCTCGTTACCACGACATAGCATCTCGTTCCCACGACATAGGTAGCCAATGAAAATGCAGCATAATTACCGCCATTTTTTCTTTCAGCCATGGTTGAATATAGTCCGGCAGCCAAAGACCGATTTGGGGCTTTACCTTGTTTTGAATAACATGTTTTTTTATTACTGACTTTGCGTGTCCAGACCTTCTAGTTTTGAAATCCAACTAATGACAAGCTGTCACCCTTGAGCGGTTTAAGAAATTTGCACACATTCAAGATGGCTGTCAAATAGATATAGTGTGTTATATAGTTGCATTAACGTGAGGAAATTCAGTAATTTAAGAGCGTAAACTGGGTGTATTTGACATAGTGATGCAAATTGGCAACGTTAAAATTCAATTTCTTAACTGCACTATGTGAAAAATCCAAGATGGCCCCCAAATGTGACCATTTGACGTAATTTCACTAGTTCGTCACAACAAAGAGTATTCTTTTTATAATACTGGGTTTATTGAAACAATGAATGTTTATTTGTGTAGCTTTTCTGTGAAATTGAATAATAGTCTAAATAGCAGAACTCCAAAAACGACCGCCAATTATAAATATATTACATTATACGTGTAATCGTATCTCTACATAATAATTGCACTCAGACCCTATATCAGAGGAAAGTTAATGTGCATACGAATATTGTATTTAGATTCACAATGATTTTAGTACCTTAGGTACGCAATTAGATCATTGTTTCAATAGCATTAGTCCTAAATGGCCGCCAACTATTTTGATATTATTGTAGCAATTAGCTTATATAATTGCACTCGTATGTCACATCTAAGAATGTAATTATACCAAATACTGGTATTAAGTCAAGATAATCATTTACTTTCTTAACTTAATATACACCATTAGACAACGTTCAATAACAGATTCTAAATAACAGCCGGATAATAATATAATACATTCTACTAGTAATTAGATCATATATAAAAAAATAGTACACTTGGTTATATACGTTGGTTTATTCAGTTTATTTTGGAAAGCCTTCTTGTCTTGCCATTCCACATCAACATTCATGCTGACAATATTCTGACATCAAATTATGTAATTATAACTTATATAGTGGGCGTTGGCAAGAATATGTAGGGTGGAACTTTACAGTAAACATTAATGACTTCCTAATTTGAATGAATGCAATAGGTTTTCTTTCATACCATTGGTTCCAAACGCTTCAATGCTCAACAAGTTCACTGTGAAATCACGCGAATTGGCTAACTGGCTTAGGTACAAATGGAGAACACACATATATATATCCACGGTCCCATTAGCGTTAATTCCCATAGCAACTAAGGACTCCCACTGTATTATTACATTCTGGCAAGTTATATTTTCTCCAAAAGGTACATACTTTCCACTAAAGGACGGACTGTACAAGGTGATTTTATGTACAACCTGTTAATATCACTTATCATTTGGGTAAACTGCAAGCAATTGATATATACTCAGATTTTATTGATTATGTAGAGCAAATTATATTTGTATGATGAGATAATGTAATATTTCTATAACTTTCTTGTTTTCAATGAACCAGTCGGAATTCATCGTCTGACATGTATGTGCAGTAGATTTTATTACACAAACTCAATATGGAGTGCATGCATATGACATGTTAAACATACGTAATGCTGAACAAAGAAATCAAATGTAATAACACAAATTAAATAATTCTGAGAAAAACACAGAGATAATGTAGAATAAATATTATGTGGACACAACTAATACACTTTGGAATGATATATACGACAGTCATTCCAGTTGAGCCACTACTAAATCACGGTAACAATAACTGTTATAGTCATTGCAGACTACAATACACATAGTACACACATATACACACATATACAACATGACAGCATTCAAGGTACAATGCAATGGATATACGAAATGCAGTAATCACGAAATTTAATATACTAATATGACAATGCTAACAACGTAACTGTCATTGTCAGCATGAATTATGTAATTATAACTTACATAGTGGGCGTTGGCAAGAATATGTAGGGTGGAACTTTACAGTAAACATTAATGACTTCCTAATTTGAATTAATAGGTTTTCTTTCATACCATTGGTTCCAAACGCTTCAATGCTCAACAAGTTCACTGTGAAATCACGCCAATTGGCTAACCTAGCTAGTACAAATGGAGAACACACATATATATATATATATGTCAACGGTCCCATTAGCGTTATTCCCATAGCAACTAAGGACTCCCACTGATATTATTACATTCTGGCAAGTTATTTTTTTCTGCGAAAGGTACATACATTATAATAGAGGGCGTTACGTACATGGTGATTTATGTACCTTTTAATATCACTTATCATTTGGTAAACTGCAAACAATTGATATACATTCAGATTTTTATTGATTATGTAGAGCAAATTATATTTGTATGATGAGATAATGTAATATTTCTATAACATTCTTGGTTTCAATGACAAGTCGGAATTCAACGTCTGACATGCATGTGCAGTTGATTTTATTACATACAACTCAATATGGAGTGCATGCATATGACATGTTAACATACGTAAATAATGAACAAAGAAATCAAATTTAATCACAAATTCAATAATTATGAGAAAAACACTGAGATAATGTAAAATACATATTATAGTGTGTTAACACAAACTAATAACACTTGGAATGATATACAGACATTCATTCCAGGTTGAGCCACTACTAACTCACGGTAACAATAACTGTTATAGTCATTGCAGACTACAATACACATAGTACACACCAATATATACAACATGACAGCATTCAATGTGCAATGCAATGGATATAAGAAATGCAGTAGTCACGAAATTTAATATACTAATATGACAATGCTAAACAACGTAACTGTCATCCCTTGCGGCTAGAGTATTTGTGCCATCATATTTCATTCTTTTCTTATAGTCATATTCTATAATATTAACTTTCATTATTTCATGTTATATTGTGTATTTCGTTTTAATTAGTTTGTCGTTATCGTATGATATATTATTCGTTTTTGATTGCCTTGTATATTGATGTCCTTTTGAAGCTTGGATGGCGAGGTAAGCGGGAGGTTTGCCAAACAGTTCAGTTTCAACCATCCAAGTGTTCTGTGTTATGCACTGTCCTGTCCAAGGTGGCATCCTGCTTGTCATGTGTCCGTGTACTGTCCTTCATTGGGATTGGATTTTCCTGTTACTTTACCAGTAGTTCATTGGGGAATAGTTGTTGTTGTGCTTGCTCTGCATTTGTTATACTGTTTATGTAGTGTATGCACTGTTGCTTTCGTTTTGGGACCGTACACCACTGATCGTGGAGTGCATGTTTGTGCCTCGTTGAAGGTTCTGCGACCACCGAGGTGCGCATGACATTTGCTTATTAGGAAGTATTTATTGCGTTGGTTTCTTATGGGTCTCACTTTTCTACTGTGTTTTTTAAACAATTGCTATAACAGTGTGCTCCCTATGGAGATGGACTGAACTTAATTATATAACTTAATTATTAAACGATGATTGCTATAAAATATATTTGGCAGCCGTCTTGGATTTCTGCTATTGGAACACGTGTCTAATTACATAACAAGGTTACAAGAGAACACAAGATTGACATAAATATGTGTTTTTTCTTTGTAATAGGTCAACGTGACATTTCATATTTTAATCATTACACATTATGATTGTCATTGCCAGGTAATCTAAGGCGGTCATCTAAGGCTTCTTCTTTCTATTGACACAATTGTCTAATATTGCATTTGAAAGTTCAAAGTTACATACAACGTTCAATGTGTCAATAAACCTGAGATAAGTATACTAATATGCTTAAATTAATCAATATCCCCAGTAATTAGTATGCAATTTGTGCAGTATAAGGCAACGTGACTTTTTTGTTAAATATTTGGCGGCCATGTTTGACTTCTGCTATTGGCACAGTTATTTAATTATGTGTCTAAGTTACTGAAAACGTTCAGAGTATGCCTAAATGCAATACATCTATTCCAATTTTCTACGATATGGCGCTAATATGCAGCTATATACTTAATTATCAGTCCGTTTACATTATTGTTATATGATACTATAGCTATATGTGGCGGCCATCTTGGACTTCCCCTGTTCAACAACTTGTCTACGAACATATCGAACGTACTGAAAGCGTTTGTTGTGGCAATATATCCAATATCAGTATCATGTTTGCTTTGATATAGAGTGTGAGAGTAGTTATATGTAAAATATGTTACATTTGGCGGCCATTTTGGATTTTGTCCATGTCACAGTGAATTGAATTGAATTGACCGTTTATCTGATAAGTCAAGTAAATCCACTTTACGCTCTTAAATTACTTCAATACCTCACACGGCATACTATAACTGTCTGGCGGCCATTTTTAATTTATGCAAATTTCTCAACACGCTCAAAGATGACAGAGTGTCATTAGCCGGATTCTGGATGTGGATGACATGGACAAGCAAAATCGCCAATAACAAAACTATGTTAATCAAAACAATGTTAAGCTATCGGCTGCCGGACTGAAATGGCGGTAATTATGCTTCATTTTCATTGGCTACCTATCTCAAGGGAACGAGATCCTATGTCGTGCGAACGACATAGCTAACTCGTGGTAACGAGATGCTATCTCGTGGGAACGAGATGCTATGTCGTGGTAACAAGATGCTATCTCGTGGGAACGACATAGCTAACTCGTGGTAACGAGATCCTATCTCGTGGGAACGAGATACTATGTCGTGGTAACGACATAGCTAACTCGTGGTAACGAGATCCTATCTCGTGGGAACGAGATGCTATCTCGAGGGAACGAGATGCTATGTCGTGGGAACGAGATGCTAAGTCGTGGTAACGAGATGCTATCTCGTGGGAACGAGATGCTATGTCGTGGTAACGAGATGCTATGTCGTGGGAACGATATAGAAATAAATTTGCGCATGTCCCTTTTAAGCTTCCGTAGGTTCCTATAAAAATCATTGGTCAAATATTTACCTCTTTCTAGCACCAAAAACACGATTTTCCTCTCAGAAATTTCAACAGCAGACAACAGAATCGTGTAGAGGGTGCTTTTTTCTTTCCGTTGATATGCCCAAATTAAATATCCATCAAGAAATGATCGCGTTATCGAAATTAAGCCACACCACCTATCACGTGATTTTTCAAAATGGCAGCGTCCACAAAAAAAAAAGTGACCGCGCAAGTGATTAGAATTTATCGATTAAAAGTCACCCACATGTTACATATTTAAAAAAAAACAACATTGTAAGTCATAAAATATACATTACACAATGTGCGTGTATGTTTTTTATTAACTAAATCAATATTGATAAAAAATCTACTTTGAAAACGGCCAAATTTAACATTGGGTCAGAAGGCAAACCGTAAATCGGGGAAAACTCCGACATCCCTACTTTAAGTATGTCATTTCAGATAAATTTCAGTACATGGGTGATTTTGTTACCATGGTAACATGTATGCATATGGGTTGAAACCGGAATACTCAAAGAAAACAAACTTATCCTGTCTGGCGACCACGTACTACGGCGCGCCAAGTGGGACATGGCTCAATTTTGTCAACCAAATTCATTTTTGTGCCACAAAATTCAATTCTGTGTCACAAAATTCACTTTTGTGCCACAAAACTCAATTCTGTCTTACAAAATTGAATCCTTTATAACAAAAATGAATTTTGTATACGAAACGTATGCAGAATTGAATTTTGTGACACAGAATTGAATTTTGTGACACAGAATTGACAGAATTGAATTTTGTGACACAGAATTGAATTTTGAGACATAGAATTGAATTTTGTGATTTTTAGTGTTACAAAACTCAATTTTGTACACATAATTAACCTGTCCTGCATGGCGCCCCGTACTATCAGATATACATGTACTTACAACTTGAATATCGAACCCGGGGCGCATGTGTGCGCTCATTACTAATTATGGTGTTTTCGGCCGTCTCAGACAGAACCGTACACGCTGTACAAACCCAGTTCCGATTTTGGGATTTATTTATAGATTACACTGCATTACGCATTTTTATGAGTAACGCTAACTTTTATTTGAACGTGACAAGCCTTAATACAATATTGATTTTCGAAATAAGTAGACACATTCAGTAAATCTGCATTCATGTATTCATAACTTAATTGTTGTGTTACGTAGATCTACATATTGCATGATCATATTTATGAAAGGTCTTGGTTTACATATTTAATTCGTATTGTAAATTCTTTCTGCACTGTTTGTCGCAAATTTAAAACTCACGGAGAAATGAACATACGCAATATAAGATATCGACTTAGGTTTAAACGTGTTTACTGATGGTGGGCGGTTATTGCCGACGGCCGGTCAGACCCGGCCCCGCTCTACGTGAAAGTGTGCCCGCAACCGTTAATTTGCTTAAAGAAAATGTAAACAGTTGGCTCATTAACTGGGACACGTATTCTGGATAACATTGGCCACGGATAGAACTGGGCCTAGGTAATTCATTTGATTTACTGGTTCACCTGTCGAATATCAACATAAAATAAAATTTGGAAATTGTCAGAAAAATAATCGTATCACAGATACAAATTATGGTAGTTATAATTACGCGGCTCTGACACTCGGACACAAAGCGAAATTTGCGTGTACGAAAGAATCTCACACAGAATCGGAGGCCGTTCGGCGTGGATTATCCATATGGTTGGAGTTTATAATGTATATTGTCATGGTGCACGACTTTAGTTTGAGCTGGCGATCAGCTATCGGCCAAATATGACCGATAATCCACGTCGGACGGCCTCCGATTCTGTGTGAGATTCTTTCGTACACGCAAATTTCGCTTTGGATGTGGTATACAAAATGCGAATAACTGAATAAATACTGGAAACAGCGATTTGAAGTGAGTATATTCACACACCTAATACCTGTATCGATTGCCAGAGACAGAAGTCATACATTTAATCGATGTTTATTGTGTTTGTGCGAGCCGGAAAAGAGAGGGCTCTTTCTATAATAACCATATTGATTCTCACCTTTCTATAAGAGAAGATAGTACTGTATGAGACCAAGTGGGTGGGGTAATGGATTTGTTTGTGCAATGGTCAATTTCTTTGTGTCACAGATCCGAGTCTTCCACCTGTGGGTTTTCCCCTACGTTATTCCGCCCTGGAATACACACATTCTATATTTGAAGATTTAACGCGTCTAAATTCAAACGAGACGCTTGAAACAAAAATTAATGTCGCAATTTTGTGGTCGGTACAAATTTAGAGTGTAAGCCACTGACTGTATTATATAGTGTGCAGACATGAATTAAACATATAATACATGTACGTACGCCACGGTGCTTTTTAGCATGGCTTTGTTGGCCACTCATTTCTTTGTTTACAAAGGCGTTGAATGTACTTGTTAATTTCGTTTTCAAATTAATTATTCCCGACGAGAGGATATACATATACACGCACCAATACTATTATGCTTACTGCCGGTATTTTTATCAGAACATTTTGTAACAATTATACATCGCCAAATTTTCCCGACATTTATGTATATATGAGCCGCGCCATGCGAAAATCGGGCTTAATGACAAGATTTTCAGTTTTTACTTGTTTGCGTATTCTGAATTGTACATCTTTTAAAAGCCATATGCCGCCAACATTATCAATGCATCCCAATTATTTTTCATTTTAGAAGTATTTTTATGACGCGTGGTAAAAACTTATATGACGTTTTAGATCAATGACGTTGAAATTACGACGTTTTTATCAACGGCGTATGCAAGGGGTGTTGATAAAATACCCGGACAAGTCCTATAGATGTGTCATCTTTTATCGCATGTCAACCAAATTTGGATATCTCGTGGCCTTTCCAAGTGTTTCCCATTAGGCCAAGACAAAGTGTGAAAATAATGTTTATTGCAGTTGCTATTAATGTAACGTCATGTTTTGGATTGCGGCCCAAGTAACGTAATTCCGTATGAATAATTTTCAAATAAGGAATTGCTGCAAATGGAGTATTTGTTTGTAGATAGTGCACGTATGGGGCGCCATGCAGGACAGGTTAATTATGTGTACAAAATTGAGTTTTGTAACACTAAAAATCACAAAATTCAATTCTGTGTCACAAAATTCAATTCTTTGTCACAAAATTCAATTCTGTGTCACAAAATTCAATTGTGTCACAAAATTCAATTCTGTGTCACAAAATTCAATTCTGTGTCACAAAATTCAATTCTGTGTCACAAAATTCAATTCTGTCAATTCTCTGTCACACAATTCAATTCTGTGTCACAAAATTCAATTCTGTGTCACAAAATTCAATTCCGCATACGTTTCGTATACAAAATTCATTTTTGTTATAAAGGATTCAATTTTGTAAGACAGAATTGAGTTTTGTGAAGAAAATTCAGTTTTGTGGGACAGAATTCATTTTTGTCCACAAAAATTAGTTTGCGTAGGATAGTCTATGTCATCTCTACGTTGATTGGTTGAGATCGGTCTTAGTCTATTTTACTAGATGGTGGAGTACACTTGCAGGTTTAAATATTTCAATGCGAAAATATAA
The DNA here is from genome assembly GCA_029237695.1 of Conchocele bisecta. Taxonomy (NCBI): domain Eukaryota; kingdom Metazoa; phylum Mollusca; class Bivalvia; order Lucinida; family Thyasiridae; genus Conchocele; species Conchocele bisecta. The sequence goes on along the minus strand of CM055266.1, from coordinate 42,849,639 downwards.
CCCAATATATCAATATATACTTCTTTATGGACAGTTATTTTTGGTTATATTATGATTACAAATGAGTGGTCACACCATATAAGCATATATACTTTGAAGGATAAATAAGAAAAATATTCAGAATTTTCCCTCAATTATGTAAACAGGGTCAAACATAAAGTAGCCGGGACATAGCTAGACCTGAGAGCATGCCCATATATAGAGAATACCAGGCTAGTGTATTTGGATATCAAGTTTATCAGCAAGGCTAGGAAACGCGTAGGAATTCCGAGGCTTGCCGAGGAATTCCTACCGTTTCCGAGCCGAGCCTGATAAACTTGATATTAAAATACACTAGCCTGGTATTCTATTTATCAAGTAACGTTTTATGCTCGAAAATGACATTAGATGACGTCGTATTCTAACAGTAGATCTAACCTAGTAGAAACAAATGGTATTGGATCTGTGTCTACTAGTTGTGAAGTTACGTGTTCGCAACTATGTGTCTACATGCATTATTTACAGTATACACCATCTTAGTATCCATGGTATCTACACAAATACTACAAATGGTTTCCTCAAATGGCCCAATACACACATTCTGTTTATAAACACAGACAGCAGTCAGAACACAGGTCACAGCGCGTGTATTATTGATTTAACTGGGGCAGATGTACCTTGCGATACACAATAAATGACGTCAGTACTCGCGGGAGATCTACATGTACATGAATTATGTGTACAATTATAATGCAAATGAGTTTAAATACGAATGGGTTTGTCAACGTTTGACTGTTTGGAGATAGTTGAAGCAAAATGGCAGAATGAGAAATGAATCATCGGCAAAATGAGAAATTAATCATCGACATTGAATGTGTAGATCGGCGACCGTGACCCATTTCTCCAGTGCAGTTTCTGACCAATGGTAGTCATTCTTACATGCGTGTGCAGAATTGACAGAATTGAATTTTGTGACACAGAATTGAATTTTGTGACACAGAATTGAATTTTGTGACACAGAATTGCATTCTGAATTTTGTGACACAGAATTGCATTCTGAATTTTGTGACACAGAATTGAATTTTGTGACACAGAATTGAGTTCTGTGGCACAAAATTGAATTTTGTGACACAGAATTGAATTTTGTTACACAGAATTGAATTTTGTTACACAGAATTGAATTGCAGAATTGAATTTTGTTACACAGAATTGAATTTTGTGGCACAAAAGTGAATTTTGTGACACAGAATTTAGTTTTGTGGCACAAAAGTGAATTTTGTGACAGAATTGAATTTTGTGGCACAAAAATGAATTTTGTTGACAAAATTGAGCCATGTCCCACTTGGCGCGCCGTAGCACGTGTACATCTGCAGTAGGCGGCTTATAACATTAACTTTGTGACAAAACACGACGTCGGGCAGATTTGGTAGCGTGATACCTTATAATTGTTGCCAGGTGTCTTTCTTGATGATCGCATTACCATCGCCTGATTCATACATACATTATTATGCAGTCAAGTGATAAGCTGATGATTTGATATTACAAATTGTGCAAAAGCAAGTTTATGACCATCAAATTTCCAATTAATTTCAAGACTTTTCGAAATCTCCACCGACCTCACTGTGTGTTTTGTGCATTATGTATTGCTTATACACAAACAATGAAGGAGCTGCATTGAAATCACTGATTCTGAATCTATTAAAGAGATTTGGATGCATTTATTTTGCCAAATTCAATACAAACCCTGGATATATATGTCATTATATTATAAGGATCAGGGATTGTGGCCATGTGCCCTTTGTCACTTGTTACCAGGCGCGGATCCAGGATAGCGCTAGGGGGGTCCGGGGGGTCCGGGGTCCGGGGGGTCCGGGTCCGGGGGGTCCGGGGGGTCCGGGGGGGTCCAGGGGGGGGGGGGTCCGGGGGGTCCGGGGGGTTCCGGGGGGGCCCCTCCGGGGGGTCGGGGGCATTCCCCCCGGATTTTATTTAAAATCTACATCGCATTTCCTGCGTTCTGGCGCATTTTGGAGCAAAAAACGTGCCTTGTAGCTTGTAAAAAATCTTTACTCGGCGAATTTTAGGGGGGGGGGGGCGCGCGCCGAGTCCGCCCCCTGAATCCGCCCATGGTTACCCCACCCATCTTTAAACACTACAAACTGTAATGTACTATAACATGAGAACATGTTGAATATTTAACAAAGCTTACCGACACATGTTGATTAGTTGCAGAGGTTACTTTGAGGTTGAGATTCCCATTATTGTTCTCTGTTTTACATGTGTTCATTTCTGCCACAATGTGGAAATGACATATTCTGCACCGCATAATCCGATATTCAGTCTGTAAAAAATACTTTAATTGTTGTTACATGTTAGTTAAGACTTTATTAAACTTGTTGAATTGAATTCGCTCTCGTATTCTATTCTCAGCCAATATTTAGTTGATAGTGTACATCCTTGTTGGTGCGGAGCTACCAAACCCGATATCTGGATAATCATCCTGACAAAAACCAGACTGCAGGTGCAGTGTAAGCGAGGACTTCGCTGTTATGTAGCCAGTTAAATTATGCGTTCACCATTTTGAATCCATAAGGATAACCGACGAAAAAGAGTGACAATGTCAAATAACGACAGTTAGGCGACAATGCACAGCGCCTGAAGCATTTCTAAGTCATTAATGCTGCGAGGAACTCGTGCAAGTATCCTTGCTATAATATGTTGTCACGACACCATGGCCATAACGTCAAACATGTATTCACGTTCAGTGACGTCACAAGTACGTGTCGTCAAGACATGACGTCATAATATGTGTACTAAGGTGCAAGGCATCGCGTCTCATATTAGTGAAAGTTTCAGTAAGTTATAATTTTCCGTTTTCTGTTCACACTTAATGTTAACTGACACCAGTAAACGTAAATGGGAGGGCAAACTGTGAACTTTTACAGCGACGCTGCAAACGTCGTTTTTCCGACGTCGCTTACCGCTTTTCATGACGTCATTAAGCCTGGTTTTCGTATGGCGCGGCCCATATATTTTTTTTCAAATGGTAAACCTATTATCAAAAATTTAAAAATACACAGTAATGGATAATTTTGCATTACTATACATTCCACTTACTAAATAAATACGCATGCTGACTACCCGATAGATACCATCGGGCACTGAAGTCATTGATATGTGCAGCCATAGGCCTATCCAAATTCTAACCAAATTCAGGTCATTCATTTCTACAGAAAAAAAGTACATTTGTTTCAATCACAGATTGTTTCAATTTCAAACACCAGGAATGTCGTTTAGTTGTTTGTGTTTGGTCTTTGGTGAGTGACGTAATTTCTACATTAATAAATAACGTCACAATTAACTGTTACGTAAATAACGTCAATTAGATTCTGAACTAAATTCTCAAATAATTACAATGTATCTTTCTGACGGTACATGTATATGCATAATCTGTGATAGTTGGCGATAGTAGCAAATTACGAAGTCACATGTCGGCTAATTATAGATTTAACATTGATAGTGGTGCGTTTTGGGTTGTTCACTACATGTACATATCATAGTTTTATTCTGTTCAATGTTTGATCTTATACATACTATCGCTTGTAGATACATTTAGTGTAACTTATCAGCAAATACAGTTTACAGCAAGCACAGTCAATGAGTCTATGAACACGCATATCTACTGTATGCTGTTGTGTTGCATTGTACAAACGTCAGCGTTTCAATAACGTAATGTTCTCCATGACGTTACTTTTTTTCCTTGCGTGATTCACATGGTGCTACAAAAAGTGAGATAAAACAAAAACGATGGAACATATTTACATTTTCCTTTCAGCATATTGTTTTTGAAAGGTGTCCGCATCCAAAAAATGTAAAAAAGTGCAAATTGAAATTGTTGTAATTAAGGCTGGTTTTCACAGAGCGCGGCCCATATGTATCTCCTAATTAGGGGGATACTAACTCCTAATTAGGATATATTATCTCCTAATTAGGACTTACAAACTCCTATTTATGAGATAGTAACTCCTAATTAGGAGATAGCAAATCCTAATTAGGAGATATTATCTCCTAATTATGAGTTAGTATCTCCTAATTAGGAGTTATTATCTCCTAATTAGGAGATAGTTTCTCCTGATTAGGACTTGCTATCTCCTGAATAGGACTTAGTATATTCTAATTAGAACTGAATCAGATCGTTATATACATGTACAGCGAAGATTTGTTGAAGGTTTAAAAATGGTGATACGTTTAAGGTAGTAGGTCATACATAGATACAACCAGTTTCAATTATGATTGCTTCATAAAAGTGATATGATATATGAATATAACATATGTAAATATTGTCTTGTTACTGTATACTATATGGTACATTGAGTTGCCATCTCTGCCATCTTTATATGTTTAAGCCATCGTACAGTTTCACCACTTCGTGTGTTTGACACATACAGCAAATACTATGACAATAACCAAATACAATTTGGTGCAATACATAATAGACATATTTATATGACAACGGCAAACTATAAATATTATGCCAGCAAACTATGTAAAAGACGAGATATCTGAGCATTTCTCTAATCAATCTGAAAATAAATTTTGATGTGTAAACCTTTCAATCTGATGCACAGCCTATGTTAGTGTACTTACAGTACATGTTGCCCATAGGTAAAGCCATATTTACTCGCATAGTAGGTGAGTAGACACCATGGACAATACAATCAGGTAACTGTTTACATGCCACTGTATTTGATAGCTACTAAAAGAGTACAGTAGTGGGTTTATTCGGTATGTGTTGTGTGGTTTATCAGGTAAAAGTGATACACTGTGCGCTTTTCTGTGTTTGATGCTATCTATAATGATGGTTCTAGTTGTTAAAAACACAGGCACAACCCTGTCCAGAAAACAGACATATTTTACAGTTTGGCGTAATATAAAAGATAGGAGTCCGTTCTCCAGACTCTTCTACATGTGATTAGCTACATTATATCATAAGTTCAACTTCACATTTTGAGTTCTTTGTCAAACGGCAGAACAGGTGCAACCGGCTGATGGCTAAAACACGCAAAGATGGCCGACATGGTCACTTAATGTTTTGTATAAGAGACATTAACGATGCAGTATTCACATATATGTTATACAGACTCACATTTACGAAGCAATTATCTTTTAAACAGACGATCATGTATAGAACGTATCCTTAAGCCAACGAGAACATCGTTTTCTAATCAAACCAAACGAAACCGATGTGTAAACGATGTGTATATGATAGACAGTCGTTCGTTTGTGGAACCAGGAACACATTCGGGCTGTAGTATACATTAATTGTAATCAGAGTTGGTTTACGTACTGTCATTTTATTTTGATAGCACCATATTCTTTGTGATGCGTGATTTCATACGAATCTCATGACTTAAGTACTACACATGTAACATGAACATTAACGTATTCTCTCCTATATACATGTATAGGTACATATGAGACACACCATGAGTAGTATAGGAGAGTCAAAATGATACAAGTTTATATGGAAGCCACCCACCACGTGTGGTGGCTTCCACACGAAACTTGTTATCATTGTTGACTCTCCTATACTACTTGGATTGTCCCCCACTGTTCGGTTGATATGTATGAGAAGAATGGAACATATTTTTCATCAACCGCGAGACCATATATTTCCTAGAGCAAAAAAATAAAATAAAAAATAAATAAAAAAAGGTTTTAGGTCTAGCCGAGATTCGAACTCACAACCCACGTCTCCATAGAGTGGCGCCTTAGCCCACACGTCCACGAAGCGAAGGCTGTTACTAAATATAAACCTGAAGATGAAACACCAGGTAGTGTTGTGCAATAATCGATAAGGTGAAATACACCCTATTAAAGATAAGAAATCCATTGATTATACTCAGTATATATGACAATCTGTCATACATTTATTAAAAATAAAATAACAACTGACACCTTATTAAAGATAAGAAATCCATAAGTTATACTCAGTATATTACAACAATCTGTCAAAAATATCAACTGACACCCTATTAAAGATAAGAAATCCATAAGTTATACTCAGTATAAATACAACAATTTGTCAATCATTTATTAAAAATAAAATAACAACTGACACCCTATTAAAGATAAAAATATATTGGTTATACTCAGTATAATGCCTACCATAAAGCAAATGAGAGAGCAAGCTAAGAGTTGGGGAATTTCCCTAAGAGGTTTGAGACTCAAGAAAGATATAGCAGATAGGATAAGTGACGCACGAGCCGTCGTCTACGAGGAGAGGCTGCGACGTGCGGTTTCGACCGGACGACTGCCCGCTGACCCCGAAAAACGCTCCGAGAAATTTGAGAACGAGACGACAGCCAGTTTGCGTGCCACTGCTTACGCGCAGCGTGTAAAAGAAGATCCCAGCGCACGTAGAAGACCACTATGCAAGGCGTACTACAATACGATTTATCGAGGGTTGGTGGGGAGACCTCCTAAAAGGAGGAGAGATATCGCCAGAGCTTTGGTGGAGGAGGGTCCCAGGATTCTCGCCGAAGAAGCCGAAGTTAGGGAAACTGTTGATAGGGGTAGGAGGAAGATAGTATGGACTTTCGAGATGGGGGTAGATGGGGAGATCGCTAATCGCATAATGAATAATATTCGCCCAGAGATGACCACGGCATGTTATCTGAGGTATTCGTGTTCTTATCGTATTAGGAACATCGAGACCGACGAAACGATGATATATCACAAACAATCAAAGGGCAGTCCGTGGATAAACGAGATTTCCAAAGCGGAGAGTTGGATATCCGATAGAGAGAAAGGTCGAATGGACATCGACAAAGTTGATAGACCAAACACAAAATGGACCTTCGTTCGTTGGATATCGGTAGAGGTGAAGATGATCATCGATGCGCAACAACTTCTCATGGGAGCGGGAAAACTCCCAGACTGGTTAAGACAGAAAAAGGGAATGTATTCCGTCGACACGTACGACGACTACTTGTGTCTGGATGATATTAAGAAGGTAGAAGAGCGCTTCAAGCTGGGCATTCGCGTTTACGAGCCCACCGCCGACGGAGTGTGGTACCTAATGAAGTCTCCCGCAAACTACGACGAGGTTGGGGAGAAGATCATGAAGATAGGAATGTTTGGAGGTCACTCTTTCCTCATAACGAACCTCCGCAAGATGACGAACGAGTACGGGTGCTCCGGATGTCAACAACGGTTCACAATGTCGTGTAACATGCACAGGCACGCGACCACCTGCATGGGTGGGAAGACCGTGGTGACATGTCCAGGTAAGAGGGTAGAGAGACCGCAGTCGGCATACGAGAAGGCGTTCTATCCCAATGGGTCAGCGAGTGCGGTGTCGATTCAATGGTTGAGAAGAGAAGAGGAGAGGGTGGGAAAGCACATACATCACGCGAGATGCGGTCACGGCGGGGAGAGGTGGGTGGCCGGCGATCCGGTCGACGGCTACTGTCACGAAATCAAGACTGTGTTTCAGTTTCACGGATGTTACTGGCACGGGTGTCCGACGCATTGCATGAGAGGTAACGCGAGATCGCTGTACAAGAGGACGAAAATCCAAGACGCCAAGATAAGGAAGGCGGGTTACGAGCTGGTGGTGATGTGGGAGTGCGAGTGCGAGTGGTTGAATGAGGTGAATACCCACCATCCACAATCGCCGCGCGAGGAGGAGACGACTCTGTATCCTCACCAGATAGTCTACGACTTCGAGGCGTATCTCGACAAGTCGAAAACCACGCGACCCACCAAAGACCTGACCTTCGAGGTCCCTATATCGGTGTCGTTGGGGGATACGATGCACGAGGGGATCACCCACATATGCGAACGAGACCCCGATACTCTGGTCGAGAAGTTCGTGACCGAGCTGCAGAGGAGAGTTAAAGTCATCAGGGAGGGGGTTAGGAAGAAGTATCTGCCGACCGACATAGAGATGTTGTCGAAACCTCAGCGAGAGAAGATCGTCTCGTGGATCGACCAAGTCCCGGTGGTGGGGTTCAACTGAACCTCATCAAGCAGTACTTTGTCGAGAAGTTGGCGGCCACCGTGAATAAGGTGATGGTCGGAAAGAGAGCCAGCACGACGATGTTTCTGTTTACCCCAGGTAGGTAGTCGGGAGGAGAAGATGTGCAAGGCGGTGATGGGGTACGACGCCAATGCGCTGTATCTGTCTACCCTGTCGAAAGACATGCCGTGCCGGGAGGAGACGATATGGACGTGTGACGACCCGGAAAGACAGTCGTATATAGACCGTTTTGTTAGGGAGGTCAGGAGTGAAAAGTGGTTCGGATTTGCGGAGTTGGATATAGAGGTACCGGAAACGTTGAGAGACAAGTTCTCGGAAATGTCACCGCTGTTCGTTAATCGAGAAGTCGATGAGAACGAGGTTCCACAGCACATGAAGGACTACTTGGCCGGGACCGGGAGGAAATGGGTCGAAGGACAGAGAAAGCTCGTGGGGGCAATGTCCGCCAAGAAGATGATCATATACTCCCCACTGCTAAAGTGGTATCTGGAGCACGGTCTGATCGTCAAGGCGGTGCATAGGGTGATAGACTACACGCCCGGCAAACCGTTTCAATGGTTCGTGGAAGAGGTCACCGCTGCCAGACGGACGGGGGACGTCGACAAGAGCAAAGCGGTGTTGGCGGAGATATTCAAACTGGTTGGCAACGCGTGTTGTGGCAAGCTGATAGAGGCACAAGAGAGACACATGAACACCACATATACGAAGGATGAGAAGACTGTCGACCGGGCACTGAGGTCGGCGTGGTTCGAAGACCTGGAGGAGGTTGGGGAGACTTACGAGTTATTGAGCAGGAAGACTCGAGTGGTGATCAACATACCGTTTCAGTGTGGCATAGCGGTCTACCAGTTGGCCAAGCTCCGGATGCTCGAGTTCTACTACGACTTCTTGGACAAGTACGTGGATCGCGGATATTTCGAACTGATACAGATGGACACTGACAGCATGCACTTTCGGAGAAGACGCTGGCGAAGGTGGTGAGAAAGAAGATGAAGAGAAAGTTCAATAAGGAAAAGGCCGAGTGGTTGGCGTGGGACGCGTGGAGCAACAGAACTCAGGGACTGTTCAAGCTAGAATTCGAGGGAGATAGAGCCATCGCTCTGTGTAGCAAGTGTTACTACGTGAGAGGTGACGGAAAATCTAAGCACTCGGCCAAGGGGATGTCGAGGAGATCTAACGATCTGACTTGGGGAAGATACAAGAGTGCTCTCGAAGGGGGTAGGGATATGGCGGAGAACAGGGGATTCCGAATGGTTAACGGGGTGATGAAGACGTACAAGCAGGAGAAGTTGGGGTTGTCGGCGTACTACGACAAGAGGAGAGTGATGGAAGACGGGTTACACACCGAGCCTATAGGATAGGTAAAAAAAAAGAACTCTGAAAAAGGAGACAATACTAAAGACTCTGACGATCCGGGGGTAGCTGGGTATCAGAAGGCACAATGAGAAGCTCTTCGCGAACAAACCCTCGCCATCAGCCAAATAGTAGAGCACGGGCTCATCGGGTTTGGTAATAGAGCGATCCAGATGATATACATTGAGAGACCACACGGGATCAGTCGCGCGGCGGCGGCCACCCTCGAGCTCTCCCGGTTGATAGAGGTACCGGACGCCAACATCAGATGGAAGTCGTTGCTCCTCTAAACCAACGGGTCGCCCGCGCGAGACGGCAGATGGCTTGCTCGTCACATTTTTGGACTTGATGGCATCTACAGGCTTCTTACCTATCAATCTGGTCGATCGCGAATGAGGGTCTACAAATTCTTTGGCATATTGGTGTCCGAACAGCCTCTCAGCCAGGGTTCGATTGAACCGCTCCACGATCCCCTGGTCCCGGTGGATGTCGACGCGGCCGCGTCTGATAGACAATAGATGAGAGACCGCGCCCATGAACTCGCGGCCGGGATCGACCTGGAGAAGATTCGGCCATTTGAGAGGACTCCTCTTATATATTCGGGAAAGAGCCTCGGCCACCTCCTTAGACTCTTTAGTGGACAACGGCTCAGCCCCCTTATAACGACTCGCTACGTCAACGATTGTCAGTGCGTACTTGTACGTCTTGCGACCGACGTGATCGTGAGGGAGAAACAGGAGATCCGCTTGGTGAACTTGGTTCGACACCGTCACGTCGAATTTCGGGCGCGGAATATTGTGAGGCGCGGGTAAATATATCTGCCAGATGGCCTGCTTCTTAAGCCATTCCTTGACAGCGTTTTCTGAAACCTTGGTCGCCGCCGCGAGGTTCTTGATGGCCGCGAGTCCCTTCCAGAAGCCGCGGGGACTGTAGTACGTGTTCGCCAGCTTGCGCGCTAAGCCAACCGAGGGTTTGGTATCAAGTTTGTGCATGTTCATCGTATGTGATGTATTCTAATATATCGGACAATCTCCAACATGCCCTCGCCAGATCGTCCGGTAACTGCGTCGTTAATAATAAACCTTTGTTGGAAGTACAATTGCGATTGGGGGTTAAGTTCTGAAGAAACTTGGGAAAATCTAACTCGGAGGAATCTAATTCGGAGGAATCTAACATCCGCTTTGCGAAAAGGGTGGCCGCTTTTTCATCCTCCCGCCACGTCTCGAGAGAATCTCGGGCCAGACGAATCATACACTTTGCACCAGCTATACGGTGTTTAGGGGCAGTGTAGCCTACATCAATCATAGCAAAATAAAGTTCGTCAACTGACATCGTTCTATATATATATCTATAAAGAAAAAATTATTTTAAAATAATTATAAAATTAATTAATTTAAAATCTCGATTGGATATAGTAGCCGACGAGACCCACCACACCCATTCCCACGACGATGAACGCCATCTCGCGGTCTTTTTGGGGCTCGGACGGTACATAGAAATCTGAAAGTTGTGGCTCGCGATCCAGTAGCTCGAGAATTTTCTGTGGATATGCCGGCGCGTACTCGCGGTTGGCTTCTTCAACGTTCTGGAAAGTTTGCGCGGCTTGATTCTCGAGGCGAAGCTCTTCGTTGACCCAGTCCAGATGGGCGGTTCGTTTTTTCGACCACGCTTCCTTTGCGCTATTGAGTTGTTCTACAGCTAAATCGTGAAGCTTGCGCTCCTCATCCACGTCCGATTTTCCTATTTTCGAGAATAGAAAGTTGCTACCGCCGAATGCCAATGCGTTTAAAAGTGCACCACCTATCATTATTCCGATCGAAGCCATTTTATTTCCATATATTAACGGGTATAATTCCAACTTTAATTAGATAATCTCGGGTCCAAACTGCGGCCGCTACATCTAAGATCGCGAGCCCTACGTCTCTCACAGTAAAGTCCAATTTGGGAGCGGACCCTCCTAAGACCATCTTTCCTAGTCGAGCATACCCGATACTTAAACCTGATATCACCACGGCGTGATAAAGCGCATTCACTATCATTTTACCATCTTGTTCAGCCATTGTTGATAATTATAAGTATTGCATATAAAAGGGATCGCGATCAATGTTTAAATGGGGCGCATCCAATTGCGATTGGTGTTTCGAAACTTTCTTGGTTGTTTTTTCGATGAGGATTGGTGTAATAGGGGGTATTTCCACACACACAGGGCACCAACAACCGCCAGACCACCACCAACAACCCAATTCCAATTCGTGAATTGGGGGTGTTGTGGTTCAATCGGGGATTGCTGCCTCTTCTGTTCCAATCCAATCGCGATTGGGGGAGAAACAGATGTCATCGGGTGTTTTGCTGTCTCCGTCCCCGATTGCAACGACTGTTTGGCCTCTCGAAGCTCGGCTAGTATTTTATCTTGTTTAACTTTTCGGGTGGCAGCCGCCGCCCGCCCAGCTGCCTGTCTTTTTGTGTTTTTATGTCGTACAACCCCCATCAATTCACGAATTGGAGTTGGAGGATCAATCGGAGTTGAGGGAAGTGCTGCAATCGGGTTCAACTCCGATTTCGATTGGGTTGGAGAAATAGGGGATTGTGGTTCCGTCACTCTCGCAGGTGTGTCTTGTGTCATCATTTTCTGAGCTTATAGTTCGTGGGCATATATTTCCACATTGACAGTGTTTACCCGTGGTCAACGCGGTTGTCAGCGGAGCTAAGTACATTCCAAACTTGTGATAAATTGAGCAGCAGGCTGTTCTAAGAGTGTGTCCTATAAAAGGGTCAGTCTCTAAATCGCGAATCAATCCCGCGGTGTTTGGTATAGGAAGAAGTATACTAACGGCGGTTGCGTACAAATGAATAGCCGCTGATCCGAGAGTTTTTGTCATCTCCGCAATCGCGCATACATTTTATCGATCTCCGCATCTGACATCTTATCCACCTGACAAACTGAGAGACGCCTACCGAGATAATGCTCCGATTGTCCCCCAGCAACCAGCGCAGCTAGCCGCTCGCGTCGAGCCGCGTTTTCATTCGTATCGGCGCCAATCGCGATTGGAGTTGCACTCAACCCAATCGAAATTGGAGTTGAACCCGATTGCTCTGTCGGAGTTGATGTTTCATTATCTTTCAGGAAAGATACCGTGTCGGCAATCGGAATTGAGGTTTCTTCCACTAGCTGATCGAGAATTTTGTCGCAGTTCATTATTGCTAATTTTCTTATTAATTAATTTAACTATTCTTGCAAGTCTCATAACTTTAACATATTGCCAAGCGCACCACCCGATACTTATGGTCACCGTTATGCTCGCAACAAAGCTCGCAGCGGAGCACCAAATTGTTAACATTGTTAACCATTGGTCAGCATTTGTTCAACATTTGTTAAGCATTTGTTCAGCATTGTTCAGCAATTGCTAAGCATTTACTCAGCAGTTACTAACGAACGTTAAGTAATTGCTAATGTTCTTAAAATTAATTAATTGATAACTTTATAAGCAGTTGGTTGATCAGTCTTTAGCAGAAGCTTGGCGTGCTTAGTTTCCGAAAGCATCTGTCGAACCTCCAGGCGCTCCTCGCGCGTTGGTATAACGTCATTTTCTCGAAGACAGTCATCGAATGAGTCTCGGTCCTTGCAGTGAAAGAGGGCGACCCATTTCGTTTGCTTGCGCAGATCCTTGAGGACGGCGTTGTACTTTTGAGTGGAGATCCATACGCTTTGCCTAGCATGGCGGAAAAGAAAATGCGAGCTCGGAGAGCATGTCCTTCTTTTTGGTCATCGCCGCCTTGGCCGAGCAATCGTCAATCACGTATAGGGTGGGCTCACCCTGGAATCTTTGGTATAAACCACTCAACCAATCGTGAAGCCTATCACCGGGGTCAATAACGTATACCTCAGGGTCGGTCCATATCCACTGGCTCCGCTGATAAGTATCGTTGTGCCACACAGTGGGACACAGGATCACAATGTGACGAAAGGCATCGCGGTAGGACCCCTCGAGCAAGTCGAGGATGAAAACCGTTTTTCCTTTTCCACATCCTGTCTGCCCACATATTATGACAGAGTGGGCATCTCCAATCGTGAATTGGTATTGATTGCTAATTTTCTTAATTTTTTCAAAATTATTAATTAAATCAGTAGAGTGCTGAGACGTATCGACCATCTTCGATGTTGAGTTGTGCGTCTGTAATTATATATAAGTACACGTTCAATGGCCCATTTCCATCCGCCTCTCTGGTTATCTGGATCGTCACACCATCACTAGCGTTCTCAACTTGGCGTCCGCTGCCGTGTATTTGGTCGTCGTCGCTGGCTCGCATGTCTAGCCATAGCGCGTATTTGGTATTCATGAACTCCGCAAGGGAGACGGCCGAGAGCTGCAGGTCTTTGACAACCGCGGCAACCTCCGGAGCGCGCTTAGAACCGGCAGCAAACTGCTTTCTTACTTCGTCCCACTGCTGGTGCGCGCGAAGACCAGCACTGTAGAGTTGATTGGGTACTCCCTCGATCGTCACCTCTACCTTTGTGATGTTGGGGTTATAGAATTTGTCGGTTTTTCTAGCCCCGAACGCGAACCGAGCATCCTCGAACAACATCAGTATACCTTTCATCGAGCGGGCGGGTACGTTGATGTTAATATTCCACAATGTGTCGCTTTTGTCTCTCGCCATCTTGCGGTGGTGAAGAACTCGGTCGTAAAGTATAGCAACGCGCCCGGCATACTGGGATCTGATTAATCGCGCGAGTTCGGGCATCGTGACCATGTCGTACTCCAGCGAAACATTATCGATCCTATACGTCGATAACATGTCGGTGGCTATGAAAACTCGGCCGTAGTCGTTGAACGTTAGTTCGCATTCGAGGCGGTCAGCCAAAGCACTCTGATAGTAGGGCATGCGACTCTCCAGCAACTCAAAGTCGAGCGGGATGTAGAAGCGGTTGCTGTAAGCGCCCGTGACCGCGTTGTCGCTCGCGTTGTTATCTGCCTTGTTACCAGCCCCGATTCTAAGTTTGGTTACGTTCTTATTTTTGCTGGTGTCAATACCCTGATAGACCACGTTTTCGCGCTCTTGCGCCGTCTTCCACAGGTCCTGATAACAATGGTAGACGTCGCTGTCATCGATCGACATCACCTCATTACCAGAAATCTTTATCATGGTCTTCTTGACGATGGCGCGACCCAGGTTCTGAACGACGGTTCGGTCCGCGTCCGTCGACGTCAGCGAAATAGTGAAAGCGAGGCGAACAGTACCCGGCACAATGACGTCGCTAGCTCCGAGGTTGGGGAAGCGGACTAAGAGCTGTTGGTTCTGGTCGATCGTCGATGGGTTGTTCGTAATAACGACACTCTGTTTCACGCCTTTTGCCCCGAGTGGCTCACGCAGTCTGCGGTATGGATTGAGTTTGCGACCGTATTGACTCGAAGACATAATTTAGTGAAACTATTAAACTCGTATGGTTTTGTCTTTAATACATAATTAATTTTCAGAAAATTATAAAGATGACTGATTTTAACATGGACGAATACGATCTCACTACGGGCGACCGAGACGATTACCTCGATGATGACCTCGGCCAAGACGAAACGCCCTTCATAGACGCGATTGGGAATCCACCTCCAATCCAATCTCAATCGGGGGAAATAGGGGGCGCTACCAACACCGTTAGTCTAAGTCAGGAATTATTCGAGGCCGCTGTAGACGACTACTACAACAGTTTGGCAGAAAAAAGTGTGGTCCCATCTGTCGGTCGCGAATACTCCAAGTTCGAATTGGATCTGCGTGGTAGGTTGCGACTAAAAGCATCAAATATCGAGCTCGTCAACATAAGGACCGGAAAACCCCTATCGCTGAACACCATTGCTGGAAGCCGGGGCGGTGGCCAAATCATAAAGAACGAACTAGGATTCGTAGATTGGGCGCGTGGTAAAACAATTATGCCGGCCCTACAGTCTACCGACGAAACGATGGCGAAGATGGCCGCCGCGATAGAAACGTTCGAGCTCAGCAAGGTCCCTCAAGTAGCCACCGACGCTATTCGCACAATGGAGTTCAACGAAAGCGAGATAGACGGAATACGCAGGACGATGAATGACCTACCGTTACCTCTTCGCGAACTCCGGGGACTCGATAAGGCTATGCAAACAGTCCGGGGCGAATTGGTCCATAACCTCGCCAAACTCACGGCGCTAGATGAACATATAACGATAGAGAAAGGAAACTGGAGGAAGCCCGTGGCGATAGAGAATCTACCGAGCAGATCACCGAACGCCTGCGGTCGTTGCGGGACGAAAGAAAAGCTCGCTTGCAGGCTGCATCAGCTTGCCGTGAGGCTCTCCGCACACAAATAAGTCTGATCCGCGAAACAATCTCGAGGGTCCTGCACGAGGAGACGACACTCGGTGAGCGTCTTCGCACTCTGTTCAGAAAATATGGCATCACGATAGCAAGCATCTTCACGGCTATCGGCATGACTATATCGACCATAGTTCTAGCTTTCACTGTGGTGTGCGGAGCCACCCACCCCCCGCGCCACACCCACACCACCACCCGCGCCATCCGGTGGAGCCAAGGAGTGGGTAAAAAAACAACTAAAAGCCCTCGCCAGTATCGCCGAAAAGGCGGCTGCCGCACTACCTGGACTGATCGGACGTATCGTTTCTTACTTGCTATCTATATTAGCAAAAACGGCCGGATGGCTCGCCAAAAATACTTGGGCTTTAATCGTGGCAATCGCCGGTCTCCTACTTTTACTCTCTCGAGAGTTCCTAAAACCAAAGCGCGAGTAGTCCGATCGCCCACGAGGGCAACGACGAGCCCTAATTTCTCCTCCTCGTGTGTGTGCTTCCAATCTCGATTGGTGTTTCCGCTTTCCTGTTCCAATCCAAACGCGTTCGTCCAATCGAGATTGGGGTTTGAGGGAAGATAGGGGAACTCAATTCGTGAATTGGGGGTCCTATTGCAGTGGGTGGAACAGCGGCGGAACTCGGTGAAACACGGGGTTCAAATGAACTTGATGGGGGTTTTATGAAATCTTTTTCAAATAAATTTATTGAATTTCCACCTCCGCTCCCGACCGTCTTGGGGGGAAGTTTGATGATATCCGCGTTTCACACGTTCCCGTTGTGGCCGATTCTTCTATTGACGGTGGCGATTACGATCTGATTATTGTAACCGTCAATCGGGTCGTCTCGTAGTATCATATTGCTCGGCGCCATATAAAGACCTATTCCAAATACGTAGTCTTACTGGGGTGCTGGCATTCTGCAAAACTCTTGATTAATTCTGGATCGTTCCTTCTCCAGGTCCACCCTAGCTGAGATGGCGTCCTCTACAAGTGCCAAGAATTGTTTTTGTGCGTCAAACGCCGTTCCGACTCTTATTATAGAACTGCGAGTTTGCTTCTGTGCGCCGAGGATGGCCCAGACATATGTGCGAATGGAGTCGTTGATGCGGGTAACACCGGCCTGAGTAAATCCAGTGCTTTTATCTAACATAAATGATCCCCACGCGGTATTTACCCCTGCAGGTTGTTGAATGAAATCAACGTGGGCCGATTTGAAAGACCATGGTACTGGTGGCACGAAGTCGGTATTCTTTGGTTTTATTGGTGGTGGTGGATCCTTTGGGTGCTTCACAAACCCCATACCCGTTATGTAAACGTCACCTAAACCGAAAGTGTACCAGAATTATTTCTGTCTCCAGTCCGCGTCTTTTGAAACGTTCAATTCGTTACAGTCTTTCAAACGTCATACGGTCGTATGCGTTGGAAATGGGATTCCAGGCGTCGTCTTGAGGTAGTGGAATACCTAGTTCTTTGAGAATCCTCCTAATAGTATAATACGTGTGAAAGTTGTAAACGGCCCTCAAGAAGGGATCCTCCGCGGCCAGATGGTCCTGAGAGGAAACCCCGCATCCGGCTGTTGCGCACCATACGGCGAAGTTGAGCTCATTCTGCCAAAACTGCATCGGTGTTGCTTTCCACCCGTTCACGGCCTCCATGGTAGTAATCTTGGGCAGCCTATATTGTTCAAAGATGTTAGGAAAATTGGTGGCAAAGCCACTGTCCGGTCTAACTGTTACAGTTGGGTGTACAAGGGGATTAACAACGTCTTTTTGTGTGTATTTACCTCCGACCGCGTACTTTGCATTATAATTAAAGCTAAATGCTTTGGTATCCATTGAAAGATATTATTATGTTTGCTACTATCACTAATGTTCAAAACAGTTGTGAACTTCAAAAGTTAATCGACAGCTGCTGCGGACAACGCCGGGTAGGCCTTAGATCAATCACCTTCACGGTAGGCTGGCGAAACATCGAAGGGCATGAGTATTTCGGTTACAGGGATTACGAAGCGGACAAGAGCACATGGGTAGATTTCTTAGTACCTCCTGGCCTTTGGAATTCCACACAGTTACAAAATTTTGTCGCGTCGAAGCTTGGTGATAGACACATTATCACAATCTCGAAATACACAGGGCTCACTACAGTGATCGTTTATAAAGATTTAAGGATGACACATGGGTTGATGTCATTGTTAGGATTTGACACAACGCACCCTAACTATATTAATAGACATTTAGCTCCGGGCGAGCACATCGGTGGAACCACAGTAAACTTCGCCGTCACGAAAACTCTCGGGGTGCACCTGGATAGGGTGAACACATCGTACAACATGGTAGACGGCGCTCCCAACACATTACTGAAAACCGTGCCCGCCAGCGACTGTTTCTATGGCGAGATCCTGACCTTAGACTTCCCTCACCCCGAGATGAAAGTTTTGGAATCGGGACACATCCACGAGTTGAAGATTTCTATTCTTGATGATAAAGGGCGAGAGTTGAAGAACGATTACCCGATTTCGGTCGTCCTAGAAATTTCAAATTAATTAAATAATTTTAAGAAAATTATAATTAAACGCATGTTCGTAATATATATTATCAACATTATTGAAAATGAGTATATTCGGACCAGGTAGTTCTTCCGATTGTATGACAAATATAAATTCAAAGAATTTGGAACCCACAGAAGGGGGATTCATCCCGACAGAGAGCGACTTTTTAACTACCCACAAAACAAAGGCCTTGATCAATTAGAACTATATCGGTGGCCACGGACGAGATTCACAAGTCTACTATCACAACTTAGAGAATATGCCCTGCCCTGTCTGTGAATACACAAAGTCGTGAAGAAACGCATACGGAACTAAACGAACTAGGTGAAAAAATAACAACATTTCGGGAAGAGGCCCGGTTGAGGATTGAGGGAGTCCGAATGGATGTTGAGAAAGCCCAAGAAGACCACCAGGCGGACCTTACGGATGTGTATGGGATGTTGCACTCAGAGGACTCTCTCATCAGAGAAGCGGCATTTACCGAACTAGACGGGAAAATAACCAAATTTCGAAGAGAGGCCAGGTTGGGTATTGATAAAGTCCGAGAAGACCACCAGGCGGACCTTACGGAGGCTTATGATGCGTTGCGCTTAAAGGACTCTCTCATCAGAGAAGCGGCACTTACTGAACTAGACGGGAAAATAACCAAATTTCGAAAAGAGACCCGGTTGGGTATTGATAAAGTCCGAGAAGACCACCAGGTGGACCTTACGGAGGCTTATGATGCATTGCGCTTAGAGGACTCTCTCAGCAGAGAAGCGACACTTACTGAACTAGACGGAAAATAACCGAATTTCGGAAAGAGACCCGGTTGGGGGTTGAGGGGGTCCGAGAAGACCACAAGGCGGCCCTTATGGAGGCTTATGGGGTGTTGCACTCAGAGGACTCTCTCATCCGAGAAGCGGCACTTATTGAACTAGACGGAAAAATAACCGAATTTCGAAAGGAAGCCCGGTTGGGGGTTGAGGGGGTCCGAACGGGTATTGATAAAGTCCGAGAAGACCACAAGGCGGCCCTTGCAGAGGCTTATGGGGTGTTGCGCTTAGAGGACTCTCTCATCAGAGAAGCGGCGGTTGCTGAACTAGACGGAAAAATAACTGAATTTCAAAAAGAGGCCCGGTTGGGTGTTGAAAAAGCCCTATAAGACCACCAGGCGACCATTACGGAGGCTTATGGGGTGTTGCGCTCAGAGGATTCTCTCATCAGAGAAGCGGCACTTACTGAACTACACGGGAAAATAACCGAAGTTTCCGATAAACTGAAACATGTTCGTAGAGCCGCGACCAAAGCGCTTGAGGAGGCCTCTGAAAATATTTGTGCTGAGGCCCATACCTCTATCGGGGGGCTTGCCGGATTGTTGAAAACAATGAAAACGCAAAAACGTGTCGTAGCAGTTTGGGCTGAGAAGCGGGGCCCATTGGTTGAGGGGCTATCTGAATATTCGTTCGGTGCCAAAGCGAGTAATACATATGGGGGATACGCCATGACAGCTCCAGGTACACTTCTCCGAATGGCGGTCTGCTCGGTTAATGCTAATGGTAAACCTGTGGGCGCGGTCATAATAAATTTCGTACTGAATGGGAAAGAACAGGCAATTGGAGTCACTAAACTCGCTGGAGATAGTTCGTCGGTGGTTTTGTTCGCCGGTGATGATCTAATTAGACTTTCCGAAGGTAGTGTAACTTTGTTACGAAAATCGCTGACCCAGCGAGTTCTTCCACTATTGTCTCATTGTTAATTGAACTTAATTTGTAAAATACTAATATATTGAAAATCATGAACGAATCACCGCTTCCAATTGTCAATACCAATCCACCAACACTGTATCCAATTGTCAATACCTCTCCATCAACACTGTATCCAATTAACGAAAGAAGTTCAGATTTTAGGTTGAATAATATCGTCGCTATGCAGGATATTTTAGTTAGAGAATATAGAAATAGAAAAAGAAACGCTAAAAATATAAGCGTGCGGCGAATATAGCTGAAGCCTCTAGTACGGTTCTGGCAAGTTTATCTGTAATGAGTGGTGCGGGTACTGCTGCAACGCTATCTACAATTGTAACGGTTCCACTTGCAGGGGTTTTGAGTAGAATTAACGTTTTATCTGGAATACTTTGTATGGTAATTAGGGCGTCGGGTGGAAAACTCGAGAAAAAATGTAGAAAACATGATAGAATATCCGTTCTCGCCAGGTCTAAGAAAAATAACATCGACATTATAGTGTCCAAAGCGTTGGCCGATAATAAAATATCAAATTTAGAGTTTGAATTCGTTGTGAAAGAAATGGGGAGATATGAAAAATTAAAAAATGATATTAGAATCAAAGCGCGCTCCACCATGCCCAAGATTGAGAGTACTGATTGGGATAAATTTAGGGTAAAACTTGGAAATAAAGTCGGAGGAAATGTTACAGCACCAACATAATTAATTAATTAATATAATAATTTATTAATTAATAATAATAAACAATTTAAATAAAACAAAAAAGATTTAGGTCCTGCCGAGGCTCGAACCCGCGCCAGCAAAACACTTCTGGGTCCACCCCGCTAAGCCTCCGCTTACATCTCTTCTCTTCTCTTCTCTTTTTTTGACTTAGCGAGGTGTGTCACGCTCACATCCCCTCCACCCCATCATTGGACCGATACCGCGGACCCCTCCTCTTCATTACCTCCATCCGCTATAATGTTTAGAGCGGCCAGAGTGAAGTACATGTGGCGAAACCTATCTCACTGTTGAGATATTATTGCCGGCGTCCCGACACTTAACTGTGTTTATTTCTCGTATATAAACCTAACTTTGTTGGTGGAAATATTATATTAATTAATAAATTAATCAATATGTTTTCTATATAATAGGGGGTGTTCCGCTTTAAATTATAAATAATTTTATAATTTTTATTAAAATTAATTAATTAAATAACGAACCATCCTGGAAATTCGTGAACTATATAACCCTCACTAAGTGTTTATAAACTGTGTACACACCACCTGTGTAAATTGATAGCCCGTTTACATACCATCGATAAGGCTATAAATAACCGTGTGTGTACCATCTGTTTACCTCGGCTATAACTATACACATGTTCATAACCCGTGTAATTGAAACATTGTCGTCTGCTTGGTGTTGTGATTACAACATAAATTAATTAGTAGTGTTGTTTCTGCTAGTTTCATATCCGATACGCATTATCCGTCTTAATGTTTGTATTTGCCTCTTGTATAGTTCGCATAATTGTCGGTATAATATTGTAAATGCAACGTTTTTATCGGAGCGTAATAAATTACGCTGATATTTCATGTATTCAATATCGCCTAGTGTTTTCAATTTATAGAATTTATATATAGGACTATAACCCCCGTATTCTTCGTAAACTTCTTCGACACAGCCATTAAAAACTTTCAATTCCCATTGTATTTTATTATCCATTTTCTCTAATAATATTTGTAGTGTGTTTTCTGTTCAATTTTATAAAAGTAGTTTGATCCTTGTACCCACGACATATCAAAACTACACATCAGATCGGTTCTATCTTTCTAACTGACTTTCCGATTTGAATTATTACTAAACGATAATACTTGCGAGCACGTAATCCCTTGTTAACCATTCGATGAGTAGCCTGAGTGCCACCGCATGGTGGACATAGCAGTGACTCGGCTTTGGTCCCTACCCCACAATGCCGACATGGGCGAGGCGAAACGGGACCTCTTCGCATCCATGCACGGTGATGTTTGCAATATTCGTAAATACCGGTACGAAAACATCTCTCGTGACTACCTGTCTTCAACCACGCACAATTAACTAGAACCATTGTGTGATTATATGTACTGACTATAACATAGGGATTTCTTATCTTTAATAGGGTGTATTTTACCTTATCGATTATTGCACAACACTACCTGGTGTTTTATCTTCAGGTTTATATTTATTAACAGCCTTCGTGGTCGTGTGGTCTAAGGAGCCACTCTATGGAGACGTGGGTTGTGAGTTCTAATCTCGGCTAGACCTGAACTTTTTTTTATTTTTTATTTTATTTTTGCTCTAGGAAATATATGGTCTCGCGGTTGATGAAAAATATGTTCCATTCTTCTCATACATACCCACCGAACAGTGGGGGGAAATCCAAGTAGTATAGGAGAGTCAAAATGATAACAAGTTTCGGGTGGGAGCCACCACACGTGGTGGGTGGCTTCCATATAAACTTGTATCATTTTGACTCTCCTATACTACTCCATGTGATTTTGTACCTTCGGACATCTGCGTAATTTCATGAAATACGTCTATGAAATTTATAATCCGTAAATGGCGTCAACAATTGACAAAATTTAATATAATTCCGCGTGTACTCTCAATTTTATATTATATATATTACTTGTTAGAAACATGACGGGTGTTTGATTTGCGTAGTGGCGATCAGTGCAGATACTGAGCAGACTGTGCGGATGCACATACTGATCTTGACATGCACTGTTCGCAAAACACATAAACCCCATTTCTCCAGTCACAGCCTCATATTAGTCAAGACTCAGATCAGCCTGCGCATTCGGGCAGTCTGATTAAGACATGCACTTTTCGCAAATCAGCACAGTTGAAAAATAATTAACAGTCAGTATACTGACTGCGTGGATGTGCATCCAAGTGAATTGTCAATCCCAACTTAGGTGTGCCGTATCGGTGTACAAGTACAGTGTATCTCCATGCCCGCTTCAGGGTGAGTCTCATGACAGTGGTATCCCAGATGTCCATCTTCAATCGCAGGGATTGTCAATACAGCTTGCTATAATGATATTTAACCCTAGCCATGCTGAATGGAATTTTGCCGTCTGCGGTCGCTCATTGCGCTAAATATATAACCTTCCTAACAAAATATTTATTATGAAACACGACAGTTAATATTTTATAAAATCACAAACTGTTTTTAAAAATATACCTGTAGCTGAAAAAAAATGTAGCTGGCCAAAAATGTGAGTGACACGTTCATAATGCACCGCTCGCTTTGGAACTCTCTCACGTGGCGTAGCTAGAATCATGAAGCATGAAGTACGTTTGTTGGTCGACAATTACTCATTTGCATAAAACATGAGAGGTCCCAAAAACCGTACAAGGACTATATCCAAGCAAGTATGCTTGGATAAAAATGGAAGATAAAAGTTAAACAGCAGACGACTATGTATTCAACGATGTAACAAATACTTAAAATACCCAAAAGGTGACGTAGAATGTTTTTTTTTATTAATTCGTTCCCACGAAATATCAATTCGTTCCCTCAATTTAACAATTCGTTCCCTCATTTTAGCAATTCTTTCGCACGAAAAAACAGTTCGTTCCCACGGGAAGGAATTGTTAATTCGTGGGAACGAATTGTTATATCGTTGGAACGAATTGTTAATTCGAGGGAACGAATTGTTAAATTGTTAATTCGAGAGCCTCAGAACTAATTGTTAAATTGAGGGAACGAATTGTTATTTCATGGGAACGAATGATTAAAAACAATCCATGCCCCCTGTGGGGCTCTGTACAATATATTTCAATAATATGGTAATTGTAATACAGTCTATATACCCGTGTATTCGTATTTACTTTACCATCGTGTTGCGCTTGGTTGCAATATGAAATGCAATATGTTTGACACACCTTCGTGCAATATTTAGTCGACATGGCGTACTCGCGGCATGTCCAATATAAATGTTGGATCTATTCTATATAGTTACCTGGATGTTGATTGTGGATATAAGTTAGACAAATATTAGTCTGCATATACTTGTGGTTGCATTTAATAAGGCTGGATACTGGTTGAAGGCTTAGATTCTCTGTGACACCAAACGAGCATGTGGACTGATTAAACAGGTGCGTAGTTGAGTGTGGTCGTGACTGTAGACATTAGGCTTACGACATTTATGGCATGTCTACTTCATGATCTGTGATTATGGCAGGAGTAATGTGTGCATTGTTCGCATTTGTTTCTGTCCAGTTGTTGGATTAGGCTGACATGTTCCTGTAAGTCTAGCTCTTGATCTATGATTTTGGCTGGGGAATGCAGGGGCGGATTCGGGGGGGGGGGGGGCTGACCCTGCGCGCGCGCCCCACCCCACCCCCACCCCTAAAATTCGCCGAGTAAATATTGTTTACAAGTTACAAGGCCTGTTTCATGCCAAGTGCCATGTATTCCATGCATTTTTCGGTCTTTTTCTTATTGTTTCAAAATGTAAACGTTTTCAATCAAAAATAATGTCTAAACATACTGTGACAGTGTCAATATGTTTGCTCCAAAATGCGCCAGAACGCAAGAAATGCGATGTAGATTTCCAAAATCTTCCGGGGGAAAATGCCCCCGGACCTCCCTAGCGCTATCTCGAGCTCTGCTCGGTCGACTATTTTGCAATATCAGGAGTTAGACTGGCCATTTAAACCCAATTCCCTAGCAGCCAAAAACACAGATCATGAGTTAGACTGGCCACATAAAAACACACATCAAGAGTTAGACTGGCCACATAAACCCATGCCCCAGCAACAATAAACACACATCAGGAGTTAGACTTGCCACATAAACCCCACTCCCTAGCAGCGGAGTTAGACTGGCCACATAAACACCATTCCCCAGCAGCCATAAACACACATCATGAGTTAGACAGGCCACATAAACACCATGCCCCAGCAGCCATAAACACAGATCAGGGGTTCGACTGGCCACATAAACCCCATGCCCCAGCAGTGTTATGTTTAAGTGACCAGTCTAGATCATGATCTGTGTTTATGGCTGCTGGGTCATGGGGTTTATGTGGCCTGTCTAACTCGTGAGCTGGGGCATGGGGTTTATGTGGCCAGTCTAACTCATGATCTGTGTTTTGGCTGCTAGGGAATGGGGTTTATGTGGCCAGTCTAACTCCTGGTGTGTGTTTATGGCTGCTGGGGCATGGGATTACGCGGCCAGTCTAACTCCTGATCTGTGTTTATGGCTCCTGGGGCATGGGGTTTATGTGGCCAGTCTAACTCCTGATCTGTGTTTATGGCTGCTGGGGCATGGGGTTTATGTGGTCAGTCTAACCCCTGATCTGTGTTTATGGTTGCTGGGGCATGGGGTTATGTGGCCAGTCTCACTCCTGACCTGTGCTATGGCTGCTGGGGTATGGGCTTTATGTGGCCAGTCTAACTCATGATCTGTGTTTTTGGCTGCTAGGTAATGGGGTTTATGTGGCCAGTCTAACTCCTGATGTGTGGTTATGGCTGCTGGGGCATGGGTTTATGTGGCCAGTCTAACTCCTGATATGTGTTTATGGCTGCTTTGGATGGAGTTACGTGGCCAGTCTCATTCCTGATCTGTGCTTATGGCTGCTGGGGCATGGGGTTATGAGGCAGTCTAACTCCTGATCAGTGTTTATGGCTTGTATGGAATGGGGGTTATATGGCCAGTGTAAATCCTGCTCTGCTTTGGATGGGGTTACGTGGCCAGTCTGATTCATGACCTGTGTTTATGGCTGCTAGAGAATGGGGTTTATGTGGCCAGTCTAACTCCTGATCTGTGTTTATGGCTGCTGGGGCATGGGGTTTATGTGACCAGTCTAACTCCTGATCTGTGTTTATGGCTGCTGGGGCATGGGGTTTATGTGACCAGACTAGCTCCCGATTCGTGATTATGGCTGGGTAATGGGATTTATGTGACCAAACTAGATCATGATCTGTGTTTATGGTTGCTGGGACATAGGGTTTATGTGGTCAGTCTAACTCATGATCTGTGTTTTTGGCTACTATGAAAAGGGGTTTATGTGGCCAGTCTAACTCCTTATCTGTGTTTATGGCTGCTGAGGCATGGTTTATGCGGCCAGTCTAACTCCTGATCTGTGTTTATGGCTGCTGGGACATTGGGTTTATGTG
This sequence comes from Conchocele bisecta, assembly GCA_029237695.1. Taxonomy (NCBI): domain Eukaryota; kingdom Metazoa; phylum Mollusca; class Bivalvia; order Lucinida; family Thyasiridae; genus Conchocele; species Conchocele bisecta. The sequence continues at coordinate 42,823,513 of CM055266.1, read as the reverse complement.
GTCAGTCAAATTCATGATCTGTGTTTTTGGCTGCTATGAAAAGGGGTTTATGTGGCCAGTCTAACTCCTGATGTGTGTTTATGGCTGCTGGGGCATGGGTTTATGTGACCAGTCTCACTCCTGATCTGTGTTTATGGCTGCTGGGGCATGGGGTGTCTGTGGCCAGTCTAACTCCTAATATGTGTGTATGGCTGCTGGGGCATGGGTTTATGTGGCCAGTCTCACTCCTGATCTGTGTTTATGGCTGCTGGGGCATGGGGTTTCTGTGGCCAGTCTAACTCCTAATCGGTGTTTATGGCTGCTGGGGCATGGGTTTATGTGGCCAGTCTAACTCCTGATATGTGTTTATGGCTGCTGGGGCATGGGATAATGTGGCAGTCTAACTCCTGAACTGTGTTTTTGGCTGCTAGGGAAGGAATGGGGGTTATATGGCCAGACTAACTCCTGCTCTGTGTTTATGGTTGCTGGGGCATAGGGTTTACGTTGCAAGTCTAACTCCTGATCTGTGTTTATGGCTGCTATGTAAAGGGGTTTCTGTGGCCAGTATAACTCCTTATCGGTTTGTATGGCTGCTGGGACATGGGGTTGATGTGGCCAGTCTAACTCCTAATCTGTGTTTATGGCTGCTGGGGCATGGGGTTTATGTGGCCAGTCTTACTCATGATCTGCGTTTTTGGCTGCTAGGGAATGGGGTTTGTGAGGCCAGTCTAACTCCTGATGAGTATTTATGGCTGCTGGGGCATGGGTTTACGTGGCCAGTCTAACTCCTGATATGTGTTTATGGCTGCAGGGGGATGGGGTTATGTGGCCAGTCTAACTCCTGATCTGTGTTATTGGCTACTAAGAATGGGGCTTATGTGGCCAGTCTAACTCCTGATGTGTGTTTATGGCTGCTGGGGCATGGGTTTATGTGGCCAGTCTAACTCCTGATCTGTCTTTATGGCTGCCTGCTGGGGGATGGGGTTATGTGGCCTGTCTAACTCCTGATCTGTGTTTATGGCTGCTGGGGCATGGGATTTATGTGGCCAGTCTTACTCATGATCTGCGTTTTTGGCTGCTAGGGAATGGGGTTTGTGTGGCCAGTCTAACTCCTGATGTGTGTTTATGGCTGCTGGGGCATGGGTTTATGTGGCCAGTCTAACTCCTGATATGTGTTTATGACTGCTAGGGATGGGGTTATGTGGCCAGTCTAACTCCTGATCTGTGTTATTGGCTACTAGGGAATTGGGTTGTGGCCAGTCTAACTCCTGATGTGTGTTTATGGCTGCTGGGGCATGGGTTTATGTGGCCAGTCTAACTCCTGATCTGTCTTTATGGCTGCCTCCTGGGGGATGGGGTTATGTGGCCTGTCTAACTCCTGATCTGTGTTTATGGCAGCTGGGGCATGGGTTTTATGTGGCGAGTGTACCTCCTAATCTGTGTTTATGGCTGCTAGGGAATGGGGTTTATGTGGGCATTCTAACTCCTGATCTGTTTTTATGGCTGCTGGGGCATGGGGTTTATGTGACCAGTCTAACTCCTGATCTGTGTTTATGGCTGCTGGGGTATGGGGTTTATGTGATCAGACTAGCTCCCGATTCGTGATTATGGCTGGGGAATGGGTTTTATGTGACCAAACTAGATCATGATCTGTGTCTATGGCTGCTGGGACATAGGGTTTATGTGGCCAGTCTAACTCATGATCTGTGTTTTTGGCTACTAGGGAATGGGGTTTGTGGCCAGTCTAACTCATAATCTGTGTTTATGGCTGCTGGGGCATGGGTTTATGTGGCCAGTCTAACTCCTGATATGTGTTTATGGCTGCTGGGGCATGGGATATTGTGGCAGTCTAACTCCTGATCTGTGTTTATGGCTGCTAGGGAATGGGGGTTATATGGCCAGACTAACTCCTGCACTGTGTTTATGGTTGCTGGGGCATAGGGTTTACGTTGCGAGTCTAACTCCTGATCTGTGTTTATGGCTGCTATGTAAAGGGGTTTATTGTTGCCAGTAATTCCTTATCGGTTTTTTTTTATGGCTGCTGTGGCATGGGTTTATGTGGCCAGTCTAACTCCTGATCTGTTTTTATGGCGCTGGGGCAATGGGGTATGTGGCCCAGTCTTACTCGGAGATCTGCGTTTTTGGCTGCTAGGGAATGGGGTTTATGTGGCCAGTCTAACTCCTGATATGTGTTTATGGCTGCAGGGGGATGGGGTTATGTGGCCATTCTAACTCCTGATCTGTGTTTTTGGCTGCTAGGGAATGGGGTTTATGTGGCCAGTCTAACTCCTGATCTGTGTTTATGGCTGTGGGCATGGGTTTAATGTGGCAGTCTAACTCCTGATCTGTGTTTATGGCTGCTGGGACATTGGGTTTATGTTGCCAGTCTAATTCATGATATGTGTTGTTGGCTGCTATGGAAAGGGGTTTATGTGGCCAGTCTAACTCCTGATGTTTTGTTTATGGCTGCTGGGGCATGGGTTTATGTGACAGTCTACTCCTGATATGTCTTTATGGCTGCTGTGGGAGGGGTTATGTGGCTGTTTCACACCTGACTGCGTTTATGCTGTCTGAGTTATGTGGCATGTCTAACCCTCAATGACTGTGTGATGGGCTTCAAGGGGAATGGGGGGGGATGGTAGGTTATATGGCAGTTTAACTCCTGCTCTGTGTTTATGGTTGCTGGGGCATGGGGTTTATGTGGCGAGTCTAACTCCTGATCTGTGTGTATGGCTGCTAGGGAATGGGGTTTATGTGGCCAGTCTAACTCCTGATCGGTGTTTATGGCTGCTGGGGCATGAGGTTTATGTGGCGAGTCTAACTCCTGATCTGTTTGTTTATGGTTGCTGGGGGCATGGGGTTTATGTAACAGTCGAACTCCTGATCTGGTGTTTTTATGGCCTGCTGGGGCATGGGTTTATGTGACCTTGACGTAGCTCCCGATAAATTATTATGGCTGTGGATGGGGTTTATGTGACCAAACCTGATCATGATCTGTGTTTATGGCTTCTGTGACATAGGGTTTATGTGGCCTGTCTAACTCATGATCTGTGTTTTTGGCTGCTAGGGAATGGGGTTTATGTGGCCAGTCTAACTCATGATGTGTGTTTATGGCTGCTGGGGCATGGGTTTATGTGGCGACTCTAACTCCTGATCTCTGTTTATGGCTGCTAGGGAATGGGGTTTATGTGGCCAGTCTGGGGAATGGGGTTTATGTGGCCAGTCTAGCTCATTATATGTGGCATGGGGTTTATGTGGCCAGTCTAACTCCTGATCTGTGTTTATGGCTGCTGGGGCATGGGGTTTATGTGGCCAGTCTAACTCCTGATGTGTGTTTATGGCTGCTGGGGCATGGGGTCTATGTGGCCAGTCTAATTCCTGATATGTGTTTATGGCTGCTGGGGCATGGGATATTGTGGCAGTCTAACTCCTGATCTGTGTTTATGGCTGCTAGGGAATGGGGGTTATATGGCCAGACTAACTCCTGCACTGTGTTTATGGTTGCTGGGGCATAGGGTTTACGTTGCGAGTCTAACTCCTGATCTGTGTTTATGGCTGCTATGTAAAGGGGTTTATGTTGCCAGTATAACTCCTTATCGGTTTTTATGGCTGCTGTGGCATGGGGTTTATGTGGCCAGTCTAACTCCTGATCTGTTTTTATGGCTGCTGGGGCATGGGGTTTATGTGGCCAGTCTTACTCATGATCTGCGTTTTTGGCTGCTAGGGAATGGGGTTTATGTGGCCAGTCTAACTCCTGATATGTGTTTATGGCTGCAGGGGGATGGGGTTATGTGGCCATTCTAACTCCTGATCTGTGTTTTTGGCTGCTAGGGAATGGGGTTTATGTGGCCAGTCTAACTCCTGATCTGTGTTTATGGCTGCTGGGGCATGGGTTTATGTGGCCAGTCTAACTCCTGATCTGTGTTTATGGCTGCTGGGACATTGGGTTTATGTTGCCAGTCTAATTCATGATATGTGTTGTTGGCTGCTATGGAAAGGGGTTTATGTGGCCAGTCTAACTCCTGATGTTTGTTTATGGCTGCTGGGGCATGGGTTTATGTGGACAGTCTAACTCCTGATATGTCTTTATGGCTGCTGTGGGATGGGGTTATGTGGCCTGTTTCACACCTGATCTGCGTTTATTGCTGGGGCATGGGGTTATGTGGCAGTCTAACTCATGAACAGTGTGTATGGCTTCAAGGGAATGGGGGATGGTGGTTATATGGCCAGTTTAACTCCTGCTCTGTGTTTATGGTTGCTGGGGCATGGGGTTTATGTGGCGAGTCTAACTCCTGATCTGTGTGTATGGCTGCTAGGGAATGGGGTTTATGTGGCCAGTCTAACTCCTGATCGGTGTTTATGGCTGCTGGGGCATGAGGTTTATGTGGCGAGTCTAACTCCTGATCTGTGTTTATGGTTGCTGGGGCATGGGGTTTATGTAACCAGTCGAACTCCTGATCTGGTGTTTATGGCCTGCTGGGGCATGGGTTTATGTGACCAGACTAGCTCCCGATAAATGATTATGGCTGTGGAATGGGGTTTATGTGACCAAACCTGATCATGATCTGTGTTTATGGCTTCTGTGACATAGGGTTTATGTGGCCTGTCTAACTCATGATCTGTGTTTTTGGCTGCTAGGGAATGGGGTTTATGTGGCCAGTCTAACTCATGATGTGTGTTTATGGCTGCTGGGGCATGGGTTTATGTGGCGACTCTAACTCCTGATCTCTGTTTATGGCTGCTAGGGAATGGGGTTTATGTGGCCAGTCTGGGGAATGGGGTTTATGTGGCCAGTCTAGCTCATTATATGTGGCATGGGGTTTATGTGGCCAGTCTAACTCCTGATCTGTGTTTATGGCTGGCGGGGCATGGGGTCTATGTGGCCAGTCTAACTCCTGAGTGTGTTTATGGCTGCTGGGGCATGGGGTCTATGTGGCCAGTCTAATTCCTGATCTGTGTTTATGGCTGCTGGGGCATGGGGTTTATGTGACCAGTCTAGCGCCTGATCTGCGTTTATGACGGCTGGGGCATGGAATTTATGTAGCCAGATTAGCTCCCGATTCGTGATTATGGCTAGGGAATGGGGTTTATGTGACCAGTGCAGATCATGATCTGTGCTTATTGCTGCTAGGAGATGGGGTTTATGTGGCCAGTCTAACTCCTGATATGTGTTTATGGCTGCTGGGGCATGGGGTTTATGTGGCCAGTCTTACTCATGATTTGTGTTTTTCGCTGCTAGGGAATGGGGTTTGTGCGGCCAGTCTAACTCCTGACATGTGCTTATGGTTGCTGGGGCATGTGTTTATGTGGCCAGTCTAACTCATGATCTGTGTTTTTGGCTGCTGGGCATGAGGTTATGTTGCTAGTCTCACTCCTGATCTGTGTTTATGGCGGCTGGGGGATGGGGTTATGTGGCAAGTCTAACTCCTGATCTGTGTTTATGGCTGCTGGGGCATGGGATAATGTGGCAGTCTATCTCCTGATCTGTGTTTATGGCTGCTAGGAATGGTGGTTATAATGCCAGTCTAACTCATGCTCTGTGTTTATGGCTGCTGGGGCATGGGGCTTATGTGGCCAGTCTAACTCCTGATATGTGTTTATAGCTGCTGTGGGATGGGGTTATGTGGTCAGTCTGACTCTTGATCAGTGTGTATGGCTGCTGGGGCATGGGGTTATGTCGCAGTCTAACTCCTGATCTGTATTTGTGGCTTCTAGGGAATGGGGGTTATATGGCCAGTCTAACTCCTGCTCTGTGTTCATCGCTGCTGGGGCATGGGGTTATGTGGCCGTCTAAGTCCTGATCTGTATTTATGGCTTCTAGGAAATTGGGGTTATATGGCCAGTCTAATTCCTGACCGGTGTTTATGGCTGTTGGGGCATGGGGTTTATGTGGCCAGTCTAGATCATGATCTGTGTTTATGGCTGCCGGGGCATGGGGTTTATGTGACCAGTCTAACTCCTGATCTGTGTTTATGGCTGCTGGGGCATGGGTTTTATGTGGCCAGTCTAATCTGATCTGTGTTTTATGGCTGCTGGGGCATGGGGTTTAAGCTGGCCATGTAAGGGCCGTCTAACTCCTGATCTGTGTTTATGGCTGCTGGGGCATGGGGTTTAAGTGGCCAGTCTAACTCCTGATCTGTGTTTATGGCTGCTGGGGCATGGGGTTTATGTGGCCAGTCTAACTCCTGATCTGTGTTTATGGCTGCTGGGGCATGGGTTTAAGTTGCCAGTCTAACTCCTGATCTGTGTTTATGGCTGCTGGGGCATGGGGTTTATGTGGCCAGTCTAACTCCTGATCTGTGTTTATGGCTGCTGGGGCATGGGGTTTAAGTGGCCAGTCTAACTCCTGATCTGTGTTTATGGCTGCTGGGGCATGGGGTTTATGTGGCCAGTCTAACTCCTGACCTCTGTTTATGGCTGCTGGGGAATGGGGTTTAAGTGGCCAGTCTAACTCCTGATCTGTGTTTATGGCTGCTGGGGCATGGGGTTTATGTGGCCAGACTAGCTTCCGATTCGTGATTATGGCTGGGGTATGGGGGTTATGTGGCCAGTCTAACTCCTGGTCTGTGTGTATGGCTGCTGGGGCATGTGGTTTATTTGGCCAGTATAACTCCTGATCTGTGTTTATGGCTGCTAGGGAATAGGGGTTATATGGCCATCTAACTCCTGATCTGTCTTATGGCTGCTGGGGCATGGTGTCTATGTGGCGAGTTTAACTCCTGATCTGTGTTTATGTCTGCTGGGGCATGGGGTTTATGTGGCGAGTCTAGCGCCTGATCTGTGTTTATGGCTGCTAGAGCATGGGGTTTATGTGGCCAGTCTAACTCCTGATCTGTGTTTATGGCTGCTGGGGCATGGGGTTTATGTGGCCTGTATAACTCCTGATCTGTGTTTATGGCTGCTAGGGAATAGGGGTTATAGGGCCATCTAACTCCTGATCTGTGTTATGGCTGCTTGGGCATGGGGTTTATGTGGCCAGTCTAACTCCTGATATGTGTTTATGGCTGCTGGGACATGGGGTTTATGTGGCGAGTCTAACTCCTGATCTGTGTTTATGGCTGCTGGGACATGGGGTTTATGTGGCCAGTCTAACTCTTGATCTGTGTTTATGGCTGCTGGGACATGGGGTTCATGTGGCGAGTCTAGCGCCTAATCTGTGTTTATGGCTGGTGGGGCATGGGATTTATGTGGCCAGTCTCACATCTGATATGTGTTTATGGCTGCTGGGGCATGGCCATTATGTGGACAGTCTAGTTCCTGATATGTGTTTATGGCTGGGGAATGGGGGTTATGTGGCCAGTACTACCTCTTGATCTGTGTTTATAGCTGGGGAATGGATGTTATAATACCAGTCTGTATGTGGCAAGTGTAGCTCCTGATCTTTTATTTTGGCGGCAGTAATGGGGGCTATGTGGCAAGTATAGCTCCTGGTCTGTGTTTATGGCTGGAGTAATCGAAATTATGTGGCAAGTCTAGCTACTGATCTGTGTTTCTGGCTGGAGTAATGAGGGTTAGTTATGTGGCCAGTGTAGTTCCTGATATGTGTGTATGCCTTGATAAATGTGGGTTATACATGTATGGCCAATGTAGTATCTGATTAGCTGCACATTTGCTGCTTTATCATGTTTATATGCAATTGGTTGCTAGATATACCGCTACACTGCAACTAATCACTCAGCTGGATAGTGCAGACCCTGTTTTTTGTAAGGCAAATGCGTTAAAGTTATAGTGTTTTCACAATATCTCTTTAACCCCTTGCCAGACGCATACCCCCACATCCAAATTCTGAAGGTCATTGTCATTTATTTACTTGTACACCGATTTTGTAACAGAAATGCGTTAAAGCTATTGTTGTTTGACAATAATTATCTCTTTAACCCCTTGCCAGACTTTGATAATATTTCACAAAAATCTTTGTCTATGGATGATGCTTCATTACGCATACCCCCACATCCAAATTCTCAAGGTCAAGGTCATTTATTTACTTGTAATGTTCACCGGTTTTGTAACAGAAATGCGTTAAAGTTATTGTTTTTTCACAATATCTCTTTAACCCCTTGCCAGACTTTGATAATATTTCACATCAATCTTTGTCTAGGGATGATGCTTCATTCCGCACACCCCCACATCCAAATTCTCAAGGTCAAGGTCATTTATTTACTTGTAATGTTCACGGTCAAATGCCTCGGCAGGCGCGATAACACTTCCGTGGCGGAATTCTTGTGTGAGTTACCTTTTGTCCGGCTCGCTAATTGTAACGCGCGCGAAGGTCGGGAACCGTGCTGTTTATGAGCCGAGATGTCGTAGGGCCGACTTGTCTTATGGCCGAGGTGTCACTAAGCCAATCACGAAACCAGTCCGTACTTCCGTTGGTTGAATCAAAATGGTTCACAGCCTACATGCGGATTAGCCTAAATTAGCCAGCCGGTCAAAGGTGAATGACATCACTTCCGTTGGTTGAAAAAATGGCGATTGTCCGGCCTTATTATATTATAGAGATCCTAAGTCCAACTGGATAGCAATCATCACATCGGGTTTTCGTTCATTCCATAAAGTGCCTGTGCTATAGTTACCTTTAATCAACGCGGAACAAATAATATCGTCCGCTGTTGTTTGTTCTTCATCCTGGTCGTTGATGTATTTCTCAAGAATGACAATTGGTTGCCGTATATACTGTTTGGCAGTAACAGGAAGAGAAAGTATATACTACATGTAACTAGCTTAGATAATCTCAGCTATACGGGTGACTTTTACTATTTCATCTGTCTTTTATATTATCTGTATCCTTATATCTGAGACCCGGCCATTATAAAATATGGTCACAATAACAGCCCATTCTGTCCTCGTGAATAAAACGTGAATAAAGGAATACTCGAGGTCAACATAGATATATTTACATGTGTATTATTGGCCGGTGCAAGTTATTTTAATAGGACTGCAAAGCATTAATTAAACCGCTCGCTCGTCACTAAATGCCAGGACAGAATGATCATATTTTATAATGGCCGGGTCTCATATATAAGGATACAGATAATATAAAAGACGGATGAAACAGTAAAAGGCATCCGTAAAGCTGAGATTATCTAAACTAACACGTATTCAACACGGACTACATATAACTATGTCGTCCGGTGTAATTTAATTTGGTATATTCTCAAGATAAAACATGTTTTGCCAGCACATGAGAATAATCTCCCAATGGAGATGATTCTCATGTGTTGACAAAACGTGTTTTTATTGAGACGAATATGTGCTAGTTGGTCACTTCATATATTCACGTCCCGCAAATGGAGTTACTGCACTGTATATATTAACTCGAACTGGGAGACTGTATTTATGTTCAAGTACAGACACCAAGGTGCATGATCACCTGGTTACCACAACAACAACAATGGCTGAAAGTGTTGAAAGTGCGCCCACTCCAATGTAAGTATTAGTTGATATTTTCCTTAATATGCAACGGATTTTGATGAAATATGGCGCAGCAAACGCATGAACTTCATGAGCTGCATCGGGTGGTCTCGGGAGTTCGGCACATACTTATGTCGTTTTTCCGAAGAATCGATTTCCGTGTCAGTAAACACGGAACTCGATTCTTCGCAATAACGACAGAAGTTTGGGCCAAAGTACAGAGACCACCAAATGCAGCTTAACAAGACGCGTTTGATGCGTCATATGTAATCAAAATCCGTTGCATAATAAGGACAATATAAAAGGATATGTACTTTGAATCGGAGACGCTTCTGGAAGTTTCAGTAATGATTGTTGTTGTAACCACGTGAGCATGCACCTTGGACAATGTTGGTCCACCAAATTACACCGTCACCAAATATATAGCAAAACAGACAACAGCAGACGATATAATGTATACCTTCAGCTTTCCAAGAGTTGACGACATCCGTTTTCGCGGCAACCGAACATGTCTTCTGCTGGCGGACAGTTTCTGCTTCTCCTATGGAAGAACTTCACTCTCCAAAAGAGGAAAAAATGTGTGACGGCGTTCGAGATAATAATCCCACTGTTGTTCGCCTTACTTTTACTCAGTATTCGCCTCGGGGTTCCATACGATGTGGTTAGTAACGTGACGACATGGGACAGTTTTCCGCCGAACAATTCGTACGTTCCTTCCGGCAAGACCCAACTTCTGTATACACCCAGAAATAATCACACTGATGCGTTGATGGCGACCGTGCGGAATGCCACCGGAATGACCACAGGTGGGTACAGTGAAACCTCTCTAAACCGGACACCCTGGGAGGTCCGCAGGGTGTCCGGCTTAGAGGGGTTTCGCTGTAAATTTTATCATTCTGACATTCGAGCTCAGTTGGTACGTAGTCGGACAATAATCGAACCATCTCTCTTCCGGTGCCGCTTTTGTTGTTTTTAAGGCGTAGGGTGGCATTACCAAGTGGTATGGTTTCCCATGTACTGGCTCATTATACAGTATACGTGTATAGCACGGTAGTCTCTAAATAGACGGCAGTACGCCAATGAACCTCAAAAACAACAAAAGCGTCGCCGGACGAGAGATGGTTCGATTATTGTCCGACTACGTACCAACTGAGCTAGTGAGGAAGATGTAATTCATTTTGTGATAATCAGCCGGTATGGCCGTATGTATAAAGGTATTGTATAATCCAAATGGAACATACAATACATAACGTCCATGTATATTTATAGCTGATTGTTTATGTTAACAAACGATGTCAACATGGCCAACTTTTTTTGAGAATTGTTTAATATTACCAATTGTAGAAGTGCACACTTTCTTAAGAGAACATACCATACAAATGGCGATTAAATTCTGACAAGGGAGACAACCTGCTAAACTGACGAGTACGTCGTTTCATTGGCTAAGCTATCGCGTGCGCACACGATAGGGTTTTGCGTGCGCAATCAATTATAGCTATCGCGTGCGAACGCAATAGCTATCGCGTGCGCACGCAAAACCCTATCGCGTGCGCACGAAATAGTTATCGCGTGCGCACGCAAAACCTATTGCGTGCGCACGCGAAAGTAAAAAATATGTCCATGTCCCCTCTGTGCCACCGTACAAACACGCCGGATAACCGATTTCAAAAATCACTATTCCATGTGTTACATTAAAGAGATCAGTGCAAGCAACCCTCGCGAGAGGTTATGTAGCGTGGTAGCAATCTTGTTTCCAGTCTATGGACTATACATAGCTTAGCCTATGACAATTCATTGGTGGATGTGGTAACTTTTTTGCAATGGCCATTTTCGGGGACTTCGGCCCGACTCTCATATTTAAAAAATGGCAATTCACATTTTTGTAAAAATGCGATTTAATGGCAATAATTAACTGCGGTAAAGGGACATGAACGATTCTATAGTAGTATGCAGATGCAGCTAACTTACTCAGCTGTGATGTACGGAGTCCCGCCGGGGACATTGATTTTTTGTTATTAATTCGTTACCACGAAATAACAATACGTTCCCTCAAATTAACAATTCGTTCCCTCGAATTAACATTCGCTCCCACGATATAACAATTCGTTCCCACGTATTAACAATTCGTTTCCATGGGAACGAATTGTTATTTCGTGGGAACAAATTGTTAAATTGAGGGAACGAATTGTTAATTCGTGGGAACAAATTGTTAAATTGAGGGAACAAATGGCTGTGATAATGTAATAAATTCACTATAATAAAATTGAAAATTTCTCCCTCAAAATATACTTTGCTAGATAAGTATATTTTGCAATGTGGTGAAATAGGATACGTTTCTGAATATCTGTTGACAATCACAACTCGCAATCAACCTGGGACCCGTTTCACTAAATTTTGTACGACTAAAATGTTCGTAAGTGCAAATTTACATATAGGATAGTCTGTAAATTGCAATTGATGGATTTACATTTATTGAGCATAGCCTATGCTCAATAAATATAAATCTAATACTTGTTTACAAGAAAACATTGTTAATGTAGAATTTACAGACTATCATAATTTTGTACTTACTAACATTATAGTCTTACGAAGTTTAGTGAAACGGGCCCCAGTTTCATTGGCTGAGCCTACTGAGCCTAAGATGTAGACAATCAGGCTGATGTATTTCAAACACTATTCAATATTAGCACAGTACAGACGGTGTTGTAATCAGGGGTGATTTGATTGAATGTCTCTTGCGTAACAATTTATATTAGCATAGGCGTCGCCAGTGGGTGGGGTGGGTGTGTCGGGGTGGGGAGGGGGCTGCGAACAAACCCTCTTTTCAGTTTTAACCTTTGGGTGCAAGTCTGACTATTGGAAATTACAGCTCTAAAATGCAGTAGAAACGCTGGAAATTGCATGTAGAAATAAAACAAACTTCCGGGGGAGGACCACCGAACCCCCGACTAACGAGAGTGGATACTAGTCAACACCCCTCCGCCCCTCTGCAAACTTCCTGGCGACGCCTACATTTATGGTCAGGTATACAGTGGATAACATGCCCAGACATATGTAACCAACACCGGATGTTGCGACATGATAGTAATATAATATACGAGATGTACACCGGATACATATTCATGATATTAAGTTGAACATACAGATATTTCACACTTGCTGCCGAACTTAACGTTACACTGCTGAATTAATTTCTGTCGTCTGCTGTTTATTTTTTATTTTCTGTTTTTCTCATCAAAAACATGGTCTGGCAACATTTTATTTTCAATTTTGGCAACACTTTAGAATCATTTCGGAAAGGATTCTAAAGTGTTGACAAACAATGTTTCTATTGTGAAAGACGACAACATATGCCGGCTCCAAAAAAGGGGTGTTCGTACGAACCCATCGAACCTCTCCTGACGACGTCCTTGCAATCTGACACAGTCACCGTGTCTTTAATGACACGTGCACCTTTATAGCTACCGCAATTTATCCACCACGAATTATCTTGTCGTTGTATCGATTTATAAAATTCTTCTTCTGTTTAATTACCATGATTATGTTATGCAGTATATAAATACCGTAACGAATGTTCAAACGTATGCTACCGTTAGTAGAGTCTCTCTAACACATACATCATGAGAGGTTCCGGTGCGTCTGGGGCCGTTTCACTAAACTTCGTACGACTCCGATGTTCGTCAGTGCAAAATGATGATAGTCTTTAAATTTCAAATTAACTATGTTTTCTTGTAAACAATTATCGGATTTACAGTTATTGAGCATAGGCTGCATATGCAACCTGTGCTCAATACATGTAAATCAATCGATTGAAATTTACAGACGATCCTAAATTTTCACTTACGAACATTTTATTCGTACGAAGTTTAGTGAAACGGGCCCCAGGTTCGAAATAACAATTCGTTCACTCAATTTAACAATTCGTTCCCTCGAATTAACAATTCGTTCCCACGATATAACAATTCGTTCCCACGTATTAACAATTCGCTCCCGTGGGAACGAATTGTTATTTCGTGGGAACGAATTGTTAAATTGAGGGAACAAATGAGTGAGATAATGTAATAAATTCAGTATAATAAAAATTAATAAATTTATCATAAAATTGAAAATTTCTCCCTCAAAGTATACTTTTCTAGATAAGTATGCTTTGCAATGTTGGTGAAATAGGCTACAGTTGCCAACGTTTCTGAATATCTGTTGACAATCACAACTTGCAATCAACCAGGGGCATGTTTCACTAAACTTCGTACGACTAAAAAGTGCAAATTTACATGTAGGATAGTCTGTAAATTGCAATTGATGGATTTACATTTATTGTGCATAGCCTATGCTCAATAAATGGGAGGTTCAGGGGCGTCTGGGGCCGTTTCTCTAAATTTCGTAAGACTCATATGTTCGTCAGTGCAAAATGATGATTGTCTTTAAATTTCAAATTAACAATGTTTTCTTGTAAACAAATATCGGATTTACATTGATTGAACATAGGCAGCCTATGTTCAATAAATGTAAATTCATCAATTGAAATTTCCAGACGATCATAATTGTGCACTGACGAACATTTTAGTCGTACGAAGTTTAGTGAAACGGCCCCCAGGTTTAGAGATATTCCACTGTAATCATGGCATATGAGTATTAAGTCTAACACATTTAGTGGGTCTGGAATAGCGATGCTCCACTGCAGTGCTGGGGCCCGTTTCACTAAACTTCTTACGACAAAAATGTTCGTAAGTGCAAATTTAGGATCGTCTGGAAATTTCAATTGATGGCTTTACATGTATTGAGCATAGGCTGCATATGCAGCCTATGCTCAATAAATGTAAATTCAATAATTGTTTACAATAAAACATTGTTAATGTGCAATTTACAGACTATAATAATGTTGCACTTACGAACATTTTGGTCGTACGAAGGTTAGTGAAACGGGCCCCTGATGTATGAACGAGCGACATATACAATGAAACCTCCGTAAACCGGACATCTTGGGAGGTCCTAAGGCATCTGGTTTATCGATATTCCACTGTAATTCTGGGGGCCGTTTCACTAAATTTCCTACGACCAAAATGTTCGTAAGTGCAAATTTAGGATCGTCTGGAAATTTTAATTGATGGATTTACAGTGAAACCTCTCTAAACCGGACACCGTGGGGACCTCCCAGGGTGTCCGGTTTAGACAGGTTTTATTGTAGTACGTTTTTTTGCACATTTGGTCTCTTCTGTATTAATGTTTGACGAAGCGGCGCGTTGTTCACCAATGCGTCAAGCTATTTATTAAAAACAAAGTCTCATATTTCACAACTGGGACCGCGGTATACAGTGTACATGATAGGAATGAATAGCCTTTTTGTGGAATTTATCGGGGTATAAACTTGGAAAAGTCACGGGAATACTGGACGAAGCGATAAAAAATTACCATTTTCGGAAAAAAATCAAAAAAAAAATTATTATTATTTTTTTTTTTTTTGAAAATTGTATTTTTTTTAGGGCCTCGTCCAGTATTCCCGCGACTTTTCCAAGTTTATATCCCGATAAATTCAACAAAAAGGTCATTCATTCCTTATAATTCCAGCATTTTAAATAAATTCATCAGGAAAATGTGTTTATTTTCCGTTTTCTTAAGAATTATTTTAACTGCGCCTCACGGTTAGTTCGGCGTGGGAGTTTACTGGGATATAAATTTTGGACAGAGACTTGCTACGGACCAATCAAATGTTAGGGAATTGTGTAAATATTTTTGTGCTGGAATTATGATTGTATAATTTTCCCAACAGAATTCACATTATTGCTAGTATCTGACATATATTACATAATACGCCATAGGATTCCCATCTTCGTCAACACGTAATTTATTTGTATTCAACATTTAAAAAAAAATGTTCACGGACCACATAGGACTGACATATTGCGTCAATTGACATAATAATAACAAATTCGGTTTGAAAACAAAAAAAATCGCTGGTCGCAGAGGCAATGCGCGCTTCTTGCAACGGCTGGTCGCATATATACATGTACAACACGCAATTATCACCTGTCATCTGACTATTGTTGCAGCTACGGCTTAGTTACCATGGCTACCAGACTTATATGAATGAGGAGTGATCAAACGGTTTCTGGTCGCCATTATCAATAACGGTACCAGTTGCTGTTGCATTCAACAATGGCAGTATAGAGAATAGTAGGTTAGTGCCGTAAATGGGAAAAAATATCCGGCAAGGCTCAAGAATTTCTTTATTTCTCATCAGAAGTATATGTTGTGACCACTCATTTGAACCGTCTCGCCGAGACGGTTCAAATGAGTGGTCACAACATATACTTTGGTTCAGAAATAAGGAAAATAGATAGAGAATAGTAGGTTTGTGCCGTGAATGGGAAAAATATCTGGCAAGGCTCAGGAAACGGGATGGGCGAGGCTCTGCCGAGCACATCCCGTTTCCGTGCCGCGCCAGATATTTTTTCCCATTCACGGCACTAACCTGCTATTCTACTTATCCCGTGAACACCTACAAATGGCTGTAAAATGCAAAAATAGTATTGACTGGATATCAAAAATGTTTCACGGCACCGTGTTTCACGGCACATACGCACTGTGTTGACGGGATGAAATGCTTTTTTATGCAACACCATACTATTATTGAATATCGCTAAGTGGAACCTCTCTAAACCGGACACCAAGAAAACGCAAGTGATCTTATTTTTTATGAGTTTCTTGGCCATTTATCTCAAGTGATAATGTCTGTTCGTGATCGCATAGCACACAATTATGGCTTGGAATTATCAGATGCTCACGGGACAGCGCGCGGCTAGCTTTAAAAAAAGGGGTGGACGATTTTCTAAATACTTCACTACCGAACCTGCAAGTTACACCAGTGTGTCTAGAAAAATAGGTTTATGAATATTTCTTGACTTTGGGAGGCTCGACTAGGTGTATTTTATTTTAGAGTATTTCATAATTCTACGAAACTGAATGTTAGCTCCGGTTGATTTTGACATCTTGAAAAATGGCGCATGCTATGCTGTCTCGCCGGTACGGTTTTGCGTCAGAATTTAAGGTATTTTTCGGGCATTTGTAGCGAAAATTTGAGGTGGTTATGACCCCGCTTTGAAATCATTTTCAGGAAATGCTGTGGTGTTACAAGTGATATAACAAGTCATAATAAAGCGCCTGTGCCTCATATTTTCATGAGAACAAATTCAGTCGTGTTGAAATTTCTGGTCAAACATAGGTGGGTGGGGTAACTTTGTAAACAAATAAATACAGTGTATACACACCTGGTGCGGTTACTGCATTTTAATTGTGGCGCGCGATTTGTCAATATTTGTCGCAAGAGTCTCCTTAACTGATTATGAGAGGCGGTGATTTTTATAAGTCACCCGCCGCCCTCAGAAAAGCATTGAATGTTGGCTATTTTCAACCGTCTCGTGATGCCAAAGGCCCGATTTACTGTGAAACCTCTCTAAGCCGGACACCCTGGGGACCTCCCAGGGTGTCCGGTTTAGAGAGGTTTTACTGTATGTTTCATTTTCCTTCACATATCCTTATATGAATTTTTATTGTATCAGACTATCGTCAGCAGCAAGAAAGAACATAATATATTATTACCCAACTCCCAATATAAATTAATATTCCATAGTTTTGTCTAATTCTCTGGGTTTTGACGTGCCTGGGCAATAGTTCCGCATGCCTGTGGAATAGTCAAAACTATGTGTAACATCATCTCCCCACCCCGAAACTCCTGACGTCATGGTTTTTGTCGAATATTACGTCATAAAATTAAATTGAACGTAATTTAGATTGGTCTGTCGACGCGCCCGGCCAAATGTACGTTTATTGTTATTTCATGGTAATTCGGGGAATACTCAAAACATATTGCCCCTCGGCAATGTGGACGACCCGATGCACTATTGCCCTCGGCCTTCGGCCTCAGGGCAATAGTGTCTCGGGTCGTCCACAACACCTCGGTGCGATAGTTTTTACTGTTCCCCGAATGACCATGAAATAACTGTCTACTATCTACAATGTTCATGAGGAATTCGTTTGTGGCCAGAATAATTGTGACCAGTGTATAGCCACACCAGCCTGTGCACCCGTCATGATTCGAGCGAGCACTATAGCACGTAATCAGGCTACAGGAGAATATTATTGATCTGTAGCCTATTTCACCAACATTGCAAAGTATACTTATCTAGCAAAGTATACTTTGAGGGAGAAATTTTCAATTTAAGGATACATTTATTAATTTTTATCATACTGAATTTATTACATTATCACAGCCATTTTGGCTGCGATAATGTAATACATTCAGTGTAATAATTCTGCATACTTTTAAGCATCAAATATATGCAGTGGTTAGTTCTATTTGAAATAATGCATTTTGGGAAAAATAAATGTTTAGTCCCTCAAAGTATACTTTGCTAGATACAATGTAAGTATGCTTTGCAATGTTGATGCAATCGGTTACAGGAGCTCCACTGGTCAAACATTCCATAAGCCCAATATCTCCAGCCGCAGCCACAACAATTGTGTTATTTTGACAGTAACCGGTTATGCGTCCACGACGGAACTAATCGGCGCTTACAACCTGAACTCGACGGACAATATGTGGGGGGCCGTTATGTTCGAGGGCGACTTCAGTAGCGGGCTGCCCGCGCAGGTCTCCTACAGCATCCGCCTACCTGCCAGTAACAGGAGCGAGCCCGAAAAATGGTACACCGAGTCGACCTTCCCGCTGTTCGCTACCACGGCGTTTCGTTCTGAAGAGAAGGAAGGCGGCGAGCCATGTATGTATTTAACTACAATTGAGCCTCTCTAAACCGGACACACAGGCAGTCTGTGTATCCTTAATTTTATGGGTTTAAATGGTGATTATAATGCCTGTTCAAGTTCGCAAAGCACAGCCGTATGCCTTGGCATAGTCATATGTCTGATCTACAGTGGAACATCTCTAAACCGGACACCCTGTGGAACTCCCAGGGTGTCAGGTTTGGAGATATTCCACTGTATATTTCAACAAAGCAGTGGCGTAGCCAGCTTCTTGGATCGAGTTTGAAAATGGGTGCGAGAGCATCCGTACCAGGAAAACAATATTGATTTCTACATTTACTGTAGTTATTTCTTTCAGAAAAAGGTGAGCTACAGTAAAAGAACACACCTGATTTTAGGGGATGTATTCGCACCACTTGCATCCCCACCACCTGGCTACGCCACTGCAAAGACATGGGTCGGTTAGCGACAATTCGGGTTTTTCACGTGACGTGGCGAAAACGTGAAGACGCGAAATGTCTAAGAAATTTAAGGGGTCAGTGGAAGAAGGGGCCAAAGCCTATAAGGGGCGTACATGCTACAGCCCCTTCGTCCACTGTCCACTCAATTACAATGTTAACTACTGTCTGTTTCACGAAACCTGCCCAAATTTCACGGCTATATAAACAATGCAAAAAGAATATGTTTTGATAATATTAAATTATAGCTAAATTTAAGAATGAGCCTTCTTTCTACATGTATTTCGTAAAATTTGGTCAAATATTGATTTTATTACGAAAAACTGGGGTTTAGTGAATTATTGCGCATTTGGCGAGCCCAAACTAGGGTTTGAGGAGCCTAAACTAGGATTTAAGATCCAAACCATGGTTTAAGGAATTATTGTGCATTTGGCTTGCTATACTGATTGATCAGTGAATCATGACTTACAGTTTCGGGGTTGCTATGTCGCTCTCTATTGAACGTTGGTCTCCAAGGTTACAGAAATGTTAGAGACCGACATTAACTTCATAATCATATTAGTCATGTGCAGGCGCGGATACAGCTATCGGCAATAAAAAAAAGACGAAAATCTACAATACTCGAATAGTTGGATGACTTTTTTCGTGGCCTAGGTGTCAGGAAATCGCATCTGCGGCGATCTGGCATCTAAAGATTTCCTGGGGGAGGACCCCCAGACCCCCCTACTTTACGATTTCGCGCTCACGGAGGTCGGCTATGCCGAATTTTAATTACAGACCACCCCCCCCCCCCCTCCCCCCTGCAATTATTTCTGTATCCGCGCCTGATGTGAGGAAATATGCATCGCAATTTATAATAACTACACAACTATGTACGTATGTATGACATGCAGTATGTACGGGGCGCCATGCAGGACAGGTTAATTATGTGTACAAAATTGAGTTTTGTAACACTAAAAATCACAAAATTCAATTCTGTGTCACAAAATTCAATTCTGTCAATTCTGTGTCACAAAATTCAATTCTGTGTACGTTTCGTATACAAAATTCATTTTTGTTATAAAGGATTCAATTTTGTAAGACAGAATTGAGTTTTGTGAAGAAAATTCAGTTTTGTGGGACAGAATTCATTTTTGTCCACAAAAATTAGTTTGCGTAGGATAGTCTATGTCATCTCTACGTTGATTGGTTGAGATCGGTCTTAGTCCATTTTACTAGATGGTGGAGTACACTTGCAGGTTTAAATATTTCAATGCGAAAATATAACCCAATATATCAATATTATACTTCTTTATGGACAGTTATTTTGGTTATATTATGATTACAAATGAGTGGTCCCACCATATAAGCATATATACTTTGAAGGAGAAATAAGAAAATATTCATAATTTTCCCTCAATTATGTAAACAGGGTCAAACATAAAGTAGCCGGGACATAGCTAGACCTGAGAGCATGCCCATATATAGAGAATACCAGGCTAGTGTATTTTGATATCAAGTTTATCAGGCAAGGCTAGGAAACGCGTAGGAATTCCAAGGCTTGCCGAGGAATTCCTACCGTGTCCGAGCCGAGCCTGATAAACGTGATATTAAAATACACTAGCCTGGTATTCTATTTATCAGGTAACGTTTTATGCTCGAAAATGACATTAGATGATGTCGTATTTTAACAGTAGATCTAACCTTGTGAAACAAATGGTATTGGATCTGTGTCTACTAGTTGCGAAGTTACGTGTTCGCAACTATGTGTCTACATGCATTATTTACAGTATACACCATCTTAGTATCCATGGTATCTACACAAATACTACAAATGGTTTCCTCAAATGGCCCAATACACACATTCTGTTTATAAACACAGACAGCAGTCAGAACACAGGCCACAGCGCGTGTATTATTGATTTAACTGGGGCAGATGTACCTTGCGATACACAATAAATGACGTCAGTACTCGCTGGAGATCTAGATGTACATGACTTATGTGTACAATTATAACGCAAATGAGTTTAAATACGAATGGGTTTGTCAACGTTTGACTGTTTGGAGATAGTTGAAGCAAAATGGCAGAATGAGAAATGAATCATCGACATTGAATGTGTAGATCGGCGACCGTGACCCATTTCTCCAGTGCAGTTTCTGACCAATGGTAGTCCTTCTTACATGCGTGTACAGAATTGACAGAATCGAATTTTGTGACACAGAATTGAATTCCACGATATAACAATTCGTTTCCACGAATTAACAATTTCGTAGGAACGAATTGTTAAGAATTCTACGGCCCCTGCGGGGTTCAGTAAGTAGCCTCTCTTCGCATCTGGGGGCCGTTTCACTAAACTTCGTACGACTAAAATGTTCGTAAGTGAAAAATCTGTACATTACACATTAACAATGTTTTCTTGTAAACTATTATTTGATTTACATTTATTGAGCATATGCCTATGCTCAATAAATGTAAATCCATCAATTGAAATTTCCAGACGATCCCAAATTTGCATTTTCGAACATTTTAGTCGTACGAAGTTTAGTGAAACGGCCCCAGTCGCCATTCCGCCAATCGAGCATTGCTTGTATATCAATACTAATACATGATACTACATGTAGTAGTTTTAATCACATGTGGCCCGTTTTACTAAACGTCGTGTGGGTGGTTGGTCGGGCGAACGCGACGGCGTAAATTAACGGTAGGGGTTCCTCCTTATAGGAATCACGATTTGCGTGGTTTGGCCCTCATGTACGCTTTTATCTTTGGCTATTGATAGGCCGTTAAACCCCAACTAACAAACAAACAATCAAACTAAACTTCGTACGATAAAAATGTTCGTATGAAGATTTATATAAATACACTCACACATTAGTGTGATTCATTAATGTTACACTTTTTCACCTACGCGTAGGGATCATTAAATCTGAACAAACCCACTAAATATTTCACTTAATCGGCTACTAATTCGACTTGTGTTGTACATTTTAGTTTTGCACTTACAAACTTCTTAGTCGTGCGAAGTTTAGTGAAACCGGCCCCTTTGATTGAACAAGCACACATATATGCTGATTAATACACTGCCATAATTATTATTATTATTATGCTCTATTATTGTCAATAGCTGTCAATATTCCTGATTTCAAAATGCATGAATATTGTGCCTGAAATCAAGCAGTTTGAATCAAATTGCGTGATTGCGAGTTGAGATTGCCAATAGATGTTCAGAAAGGTTAATAATCTTGGCAAGATTAACGTAGGTGGTTGTGGGCCTCTGCTGATTATGAATGGCTGGCGAAAGCGACCATCATAGCACCAGACCGTACGCTAAGACTAAGAGCATACACTGGTCGCAATTTATACATGGAAGCACAGGTCGAAGTAACGGACCATGGCATATTAAAGGTACATGCCCACTCATTAGGCACAAATTTTTATTTATATCAGAGACATCATCTGAGACATTTTCGGGCAAAATAAACATCCATTCACCATTAACCCGCGTATTGATTGGCATTATTATACATTTTATATCAGCTGATATCAGTGGCCATGTTTCCTTAAAATGTTAACGGACATTACTATTTATTCTCTGTATTTATTTTTGATGTGCACTGATAATACTTTATAACCTGTCGAAAATATTTTTTTTTTCAGGTGACGCATTTAATTAGTATAAATAATTAAAACATATCATGCCTCATTTGCATATGAAAATAGCCTGATACCGCCGAGCGTCACTATCAGTAAAATAAATAGTACTCAATGATTATATCTGCATAGCGGGCACTCGTAATTTTTAGAACTGGTGGAATAGTGACACAATTATACACTTATTTAATTCCTTTAAAGAACATTGTGTGCCTACTGAGTGCGTGGTAGGAGGGAGCAAATATTTGTTTGTGTGATGGGAGGGAATAAATATTGTTTAACTTATTTTTTTCTCTTATTGATGCTTTTTGGTATACATTGTATTTAATGTATTTATATACCATGGTCCGTTACTTCAACCTGTGCATGGAAGGTATCTCATTGCCATTAGCAAAGTCCAACCATCCATTGTGAAGGTATGCATGGTAACACATTTCTGCCATCCACGTAGCGTGATGCATGTACCTACGTAATCTTATTCACAAGTTATATGTCGTCTTAAGTATATACTTATCTTGTCATGAAACAGCTGATGTACACATACATATTCCGGGGCCGCAGTACACGTCGCGTAATGCATGTGCTCCATCCTACGCATCAATTTCAAAATTTCAGTGCGACCGTTGTGAACTGATCTGGTGATGTAATGGCGCGTTCTAGTAACGTTATGAGACACATGCATTACGTACATTGTCTGTAGCTGTTGGCTTGGCCCCGGAATGAGCATTGTCTACAGCCATGGTAAAACAGTACGCGCTGTACGTTTGAACACGGCTGTGAGCGGTGTCAAACAATGGCAGTCATGTAACAATATCCTTCCCCGTACAGATTACGCGGACACTGGTTTCCTGACGCTACAGTACTACCTGAACAAGGCGATAATTGAGACACACGAGTCCGGGGCCAATATCGGCAAAGACTACAAGGTGGAAATAGCCAAAATGGCGTACCCAAAGCACGTGAACGACGCAATGATTGTGATCCTACAGCAGAATCTCCCGTTCTTCATCTTCCTTAGCTTCATCCTGAACGCGCTGCAGATAACGAAGAACATCGCGTACGAAAAGGAAAAGAAGCTTAAGGTAACGTACCTGATACTAATGAGACACGCCATGCGAGTTTGTACCTTCGGATATAGTATGTGCGTAATTTCATTAAATACGTTTACAATATTTACAATATTCTTCATAAATAAGGTCAAAAGTTGACAAACTTCTCAGAGTACATGCGGAATAATTCCGTATGTACTCTGAAAATGTTGTCAACTTTGGACGCCATTTACGGAAACTATTGTAAATTTTGTGAACGTATTTCATGACAATACGCAGATGTCCGAATGTATAAAATGGCATGGCGTGTGTCATATACTCTTAGTACTGTAAAACCTTCGAGGGCCTTTACAGTACTAAGAGTCTATGAACTACTGCATTAGTACTCGCAGACAATCCCAGTCGAACCCCCTTTTTAGAGACAGCATACATTAAATGAGGTCCGCGGTAGCCATTTTCAGTGTATGAATGAGTAGACATTATATTATTCAAATGCCCTACTAACAAAACACAGTGAATCGACGCTAAACGTATTGCAATATGCCAGCTTTCAGAAATATGCTTCTTTAATGGACTTAAAACTCTTTTACCAGGAGCTAGTTGTTGTCCAAACATACTGTATGGCAGGATTTGGCTTCTAGAAATCAAAATATTTCCGGCGCTACGAAACAATCGAAATCTGTAAGGAGTACAGTCTTCGGTTACTTCAAAGCTGATAGTCGAATCCCCTTTTCAAAGATTCAGGGGGCCGTTTCACTAAACATCGTACGACTAAAATGTTCGTAAGTGCAAATTTAGGATCC
The DNA here is from genome assembly GCA_029237695.1 of Conchocele bisecta. Taxonomy (NCBI): domain Eukaryota; kingdom Metazoa; phylum Mollusca; class Bivalvia; order Lucinida; family Thyasiridae; genus Conchocele; species Conchocele bisecta. The sequence continues at coordinate 42,799,425 of CM055266.1, read as the reverse complement.
TCTGGAAATTTCAATTCATGGATTTATATTTATTGAGGATAGGCTGCATATTCAGCCTATACTCAATAAATGTAAATCCAAAAATTGTTTACAAGAAAACGGTGTTAATGTGGAATTTACAGACTATCATAATTTTGCACTTACGAACATTTTAGTCGTACGAAGCTTAGTGAAACGGCCCCTGGTGACGCCCATGTATTAGCTTCCATAGACCCTTGTAGATAGTGAAGTAACAGAAGCCAAAGGCAAAGTAGCTATGATGACAATGAATACCATAGAACCTGTCTAATTCGGAGATCAAAACACATATATTATATTGGACTATATATCGAATTCCCTCAACGCACTGCAGATAGTGACGAACATCACGTACACAAATTTAAAGCTAGGGTTCCATATATTACGTACAACATTTTCTTTATGGAAATGTAATACTTGTATAATTGTGAAAATATTCCACCAGTTATAAAAAAACACGAGTGCCCACTACACATATATAATCATTCAGTAATCTGTAATTTACTGATAGAGACTCGCGGTGGTATCAGGCTATTTTCATATGCAAATGAGGCACGATATATTTTTTAATTATTTATGCGTCACCTGAATAATTTCTTTATAAACATATAATCAAGTATGATCATGACACATCAACAAATAAATAGCGAGAATAAATAAGTGTTTCCGTTATCATTGTTAAGGAAACATGGTCATAGCCCTTGATATCAAACTGGCACATAACGTTTGATATAAAAAATATCATACTGTGAATTAACACGCCTGGTAATGGTAAATCAGTGTTCATTTGCCAGAAAATGTCATATCTAAAGAATAAAGGAAAACAAATGTATCCATCAATTGCATTCAGACAATGCAGTTGACCGACACTGGATCTGCACTATTCGATAGTCCATCAATGAAACACGCGTCATGCTTTTAACACGCGTTATATATCATTATCAGCCTACAGGTCATATTTTGTCAGGAGCTACACTGGTCACATCTCGTAAGTCCCATTTCTCCAGTCACAGTCACGGAAATGATCTTCTAAACGCTAAAGTAATTCGGATAACCAGGGGCCCGTTTCACCAAACTTCATACGACTAAAATGTTCGTAAATGCAAATTTAGGATCGTCTGGAAATTTCAATTGATGGGTTTACATTTATTGAACATAAGCTGCGTAAGCAGCCTATGTTCAATAAATGTAAATCCAATAATTGTTTACAAGAAAACATTGTTAGTGTGCAATTTACAGACTATCATAATTTTGCACTTACGAACATTTTAGTCGTACGAAGTTTAATAAAACGGCCCCATGGACTCTTCGATCTCCTTTCAAGTACACAACTGCCTGTGTTAATCTTGGCCATGTTTCAACGTTTCTGAACATATATTGAGAATCCGAACTCGCAATCAAGCAGTTGTAGTGGCCGAGCCTGAGCTGTACCACGTACCACAGCTGAGGCTCAGCCAATCAAGCTGATTGATTGCAAACGCAACATTCAAGTAGTTAATTATAAAACAATTGACAGATAGTGTCAAGATTTGTGCAGGCCGTGGCGTATATTGTTTACAGTAATTTCCAATCAGCTCTTAAGGGAAGCACATTTAATACATATTATTTAATAGTACATCATTTTTATTAAATGTTCGATCACATGGTTTTTATCAACGCAATACAAAATAATATGTTTTAAGCAAATTGACAAGACCAATTGGTCTAAAATTAATGAAAACAGTGACTATTGAATAATATGTACATTATGATAAAGACCATATGGTCGAAAATTTAATAAAAAACGACTATTAAGTAATATATATATTGCATTTTCTTTCAGGAAACCATGAAGCTAATGGGTTTGTCGACTTTCATGTACTGGCTCTCCTGGTTCGTGAAGTGCCTGATCTACATGTTGATCATCATCATCATCTACACGATCATCTTCAGTATCAAGCTCGGAAACAGTGGGAAGATCCTGAACTACTCCCATCCCACCATCTTCTTCTTCTTCCTCTACATGTACATCACGGCCACAATCGCATTCTGTTTCATGATCAGCACTTTCTTCAATGGCGGTTAGTATGAAGGTGTTTGCGCGACAATATGGAACCAGAAATATTTCCCCTATGCATTTGATTACGTATAATGCTTTATCAGGTAACTAGCTTTGTATTAGCCGAATACACACTGACTGTAAACATATTGTTGTATCAATTGGTAGAACGGCGTCACATTGCGTTAACTTACCGAATTACGCGTTCTTTTCAATGCAAACTATTTTATGTGTTACCATCGGTTAGTATAAAACGTTACCTGATAAATAGAATACCATCCTAGTGTCTGTTAATATGAAGTTTATCAAATTCGGCTCTGAAACAGTAGGAATTCCTCGGCGAGCATCGGAATTCCTACGCGTTTCCTAAGCGAGCCTGATAAGCTTGATATCAAGAGACAGTATACAGGTATTCTCTATTTCTGTACTTACTGTATATTGCACATTTTCCTGTCGACTAACCTTTGGCCATTAACACATTAACTCCCAAAAGAAATCCAAACATAGATACTTTTCCATAAATCATTGAATTCCCATAATAGTTTGTGTTTTCTCAATACAATCAATAGTTGATGGCCTGTCATCAAATTTAAACATTTGGGTAGGGTGACATTTTTGTTATTGCTGAAAAGCACTTAATAATTTAAGTCTTGTTTTTGCATTCGATGTGATTAATATAATTTAAGTCTTGTTTTTGCATTCGATGTGATTAATATAATTTAAGTCTTGTTTTTGCATTCGATGTGATTAATATAATTTAAGTCTTGTTTTTGCATTCGATGTGATTAATATAATTTAAGTCTTGTTTTTGCATTCAGGACTTAAATTATATTAATCACATCGAATGCAAAAACAAGACTTAAATTATTAAGTGCTTTTCAGCAATAACAAAAATGTCACCCTACCCAAATGTTTAAATTTGATGATGCCAAAACGTGTATAATTCTCATATTCAAAATAAGCAGGAAGTTTGATTGAGCTGCAATGTGTCAAGTACGAACTGAAAGAATATGCTAAGAAAGGTATTACAGTGAAACCTCTCTAAACCGGACACCCTGGTGTTCGGTTTAGAGAGGTTTCACTGTTAATCAGGCATTTGATCACTCGAGCCATAGTTGAGTGATATGCGATCACGAACATACATTTATCACCAGAGATAAATGACCAAGGAATTTATAAAAATAAGATCATTTACGTATGTTTGGTCTCCGGTTTAGAGATGTTGGACTATGAGCACGCGCCTGGTCCTTGTGCTGGAATATAACATGTTCGTAACAAATGGACCGTATACAAATATTGTAAATATATTTAATATATAAAGAGCAAAGTGAGTTCTTTCTGCGATGTCATTATTATCTAGATCCTTCGTCGTCATTGTACATGGCTGTCATTATAAGTGCTCGCACGTATACTTTGTTGGCGAATTTTGATGTCGTGTCTCCGTTTCTAAATGAGCTTCCCTTATGCTGTCTGTCAATCGTAGACATTTGTGTCATGGATCCTGCATGCCAGGCGCAACCCTTAGCTCAAATAAACACGTTCACCCTCGATCAATACTAATCGTCGATGTAATTTCTAGCAAACAAGGCATTCGCGTGTGGGATGTTGAATCGCTTGAATTTGTGCAAATACTAACACAGCCCTTGACTTAAATGAACACTTCCAATAAAATGCAACTTGAACTTTTTCTGTCATCAATGATGGACGATTATTATTGATCGCTTCAGCGAACACGGCGTGCTGTTGATTAGCTTGAATTTGTCTTACATGTACATGTAAGATACCAGCAAACGCGGCATTCGCGTGCGAGATGTTGTTGAATCGCTCGAATTTGTCTGGTGATAAATTCAAGCGAGTCAACAATAATCGTCGATGACATTTCCAGCGAACACAGCTGCATTGGCGTGCGGGCTGTTGTTTTTCCTCACGTATATCCCGGCGTTCTTCCTAAACAACCGCTACGGCGAGCTGTCACGGCTGGAGAAGATGGCCACGTGTCTGCTGTCCAACATGGGAATGGTGTTCGGCGTGAACGTACTCATGATCTACGAAGGAACAGGTTTGTTTGGGTCCCATGGCCGTAGATAATGTATTGTATATTTACACGGTTCATGATCACGTGGTTACAACAAGAACAACAATGGCTGGAAGTGTTGACAGTGCGCCCACTCCAAAGTAAGTATTATTTGATATTTTCCTTAATATGCAACGGATTTTGATGTGAATTATGGCGCAGCAAACGCGTCTTCATGATCTGCATTTGGTGATCTCTGGACATCGGCACATACTTATGTCGTTTTTGCGAAGAATCGATTTCCGTGCCAGTAAATACGGAAATTGATTCTTCGCAAAAAGGACATATTTTTTTGCCAATGTACCGAGACCACAAGATGCAGCTTAACATGCGCCATATTATATACTAAGGACAATATAAAATAATACGTTCTTTAAATCTGAGGCGCTTCTGGAAGTTTCAGTAATTGTTGTTGTTGACATAACCACGTGATCATGCACCTTGATTTATATTGTACGCTGAAAACCAATATTATACCGTCTCAGAATGTAGGAAATGCCATTTTGAGAGCCTACACAACTGTCTTTGTTCAGCTTTCCCAGATGTCAACATTTCGGGACATCTATTGGCAATCCAAAGTCGCAATCAATCAGTTTGATTGGCAGAGCCTGATCTGTAGCTGTGCTAATAAATAACACCTATTTGTGGTGTACAGCACGAGTTTTTCGTCCCACTGCTTTATTAGACACCATCACTGCAGACCCGAGGCGCCACTGAACTATTCTGGACCTGTTATTCATGCCCCCACGACGATAGTGGAGGGGGCACTTTGTGTTACAAATGTCCATCCGTCTGTCCCGTCCGTCCCGTCCGTCACAAGGCAATGTACGCCACTCCACCTACATGTAAGTTTTATTAAAATAATCAATAAAAGATGACCAAGCCATCTGGGGGTGTATTTGCTGTTTGATGTAGGAAACTTCCCCCAAAATTCATTATGATGGAGGGGGTGGTGTCATGGGTCCGATTTAAATTGTTTACTGCACCAATATAATTAATTTTAAGATTTTTTTTTTATTATTACTGATTATGATGTTTACTGATTTAAATTGTTTTCTGTACCAATTTAATTAATTTTATATTGGTGCTGTAACATTTCCTCCGACTTTATTTCGAAGTTTTACCCTAAATTTATCCCAATCAGTACACTCAATTTTGGGCATGGTGGCACGCGCTTTGATACTAATATCATTTTTTAATTCTTCATATCTCCCCATTTCTTCCACCACGGATTCAAACTCTAAATTTGATATTTTCTTATCGGCCAATGCTTTGGACACTATAACGTCGATGCTATTTTTCTTAGACCTAGCGAGAACGGATATTCTATCAAGTTTTCTACTTTTTTTCTCGAGTTTTCCACCCGCCGCCCTAATTACCATACAAAGTATTCCAGATAAAACGGTAATTCCACTCAAAACCCCTGCAAGTGGAACCGTTACAATTGTAGATAGCGTTGCAGCAGACCCCGCACCACTCATTACAGATAAACTTGCCAGAACCGTACTAGATGCTTCAGAGCTATATTCGCCGCGCGCTTATATTTTTTAGCGTTTCTTTTTCTCTTTGTACATTCTCTAACTAAAATATCCTGCATAGCGACGATATTATCCAACCTGAAATCTGAACTTCTTTCGTGAATTGGATACAGTGTTGATGGAGTGGTATTGACAATTGGATACAGTGTTGATGGAGTGGTATTGAGAATTGGATACAGTGTTGATTCGTTCATGATTTTCAATATATTAGTATTTACAAATTAAGTTCAATTAACAATGTAACAATAGTTGAAGAACTCGCTGGGTCAGCGATTTTCGTAACAAAGTTAATAACACTACCTTCGGAAAGTCTAATTGAATCGTCACCGGCGAACAAAATCACCGATGAAATATCTCCAGCGAGTTTATTGACTCCAATTGCCCGTTCTTCACCATCCACTACAAGATTTACGATGACCGCTCCCACATGTTTACCATTAGCATTAACCGAGCAGACAGCCATTCGGAGAAGCGTACCTGGAGATGTCATGGTATATCCCCCATATGTATTGGTCGCTTTGGAACCGAACGAATATTCATAGAGCCCCTCATTCAGGGGGCCCCGCTTCTCAGCCCAAACTGTGATGACACGTTTTTGCGTTTTCAATGTTTTCACCAATCCGGCAAGCCCCCCGATAGAGGTATGGGCCTCAGCACGAATCTTTTCAGAGGTCTCCTCAAGTGCTTTGTTCGTGGCTCTACGAACACGTTTCAGTTTTTCGGAAACTTCGGTTATTTTTCCATCTAGTTCAGTAAATGCTGCTTCTCTGTTGAGAGAGTCTTCTGAGCGCAACACCCTATATGCCTCCGTAAGGGCCGCCTGGTGGTCTTCTCGGGCTTTCTCAACACCCAACCGGGCCTCTTCCCGAAATTCTGTTATTTTTCCATCTATTTCAGTAAGTGCTGCTTCTCTGTTGAGAGAGTCTTCTGAGCGAAACACCCTATAAGCCTCCATAAGGGCCGCCTGGTGGTCTTCTTGGAGTCCCTCAACCCCCAACCGGGTCTCTTTTTGAAATTCTGTTTTTTTTTCCACCTAGTTCAGTAAGTACTGCTTCTCTGTTGAGAGAGTCCTCTGAGCGCAACACCCTATACGCCTCTGTAAGGGCCGCCTGGTGGTCTTCTCGGACTTTCTCAATACCCGTTCGGGCCTCTTTTTGAAATTTGGTTATTTTTCCTCCTAGTTCAGTAAGTGCTGCTTCTCTGTTGAGAGAGTCCTCTGAGCGCAACACCCCATGCGCCTCTGTAAGGGCCGCCTGATGGTCTTCTCGGGCTTTCTCAATACCCGTTCGGGCCTGTTTTCGAAATTTGGTTATTTTTCCTCCTAGTTCAATAATTGATGCTTGACCCTCTGAGAGCAACACCCCATAAGCATCCTGGTCTATCGCAATAGCCGTTCGGACTCCCTCAATTTTTCCCCGGGCCTCTTCGCCAACTTGTGCAGTCGCCGTCAGCACGTCTACTCTAAGCTGTGCTATGCTCCTGTTAATCCCTTTTGTGGCCGCCGATATAGTTTTATTGATCAGGGCCTTGGTTTTTCCGGTAGTCAAAAGATGAATCCCCCTTCTGCCGGTTCCAAATTCTTTGAATCTGTCACCCAATCCCGATTGGAATTGGAAGAACTACATGGTCCGTATATACTCATAATAATTAATTTTAAGAAAATTAAATTATAATATTGGGGCACCTATACTCAATTGGAAATTTCGAGAACGACCGAAATCGGGTAATAGTTATTCAACTTTCTCGCGTGATCATCGAGAATAGAGACCGTAAATTCGTGGATGTGTCCAGTTTCCAAAACTTTCATCTCGGGGTGTGGGAAGTCTAAGGTCACCGTCTCCCCAAAGAAACAGTCGCTGGCTTGCACGGTTTTCAGTAATGTGCTGGGAGATCCGTCTACCGTGTTGTACGATGTGTTCACCCGATCCAGGTGTACCCTGATATTTTTCGTGAAGGTGAAGTCCACCGGGTTATCACCGACGTACTCACCCGAGACAAACACTCCTTTATTTGCGGAGTATGTCTCTCTAAAACCGAGTTGACTACCCAACCCCCGGGAGATCACTACCTTACTATCAGGGCCGATGGTCATTGTTGGAAGTCCGGTAGCCTTCGATACTGTGAGGTTGACTCTACCGCCAAGCTCTGAGGTGACAAAATCTTTGAGCTGTATAAAACTCCACAGTCCGGGAGGCAGCTTTACACCTACTTGTCGTCCATCCTTCACATAGTAAATCCTTCACTCTTCCCCACATTCCGCCACCCAACCGTGAAGGTGATTTATCTGAGACCGACCCGGCCTTTTCCGCAGCAGTTGTTGATTGACTTTTGAAGTTGACAACTCTCTTTTTGAACATTAGTGATAGTAGCAAACATAATAATATCTTGCAATGGATACCAAAGCATTTAGCTTCAATTCAAAGGCAAAATACGCGGTCGGAGGTAAATACACACAAAAAGACGTTGTGAACCCCCTTGTACACCCAACTGTAACGGTTAGACCGGACAGTGGCTTTACCACCAACTTTTCCGACATCTTTGAACAATATAGGCTGCCCAAGGTTACAACAATGGAGGCCGTAAACGGGTGGAAAGCAACACTGATGCAGTTTTGGCAGAACCAGTTAGATTTCGCTGTATGATGTGCAACAGCCGGGTGTGGAGTTTCACATAAAGACCATCTGACATCCAAGAATGTCATGCTCCGAAGTGTCTACAACTTTCACACGTATTATACTATTAGGAGGATTCTCAAAGAACTAGGTATTTCACTACCTCAAGACGAAGCATGGGATCCCATTTCCAACGCATACTACCGTATGGCATTTGAAAGACTGTGTAACGAATTTAACGTTTCAAAAGACGCGGACTGGAGACAGAAAGCATTTCCTACCAGCACCGGCCTCGGGGACATTCTCATTCGGGGCCAGTCCGGGAATTGGACGCAGACTGATCTTAGACACGATCACTCCGGCGAATTTTGACCCCGCGACGATGACCTTCGGGCCGGAAGTGTCTGGAGGTCGGCACTGCGGCGTCTCATCCTGCATTTGGTTACCTCCGAAACGGGCTCACGTCGATTACATACAGCAGGCTGCTGAGGTTCAGGACGTGTGGGGTACATTTATGTTAGATAAGGGTCTATGGTTCACGCAGGCCGGGGTTACTCGCCTCAACGACTCCATTCGCACGTACGTCTGGGCCATCCTCGGCGCACAGAAGCAAACTCGCAGTTCTATACTGGGCACGGGAACGGCGTTTGATGCACAAAAACAATTCTTGGCACTTGTAGAGGACGCCATCTCAGCTAAGGTGGACCTGGAGAAGGCGATCCAGAATTATCAAGACGTTTTGCAAAATGCCAGTACCCCAGTAGACTACGTATTTGGAATAGGTCTTTATATGGCGCCGAGCAATATGATACTACGAGACGACCCGGTTGACGGTTACAATAATCAGATCGTAATCGCCACCGTCAATCAAGAAATTGGCCACAACGGGAACGTGAACGCGGATATCATCAAACCCCCCACCAAGCCGGTCATAAAAACCTCAAGCCAATCGCGATTGGATGCGCCTCACTCAACACAATCGGGATTGAAGTTGAACCCAGCACCCCCAATTCACGAATTGAGTCCCCCCCAAGTCAATCGTCTACAGTGTTGAGGGAACACCAATCGAGATTGGAAGCACAACACACGAGGAGGAGAAATTAGGGCTCGTCGTCGCCCTCGTGGCGATAGGACTACTAGCGCTTTGGTTTTAGAAACTCTCTGGCGGTGAATAGTAGGAGACCGGCGATCGCCACGATTACCCAAGTATTTTTGGTGAGCCATCCGACCGTTTTGGATAATATAGATAACAAGTAGGAAACGATACTTCCGATCAGTCCGGGTAGTGCGGCAGCCGCCTTTTCGGCTAGTTTCGCCAGGAGACTGGCGAGGGCTTTTATTATTTTTTTTATCCAATCCTTTGCTCCACCGGATGATGGCGCGGGTGGTGACGCGGGTGACACACCACCAGTGAAAGTTAGAACTATGGTCGATATAGTCATGCCGATAGCAACGAGGATGCTTGCTATCGTGACACCCTGCTCTCTGAACAGAGTGCGAAGACGCTCACCGAGTGTCGTGTCCTCGCGCAGAACCCTCGAGATTGTTTCGCGGGTCCGACTTATTGGTGTGCGGAGCGTCTCACGGTTATTCGATGCAGCCTGCAAGCGAGCTTCTCTTTCGTCCCGCAAAGACTGCAGTCGTTCGGTGATCCGCTCGGTAGATTCTATATCGTCACCGACTTCCTCCAGTTTTCTTTCTTCTAGCGCGATATGTTCATCCAGCGACGAGAGTTTGGAGAGGTTATGAACCAATTCACCCCGGACCGTTTGCATAGCCTTATCGAGTCCACGGAGTTCGCGAAGAGGTAACGGTGGGTCATCGATCGACCCTTGGTCGAGGTTGAGCATTTCGTTTTCGCTGAACGTGGTCTCCATCATGTTAATAGCTTCGGTAGACTGTAGGGCCTCTACAGCGCGGGTTGACATAATTGGTTTACCCCTCTTCCAATCTGGGAATCCGAGTTCGTTCCCTATGATTTGGCCACCGCCCCGGTATCCGGCAATGGTGCTCAGCGCTAGGGGTTTTCCGGTCTTCATGTTGATGATTGGGATATTTCATGCTTTTAGTCGCAACCTACCACGCAGATCCAATTCGAAATTGGAGTAGTCGCGGTCGACAGATGGGACCAAACCTTTTTCTATCCAATGTTTGTAGTAGTGGTTTACAGCTGACTCGAGTAATTCCCGACTTAGACCAACGCTGCTGGTAGCGCCACATATTTCCCCCCTCAACACTGTTGAACGTGATTGAATTGGAACTGGAGTCTCTATGAAGGGTGTATCATCATCATCCTCATCGACCTCATCATTTCGGACATCATCTCTGCCGATTTCATCCATGTCAATATCGTAATCAGCCATATTAATTATGTATTAAAGACAAAACTATACGAGTTTAATAGATGCACTAAATTATGTATTCGAGTCAATACGGTCGCAAACTCAATCCATACCGCAGACTACGTGAGCCCCTCGGGGCAAAAGGCGTGAGACAGAGTGTCGTTATTACGAACAACCCATCGACGATCGACCAGAACCAGCAGCTCTTAGTCCGCTTCCCCAACCTCGGAGCAAGCGACGTCATTGTGCCGGGGACTGTTCGCCTCGCTTTCACTATTTCGCTGACGTCGACAGACTTGGACCGAACCGTCGTTCAGAACCCAGGTCGCGCCATCGTCAAGAAGACCATGATACAGATTTCTGGTAATGAGGTGATGTCGATCGACGACAGCGACGTCTACCATTGCTATCAGGACCTGTGGAAGACGGCGCAAGAGCGCGAAAACGCGGTATATCAGGGTAATGACACCAGCAAAAATAAGAACGTAACCAAACTTAGAATCGGGGCTGGTAACAAGGCAGATAACGACGCGAGTGACAACGCGATCGCGGCGGCTTATGGCAACCGCTTCTACATCCCGCTCGACTTTGAGTTGCTGGAGAGTCACATGCCCTACTATCAGAGTGCTTTGGCTGACCGCCTCGAATACGAACTAACGTTCAACGACTACGGCCGAGTTCTCATAGCCACCGACATAGCATCGACGAATACGATCGATAATGTTTCGTTGGAGTACGACATGGTCACGATGCCCGAACTCGCGCGATTAATCAGATCCCAGTACGCTGGGCGCGTTGCCATACTTTACGACCGAGTTCTTCGTCACCGCAAGATGACGAAAGACAAAAGCGACACATTGTGGAATATTAATGTCAACGTACCAGCCCGCACGATGAAAGGTATACTGATGTTGTTCGAGGATGCTCGGTTCGCGTTCGGTGCTAGAAAAACCGACAAATTCTATAACCCCAAAATCACAAAGGTCGAGGTGACGATCGAGGGAGTCCCCAATCAACTCTACAGTGCGGGTCTTCGCGCACACCAGCAGTGGGACGAAGTCAGAAAGCAGTTTGCTTCCGGCTCTAAGCGCTCACCGGAGGTTGTCGTGGTTGCCAAAGACCTGCAGCTCTCGGCCGTCTCCTTCGCGGAGTTTCTGACTACCAAATACGTGTTATGGCTAGACATGCGAGACAGCGACGACGACCAAATGCACGGTAGCGGACGCCAAGTTGAGAACGCTAGCGAGGGTGTGACGATCCAGATAACCAAAGAGGCGGATGGAAATGGTCCATTGAACGTGTACTTATATATAATTACAGACGCACAACTCAACATCGAAGATGGTCGATACGTCTCAGCACTCTACCAAAATTCAATACCAATTCACGATTGAAGATGCCCACTCTGCCATAATATGTGGGCAGACAGGATGTGGACAAACGGTTTTCATCCTGCACTTGCTCGAGGGGTCCTACCGCAATGCCTTTCGTCACATTGTGATCCTGTATCCTACTGTGTGGCACAACGAGACTTATCAGCGGCGCCAGTGGATATGGACCGACCCTGAGATATACGTCTTTGACCCCGGCGACAGACTTCACGATTGGCTGCGTGGCTTATACCAAAGATTTCAGGGTGAGCCCACCCTATACGTGATTGACGACTGCTCAGCCAAGGCGGCGATGACCAAAAAGAAGGACATGCTCTCCGAGCTCGCATTTTCTGGCCGCTATGCGAGAAAAAGCGTATGGATCTCCACTCAAAAGATCAACGCCGTCCTCAAGGATCTGCGTCAGCAAACGAAATGGGTCGCCCTCTTTCACTGCAAGGACCGAGATTCATTCGATGACTGTCTTCGAGAGAACGACGTTATCCCAACGCGCGAGGAGCGCCTGGAGGTTCGACAGATACTTTCGGAAACTAAGCACGCCAAGCTTCTGCTAAAGACCGATCAACCAACTGCTTACGAAGTTATTAAATAATTTTCTTAAAATTAGCAATTGCTGAACAATGCTGAGCAATTGTTGAACAAATGCTGAACAATGGTTAACAATGTTAACAATTTGGTGCTCCGCTGCAAGCTTTGTTGCGAGCATAACGGTGATCATAAGTATCGGGTGGTGCGCTTGGCAATATGTTAGACTTATGAGACTTGTCAGAATAGTTAAAAGAAAATTAGCAATAATGAACTGCGACGAACTTCTCGATCAGCTAATGGAAGAAACCTCAACTCCATTGAACCCCAACACCAATCGCGAATTGGAAGAGCAATCGGGTTCAACTTCAACGGCGGTTGGTATTGGGTTGAGTGCCGATACGAATGAAAATGCGGCGAGACGCGAGCGGCTAGCTGCGCTGGTTGCTGGGGGACAATCGGAGCATTATCTCGGTAGGCGTCTCTCAGTTTGTCAGGTGGATAAGATGTCAGATGCGGAGATCGATAAAATGTATGCGCGATACGAATCCAATTTGGGGGCAGAGATGACGAAAACTCTTGGATCGGCGGCTATTCATTTGTACGCTACCACCGTTAGTATACTTCTCCCTATACCAAACACCGCGGGGGTTGATTCACGATTTAGAGACTGACCCTTTTATAGGACACACTCTTAGAACAGCCTGCTGCTCAATTTATCGCAAGTTTGGAACGTACTTAGCTCCGCTGACAACCGCGTTGACCACGGGTAAACACTGTCAATTTGGACATATATGCCCACGAACAATAAGCCCTAATATTATAAATGATGACACAAGACACACCTGCGAGAGTGACGGAACCCTCAACTCCAACAGGGTCGAACCCGATTGCTCCAACCCAATACCAACCGCCGTTGGAGTTGAAGTTGAACCCGATTGCACGATATAAAAACCCAAAAATACAGGCAGCTGGGCGGGCAGCGGCTGCCGCCCGAAAAGTTAAACAAGTAAAATACTCGCCAAGCTTCGACAGGCCAAACGCTCGTTGCACTCAACACCGATTGCTGTTGAAACAGTAAAACACCTGGTGGCAGCTGTTTCTCCCCCAATCGCGATTGGATTGAAACAGGAAGAGCAATCCCCGATTGCTGCAGCTCCTACCCCCTATTACCTCAACATTGTTGAACCTTATTGGAAGATCGTCCCGTGGGTTGTTGGTGGTGGTCTGGCAGTTGTGGGCACCCTGTGTGTGCTGAAATACCAATCCAGATTGGAAAAACAACCCCCAACAGTTCCGAAGAAAGTTACGAAACACCAATCGCGATTGGATGCACCCTATTTAAACATTGATCGCGATCCCTTTTATATGCAATAATTACAATGGCTGAACAAGATGGTAAAATGATAGTGAATGCACTTTATCACGCCGTGGTGATATCGGGTTTCAGTATCGGGTATGCTCGACTATCAAAGATGTCCCTAGGAGGGTCTGCTCCCAAATTGGACTTTACTGTGAGAGACGTAGGGCTCGCGACCTTAGATATAGCGGCCGCAGTTTGGACCAGAGATTATCTAATTAAAGTTGGAATTCTACATGTTAATATATGGAAATAAATGGCTTCAATCGCAGTAATAGTAGGTGGTGCGCTTGTAAACGCATTTGCGTTCAGCGGTAGCAACTTTATATTCTCGAAAATGAGAAGCTCGAACGTGGATGAGGAGCGCAAGCGTCACGATTTAGCTGTAGAACAACTCAATAGCGCAAAGGAAGCATGGTCGAAAAAACGAACCGCCCATCTGGACTGGGTCAATGAAGAGCTTCGCCGCGAGAATCACGCCGCTCAAACTTTCCAGAACGTTGAAGAAGCCAACCGCGAGTACGCGCTAGCATATCCACAGAAAAGTCTCGCGCTGCTGGATCGCGAGCCCCAACTTTCAGATTTCTTTGTACCGTCAGAGTCCCAAAATGACCGCGAGATCGCGTTCATCGTCGTGGGAATGGGTGTGGTGGGTCTCGTCAGTTACTATATATTCAATCGAGATTGAAATAATTATTTTAAAACTTTTTTGTTTTTATTAAATATATATATAGAATTATGTTAGTTGACAAACTTTATTTTGTTATGATCAATGTAGGCTACACGGCCCTTAAACACCGTTTACCTAGTGCAAAGAGTACTTCGCATACTATGAACACGCGCAAACTTGATACCAAACTATCGGTTCGCCTAGCGCGCAAGCTAGCAAACACATACTACAGCCCCCGCGGCTACTGGAAGGGACTCGCGGCCATCAAGAACCTCGCGGCGGCGACCAAGGTTTCAGAAAACGCTGTCAAGGAATGGCTCAAGAAGCAGGCCATCTGGCAAATCTATTTACCCGCGCCTCACAATATTCCGCGCACGAAATTCGATGTGCCGGTGCCGAACCAAGTTCACCAAGCGGATCTCCTGTTTCTCCCTCACGATCGCGTCGGTCGCAAGACGTACAAGTACGCACTGACAGTCGTTGACGTAGCGAGTCGCTATAAGGGGGCTGAGCCATTGGCTACGAAAGAGTCCAAGGAGGTGGCCGAGGCTCTTTCCCGAATATATAAAAGGAGTCCTCTCAAATGGCTAAATCTTCTCCAGGTCGATCCCGGCCGCGAGTTCATGGGCGCGGTCTCTCATCTATTGTCTAAACACAACGTTTCTGTCAGACGCGGCCGCGTCAACATCCACCGAGACCAGGGAATCGTGGAGCGGTTCAATCAAACCCTGGCTGAGAGATTGTTCGGTCACCAATATGCCAAAGAGCTGCTGCTTGCGCAGCGGGACCCTCATTCGCGATCGACCGAGTGGGTGGCCAGACTGCCCGCCGTGGTCTCCGTACTGAACAACGGAGAGGTGACCAGATTGGTCGATCAGAAGCCCGTAGATGCCATCAAGTCTAAAAAGGTGACGAGCAAGCCCTCTGCCGTCTCACGTGGGCGACCCGTTGGTTTAGAGGAGCAACGGCTTCCATCGGATGTTGACGTCCGGTACCTCTATCAACCGGGAGAGCTCGAAGGTGGCAGCCGCCGCGCGACGGATCCCGTGTGGTCTCTCAATGTATATCATCTAGATCGATATATTACCAAACCCGATGAGCCCGTGCTCTACTATTTGGATGATGGTCCATCTCGCGGGTTTGTTCGCGAAGAACTTCTTATGGTGCCTTCTGACACCCAGCTACCCCCGGATCGTCTGAGTCTTTAGAGAGGTTCTGTATGTATTCCGTCTGATAACACGCGTCTTTTATCGTAGTACGCCGAGAGTCCTATTTTTTGTTGACAGTACGTTTTCATAACACCGTCTTTCATTTTAAATCCTCTATGTTGTGCTACATCTATAATGTGTTTTCCATCTTCTGTAGTTTCGGTTAGTACTCGTTTATATCTATCCCAATTTAAATTGTTTGTTCTCTTGGACATTCCTTTCGCAGAGATTTTGTTAATATAATTATTTTTTTCTACAAAATAACACTTACTAGATAGCGCTATCGCTCTATCTCCACTAAATTCCATTTTGAAAAGCCCGGGCTCTCTTTCACTCCACTTATTCCAAGCCAACCATTTATTCTTTTATTTTTCAAACTGTGTCTAGTAAGTTAGGTCTAATCAATTTCTCTATTGTTTTTCCACTAACTCCTACATACATACTATCCGTGTCCATCTGTATTAATTCAAAGTCTTCTCTTTTTACGTATTTGTCTAGAAATTCGTAGTAAAATTCCAACATTCTCAATTTAGCGAGTTGATAAACCGCTATTCCACAATTGAATGGTCTCTTTACTGTGCACCGGGGTTTTCGGGAAGATATTTCGTACGCATCTCCTATCTCTTCCAAATCATCAAAATACACGGATCTTAATCTTTGTCAACACAGGTTTCGTCTTGTGTATATGTCGTATTTAAATGTCTCTCCGTTGCCTCTATCATTTTTCCACAACACGAGTTTCCTAATAATTTCATTATATCCGCTACTGGTTTCTTATTTGGTTCTACATCGCCTGTTCGTCTTGCGGCTGTAACTTCTTTTGCGAACCATTCGAATGGTTTTCCACTAATATAATCTATAACACGATGAACTCCCGTTATTTCTAGGCCGTGTTTTAAATACCATTTCAACAGTGGCGCGTACAGCAATACTTTAGTGGTGGTCATCGATCCCACTAATTTCCTTCCATTTCCTCTTGTTCTGCCAGTGTCTTCCAACTATTTTATCATGTGTTCTGGAACCTCCTCAACGTCTACTTCTCTGTTTATAAATATTGGGGACATTTCAGAAAACTTATCTTTTAAGTTGTGTGGAACTTCTATATCCACCTCCGCAAACCCAAACCAGTCTCCAGATAAAACTCTTTTACAAAACATTTTAATAAATTTAGGGTTATGTGGGGTATCTATATGGTGTATAGTTTCTCTCCCACACGGCATCTCTTTATTTAACGTAGATAAATATAACGCGTTTGCATCGTACCCCAAAACAGCCTTGCAAGGTTTGTTAATTCCTGTGGAATTAGATCTAATATTTGAAACGCCCGCTTCGGCATATCGTGTAAATACTATTGATGGACTGCCAACTAGAGCGTCTTTCATCATTTCGTATGTTTCTTCTTTTGGTGCACATAGAGCATCCTCCGGTATAATCGTGTTTGAAGATTTTTGTTCTTTAATGGTTCCTCTCCATAAATATTGTATAGCTACTCCAGGTAGTGTTACCGCATCTTTGAAAATATATCCACACCTCTGTGTTTATAAAATTCACACATTTTTTCCACCGCTTCTAGGAACGGTGCTACATCTAAATCGTTATAATATTTCAACCAATCTCTGAAAGTTTACATATTCTTTTCTTTCAAAATTCTACGACATTTGCTCCTTAATTCTGTTTCGTCTAGTAACATTGTCCCCGATTGTTTGGAATACCAATTATCTATATCAGGCAGTCCTGGGTAATCAAGTTTGTCTGGAGAATCGAACCACTCGTAAGGAAAGAAAGATTTCTGTCCTTTACAGTCGTAGGCTTTTATCCAACTATCGTAACTTACACCTGGTCCTAGGTAAAGTATTACATCAAGAAATCTAAACTCTGGAGTAAATAGAAATATTGTTGCGTTTGCCCGTTTTCCGACCATTACTTTCCTTGTTGTTGATGCCAGTTCGCCTACTAGGTATTTCTGTATTAAGTTTATATCGTACTTACTACTGTTAAAACCTATAACCGGTACTTGCTCTATCCACTGTTCGATCTGTGTAACTTGATTTTTACGTAAATGTTCTGTATTAAACCTATATCTCAACCATACTTCTTCTCTTATAGCTTTTCCCCTGACTTTCAAATCTTCTACGAATTTTTCTATAAGTTTTGCATGATCTTTATCACAAATATGAGTTACTGTTCCTGAGAAATTATCTCCTATACTAACGCTTACCGGAACGTGCTCAACTTCGTACTCTAAACTATTACCTAGCGTTTTAAGTAATTCTTTAGAATTAGGTGGGTTGAGATACGCCTCAAAATCATATACTATCTGATATGGATAAAGAGTAGTGTCGCAACCGATCTTTATGTCTTTACCCGTTCTTTGGAATTCGCATTCCCACATAACTACTAGGTTGAATTCTTTGCTTCTAATAAATGTATCTCTTCTCATCGTGGATGCGCGTTCTTCTTGTTTATGCTTTGCATGAATCTCACACCCATGCCAGTAACAGCCGTGATATTGATATACGGTATTGGTTTCTGCACAGTATCCAACTACTGGAGCTCCTAAAATCCATCTTTCACCTCCGTGTCCACACTGTTCATGGTGAATGTGTCCCTCCTGCTTTTCCACAGAGTACATCCAATCGATCGCACCATAACTGTTAGAACCTTTTGGGTAGAACGCTTTCTCGAACGACGAACGCGGGCGCTCTAAATAATTGCCATCACATATTACTTTTGTCTCACCTCTCATACATTTTGGTCCGTGTCCCTTCATATTACTCGCTTTCGTGAATTTCTGTTTGCAATTATCGCAGGCGTAAATTTTAGATAGGTTTTTAAGGTTTTTTTATCAGAAATGCGTGATTATTAAACAGTCCTATTGTCATTGATTTATTAACTAGTGCATCATAGTGCGCTGGTACCTTTTTCAACCACCAAACACCACCTTGTGTCGGTTGATATACTTCTATACCGATTTTAAAAAACTCATCAAGCTTTTTCAGATCTGAAAAAGGAATTGGTGAAACCACATTACTACCGAAATATTGCTTACTAAGTTCTTTCGCTTTTTCTGTACATCTGTCAGGTCTTTTACCTGTCATATGCATAGCTAGACACCTGAACAGACAAAGGTCGTCATTATACTTATCTGAAGAATACATACCTTTTCTATTCCTCAACCATTCTGGAAGTTCTCCTCCTGCCGCTTCTTTGGATTGTAGTCCCAAATCTATTCCCCTATTGCCCTGTATTAGCTTTACAAAAACCTCTACCCATCTTACAAACTTCCACTTTGTATTTGGTCTGTCTATTTTATCGGACATTATTCGTGTTTGCTCCTTATCTGACAGCCATTTTTTAACGGTTTTCATTTATGATAGTGGTTCGCTACCGAGATTTTTGTGCATTATTATAGTTATAGGTTTTCCATTTTTAGTTTTCTCCATATGTTCTAGCTTGTAAGAATATGAATATCGCAAATAAAAATTGGTTGTTATATACGGAGCGAGTTTATCGGCCATGCGTTCAGACTCGTTAATGTCAATGCTTTTACGAAAGGATAATGTAACTACCCGTCTTCCCTTTTCTACCACCTTTTCAATGTTTCATCATGAGCCCCAATATTTCTTCACCTTTTTCCACTATCGCGCGAACGATAGATTTTTTCTTATTATTTGGTATTGGGTGACCTGTGTGTCTAATTTGGGACAAATTATTGGTGCTTGACGGTTTTATTACACTTGCCCTTAACCCCGCAATACTTTCTTTTTGAATTCTGTTACCAACTTCCTCCGCTTTGGATATATCATTAAATGCCCCTCGTTTGTGGGCGCGGGTAAACCGCTTCATAAACGCCTCATTCTTTGTGGTGTTTATCAACTTTGTCAACCCCCTAACTCTCAACCGTTTACTATAAGTAATCCCTAGAGATTCGGCTTCTCTTCTCAAACTTTCGATTTCTGGCGTTATCATATTTTCTATATATAACCTATGAAATGTATCTGTTCAATTGGACGTGAAAAATTTACATCATGTTTTTTTTCACGTCCAATTGAATATAAACATATACATATACATATATAATGAAGTGTGTGACTTGTTGTAAGACGTTTACGCGTAAAGACTATCTACGAAGGCATCTAGCGAGACGTAGAAAGTTTCCTTGTGTCCCCCCACAATTTCAATGCCCCAGATGCCCTTGTAAATTCGTTAGTGCCCAAACTCTTTGTAGACATAAGCAACTACGGTGTCATGTGGCTAAAGGTGAACGTGGTAGACTAGAGCTGGTAGAATTAGTTGCTGATCTGCGAAATAAATTAGCTATATTGGAGGAGGAAAATGGGGTGTTGGAATATAAACTATCACGCGCGTACTCATTGAAATTGCATTAATGATTTCGACTTTTTTTCAAAAGTCAATTTTTAATACAATTGGGACTACAAGACCACTTTTTTATCATTCAATACAGCTCAATAACGTTAAAAACGTTGGTGGTATCATTTTGACTCACTCTTTTCAAAATTCGATTCTCTCTCTTGGGAGAATATAATTATTTTCTCCAAAACACCTATGCCGAAATAATTCATAAATTTACTGTAGGTAGAGACTTTCCACATTAACCAATTTTTTGGTTTTTCGGGGGTGGTGGGGGTAGTATAGAGGGGTGGAAATGATACCAACGTAGGTAGTATCATTTTGACTCCCTCTATGCTACTCAATATATAAAAGCAACAGCAGACGACAATTGTTGTGAGTAGCGGTCTAAGGGTTAACACAACGTATTCATATATTGAAAATTGCTCCCCTTTTGTATATTTAGCTTTCTAAGTATAATTAGTACATTTTATAAACAAATTAGTGATGATTTAGAAGGAACTATTTTATGAGGTGAAACGTAAAAAAAGTATAATCACATGTAGTAGTTTTGGTGAAATCGGCTACATGTGAAGGCGCGCAGTGGGACACATGGGTAATTGGGCGTATGACGTTTACAACGTTGTAGACGCAGATCTGCCTGCGCATTTGTCAACGTTTGTCAGTGGTCTGTGTGTACCAGGTGAGGGCGCACAATGGGACAACTTCCACAAGGTGGCCACGGTGGACGAGAACTTCACGCTGCTGGACGTCATCGTCATGTTGCTGGTTGACACGGTCCTCTACATGCTCATCGCCTGGTATGTGGACAACGTGAATCCGGGCAGCGCCGGGGTACCACAGAAACTCTGGTTCCCATTCCAGGTGAGTTGTGTGTACATACCTAGGCAGCGCCAGGGTACCACATAAACTCTGGTTCCCATTAGATACCACAGAAACTCTGGTTCCCATTCCTCGTGAGTTGTGTGTACAAACCTAGGCAGCGCCGGGGTACCACAGAAACTCTGGTTCCCATTCCTGGTGAGTTGTAAGTAGAAACCTAGGCAGCGCCGGGGTACCATATAAACTGTGATTCCTATTCCTGGTAAGTTGTCTGTACAAACCTATACAGCGCCGGGGTACCACAGCAACTCTGGTTCCCATTCCTGGTGAGTTGGTGAGGACAAACCTCAACAGCGCCGGGGTACCACAGAACGTCTGTACACATTTCTGATTAATCGTGAGTACCAACACACGCAGTTCTGGGGTATCACATAAAAGCTTGTTCCCATTTCCAGTGAGTCACGAGGAGAAAAGCAGGCAACGCCGGGGTATCACTAAGCTCTGGTTCCAATTTCTTATGAATCGTGAGCACAAACATAACCAGGACTGTGTTATCACATAGAGAATATTTTGTTAGCCCGTTTGTTTATGGCTTTTGATATTAATTGTAACATATTTACATTGAGCTTCCCTTAAGCCTGTGCTAGGCGTCGTTCGTGTCATTGACTGTGACGTGGCAATACAACGCAGTCCGTCACACACATGAACTTCTGTAATGACACGGCACTTGACATGTATACGTTTATGTGTTATAATGAATCGCTTGACTATGTCTTTGTCTCATGTCATGGAGAATGCTGATATTACAAGATGAATGACGTTCAGTGCGTAGCGAAGCAATCATATATACTACTTCACGGTACTGTGTATGTGATAAATGAATGCACCGGGGAATTATTATAATGTACAGATGAAATATATCAGTATCTGTGACTGACTAGAGAAAGTGGGCTTATGTGATGTGTGAGCAGTGAAGCTCCTTATCAAATACATGTAGCACACTCTTGTAGCCTGATAATGATCTATATTACTTATTAGAATAAGTATGGGCGTTTCGCGAACAATGCATATCTTGATCAGACTGTGCGAATGCACTGGCTCATCTGGATCTACACTAGTAACAGGACCTATAAATCCCATTTCTACAGTCACAGCCACATTTATAATAACTCAATTTAGCACACAGGAATCGATATTAACCGCCGTATATCATACGGATAAACGATATGGCAATATGAAACTTACTACTCTAACACTGTACAGCAAGTATTTGTTTAAGGTTTCCAAACAAAACAAACGCAAGCGAACGGAAAACGCACTGAATGTGATCGTTTTGTACAACGATATGCAACGAAAGAATTATCATTGAAAATTATATTTTCGCTTCAATACCCGGTTTTCAATACCCGGCTTTCCATTAGTTACCGTTTGTTTCGTTTTGGGAACCTGCAACATATATTCTGTGTATGCACAGTGCTACTAAAATAAGTCCACTGTAGTCACGTCAACTCTCATTGTAAATATATTTAACGTGGGTTCAAGCGGGTGGGTGTAATATTCAGTGTTTTCTTTGGCTGTATGCCCCACACTTGTATTCTACTCACAGCCATCGTATTGGTGTGGTTCCAAGTCCGACGGAGACCACAGCAATACTGACGTGAACCCCGAGGTATCGGACTACTTCGAGAGGGACCATACAGGCTGTCGTGTGGGAGTCAGCGTCCGTCATCTCAATAAGGTACGACAACTGCAAACATGTACTACCCATTCCAACTCGGCTGCTTCTACAAATGGATATACTTATCAAGATAGTGACTTCAAATCCGAGTTATTTAAACCCATGGATATTATCGCTTCCAAACCCATCTTTTTTAAACGGAATTGAGAGTTCAAACTATGGTTTGAAACTCAAACGCTGGGTTAAGTAATTATATGTTCATATGCCAATGAAATCTCGATGTGTCGACCCGCAATAACAAACCAAGATTTCTAAGAGAGTGCAGTATATGTACGGAACATTTCATACGTGCATGCTCATGAATATATATATTTGTTAGAAAGGTTTGACATCTGTTTTACTTATTGATATGTAATGACACTTGTAAACTAAATTCTACATTTATGTTTCCCGGATAAGCGATAATAGAACGAATAACAGAACTGGACTCGTACGATGAATGTTAATGAGGAATACTCACTGGGATAGTCAACCATGATTAGTATGTTATGATAAGCCTCCATTTTACATTGGTATCATGTAACACATGCTAACATGACGAATATCGTTCCCGCCCACCTGTCCTTCTACTAAACATACAGTCACGTAGGTGCATTACTCAATACATCAGTCTGCATTAGTTGGACATGTGTATCTGATGTTCTGCCTCTGTCTCTACGTATTTGACTGATGTTGAGTGTGTATAATTATATATATATATGACCATGTACACACGAGACGTCGTGAGTTTAATTAAAAGTGATTTTTGTTGAGCCCGCTTGCGGAAAGCGAGACATAGCGATCACAATGACGTCCGGGTATCCGTGCGTCCGTCCGTGCGTCCGTCCGTCCGTCCGAAATTTGCCTTATCCGTCCGTCCTAAATACCTTATATCTCTGCAGTACTAAGTCACATTGACTATGAATCTTCATATGCTTATTAGTCATCATTCATATAGTCATGATGTGTCCCATTCATGCGGCCCCTGTGCCCAAGGTCCAGGTCAAATGCCTCGGCGTGCTCGACATGCGGGCCGGGGCTATCTGGTCTTATATAGCTATGAAATTGCAGCACACACCTGACGGCATGTACACTCAATATCGAAACAAACTCTAGATCATTCCATGGCACAATTTATACCCATTTATTGCCATAAACTTTGAAAATATAAAAGTAAAACGTCAGAAGATCAATTAGCATCGAGCACTTGTCCATTTGCATCACTGACTGTACAGTATTGTCATAGTCCATGATTTAGACTCGTGCTGACTTATGTGCTGGTACATGTATGTATAGTTCTTGCTGTAACTGGTCAACATGTTAAGCTTTAACACTACTAGTATAATGGTTACAGACTGTAGGATTACACTTATACATGTTTTAATACTATGCTTTCTCTAGTCTAGCGACTTTTCTCATTGTGCATTTATTATATAATTATTGCAAAAAAGCATGGTATCTGCATTTTCTCCTTAATGGAATAATTCAAAATATTAGGGAAAATCCAATAGTGGATACTAAATCGATTGTTAATCGATTGCCCATTCTTTTCCCAGTGCTTTAAATCGAATGAGGTGGTGAAGGACACAAATCTGAACATATACGAAGGTCAGATAACGGTTCTGCTGGGACATAATGGCGCTGGCAAGACGACCACTATATCGATGTTGACTGGTAATCATGAACTCGTTGGTTTATTAATAAATATGTCTAACCATTGACTGTTTAATACATTTATACATGACAATATCAAATGAACTACAAATACTACCTGACTGGATGTGTTTGGAAAAGCGATATTTTCTTTGACGTATATGATACAGCCAGCATACACGTCTTCATAATTAAATAAATATACTCATAACAATACTATAACGTAATGCTAGGTTAACATATCATGTTCAAGTTCCATTCAGCTATCAAAATATATGTGTTCTAGTAAACCAGTAAATTATATACTCGTCTATATGATATTACCCAGGGGTTATTCGAAGGTGAGCATCTCCTTTGGGTATGCTATGTCTATTTATGGTTACCATCTAAATTCTGCACACTTTCATTGCAGGGTTTCTTGAGCCGACCAGCGGAACTGCCATTGTAAACAATTACGATGTCCGCACCGAGTTGTCGAATGTGAGAAAGAGCCTCGGCGTGTGTCCGCAACACAACATCCTCTTTGATCTCCTCACCGTCGAGGAACACCTCCGTTTCTTTGCTAGGGTGCGTTGTTCGTGGTATTACTTAGTTGTATCCCCCGGACGAAAGTCGGGGGATACTTTGGATTTGACTACTTTGAAGGTGTGTCGCGCGCAAGAATGACAACTCTTGCCTCACTAATTTAGAGTTATCTATCTTTCTTGTTTTTTTTTGGCGTACAAATTTCTTGTCTGGAGCATAACTCGAACACCCTCTGGAATATTTTAATAAAACTTCATACATGCATAGACTACGGCCGAAAGGTATGTCGCGCACAAGAATGACAACTCCTGTCACACTATTTATGAGTTACCTTTGTTTTTCGGTTTTTTGGCGCACTGATTTCTTCTTCGAAGCATTTCTCGAATACCGTTCGGAATCTGTTCACGAAACTTCGCCCATGCATAGGTCATGACCCTAAGGTGTGTCGCGCGCAAAAATGGCAACTATTGCCTCACTAATTTTGGAGTTATCTATCTTTGGGTTTGTTTTGCGTACTGATTTCTGTCTGGAGCATAACTCGAACACCCTCTGGAATATTTTAATAAAACTTCATGCATGCATAGACCACGGCCGAAAGGTATGTCGCGCACAATAATGACAAATAGTGTCACGCTATTTGTTTAGTTATCTCCCTTTGTTTTTTTACTCACTGATTTCTTGTTCGAAGCATTACTCGAATACCCTTCGGAATATGTTCACAAAACTTCGCACATGCATAGGTCATGGCTCAAAGGTGCGTCGCGCTCAAGAATGGCAACTCTTGCCTCACTAATTTTCGAGCTATCACTCTTTGGTTTTTGTGGGCACTTATTTCTTGTTCGGAGCATAACTCGAATACCCTTTGGTATATGTTCATGAAACACATGTCCCAAAAGTGTGTTGTGCGCAAGAATGACATCTCTTGCCTCACTATTTTTGAGTTATCTCCCTCCATCTTTTTCACACACTGATTTCTTGTCTTTAGCATAACTCGAATACCCTTTGGAATAGTGACATGAAAATAATGAAAACGCTTGCCTCACTCATTTTTTAGTTATCTCTTTCGTTTTCGCTGATTGATTTCCTGTCAATCCAACACATGATAACACTTTGGAATATTTTCATATTTCACACGTGCTAAAACCTTTTTAGTGGCTGCCTGTAGGCGGGGAGGGGGATACACATGCGCGTGTTGACAAGCATCCATTTCTAGTTTATAATGATAATGATATATACTGATTCCTTTTTAGCTCGAATATTCGAAGAATAGCTAAAGCCTATGTAGTCACCCCGGCGTCGGCGTCGGCGTCAGCATCGGCGTCGGCGTCACCGTCACGCCTTGGTTAAGGTTTTTAGTCAAGTTTGTATATGGAATACTTCTGGCTCTACACACACCATACTTGGACAACTTCATCTCCTAGTGATGTACATCAACTACCCATAACCTATATTTGACCTTGGCCTACATTTAACCTTGAATTACTTAGTTAATTCCCCTTGGTTAAGGATTTTAGTCAAGCTTGTAGATGGAATAATATTGTGCATACAGACACCATACTTGGACAACCTTTTTTCATAGGGATGTACATCAATAACCCCTGATCTATATTTGACCTTGACCTACATTTCATCTTGAATTACTTACTTAATTTCCCTTGGTTAAGGTTTTTAGTCAACCATGTTTAAGATTTTAAGTCAAGCTTGTAGATGGAATACTATTGTGCATACAGACACCATACTTGGATAACTTTTTCTCATAGGGATGTACATTAATAACCCCTGACCTATATTTTACCTTGACCTACATTTAACCTGGAATTACTTAGTTATTTCACCTTGGTTAAGGTTTGTACTCAAACTTGGTTAAGGTTTTTAGTCAACCATGTTTAAGATTTTAAGTCAAGCTTGTAGATGGAATACTATTGTGCATACAGACACCATACTTGGATAACTGTTTCTCATAGGGATGTACATCAATAACCCCTGACCTATATTTTACCTTGACCTACATTTAACCTGGAATTACTTACTTATTTCCCCTTGGTTAAGTTTTGTACTCAAACTTGGTTAAGGTTTATAGTCAAGCTTGTATATGGAATACTCCTGGGCCGACAGCAACCATACTTGGACAACTTCATCTCCTAGTGATGTACATCAATAATCCCTGACCTATATTTG
The DNA here is from genome assembly GCA_029237695.1 of Conchocele bisecta. NCBI lineage: Eukaryota > Metazoa > Mollusca > Bivalvia > Lucinida > Thyasiridae > Conchocele > Conchocele bisecta. Next base: position 42,772,383 of record CM055266.1, on the reverse strand, counting down.
ACCTTGACCTACATTTACCCTTGGATTACTTAGTTAGTTCCCCTTGGTTAAGGTTTTTAGTCAAACTTGTATATGGAATACTCCTGGGCCTACAGCAACCATACTTGGAAAACTTCATCTCCTAGTGATGTACATCAATAACCCCTGACCTATATCTGACATTGACCTACATTTAATCTTGAATTACTTACTTAATTTCCCTTGGTGAAAGTTTTTAGTCAACCTTGGTTAAGGTTTTATGCGGGCCACGGCCACCTTCTTTGTCAAGCTATGTGTACATCGACAACCCTCGTAGTCGAGGTATGCTGTTCTCCTACAGCTCTTGTTATGTTAACCCTTCACTCATAACTATCTGTAATTGATAGTCCATGTCCAGTTCTGGACTGTTCCATTATTCATCATTTTTAAAATATCTGAACAATACTGACACACATTGCATATCCTGTGGACAATGGATCTACAGTTTGTTTGCAAATGTTTGCTTTATGATATGTATTGTTAAAGGGGTTAATAGTTACATTGTAAGCATATTTATTTACATACTATAAAGTATAACCCACTGGTGTCGTGTAATATCCAGTAGATCGGCATATGATACTACATTTGAGGAATTATATATAATTCTTGCAGCGCCTTATGAACCTGATGCAAAACAAAAAGCACAACATTGGTGTGGAATTTCTCATCGTCACGAATATTTTTGAAGTGATCAGATAACGAATACATATTTGATATTTGTTTCAGATGTAATGCCAGCAATATTGCTGTGAATATATTTCAGCTCAAGGGTTTTACATCCGGTATGATAAAAGCTGAGGTGGACGAGATGATTAAGGTTCTGGGACTGGAGACCAAACGTTATGCATTATCGTCAACCCTTTCTGGTGGGCAGAAACGCAAACTCTCTGTAGGGATAGCTCTGATAGCTGACTCAAAGGTAAATATTGTTTTAGTAGTATAATAGACATACATGGATATTTCTGTGATGTCGATTTATCATATTCACTTATTTTTATTATCATAATACGGGATTTGATTTTAAACGAGATTCAAATACCAACCATTACATTTTCACTAAACTCATGCACTTAGCTCATCTATAGTGTTGGATATATAGATTGTTGCACTGAAATTATACATCTGCAACACTGGCTCATTTCTGACTGACATTTTCGTTAGGTTTGACGACGGTTGCATACTGAATGATAGCGTGCTGCAGTTGCATTACACACATAGCTGAACTATTCGTATGTTTGACTACATTTAGATAATAACGTTGGAAGAGCCGTCGTCTGACATGTATCCAACAGCCCGATGCCATACAGTATTTGCCTACTTATATCCTGCTGAGGTTTATTTACAAACAATGAGTTCACCCATGTTAAATGCATAGCTGAGATTATCGTATGTTTGTCACAAAACCTACAATAATGCTGGACGAACCGACGTCTGGCTGACACAGTGTGTCTATTTACATGTATATACCACTTATTCTTCTGTTTCATTTACAAACAAACAATAATGTCAGCTATGCATTACAACGCATAGTTGAAATCATCTATTAAAACTACATTCAGACAATCATTTTGGATGAACCGACGTCAGGCATGGACCCGGCCGCGCGACGTCAGATGTGGGAGATCCTGCAGCGATACCGGGAGGGCCGCACCATCATCATTACCACCCACTTCATGGACGAGGCGGATGTCGTCGGCGACCGCATTGCCATCATGGCCGACGGCGTCGTCAAGTGTTGTGGAACCTCTATGTTCATGAAGAAACTCTACGGTACGGTTCATGATTAATGTCTGTTTCACGAAAGCTGCCCATATTTTACGGATATATAAACAAGGCAAAAACAATAGTTTTTGTCTCGCCCGCGAAAGCGGAAAGCGATACTAAGGTTTTGCTTTTCCAGAGTCGTCGTTGCCGGCGGCGTCGTCATCATTCAATGCTAAGTTTTCGTGTTATGGTCATTACTTCAACACCTTATCAGCTACAGTCATCAAACTTTATACATACCTTTACTATGATATGCAGATGAATATAGGACTATTCTCGGGGCCTCAGGATCAAGGTCAATGCCCCAGGGTCAAGGTCAAGGCGGAACAAGGCGAGACATTTGATTCCGCGGAATTCTTGTTACTATAATATTCCTATTTATCAAAATTTAAGAATAAGTCTTTTTTTATTTCGTGAAATTTGGTCCAATATTGATTTTATTACGAATAAACAATTTCCCCATCTTAAAACCCTATAGAGTGAAGATGTCTATGGAGATTTAGCATGTGGATTTTTTTTCTAATTTCAGAAATAGTGGATCAATTTTCAAAATCTAACTTGTGTGTTTCGCTCTATATGCATTTAGCCCGTTTATGAGTAATTTAGTACGTACCCACAGCTATGTTATGAACTGGTATTCCTTGTGCTCCACCAACTACGATTATTATCAAGTTCAAAGTTCAAATTGTTTATTTTATGTATATAGGCCACCAGCCCAAAGTACAAATATAAGGTTCGACCATGTCCAGCCGTGGGTAAACGTTTGATGTGGCTCGAGGGAACTGTTTGAACCCCAAGGCCGTAGGCTGGGGTTCAAACGGTTCCCGAGTGCCACGGCAAACGTGTACCCACGACTTGACATTGTCGAACGTTATTGTTACATTACCGTCGGAAATATCGTGCAATTTGAGCATATATGCAATACTTTCGGTACTTTGATAACCCGTTCCATTCAAACAGCTGATTTTCACATGCATGTTCCGGGGCCGCAGTACACGTCGCGTGATGCAGCCGCATCAATTTCGAAAGTTCAGTGAGATTGTTTTGAAATGGTCTCGGTGTAGTAATGACGCGCTATAGTAACATCAGGAGACACATGCCTTACGTAGGTGTTGGCTTGGCCCCGGAATGAGAATTGTCTACAGCCATGCTCAAACAGCACGCGCTGTACGTTTGAACACGGTTATGAGCGGTGTTAAACAAAGGCAGGCATGTAACAATACATGCATATAATACAAAAAAACAATATAGGAGCCATTATGTAAAGTTGACATACATTCAGTGGATTGCCAAGGCCACATGGACACATGGACACTGGCAATTTCATTTTCATTAATTGCAACACTGTATATTAATGCCAATGCCCATTTGCTCTTAGTTTCAAAGGGGATGATTATTTAGCTCAGTTAACCGTTTTAGTATCTCTCCACTTAGGAGCCGGTTATCACATGGTGCTGGTGAAGGATAAGAGCTGCAACATCGACCGTCTCACGCGTACCGTCCAGTTGCACATACCGTCCGCTGTACTGGAGAGCGTAGTAAGCGCCGAAATATCGTACCTGCTACCGTTCGACCAATCTGCTGGTTTCCCACCGCTGTTTATGGAGATCGAGGCCAAGATGTCCGCGCTGGGCGTCAGCAGTTTCGGCGCGTCCGCCACTACAATGGAGGAGGTTTTCCTGAAGTGAGTAACTATTATACGAGGGGGATTCAACAAATGCCAGGACAAGTCCTGTACAAGACTAATTTCTGGAATCTATTGAATCCCTCGTACATGTAAACACAGACACATTGATGCTAGCCTGTAGTATACAGTGGAAGCTCTCCGAACCTGACACCCAGGGAGGTCCTCAATGTAACCTCTCCAAACATGACGCCATGGGAGGTCCTCAGTGGAACCTCTCCAAATCTGACGCCCTGTGAGGTCCTCAGTGGAACCTCTCCAAACCTGACGCCCTGGGAAGTCCTCAGTGGAACCTCTCCAAACCTGAGACCCTGGGAGGTCCCCAGGGTGTCCGGTTTAGAAATGTTCCACTGTACATCCCGGACTTGTTCCTGGTTCCAGGGGATTGGCCGTGGTGTAGGGATATGATATTCGACTTCAATACCGGAGGCTGTGAGTTCAATCATCACCTTAGGTGTGCAGAATACTTTCCACCCCACTGGTGTGTCGGATCACAGGTGGAAGACTCGGACCTATGACACCAACAAATGCCTATTAAAAAATTCCCATTACCCCACCCACTTGGTCTCGTACAGTACCATCTTCTGTTATAGAAAGGTGATAAAGAACATGGCAATTATAGAAAGAGCCCTCTCTTTTCCGACTCGCACAAACACAATAAACATATAACCATATACATTACAAACTCCAACCATACAAAGTTCGTCCATTTGTGATCGTCAGAGTCTTCCACCTGTGTGTCGGATGAGACTTTAAACTGTGGTCCCGTCTCTATATTACATTAGCTGTTGCTGGACGTTAAGCCAATACACGTTCACATTTTGTTCCATAAACGAACGAGTGCCTATCGTTTAAATACCGTTTTAAAATCGTTTTCGTGTTTATAATTAGAAAACGATGTTTTAGTTGGTTTAAACGTGAAACGAGAACATCGATTTTCTAATGAATAGAAATTTCCAAACGATGAAGTAGTTGAAAGCCGAACATATCGTTTTCAAGTACGAAGAACACAATGATAATCATTTCAATGCATATTGTTGTGCAAAACAATCGTTTTCATTGCATTTCCATTCGTTTTTGTTTGTTTTCGTTGGGAACCTTCAACAAATCCTCGCTGTACATGTATCGGAGTGGACCAAATGTTCAAGTTAGAAAAAATAGTAGGTTAGTGCCGTGAATGGGAAAACATATCTGGCAAGGCTTAGGAAACGGGATGTGCGAGGCCCTGCCGAGCCCAATCCGTTTCCATGGCGCGCCAGATATTATTTTCCCATTCACGGCACTAACCTACTATTCTATTTATCCCATCAACACCTACAAATAGCTTCAAAATGCAATAAAAAATAACCCCAGCCACCGCACATACTCATACACAGTGATTATGTCGTATTGACAGGATATCAAAAATGTTTCACGGCACCGTGTTTCACGGCACATATGCACTGTGTTGACGGGCTAAAACAGCTTTACCCGTACTGTCTGTTTCACGAATTTGCCCCAAAATTACAGCCATATAAACAATGCAAAAACATTATTGTTTTGGAAAATATTAAACTTCATGAACATTTAAGAATGGGCCTTCTTTTTATTTCGTGAAAATTTCGTCAAATATTGATTTTTGTCTCGCCCGCGAAGCGGAAAGCGAGACATAGGTTTTGCTTTTCCGGAGTCGGCGTCGGCGGCGTCAGCGGCGTCGGCGATGTCGGCGGCGGCGGCGTCATCATTCAATGTTAAGCTTTCGTGTTACGGTCATTTTCGTGTTACGATTCGTGTTACGGTCATTACTTCAACACCTTGTCAGCTACAGTCATCAAACTTTATACATACGTTTACTATGATATGTACATGAATATAGGACTATTAAACAAAATTTGGCGGACCCCAGGGTCTTCAGGGTCAAGGTCAAACTCTATTTGTTAATACATTCAATGTTAAGTTTTCGTGTTACGTTTCGTGTTAAGGTCATCACTTCAACACCTTGTCAGCTACAGTCATCAAACTTTATACATACCTTTACTATGATATGGACATGAATATAGGACTATTAACATATTTTTGGCAGGCCGCAGGGTTTTCAGGGGGGTCAAGGTCAAACTATATTTGTTAATACATTCAATGTTAAGTTTTCGTGTTACGTTTCGTGTTACGGTCATTACTTCAACACCTTGTCAGCTACAGTCATCAAACTTTATACATACCTTTACTATGATATGTACATGCATATAGGACTATTAAAAATAATTTGGCGGGCCCCAGGGTCTTCAGGGTCAAGGTCAAACTCTATTTGTTATTACATTCAATGTTAGGTTTTCGTGTTACGATTCGTGTTACGGTCATTACTTCAACACCTTGTCAGCTACAGTCATCAAACTTTATAGTTACCTTTACTATGATATGTACATGAACATAGGACTATACAAACAATTTGGCGGGCCCCAGGGTCTCCAGGGTCAAGGTCAAACTCTATTTGTTAATACTTTCAATGTTAACTTTTCGTGTTACGATCATTACTTCAACACCTTATCAGCTACAGTCATGAAACTTTATACATCCTTTTAATATGATATGTAGATGAATATAGGACTATTAATTTGTTTTTATCGGGCCCCAGGGTCCCCAGGGTTAAGGTCAAATTCTATTTTTTTTTTAATACTTTCAATGTTAAGTTTTCGTGTTACGACCATTACTTCCAACACCTTATCAGCTACAGTCATCAAACTTTATACATCCCTTTACTATGATATGTAGATGAATATACGATTTTTTTTCTCCGGTCCCAGGGTGAAGGTCAAGGCGGAACAAGGCGAGACATTTGATTCCGCGGAATTCTTGTATTGGTTTGAGAAATGGGAATTTAACATGGGAGAAAATGAAATGGAGGAGCTGGAGTATGAGTGAAAAAACGTGATTTTTTTTTTGTTGAAACCTGGCCAGATATCTTGGAATTGATCTACATTTAACTAAGAAAACAAAAGTTTCTCGCTCTGTGAAAATGTCTACACTGTATGGGAATTTAACATGGGAACATTTTTTCGCAATAAAATCGACATTGAACCAAATGTCACAAAATAAAAAGAAGGTTCATTCTTAAACTTTGCTACAATTTAATGTTATCAAAATAAATATTGTTTTTGCATTGTTTATATAGCCGTAAAATTTGGGCAGATTTCATGAAACAGACATTAAATCCATTGACTGTTCCGTGCATTGCTTTTCGATTATTTGACTTAACAGAAAAAACAGATATTTTTTCCCATTCACGGCACTAACCTACTATTCTATTTACCCAGTCAACACCTACAAATGGCTTTAAAATGCAAACAAATAACCTCAGCTACCGCACATATTCATACGCAGTGATTAGGTCGTATTTACAGGATATCAAAACTGTTTCACGGCACCGTGTTTCACGGCACATACGCACTGTGTTGACGGGATAAATGTACATGTACGTATAGCAGTTGCTGCAGATACTGAAGAGATAGCTCTACAATGTTTGTGTATTTAACTTTGTGACGTATGCATTTTGCAAATGACTATGTTAATTACATGTACTATTCAATAGTAATAACTGGTTGTATTATTAATTGCTTATACAATGCAACTGAGTTCTATTTACTACCATTTATGTACTAAAAGCAGACCATACACGCCTTCCACATATTGAATAACTTCGTTTGATACTGAAGCCAGTCGATGTTTTATAATTGTTTTAATTTGTGTACATTTACAAAAAGTAATACATCATTATATTTGGAAAAAAATCGTCCTCTTTTGGAATGATATCTCATCTAGCATATATTAATATTTATCCCGTCAACACAGTGCGTATGTGCTGTGAAACACGGTGCCGTGAAACATTTTTGATATCCTGTCAATACGACCTAATCACCACGTATGAATATATGCGGTGACTGGGGTTACTGTTTTGCATTTTAAAGCCATTTGTAGGTGTTGACGGGATAAATAGAATAGTAGGTTAGTGCCGTGAATGGGAAAAATATCTGGCGCGGCACGGAAACGGGATCTGCTCGGGAGAGCCTCGCCCATCCCGTTTCCTAAGCCTTGCCAGATATGTTTTCCCATTCACGGCACTAACCTACTATTCTCTATGTACGCAACCACCTTCGTTAATCTTGCCAGCATTATCAACGTTTCTCTACAACTATTGGCAATGTAAACTCGCATCAAGTAATTTGATTGTCTGAAACCTGAGCTGTGGCACAGCTCAGGTTCAGCCAGTCAAACAGTACGAGTATGTTGAAATACATTCAAACTCACAATCAAGCAAGTTGGTTGTCTGATTTTGAGCTGTAGTACAGGTCAGGCTCAAACATCCGGGTATTTTTAAATAAATAAATTGACAAATATTTCCTAGTTTAGCGCTGGCGGTCGCGTATATGCACTTTCCTGTTATACTAAACTACTAAACCTATGGAACGTCGAATGTACATACACTCAAATAAGTACTGCTTGCTCTAAATAATTAGAGCTAGCATTTATTATTTACAGCTAGCTCCAAATAATTTGACGAGCTCTCTAAATCATTTGGAGCTCGTACGCCAAATCTACATAAACTTACATAGTTATTGCTAGCTTTAAATAAATAGAGCTAGCATTAACTATTTAGAGCCAGCATTAATTATTTGAGTTTATGTAGAGTTGCCGTTCCTGGAAAGCCGGATCTACATAAACTCACATAATTACTGCTAGCTCTAAATAATTAGAGCTATTATTAAATATTTAGAGCTAGCTCCAAATTATTTAGAGAGCTCTTTAAATGATTTGGAGCTAGCTCTGAATATTTAATGGTAGCTCTAATTATTTAGAGCTAGCATTAACTATTTGAGTGTATGTAGATTTGGAGTTCCATATAAACCAGGGTCAGTAAGAATGTTACAACTGACGACGCTGATGGACCAAACTCACAACATGGCGCCGATGGCTATACCGGCTACACCAATTCCGCCTTCTTGGGCGACAATCACTTGGCCATGCAGTCGGCGAGCGGCAAAATGAAGCTGAACTCCGATCCACCAATCGACGCATTCGTCGCCAAGCAAGGGCCGGTCCTGCCTCCAATCGCCACAACTAGAAGTGATAACAATCGAATAGCTATGGACCATCTCGACGATACAAACTACATATGTATGTACTCATGTGTTTTATCGAGTTTAAGATGCTTGCGGATAAATTGAACGGATGTACTCATTATTGAAATCTGACTGATTGTATATATTTATATTGCTATAAAGATAATTAAACACTAGCAAAACTGTTTCGCCAATAAATCGTATTCTTGACAACTTGACAATCTACCAGGAAGGCTGTCTGATGTAAGTTTATAGAGTGTCTAAAGTTAGTATTATGCAATAGTGTACAGGCATAATAGAACAGTCACAATAAAAAAATATATATATAAGTATGACACAAAATATAAATACCATAACTTAAATATGATTAACACATAGCTATACATATATGTACAGTGTAACCTCTCTAAACCGGACACCCTGAGAGGTTCCCAGGGTGTCCGGTTTAGAGATGTTCCACTGTAAATCAGGCATATGACAATTCTGGGATATACTTATGATTTTGCAATCATGAACATGCATTATTATCTGAAATGCATTACCAAGAAATCTCTCAAAATGAGGACACAAATATTTTCTTGAGAGAGGTTGAGAGAGGTTCCACTGTACTTACTTTTCATTCCAGCATACAACGAAGGTGTACGAAAAAATGCTGGATTCACTCTGACATTTCAACAAATGGCGGCTGTAATCATTAAGAAGTACCTACACACAAGAAGAAACATGGTGGTTACCGTTGCTCAGTTGATCTTGCCCGTTCTCTTCACCATACTGGCTCTAGCCTCCGAGAAGGCTCAACCCGATGTACTGGATGAACCATCATTGTCCCTGAACATACATTCGTTTTCCAATCCTGTCACTAGCTACAGTGACGGCACAACTACCAACACGGACGCATCCCGACTGGCAGCCAATTACAGTTCTCTATTTAACGACGCAACCAAAGTAGACCGGACAAAGTATCCGACAATGGACGACTACTTCGGTAATAAGTCCGGAAAAGTTGGCACATCCACGTACAATAAGCGATATATCGTTAGTTCGGACTTCCAGTACGATGGTTCATCATCCATCACAGCAACGGCCCACTTCAACGGACAACCATACCACTCTGTTGCTGTATCACAGCAGTATGCCATGAACGCCATGCTGAAATTCTTCAGCGGCAGCGGGTACGACATATTCGCATCCAACTATCCCCTCCCTAAGAAACTTGCAGACGCCGAGAAGGAGACGTATAGACAGGGAAGCGGTGGCGGATTTACGGTAGCCTTCTTCATCGTAATTGGAATGGCCTTCATGACGGCCAGTTTCATCATATTCCTGGTCAAGGAGCGTTCAGTGGGCTCCAAACACCTGCAGGTGGTCAGTGGTGCAGGCGCCATTGTGTACTGGTTAGCTACGTTCCTGTGGGACGCCATCAACTACTTGATACCCGTGTTTTTAGTGATCGTCGTATTTGCAGGTAATTCTTACAGGACCAGTAACTGTGAAACCATCTGAGCACACATAGAGAATACCTGTCAGACTAGTACCTTTTCATAACACACGGCTAGGAAACGCGTAGAAATTCCGAGGACGGCGCTTGCCGAGCATGTCAAACAGTGTAACACATGTACCAAGGTAAAGGGTAAACCTAATGCAACACTAGTTTCGAACGGTAACTCTTGTAATCTACTCGCGTACCGTCCGTAGCCTGGCTACGGACGGTACGGGAGTAGATTGCAAGTGTTACCGTTCGCAACAAACGCAATACATCATGCTAAAAACTTGAAACGCCCAAAGCGGTGGTCGAGAAATCTTAAACGCGACATAAACAAAACAATTATCCTCAAAATCCAACATTTTGATTGATCGATGCTGGGCTATGCCCATTGGTAAATGGAAATGATTCTAAAATGCTACCAAACCATGTTTTTATTGAGAGAAAAGACAAAATAAGTAACATCAGCAGACGACAATTTTCGGTTCCAGCGGTGTAAGGGTGAACGCACGTTCCATTTTGCACACATCATTCCAAACGCCGGCGTATTCGTCAAGTCGGATCGGGGTCGTGATCAATCAAGCGTCCTGACTCAAGGTAGTTGTACCCTTCATGTGGCCCTATGTAAATTCTATGGAAATCTAACAAAAAAGCTACTAATAAAACAAATAGCTACTTATATAAATAAACCATATGGACCATAAGTCTTTATGCAGATAATACTACAAATAAAAATGCACATGCATACCTGTAATATGCAAATAATAGACAACTTTTGATGTAGCACATGTATATGTACGTCTCTACACAGGTTTGTAGAAGCCAAATTATACATTTAAAACACCAAAATGTGATTATTATATTATAAATGTAACTACAGCATATGGTGTGATTTCCTTGCTGGCAGCATCTACATAAAGACTTCTTGAACAAATATATGTGGTTTACTGGTGTAAGTAGCTATTGTTTTATTAGTAGGCTTTTTAATTAGATTTCTATAAACTTTACATCGGGATACAAGACGGGTACACTAACCTTAATGCATGAAAATGAGCTACTCATTCCCGTCCTCAACACACGTTCCATTTTACACACAGCATTCCAAACGCCGGCGTATTTGTCGAATCGGATCTGGGTTGTGTTCCTGGTGTTCGTGCTCTATGGCTGGGCCATCCTACCGTACGTCTATCTCTTCCACTTCGTCTTCAGCGTCCCTGCCAGCGCCATGGTCACCATCTCGCTGCTCAATCTCTTAACAGGTTTGTTAAGCTAAGATCATTTAACGACAGACCATTATTTTACAAGCATATGTGCTTTTTCCTCTATCCTCCAAAACTAATGTGTATATATGACATGTGTTTATCGAAATGAAATGAAATACTGTTTAAACTAAGGACGGACCAACGTGTTCGATCCCGGATTTAACCTGCCGCATTGGGGGTGGGGGGGGGAGGGGGATCCCAAAATCAGGACGGTTTATTTGCATCGAATATAATATAGTCAGCCTAAAATTAGAATAACCTGATCTGGTGCCAGGTCCATACCACACCAAAGTCACTGACCCCTTCCCTTAAAAGTAATAGGATTACAAATAATCGTAATACTCGCATAAGGAGTATAACCAGATTCAACTATCACATACAAGTATGCCACCGGCTAATGAATTGAAGCTGTTACACAACCGCCTGGGTTAATCTAGGCAACAGTATCAACGTTTCTGATCATCTATTGACAATGCCAGCTCGCAATCAATCAATTTGTATATTCAGGCTCAACCATAGCTGCGTACAGTAACTCTTGCAATCTACTCCCGTATAGTATGTAGCCAGACCGGCTACGGACTGTACAGGCCAGACTGGCTACGGACGGTACGGGAGTAGATTGCAAGTTATCGCTCGCAATTAATTACTTGATTTGAAACACAATATTCACGTAATTTGAAATAAAGGCAGTGACATGTATTGTCAAGTTTAGCGCAGGCCGTATATTGCAGTGTGGTCTGAATTTATGACCTTGTAGCTACATGAAATACGTTATGTCATTATGTCCCTTATGAGATGGAATTGAGTCTATGTCATGGCAGTCTCGCCATTATCGGCCGTTCAACCCGTATTTAAGATATCTTCAATCTTCTAAGACTTCAGTTTCAACTGGGCTGTATTGTTTTAGCGCCTTCATTGTGATGTGGTAATTAATATGAATCTAAACAATGATGCCATGATGTCCTGGCCAGTTTTTATACGACCGTTTTTAAAAAACGGTACGTATTATGTTTTACCGCGGGGCGGGCGGGCGGCTGACAGAAAAAGTGCATAGTTTGTGTACACAACTCCTCCGAAACCGTTCAGTTGATCGATCTATACACACGTCTTGTACACATATTGAAGATGTGCACCCTGGTGTTTTTATGCCGAAGTTATCAACAGCACACTCTAGTATGTGCACATTACTTGCAGATCAGATAAGGATATTTGATTGTTTTTAAGGATATTTTCCATCGACATATTTTGAGCACGACTGTCATTTTGACATATATGCACACTATGCATGCTTATTATATCTATATGTACCCAATTGTGACATCAGGGGCGGATCCAGCATTTGGGGAAGGGTGGGGGTTGTCTAGTTGCGAAGGTAACTTGCGATCTACTCCCGTACCATCCGTGGCATACCGGCACTGTCATTGACGTAAATTAACAATGTCATGTACGATAGATGCTCATCTTCCTTCTGTAGCCTATTTCACCAACATTGCAAAGTATGCTTTTCTAGCAAAGTATACTTTGAGGGAGAAATTTTCAATTTAAGGATAAAGTTATTATTTTTCATTATACTGAATTTATTACATTATCACAGCCATTTTGGCTGTGATAATGTAATAAATTCAGTATAATAATTCTGCATACTTTTAATCATCAAATATATGCAGTCGATTGTTCTATATGAAATAATCCATTTCGAAAAAAATATATGATTACTCCCTCAAAGTATACATGTACTTTGCTAGATAAGTATACTTTAAATTTTAATGAAATCGGCAACGGGTATAACATTTTCTCACACTCCTTTGTGTATTTTGCAGTAGATATTTCTGCATGTGTTGTCTCTTAATGTTTATTGGCCCCTTTGCACTAACTTTCGCTTAAGACAGAGCTACACAGTGTTTTGTATCATGGTTTGTGACAATACTGGTATGTAATGGTTAGAAATGTTAGGTCAGGTCAGGTTAATTACCATCAACACAATATTTTTATACCGAACTATTGACTACTTAGGTTACAATAATACTTTTTTTTAGTGATGCAGCACATAAAATTACCAGATAAATTCAGAAAGAAGTTTGTTTTAAACAAAAAAAAGTTCTTTTCCGATTGAAAAAAAGACTGAGTCCTCATGATGAGACACTTTCCGATAGAAAACATTACTAAGTTATCTTTTTTCAAATGTTCAAACATTTTCTCCGGAAAATATTTCGAAGTCCGAAGAAAAAGAACGACCTCTCCTACCCTCGAAGGAGAGGCTCGGAAGTCCAATAATAAAAATCGGAATATTGATTTTTGTTTTTACATTCCGATGGGTTTCTGAAGATTCCGCATAAATTCCGATATTATTGCGAAGAAATCATCGGAAACTCTGTCGGACTTTGGAATTTCTAGGGACGGGAAGGTGTGGGGAACACATTGATGTGCTCTTGATGTTCCGTCCATCCGTACCTACGTATGTCCGTATGTATGTATGTCCGTATGTACGTATGTCCGTATGTACGTATGTACGTATGTCCGTATGTCCGTATGTACGTATGTCCGTATGTATGTATGTCCGTATGTATGTATGTCCGTATGTACGTATGTCCGTATGTATGTATGTCCGTATGTACGTATGTCCGTATGTATGTACGTACGTATGTCCGTATGTACGTATGTACGTATGTACGTATGTACGTATGTCCGTATGTCCGTATGTCCGTATGTATGTATGTCCGTATGTACGTATGTCCGTATGTACGTATGTCCGTATGTATGTATGTCCGTATGTACGTATGTCCGTATGTCCGTATGTCCGTATGTCCGTATGTCCGTATGTATGTATGTCCGTATGTACGTATGTCCGTATGTACGTATGTCCGGGCACACATTAGGGTACTTATGGGGTAGGGGGCGTGGCCTAAGACAATAGAAGACAATGGAACTTATTCCGTACCCCGTAAGCCTATTGTGTCTTACGGGGTATTTCCTTTGATCTTTTATATAGCAAGTACACCCTAAGGTCCGAAATGTAAGTTCGTCCGTATGTACGTATGTCCGTATGTATGTATGTCCGTATGTACGTATGTCCGTATGTACGTATGTACGTATGTCCGTATGTCCGTATGTACGTATGTCCGTATGTATGTATGTCCGTATGTATGTATGTCCGTATGTACGTATGTCCGTATGTATGTATGTACGTATGTCCGTATGTACGTATGTACGTATGTACGTATGTCCGTATGTCCGTATGTCCGTATGTCCGTATGTCCGTATGTACGTATGTACGTATGTCCGTATGTACGTATGTACGTATGTACGTATGTACGTATGTACGTATGTACGTATGTCCGTATGTACGTATGTACGTATGTACGTATGTACGTATGTCCGTATGTCCGTATGTCCGTATGTCCGTATGTACGTATGTCCGTATGTACGTATGTACGTATGTCCGTATGTACGTATGTACGTATGTACGTATGTCCGTATGTACGTATGTCCGTATGTCCGTATGTCCGTATGTACGTATGTACGTATGTCCGTATGTACGTATGTACGTATGTACGTATGTACGTATGTCCGTATGTCCGTATGTCCGTATGTCCGTATGTACGTATGTACGTATGTCCGTATGTCCGTATGTACGTACGGACGTACGACCGCGGTCAATGTTTCTCTAAAATGTCATGATAACTTATTAATAGATTGATTACACTTAATATTTAGCACACTTGATATATATGGACACACTCATGTAACAATTCATATGACCGTTGCATGTTTGACCTTCACAAGGTCGCTGAAACGCATATACATTTGTACAATCATATATGCAAAGGGGATGATATATGGTCTATATTGTGACACCTGTTACACATATTTTACATATGTAGCCAGAATATCTACTAGTAACTGAGACCCGTAGTATAAAGCTGTCAGTCAAATAGAGAATATGAGGTTAGTGCCGTGAATGGGAAAAAATATCCGTGCCGCTCCAGATATTTTTCCCATTCACGGCACTAACCTACTATTCTATTTATCCCGTCAACACCTACAAATGGCTTTAAAATGCAAAAACATAACCCCAGTCACCGCACATATTCATACGCAGTGATTAGGTAGTATTAACAGGATATCAAAAATGTTTCACGGCACCGTGTTTCACGGCACATACGCACTGTGTTGACGGGATAAACAAACATCGGAACAGTGAATGTGTCGATAATTGACGAGTTCTGTCGTGCGTAATGATTGAGCATTAGCAGTTGCACAAACATATGTACATTGCCCAAAACCAACGAAATCCACCCAAATACCCATGTGGCACTAACAAACATTCTTACCATCTGTTCACATACCCCGCTTAGTTGTGGGCAAGCAATAGCTGATAGATGTGCCCGCAACTAAGCGGGGGATGTGGCTGTGGCTGGAGAAATGCGGCTCATGGGTTTTGCTACCAGTGTAGATCCAGATCATCCTGTTCATCCGCACAGTCTGATCATGATCCACAATGTTAGTCATTCCGTCAATGAAACACGCGTCCTACGTCTACATGTAACAAGATCGCTATCAGGCCACAAATGTACATGGGTACGCTAGGACACCTGTAGCCTATTTCACCAACATTGCAAAGTATACTTATCTAGCAAAGTATACTTTGTGGGAGAAATTTTCAATTTAAGGATAAATTTATTAATTTTTATTATATTTAATTTATTACATTATCACAGCCAAAATGGCGGTGATAATGAAATAAATTCAGTATAATAATCATGTATACATTTAATCATCAAAAATATGCAGTCGTTAGTTCTATATGAAATAATGCATTTCGGGAAAAATAAATGATTACTCCCTCAAAGTATACTTTGCTAGATAAGAATACTTTGCGATTTTGATGAAATCGGCTTCAGGAGCTAGACTAGTCACAGACTCCAAAAGCCCTATTCTCTAGCCGCAGCTGCATATAAACAATGCATGCCTACGTCACAGGTTTATGTACATTGGTGGAGGTTTTCGTGATACATATACTGGATATGGCTAGTTGCGAACAGTAACTCTTGCAATCTACTAGCCAGTCTGGCTACGGACGGTACGGGGGTATATTGCATTATTTACTGTTTGCAAGTAGGTCTATGCATTATCAGGCTACACGAGTGTGCTAAAAGATCTACAGAGGAGCTACACTACGGGGCGCCATGCAGGACAGGTTAATTATGTGTACAAAATTGAGTTTTGTAACACTAAAAATCACAAAATTCAATTCTGTGTCACAAAATTCAATTCTGTCAATTCTGTGTCACAAAATTCAATTCTGTGTCACAAAATTCAATTCTGCATACGTTTCGTATACAAAATTAATTTTTGTTATAAAGGATTCAATTTTGTAAGACAGAATTGAGTTTTGTGAAGAAAATTCAGTTTTGTAGGACAGAATTAATTTTTGTCCACAATAATTAGTTTGCGTAGGATAGTCTATGTCATCTCTACGTTGATTGGTTGAGATCGGTCTTAGTCCATTTTACTAGATGGTGGAGTACACTTGCAGGTTTAAATATTTCAATGCGAAAATATAACCCAATATATCAATATTATACTTCTTTATGGACAGTTATTTTGGTTATATTATGATTACAAATGAGTGGTCACACCATATAAGCTATATACTTTGAAGGAGAAATAAGAAAAATATTCAGAATTTTCCCTCAATTATGTAAACAGGGTCAAACATAAAGTAGCCGGGACATAGCTAGACTGAGAGCATGCCCATATATAGAGAATACCAGGCTAGTGTATTTTGATATCAAGTTTATCAGGCAAGGCTAGGAAACGTGTAGGAATTCCGAGGCTTGCCGAGGAATTCCTATCGTTTCCGAGCCGAGCCTGATAAAATTGATATTAAAATACACTAGCCTGGTATTCTATTTATCAGGTAACGTTTTATGCTCGAAAATGACATTAGATGACGTCGTATTCTAACAGTAGATCTAACCTTGTGAAACAAATGGTATTGGATCTGTGTCTACTAGTTGCGAAGTTACGTGTTCGCAACTATGTGTCTACATGCATTATTTACAGTATACACCATCTTAGTACATGTATCCATGGTATCTACACAAATACTACAAATGGTTTCCTCAAATGGCCCGATACACACATTCTGTTTATAAACACAGACAGCAGTCAGAACACAGGCCACAGCGCGTGTATTATTGATTTAACTGGGGCAAATGTACCTTGCGATACACACTAAATGACGTCAGTACTCGCGGGAGATCTACATGTACATGAATTATGTGTGCAATTATAACGCAAATGAGTTTAAATACGAATGGGTTTGTCAACGTTTGACTGTTTGGAGATAGTTGAAGCAAAATGGCAGAATGAGAAATGAATCATCGGCAGAATGAGAAATAAATCATCGACATTGAATGTGTAGATCGGCGACCGTGACCCATTTTCTCCAGTGCAGTTTCTGACCAATGGTAGTCCTTCTTACATGCGTGTGCAGAATTGACAGAATTGAATTTTGTGGCACAGAATTGAATTTTGTGACACAGAATTGAATTTTGTGGCACAAAAGTGAATTTTGTGACACAGAATTGAATTCTGTGGCACAGAATTGAATTTTGTGACACAGAATTGAATTCTGTGTCACAAAAAGTGAATTTTGTGACACAGAATTGAATTTTGTGGCACAAAAATGAATTTTGTTGACAAAATTGAGCCATGTCCCACTTGGCGCCCCGTACTACACTAGTTACAAGTTCCCAACACCATGGAAGTGGGCGACGCCTTGGACTGGATCAAACACGATAAACGAAATAAATTACAGTGACATACATCTAAATTCAACTCATTTGTCGTCCCCAGTGTGTCCGATTGACAGACGTTCCAATGTATTTAGTCACTCCATGAACAATATTCGTCCTATAAACTATATACAGTCGAACCTCTCAAAACCTGACCCCCTGTGAAGTCCCCAGGGTGCCCAGTTCATTGAGGTTTCACTGTATTGAGTCACTCCGTGAATAATTTTTGTCATTTTAAATCATGAGCAGACACTAAAATGATATGAAGTGGAACCTCTCTAAACGGAACACCCTGTGACACCCAGGTTGTCCGGTTTAGAAAGATTCCACTGGAATATGATCCCTCTAAGACATGTTTGTGTGCTTTGCAATGATGGACACACAATGACATCAGATATAATATAGGAATGAATGGCCTTTTTGTGGAATTTATCGGGGTATAAACTTGGAAAAGTCGCGGGAATACTGGACGAAGGCCGGAATATGATCCCTCTAATATACATGTATGTGTGTGTGCTTTGCAATGATGAACACACAATGACATTAGATATAAATGTCAGTGAAGCCAATTAAATTTCGCAAACAAATGTATTCTCGGTGTCCAGTTTAGAGAGGTTCCACTGTAAACTACAATGTACTAATGTAGTCATATGTTACAGGTGTAGGAACACTATTGACGACGTTCGTGCTAAAGATACCTGGCCTGGGTACCATGGGCTTTGGCGAAGCCCTGGAGTGGGTCTTCATCGTCGTCTTCCCGAACTTCAACCTCGGCCATGCGCTCATGGAGATCTACTCGAACTACAACAGCCGAATCACGTGTGAATCCGTCAACTACCTGACGCTGTGTGCGATACCGAATTTCGAGTTCCCGTGCTGTTTTCCAGGTGTGTTTTAACAACGTGTAAATAGATATGAGTAACTGATTGTGCAATATTGTAGCCTCCATCAGGTGCAGGTATTAAATTTTAGTTGTATAATATTCTCACGTGGGTGCTGTATGACTGTCACAACACCTGTGTTTCGACTGTGAGGTGTGTTTATGGGAATGACAGTTGACATCTGAAAATGCACCTGAATGATTGAGAGCCTGCCGGAAGGAGGTGGCGATAGTTTACCACTGTAATGATGCCATACATGTATATATAACTACTGACGAGAACCAGTTGGTCCATCTGTTTACCTTGTGACGCATTTTACCCTGGCACCTTCCAAATTAGGGGGGAGGCATCGCCAAATGTCAATGATTGCATCATTCTACTTCAATCCCATTGGATGATATTATTGATACTATCTACTGCCTCCTATACTATTTGTTGCTGGTGGCGTATTTAGCTGGCGCTCATCATCAGTAGGAGGAACTTGACCAAGGGTATAAAAGGCTGGTTCATTTTGACAGCCGGGCACAACGCCAAGTAAGAAATTATATTGTTAATTAAATTCCAGAAACATTACAAATATGCTAAAATCGGACCCTTTAATTTAAGTGGGAGCTTGCGCACTTACATGTATGCAGCCTGACTGTATTCGGTTGCATATACCTCAAATGTATTGTCGAACTATAATCCTTTAGCCCATGCGTACTCAAATATGAAAAGATGGCGTCAATTTATAAATATGTGCACACTTTGTGCATAACTGATGTAGCCTATTTCACCAAAATATGCTTATCTTGCTAAGTACACCTTGAGGGAGAAATTTATTATTTTTTATTTCATTTTGGCTGTGATAATGTAATAAATTCAGTATAAACTTCTGCATACTTTTATTAATCAAATATATGCAGTCGTTCTTTCTATATGAACTGAGTCAACTTCAACGACCACCAAGAAACGGGAAAATAATAAAATCACTGGCAGAATTCACGGGAGACTTCTTACAGTCGCCACACCACACTGCAGGTAACGTCACTGATGTGATTCGAGAGGTCCGTGCTAATTGCCCGGCACGGGTACGTTATTGTTCACATATTGGATTTTAAGGAATTAAATGCGAGGGAGCGCTAGCGACCGCAGCATTGTTCCTGAAAAATCCAATATGTGAACAATAAAATACTTATAGTTCAGCCAAGTATAATGCAATGTCCCATCAAAGTATTGATTTTCCATTTCCTGTGGAACAGTTAATTATTAAATATGGTAATATGTAACTTATTCAATGCAATATGTGAAATAAGTGAAGGACAATTCTGCCCAGTGATTGGCGTAGCAAAGTAGGGCGAACTCTAATACTACTACAGACTCTACTGAAAGTGTCACATTCTAGCACCGAATAGCGCTTATGTGGAAAGTGTATGTAGAGTCTGCACTGGGCGTAATACCCATATACCTAATTTCTCCAGTCAGAACCACATGCGCAGTGAAACCTCTCAAAACCGGACACCCTGTGAGGCCCCCAGGGTGCCCGCCTGAGAGAGGTTTCACTGTAAATCAGGTATTTGGTCATTCTGAGCTATAGTTGTGTGCTATGCGATCACGAACAGACATTATCACCTGCCCATAAAACTCATCAAAATAAGATCATATGTGTTTTATTGGTGTCCGGTTTAGAGGGGTTCCACTGTACATGTAATATAGTAATCATTATAAGGTTCGACATTATCCAGCCGTGTGTAAAAGTTTGCCATGGCACGAGGGAACTGTTTGAACCCCAAGGCCGTAGGCCGCGGGTTCAAACAGTTCCCGGGTGCCACGGCAAACGTTTACCAATGGCTGGACATGGTCGAACGTTATTCTTACATTTCCGTCATAAATATCATGCAATTTGAGCATTTATGCAGTACTTTCGGTACTTTCATAATATGCTCCATTCAAACAGCTGATTTACAAATAATTATTCCGGGGCCTCAGTACACGTCGCGTGATGCATTCGTATCAATTTCAAAATTTCAGTGCGACTATTGTGACTGGTCTGGTGAGTAATGGCGCGTTCTAGTAACGTCATGAGCCACGTGTATTACGTAGGTTTTGGCTTGGCCCCGGAATGAGCATTGTCTACAGTCATGGTCAAACAGCACGCGCTGTAAGTTTGAACACGGCTGTGAGCGATGTCGAACAACGGCAGTCATGTAACGGTATCTGTTCCAGACCACTGCGGGGGGTCCTCGTGTAGCTACTTCTACGACAACTACCTGCATTGGAAGTCCCCAGGTATAGGGCGCCAGGCGCTCTTCCTCACCATCCAGGGATTCGTATCATTCTTGCTCCTCTTCCTCATTGAGATGGGTTTCCTACAGCGACTAGTGAATCTCGCCACGAAGTGCTGCTCTAACACGCAGATTGCGGCGGACCTAGTGAACGACACGGAGGTTAGAGTCAATGACGATAATGATGTAGTCGAGGAGAAAGCGAGGATTGAAGACACCCCTGTGGATAAACTTACACAATCGGAGTCGATCGTTCTTAAGGTATATGGATTGGTCTTGGTTGTGAAATTATCTGGTCACTGATTGTTTGGTCTCTGAAAGCACAGTGTTTCGCCTCATTTAAGTGCACATTGTGGTCCTCTCGCCAATACATGTAACTATTAACTTTATTCATTAAATGTTCCAATAAGTAAACCAGGCGTCGCACTCTGCTGTCAGATATTCACGTGACGCGCTTCATGTTCAGACGTGTGCATGCGCGCTTCGGTGTCAAACTGCAAATAACGTAGTGTAGTATCGCAATTCGAAAGCACGTTTTGGGGTTGGACTCCATTCAAACAGACATGTGCGTGCGAAGGGACGGGGTAAAGAATAATATAGTTATAGTTCACATATTCCATTTTAATAAACTTATTCACTGCGCTTGCTTGAAATGAATTTATAAAAAAAAAATACACGAACTATAACTAATATGTAAATAGCCGCTACTTGTATGACGGGCTTTTCCAATGGCACTTGAATCTTTAGAATAACTTGTATAACTTTGTACGACTGAAATGTTCATAAGTGCAACATTAAGATCGTCTGTAAACTGTAATCGATGGATTTACATTTATTGAACATAGGCTGCATATGCAGCCTATGCTCAATAAATGTAAAGCCAGTAATTGTTTACAAGAAAACATTGATAATGTGAAATTTACAGAAGATCATAAGTTTGCACTTACGAATAGTTTAGTCGTATGACGTTTAGTGAAACGGCCCGAAGGTATATCTAGTATTCATTGTACAGTACTATTTGTAAATGTGTCATTTCTTGTGAGTACATAACTCATACTTCCATTTCAAGCTTGAAACAAGATTCTCGAAATCAGCCAATGAATCTGCTTGATCCGAACACTATAACTTTCTAAACACGGTCTCAAACGTGTTTACATGTAGAAAGTTACAACTCATGGTCCAGGGGCCCGTTTCACTAATTGATAAACGTTTAGAAGGTGTGTTCATATCTAATATGTAGGCTGAAAATAGTAGCACTAGTTAGCCACGTTCATGTGAGAAGCAACTTATAAAATATTGGTAAATGACAGTTCTGTCAAATATAAAATTAAACAGTCAGTGCCTTCAATTTGTTATTTAGCAAATCTGTCAGTGACCAATATGTTGAGGCCTGGTTGCGACACCGTTACACCGTTACCTTTCTAGCGCGCCTCTCGCATATAAGTGTGTATGTATGGCAAGCCAAATGCACAATAATTCCTTAAACCATGGTTTGGAGCTTAAACCCTAGTTTAGGCTCCTCAAACCCTAGTTTGGGCTTAAACTGCCATTTGAGATCCCAAATGGTAGTTTCCTTAAACCCTGGTTTGGGCAATTATTGTGCACTACAACATATTATATGACTACAACATATATGATTACAGTGTATGGTATTCCCCAGAAACAGTGCCCATCCTAACTGTGATAAATATACATACATATGCATTCAATATAGATTGCATTATGACCGCACAATACATTTCTATAACTTGTATTATTTCTATGTACCAAACAATTTCATGAATGACCTCAACATATGTTCCATCATGAATTCACAACATATTGATCTCGATCGCATTATAGTTTAATATCCATACTTATATGACTCACAAATACTGAATCATTAAATCCTTCCTATTTACATAGTACATGCCTACCTGCGTATGACTTCTTAATATTATAGGTCATCCAAACGCGATTTTATTGTTAATAAGCACAGCATATGCCATTTATGAACTGATATGTAATGGTTTGGATGACACCATGCATTGAATTCGTAGAATATAGAGTAATGTAAATATGGCTCACACATACTGGTTATTAACGTATTCTTACATGTACTTACATGTCCTAGTACATGGATACCGGCATATGACTACTTAAATGATACGTCATCCAAAGGTTATTTTATTTTGGACAACAACAACATCATATGTCGTATATCAACTGAGATTCAATGACCATGATCACACCATTGACTCTACATATATACGATATGTTTATGTTATATAATTCCCCAATTTTCAGGTAATTGATTATGTTTCTTGCTACACCGACAAACACACTCGCAGTGTCCATGTGCAGTGTTTCGAAGTTATCGGTATTCCATGTTCATGTTGCTGTCGTCAATATTACGACATTGTTAAAATAATAAATGTGTCGATAAATACTTTTCAAGTATAAATGGTGGGAATATAACGTATGCAAATGCATATCTGTGTCTTCTATAGCGCACTAATGGGGAAATTAGCATAATACTTATATAGCTCAAGTTGCGATGGCGTGGTTTTCGTTTTCATATCCAAAAAGCTAAGCATACTTCTTCGCTTTGAAAAAAAAACGCTGCTTTCATTATGTGGGAAGTGAATAATGGTAGTTGTTACGTAGCCAGTCAAGTTCAGAATTCGTCAACTTCCCTTTGATATGTCAATCGCTGTACCTACCCTGTCGTGTACCGCATTAATAAATTGATTATCGTTTTTCATAGATAGATAGTAGGCTTCGTTATAATGGAAAATGACACAATATCCGCATCCGCATGGAATGTACCGGTATCTCATGGTTTCGATGTATGCAACAGACCCGACACCAGACTTTTATGAAGCAATGCGTCTTTTCGAGGGCTTGAAAAGCCCGATGCAGCTATGTGGTACGGGGCCATGCTCTCCCAGACAATTGTGAAATCCAGATGGTCTGAAATACCATTTTATATATTCTCAGCAAAAATTGAGCACATACATGTAATACGACTCTCCTGCTTGCATAAATATTATAACATGATTACGAATTGACAATAATTCTTATTTTAGTGCATGAAAGAGTGGACATCAAGGCACGACAAGGGAGGTAATGGAGGGGGTCGTCGGACCGTACCGACCCCCTGGTTACGGACCTGTTGCAATAATAAAATGCAACATTGATGTTCATGGTCGTGTTAAAGATAACATTCCGGTTTAATGTTTAATGGCTTTAAATGGACTATTGACAGCTAATTTCATCTGCATGGATGGGGCCGGGACATTAGACAAACCGGATATACTGTCAGGTCTTCACCATACTATAGTAACTGGGTCTCCCTCCCCATAAACGTAGTAGGATTATCACTGATCGTATTACTCTTATAACTGGGTTAGCCGGATTCAACTATCGCCTACAAGAAAGCTGAACATGAGAATAAAGGCCAAGCCAAGGATATCGTTAATTATATAATAAATTACCATTCACATGCTCCCAACCTGCCACTGTATTTTATTTCTATCAGAATACAGGTATTATACGCGGACATTACGTTGATTCATTCAAATGCATGGATACCTAGATGTAATTATAAATATGTTCCTGTTTCCTTTGACATAGTCAACATGTATTCAGAATTATGTTCACTTGAAACCCAAGATCGTGACTATGTAGTCGTTTACTATCCATTACCATGTTACAGCTAGAAACTATTGTTATCCATGAGTTTCACCAATATTTTCATCGTAGCTCATATTATAAAACTACGCAATATAGTAGCCATCTTGGTAATTAAAATGGCGGTCATAAAATATTATTCTTGATGTTGTCATAGGAAACACTAAAACATTAATTTTATGGTGTGGCATATGCTATGTCGTTGATGACTACTTAATATAGATGTGTCAGAATTGTATCCATGTTGGCGACCATCTTTGATTTACCCTTGTTTGCGGCGACAGATAATTCGGTACAGTTTGGAACACAAGCCTCGCACTTTTAAAATATGACAAATATGATTTCCTATTATGTTTCATTTCTTTACTACTTTGTCGATCAACAGCGCCTAAGAGCGTAAGCGATACTTAGCGGCCATCTTGAATATTCCAACATGGTCAAATAATAAGTATATTAGGTGGACTTATCCATTTTTGCAAATAACACATTCAGTAATAACAAAAAAAGGCAAACAACTGAAATATAAATGTGCATGAAAGTGTAGCTATATATGTGTGTTATTCCACACACATTTACTGCACGTCTGTGTGAATATTTGGCGGCCATCTTATATGTATATGAAATTGTCAGTGGTGAATTGCTTTTATAAGTTATCAAAACGTATTTCTATGTAAGTAAACGCATAATGTAAGTATCAAACGCCATATAATAATCAAGTCAGAATATATTTAGGACAAAACATTAATACCTGGCGGCCATCTTGAAAATACACACCGGTTTGAACCACCATAAAAACGAATCGTCTCATATATGTCCTAAGGAAGAATATTCAACAATTTTAACAACTTTATCTGATATTTGAAGCATGATATGCACGTACATGCCCATCTACTGATATAAAATATGTTTTTGAACTCATTTGACCTCTGTGCACTTAATGACCTCAAAAGTGACCTTGTCCCACCTAATTTGATTGACCGACACCGGATTCATGTTCAGGCATGTATGATGTACCAATCTAGCATAGTCGTTCCTTTTGCTCTCTTGGGTTGAACAGACATCGTTTTTAAGCCACTTCTCTTCAAAGTGCCCCTCCACTAACAGCTTAAACCACGGTTTCAGCTCAAAACCCAGTTTGGACTGCCCAAGCCCTAGTTTAGGCTCGCCAAGTGCACAATAATTGCTTAAACCCCAGTTTGAGAGTCTAAACCATGGTTTAGGCTCTCAAACCCCAGTTTAATCAATTATTGTGCATTTGGCCAGAAAGTGCCGTTTGGGGTCGTAATCCAATAAAAAGCCTAAACCCTAGTTTGGACACAAACCACAGTTTAAGAAAAAAAAATGCCAATCGTGATCCCGAACGGTAGTTTTCTTAAACCCTGGTTTGAGCAATTATTGTGCACTTGGCGTCGAAACCACCGTTTAGAATCTCAAACTAGGGTTTTCTGATAGCTTAAACCACGGTTTGAGCTCAAACCCCAGTTTGGACTGCCCAAACCCTAGTTTAGGCTCGCCAAATGCACAATAATTTCTTACACCCCAGTTTGAGAGTATAAACCATGGTTTAGACTCTCAAATGGGGTTTAATGAAACTAGGGTTTGAGGAGCCTAAACTAGGGTTTAAGCTCCAAACCATTGTTTAAGGAATGATTGTGCATTTGGCTTGCCATATGTATGGCATATCCTCGGCGTCGTAGTCAGCGTCCGTCCGTCCGTCCGTCCATCCGTTTCAAAAATTTAAAAACTTAACGTTGGGGAAAATTTGTTATAATTTCTGTTTCCTGCACCAAACGTTTTGGTATTTCACACATGCCTTTCTCTAATGATTCTCTATCATACTGTGACAAATCCATGACACTCAAACCCCCACTAACCCCATGTCAAGGTCAGTCTTATTGCTTTCATAAACTTAACGTTGGGGAAGAGTTGTTATTATTTCCTTATAGTTTCCTTTCACCAAACGTTTTGATATTTGCACAATTTTACACACATGCCTTTCGCTAATGATTCTCTAGCATGATGTGACAAATCCACGACGCTCAGCCCCCCTTAAACCCAAGGTCAAGGTCACAGTCTTAGTGCTTTTATAAACTTCACGTTGGCGGAAATTTGTTATAATTTATGTTTCCTTTCACCCCACCTCTTGCTATTTCACACATGCCTTTCTCTAATGATTTATCTACCATGTCATGCCAAGTCCACAACACTCAGTCTCCTGCTAACCCCTAGGTCAAGGTCATAATCTTAGTGCTTTCACAAGCTTAACATTTCCTTTTTACCGCTCTTCTTGATATTTTGCACATCCCTTCCTCTAATGGTTCTCTATCATGCCCTGCCAAATCCATGACCATCAGACCGCCGCTAACCCCAAGGTCAAGGTCACACAATATTAGCGCTTTCACAAGCTTAACATTGGCGTAAATTTCTTTTATTTTGTGTTTCCTTTCATACAGCTTCTTGATATTCCTTAACCTAAAGCACCACTAGGCGCGCTTCGTTGTCTTCTGTAGCCGATTTAACCAACGTTACAAAGTATACTTATCTAGCAAAGTATACTTTGAGGGAGTAATCATTTATTTTTCCCGTAATGCATTATTTCATATAGAACTAACCACTGCATATATTTGATGATTCAAAGTATGCAGAATATATCCTTAAATTGAAAATTTCTCCCTCAAAGTATACTTTGCTAGATAAGTATACTTTGCAATATTGGTGAAATAGGCTACTGAAAACTCTCGTTTACTGGATGTCCCATGCTTCTTTCTAATCCTGGGGAACTACCTTTTCCTTCAGAATGTCAGTAAGATATACGGCATAACGTATGCTGTACATGACCTGTGCGTGGGTATTCCGACGCAGGAATGTTTTGGTCTACTGGGGCAGAATGGGGCGGGAAAAACGACCACATTCAAGATGATGACGGGAGACGTGCAATTGACTTCCGGTCATGCGTACCTCAGCTCCTTCTCCGTTAAATCTGACATAAAACAGGTTGGTCATACATGTACACTAACCCGGGCATGGAAGGTTCTTTGTGTTAATCAGGATTTTTTTAAACAATACTATAAAAACTAAAAATGTGTTTTCATCATGGTCCTTTGTAACGTGGTTTAATTGAAGATATATGACAATACTAGGACCGCTGGGTTGGTTATAATTTCACCAATATAAGTAGATAAATATAGGATTTTTTTCAAAAAGTCCTAAAAATTATTTTTCTGCGGTCCTAGCATCGCCATATATCTTCAATTAAACCACTTTACACAGGGCCATGATGAAAACACGTCTTTACTTTTTATAATATTTTTTCAAAAACTCCTGATATTAATGCTCCTGTAAATTTAAGATAACTAGCTATGTACACTCACTGGTTGTGCACTCCGCGCTTAAGATCTTTCCCGTCGAAAACTGCACCGGTTTCATGACGAGATGCCACGCAGCCCTACTTAGAGCAGTCATTTAGGGTAATAATTATGGATCTGCTTAGGGCTATCGCGTGAACGCAATTTTCGTCTAGTAACCGGCGCAAATTTCTTGTGGTTACGACACGAAAATTCGTTCATATGCAGTATTTTCTGCATGTACATGTAGCCGATTGGGAATTCGTCAGGAATCCGACGCCTTTTTCGACGGGAAACATTTTACGCCGGCGCGGATTACAGCACCAGTAACGCTGAAGTTACGTGAAACGAATATTGTGGTCTGCTGCTATTTACATTTACATTTGTCTGTTTTCTCAGTTTGCCACAAGCTCTCGCGAGTAATATCAGGCAATGAGGGAGCATAGCTAGTTATTTCCCTTTTAATTTATTTATATAAATCCAGTCCAAAATGTTGGTCCATATTGTTTGTATATATTGCGAATGTCGCAGGATTTGTTGTGTAAATGAACCATTATCAATGTGTATGATCACGTGGTACTAACAACAACAACAAGTACTTGAATTTCCAGAATCCATCTGACTCAAAGTACGTATTCTTTTATAGTGTCCTTATTACGTAACGGATTTTGATGAAATATGGCGCATCAAACGCGTCTTGTTAAGCTGCATTTGGTGGTCTCTATATTTTCACGAGACACGGAAATCGATTCTTTGCATACACTACTGGATGCATGGGCTATTAAATTTCCATTAAAAATGCCATTAAAAACCTCTTAATCATGTACACTTTAATGGCCACAAATATGCAACAATATAATGGGCAGCAATTACAATCCCATTACAATGATCACAAATTTTTCAATTTTGTAATGACCATTAAAAAAGATATTAATGGCACTTTTAAAAAATACTTAATGGCCATTATTTTCAATATTATACCCCATGAAAAACATGTGAAATATGAACCCATTAAAAATAAATATTTACTTTTTAATGGCTTGATTTGGTTTAATTGGCATTAATCACCCATTAAAGTGTACATGATTAAGGGCCCATTAAAATATTTAATGACAATTACATGGGTGTGACCATTAAACAAATTGCCATTTAAGGGTCCCATTAAATTGGGTTACATGCATAATTAATAGCCTGTGGACCCCATTAATCAAGTTATGTGCTGATTTAATGGCCATTATTTTTAATGGGATAACCCATGAGAAACCCATGAAATGGTAGATCATTAAACATACTTATTTTAATGGCCATTAATCACCCCTCAATATGTGCTGATTTAATGGCCATTATTTTAATGGTATAACTCATGAAATGGTAACCATTAAACATACTTTTTTTAATGGCCATTAATCACCCCTCAATATTAATGTCTTTTTAAAGGAACATTTAAAGACCCCATTAAATCAGGCTACATGCATAATTAATTGCTCGTCACATGTTGTTTTGTTTAATAGATTGAAAGGGGTTTTACATATGTTTAACTTCAAAGTCATACAGACAGGTCAACAGGTTAAAATCCTGCACTTCACATGTCAGGCCGGGGTGGGGTATTATTATAAAATCAGCACTGAATTTACAATAAAGAAAAACATATTCAGCACTGGAATTACAAAACCCTACAATTGTAACAAAATATCTCCGCAGAGCGAGAAGTCCCGAATTTCTGGCCGAGGCTGGATTCTAAATGTAGTTTGTTTGTTTGTTTGTTTGTTTGTTTGTTTGTTTGTTTGTTTGTTGGGGTTTAACGGCCTATCAACAGCTAAGGTCATTTAAGGCCGGGTCAATGGGTTTAGTACTAAATCCCATATATTACCTGTACAAGTACATGTACATGTTCAAGAACATAGTACAAATCTATGTATGATTATGTGACCTTGACCTTGGGCATAGGAGCCCATCTCAACTGTTGTTGTGAAATGCATCTTCAGAAGTACCATCTGAGACACAGCCGCTTTAAAGGTTGTAGATTTGTAACAATATTTTGATGACAAATTCCTGACAACAATGCATTAACATTTATCGACGCAAATTCTCGACAAGTCGACATACTGTGACCGTTTTTGCCATATAACTTTTAATTGGTTATGTTATATCAACATCTCAATATGATGTGAAAACGTATCACGTTATGATGACGTGTGAAAACGTATACATAACATATCACATTATGTTGACATGTTGAAATAAAATGTCGACATGTGACAACCGATCTGGTGATGTTGACAACATATATTACATTTACTCACAAAAGGCATACAGCCTTTTGGTACCATAATATTGCTTCAAGACAACGATAAGAAGTGCAAGACGCCCGTTATCTTCCACAAAATTAATTTTATCAATATTAGAAATAAAATAAAATATTACCTCTACGTACCTACCCAGTCCTTGAAGGCCAGAGTCGTGGGAAGGGAAACAAAAGGTATTTTATTGTTGGCCTCATGTTATATTGACTTATCTAAACATGTCGATATAACGTGATATATATTATTATCACAACATGTCAACAAGATATTTTATCTCAACATGTTGTCATAACGCGATATTTTATCTTAACATGGCAACATTCCTAACATTTGCTCGGCCCGTGTAACACAACAGCATATGAACCACAGCGCGCGAAAACCAAAAATGTGAAATCTGCGTAAAGCATCGATCCGGCTCACCTTGCGCAGTCCACTCAGTCTGATCAGACCCGACAGTTCCCGCCTATGGGTCATAAAGGTATAGAGTAATGAGTCTTGCAACAGAATTTCTCCGGAAAGCTGAAAGTGTCGGCCCGGATTAGCCTGCGTGGACTGAATCATCGGGTCGATGCTTTACGCAAATGCCTCATATGAAGTGATGCCAGGGTCGGATGAGATGTTTATAAACAATTTACATTTGACGGTTTATGGCATACACATTATAAAATGCCTTCTTAAGTTCATGAATAAAATTTCTCATCAGTTCATCATGTCCATGGCCATCACTTGCGAATATGATGCATCCTTCATTAATTTTGAACATTTCAGAACACAATAGTCATTGTCTGGATACAGTTGTATGTCTGCTTGATTTAGTTTAAACATTGCTGCACTTGAAGTAACACCTGTATCTTCACCACAAAAGGTACGTAAATATGGTTCGAATTCATTTTTGTCTGATCGAGACGTCGTTATTTGTGCGACCAGTTCTAAACAGTTCATAAGTTGGTGACTTGATCCAACTTTCGTAATGAAACCCAGAAAAAGTTTCCCCTTTGACCACTCGTAAACACACACAGTCGAGCTATTTCTCTCAGACGATACAGAATCACTATGAGTTTTAAATTGTTTTTTTGTAGCTGAACTAGCACTACTATCGTTATCTTCGCTGACAGAATCATCGTCTTCATCCCCAGATGATTGCAAAGGTGTACCGGTACTCCTCTTTGGTGCTGTTCTATTTCTCTTAGCAGACCTTATCATGCTTATAGAATCACTATCTGTGTTCTCACTATTGTTTTCACTTGCTTGCTGGTAGACGGACTAGAAATACATGTACTAGCATTATCTTCACTACTGGCGGAATTGGTAGTTGATATAATACTGATAGAATCACCATCTCCATCATCAACAGATGACTGTAAAGGCGAATTCCTCTTTGGTTTACATTTTGGTGCCAAGCTCTTTCTGTTTTTTAGACCCTGTAGGTTTCAACACAAATTTAGACAAACGGTCAGTCTTCCAAACTATAACTTGTTTTAACTTTACTAGGTCAGAGGACAAGGTAGTTATTTTGGAGGTAGGCTTTGGAAGCTCTATATCTGTTTCATCCACAACTGCTGACATATACACAGTTTTAACAACAATCTCTGAGAAAACTGACTGTTTATTGACTAGAATGCCTTCACCTAGTTTCACATTCTTGTCTTTACTCAGGAGAGATACATGGTCAATAACTTTAAGATAAGCTGTAGACGCCTCTGTAACATCACTACCCAGTCTATTTATATTATCATTACAAAGCTTTTGCATACGATGCAGCCTCTTGGATCTTTTCCCATCACCTTTGTCCTTCTAATACTTTCTTCTATTTTGCAACCTTTTCCCTAATCGTTGCCAGACAGTTTTTTTGTCGTTTTTAAGGTTTGGTGCCACTGTTATTACTGATTTAAAAAAGACATTCTTTTTCGTTTCTGAAATGTTTTCAAGTAGAGAGGCTTTTTTCCAAATATGTGCTGTTTGTGCTGCATCGCGCACTAGTGAAGCAAATAATGATTGGGCTTTTGTTGGTTTTCCACGTTTATTCTTTTTCAAAAGCATTTCTATTGTAGATTATGAATACGGTGGCGTATCACTCAATATTTTCGTGTACAATGAATTCTCAGGCGCATCGCTTACAGTGGAAATTGAGGCACTCATATCCACGGAACATGTAGAATCATCACTCAAGACAGAATAATTTGCTGACACATCATGATTACTGGTACTCTCGGATTCATCTGAATGTTTCTTATAGTGCGATATATAACGACGAGCATTTAAACGGTCCTTGAAAGCAGGAAACAGATGTTTAACATCATCATCAGTAAATGTTTTTAACATCTGCACTGTCACTCTATTTTCTGAAATATAGGTAAACAAATACAGTGTCTGAACTCAACAAGAGTTGCCAGAAGACAGCGAAGCGCGCCTATTGGTACTTGATAGTCGAAGGTGGGCAGTTTCTAAGTCTGTGACCTTGACTTGGTCATGTCTTTCTACCATTTGTTTGCAGAACAGAATGACATACAACTTTCATATTTATAAATGTGTTCGTGAAATATCAAAACATTACATCAAGGGGAAACAGAAAATATAGGCCACGGACGTGGATTTGTCACACGACGGTAGAGGACCCATAGACCCAATGCTTGTGTGAAATATGAAGCAGATCCGAGCAAGGAAACAGAAAATATATGCCATTTGCCCGAGCGTTAAGGTTTCGAACGCATCAAGTATGTGACCTTGACCCAAAATATTTAACAAGTCACATGTGAAAACTCCATGACAAGCGGTGTACAGTCCCAAAGAAAAACACAAAAAAGGTACAAGACATGTAGAAACTAGAAAAAGAGCGACGGAAACCCTCGCATGATACCCACTATTGAACATTGTCAGCCGATAAATTGACGGTCATGCAACCAACTTGACCTCAGCATAAACCCAGATGGCAGCGGCCCGCATGTCGAGCCCGCCGAGGCATTTGATGGTCTCAGAGTGTATTTATTTGAAGTTGGATGCCCAATAAGCATACAAGTTTCAAGCAAATCTGACTTACGGTTACAGAGATAGTAGGTATGTGAAAACTGTAACGCAAATTTTGACAGAAACTTTAACGCAAACTTCTAAGTCATTTGACCTTGACATAGGGGCACAGGGGCTGCATGAGTTGGACACAGAATGAATATATGGATGATGACTAATAAGCATATGAAGTTTCAAGTCAATGTGACTTAGGACTGCAGAGATATAAGGTATTTAAAAACTTTAATGCAGATTTCGGAACGCAAACTTCTAAGTCATTTGACCTTGACCTTGGACACAGGGGCCGCATGAGAGGGATACAGCATGAATATATGGATGATAAATAATAAGTATATGAAGTTTCAAGTCTTAGGACTGCAGAGATATAAGGTATTTAAAAACGCATATTTCGCACGGACGGACGCACTGACGTCATTGTGATCACTATGTCTCGCTTTCCGCAAGCTGGCTCGACAAAAAGTAAGTTGCATTGCCGGGTTAAATAATGAAAAAGTTACATAGTTATACACAAATCATATTTATGACAATATTCTACATCAAAATGGGCAGATAACTCGCAAAAATTTACGGCAAAACCAACGTAATATGCATGGCACGGTATGGCGGTTAGTAAGCGTAGAAAGTTTCAATAATGGAATTTAATGAAAAACACAACTAGTTATTAATACATGGTGTAGTTAATTAATGGCCATTAAACTGCTGTTAAAATCAGTCCATACAAAAATTAATGGTCATAAATATTTTCATATAACATTGTAGCTTTCATGGCCAATAATTTAGTACTTAGTGACCATTAAAATTGCTGTCAAAATCAGTCCATACAAAAATTAATGGCCATTCATGTATGTGTTCTTTGTTTAAGTGTTTTTTAATGCCACATTATTGGGAAAATTGTAGATTAATGGGTATGATTTTATTATGTAATGCCATTTTAATGGGTTATGTGGAACCCGTTAAATTAATTGCAACAAAAATTAATGGCCGTTTTAATGGTATTTTAATGATTAAGGGTATATTAATGGGGACTTAATGGTAATTTAAGGGGCTTTGCATCCAGTAGTGATAGGTCTGTGCCAAGCTCCCTGGACCACCAAATGCAGCTCATGAAGACGCTTTTTCTGCGCCATATTTCATCAAAATTCGTTGCATATTAAGGAACATATCAAATAATGGAGTGGGCGACGTTGTTGTTGTTGTAACCACGTGAGCATGCACCTTACTTATAGTGTTTTGATTAGTGTTGATCCAGGTTATCCTACATATCTGCAGTCTAATCCGGGAGTACATTTTTTTGCCAGATTCATATGTTTACACTTATTAATTGTATTGCAAACAGTATAGACTTACATACAAAATGATGTTTTGGCAGCACATTAGAATCACCTACACTGGAGACTATTCACATAATACTGGTTCCCGTTGTTTGTTTTATTGAATGATTAACACAATTCATGTTTTGGCAGACCATGCGTTGTCAAAACATGTTGGCTCAAAAACTGCAGATGGTACAACACGATCATTTTCACTTCATTGTTCACTCGTTTCGTTTGAGAACCTTTAATATGGGGTTAATTGTATTGTAATTTTCAAATTTGCGGCGTATATCAGAACATGATATTTCTAATGCACTCCTTTACTACTGGCGTAGGAATACATATTGGAATCATTTGCGACTAATTTCTGAATAATTTCATCAACAATGATATACCTGTAATGTATGACCATCAGCCAATCAGTTTGCGTGATATTTATAGAGTGCATTAGAACAAATCTTCACTGTACTTGGAATCATTATGTGTCTTTTCTGAAACCAAACACTAGTACTTAACGTTTCGTACGCTCTGTTTTGCGGCTCAATTACGCCTACCAATATACGGCGTTTAGGTATCAAGTGGCATCCTAAGTAGCAGTAATCCGGCGTTTGCAAACAGTACAGATCGTAAAGAGCCGTCTCATCAGGATCTGTATATTTTGCAAGAAATTTTCATATTTTTGAGAACAAAAACAAAATTTTCATATTTTTGAGAACAAAAACATCCCCTTTTCATAATTGACTAGCATGGAAAAGCATGTTTTGACGATTGGATTACTTTTGTCGCTTTGACTGGAGAAATGGGGGTTTATGCGATTTGTAATCAATGCAGCTCCTGGTCAAATAGCACACGCATGTAACAGAGAAGACAAAGTGAACTACTGGTAAATTAAGGACTTACTTTACATTTCTCAGTTAGAACACTATTTAGATGGTATTGACAATTTTGAAATGCGTAGTGCTATAGCCAAGTTTCATTAAGTGCTCATAGACTAAAAATATAAACTGGCAGATACAGCAAGACTCCAGTAGAATCTAGATTGTGTGAGAATTGTATGAATAATTCCATAGAAGATGAACTACACTTTTTGTTCAATTGTGCACATTACTCACAAGAGAGAGCTATTTTAATGTCATATATTTCATCAGAATGTCCTAACTTTTCGAGTCTTTCAGTATCAAATCAATTTATTTGGCTTCTATCTTGTGAAAACACTAATACTTTGAGAGAACTAGGCAATTTCCTGATTCATTCATTCGAGAAACGCGGATAAATTCAGTCTCATACATATATTATTGGCTTTTATTGCGGTAGTGATAGTTCACAAGTTTACATTACATGTATTGAATTGTTATTTTCATGTATGAATCACTCTGATCAAAGTATGAACTTGTTTTCCCCTTGATTGGAAATAAAATCTTGTATCTTGTATCTTGTATAACGATATACATGTACTTGCCACAGTTAGATCACGGTTCTTCCGCATGTACGAGGAGATAATCCGCGAACTTTAGCGAGTGGACTATCGATCGTACATGCGGACTAAATTGATCTAACTGTTATCACATCCTCATGTCCGTACATTGCCCATGTGCTGTATAAATGCAGAAACACAAAACTCGAAAATGTATCAAAGATGTGATAATTCTTGTTAGAAGCATGACATGTGTTTCCTTTATGTAATGGCGAACAGTGCAGATCCATCAGACTGCGCGGATTTTCAAGCTGGTCTGGGTCTACACTGGTCGCAAAGCCCATAAGCCACGTTTCTCCAATCACAGCCACATGTCTGGATTATTCCATTAATCTGATAATAGATACAGTAGAATCGCTCTAAACCGGACATGCAGACAGTCTTTGTATCCTTAATGATACGGGTTTCATTGCCAGCCGCCTCTGATAATAATGCCTGTTCAAGTTCGCAAAGCACACTTGTACGGAGCCCAGCAGGGGACATGGATATTTTTTATTAATTCATTCCCACGAAATGACAATTCGTTCACTCAATTTAACAATTCGTTCCCTCGAATTAACAATTAACTAATTGTTAAATCGAGGGAAATAATTGTTAATTCGTGGGAACGAATTGTTAATTCGTGGGAATGAATTGCTAAATTCAGGGAACGAAATGTTATTTCCTGGGAACGAATTGTTATTTCGTGGGAACGAATTAATAAAAATATAATTATAAGTCCCCTGCATGCAAGGAGGTCATAGTCATTAGCCTGATTTACAACGGAATATCTGTAAACCTGACACCATGTGGACCTCCCAGCGTCTCCGGTTTAGCGAGGTTCTGCTGTATCTGAATAAAATATTGACAAACACTGCATACAAGCCGGCTCAACTGGATCTACGGCGTTTGCAATTGTTTGCTTTATGGTATATACATGTAGTGTTTAAAGAGTTAACCCGTACCATGCTGAAATAAAACAAATTGTACTAAATGTATTTTTATAATTCCCTCGCCGATATGCAATAGGGGATATAGCGTTAGTCCATGTACGTGCGTACGTGCGTGCGTTAGTAACACCTTTAATTTTTCTTATTATCCGAATTTTATAATATTAGGCCACTTTGTATGTATATGGATGGTGCTTTGTTTTGCATACGACCCAGGTCCGACCACAGGCGTCGGCATGTTGATAGGGTGGTGTAATATACTGTTTTAAACATGTAGAAAACAAAAACAGTTGCAGTCAGTGCATAGTCATTGTATTTATTTGAAATTAAATAGAGTTACTATAAAACGACTACAAATTCTGTTTTAACATGTCTCAAACAGTATATTACACCATCAGCGTTCGAGTGCCCAAGGTCAAGGTCACTGATGCCTGATGTTCACCTTGTTTGTAAGGCATAACTGTTAAAGTTATCAAGGCTGATAAACGTGCTTACGGGCTAAAGCTTTTGGTTAAAGTTTTTAGTTAAATTCTTTCGGTATACTATCAAAACCTCGGTGGGCGCGACATGTTTTACAACTTTTTTAACAGCACATAAGAATCATGTGTTCGACACATTGTCATCTGCTATTGTGTTCACACTTGCTATACCTTTACCCGAAGTGTCTATGCGTAACACAGGGCGACATGCAAGTATGTCGCCCTGCGTTATAGACAGAAAATTCAATTCGGGTTAGTTATTTAAATGGACACCTTATCAAACATACTGTGGAACCTCTCTGAACCGGACACAGAGAAAGGTTAGTTGTGCTTAACTTTGATAGTTTCCACTGTCCTTTATCTCCGATGATAAACTATGTCCATGATCACAAAGCAGTCACTAGTATCTTGAAGTAATCACCCGACTGTATTACAGTGGAACATCTCTAAAACGGACACCCTGGGGACCCAGGGTGTCCAGTTTAGAGAGGTTCCACTGTATTTAGCTAGCGCATGAGGCTCGTCTCCATGATTCTCAGACGCTGTTAACGCACGTGTCCTCAAGAAAGAGAACATAAATTGAAAATTATAAAACGGACGCCACAATTTATTTATTATTAAATATTTTATTAGGTGCAGCGGAATCTCGGCTATTGCCCCCAGTTCGATGCGCTCATAGATCAGATGACTGGACGCGAGACACTATATATGTACGCCCGACTGCGGGGAATTGAAGAAGCCCAGATTAAGAACGTTGTTAATGAACTCATCGATATAATGATGTTGCGAGAACACGCGGATAAACAGACGAGCCAGTACAGGTAGGCATTAAGTTATATGTCACATAAATAGATGCACCACGTGCTGAGGAAAGAATCCATATGTTGCTGTGACAGGAGAAATGATGTTTAAGTCATTTGCGACCAAGTTAACTCATGATCAATTAACACATGGCATGTGTTTTATTGATGGAATGGCGAACAATGCAGATGCTGATCAGACTGTGCTGATATGGGTCTAAGCTGGTCGCAAAACTCATAAGCCCGATTTCTCCAGTGACAGCCACAAATGACATAACCAATTTTTAGCACGCCTTCCGAAGAAAGAATTGCTACATGTAATGCAATACCCCCAGTATCGTAGTCTGCGTCTGTCCGTCCGTTTGTCTGCCTATCTGTCTGTCTTTCTTCAATAATCTGAAAACCTAACATTGGGGGGAAATTTGTTATAGTTTCTGTTTCCTTTCACGCAACTTCTTGCTTCTTGAGATTTCAGGCATGTCTTCCTCAAATGGTTCTCTGTGTCATACCGTGCAAAATCCCCGACTCTGAGACCCTCGCCAACCCCATGGCCCGGTTCACAATCTTAGTGCTTTCACAAACTTAAGATCGCGTGATATTTGTTATAATTTCTGCTTCCTTGCACCCCACTGCTTGATATTTCACACTTATGTCTTACGCTAATGGTTCTCTATCTTGCTGTGCCAAATTCGCGACCCTCAGATCCCCGTCTACCTCAAGGTCACAGTCTTAGTGTGTTCATTATGGGGACTTTCCTATTATGTCTACTTTCTATCACGCCACTTCTTGATATTGCACACATGCCTTCCTGTAATGGTTCTCTATCTTTCTGTGCCAAATCCACGACCATCAGGCCATCAAATCCACCCCAGTAACCAAAAGGTCTTAAAAGTAGTGATTTCGCAAACGTAACATTAGAGAAAATCTTCGGCCTCGGGCAATAATACCTCGAGTCGTCCACAGCACCTTGGGGCAATAATATTGACTGTTAACCAAATGAAATAACTGTATACTATTCCAGTGGCGGCAACAAGCGGAAGCTGAGCACGGCGATCGCCCTGATCGGGGACCCGCCCTTTATATTCCTGGACGAACCCACGACGGGCATGGACCCCAGGGCGAGGCGCCAACTCTGGAACGTGCTGTCTCAGGTTCGGGCGAGCGGACGCACCCTCGTTCTCACGTCTCACAGGTAGGTTTACACACCCTCGTTCTCACGTCAAACAGGTAGGTCTACACACCCTCGTTCTCACGTCACACAGGTAGGTCTTCACACCCTCGTTCTCACGTCACACAGGTAGGTTTACACACCCTCGTTCTCACGTCTCACAGGTAGGTCTACACACCCTCGCTCTCACGTCACACAAGTAAGTCCACACACCCTCGTTATCACGTCACAAAGGTAGGTAGGACTACACACCCTCGTTCTCACATCACACATGTAGGTCTACACACCCTCGTTCTCACGCCACACAGGTAGGTATATACAGCCTCGTTCTCACGCCACATAGGTAGATATGCACACCCTCGTTCTCACGTCACACATGTAGGTTTACACACCCTCGTTCGCGCGTCACACATGTAGGTTTACACACCCTCGTTCTCACGTCACATAGGTAGATTCGCACACCCTCGTTCTCATATCACTCAGGTAGGTGTACGCACTCTCGTTCTCACGTCACACAGGCAGATCTACACAACCTCATTCTCATGTCACACAGGTAGGTTTACACACCCTCGTTCTCACGTCACAGAGGTAGGTTTACACACACTCGTTCTCACGTCACAAATGTAGGTTTAGACACACTCGTTCTCACGTCTCACATATAGGTATGTTACACACCCTGGTTCTCACGTCACACAGGTAACTCTGCACACCCTTGTTCTCACGCCACATAGGTAGGCTTACACACCCTGGTTCTCACGTCACACAGGTAGGTTTACACACCTTCGGTCTCACGTCACACAGGTAGGTCTACACACCCTCGTTCTCATGCCACACAGGTAGGTCTACACACCCTCGTTCTTACGTCTCACAGGTAGGCTTACATGTACACACCCTCGTTCTCACGCCACACATGTAGGTCTACACACCCTCGTTCTCACGCGACACAGGTGGGTCTACACACCCTCGTTCACACAGGTACGTTTCCATGGAGAATATCAGGCCGGTGACACCAGGTTTATCTATGGCGGCCATAAGTCTGTAACGTGCTGTCTGAGGTGCGGGCGAGCGGGCGGACCCTCGTTCTCACGTCACACAGGTATGTGTACACACGTCTGTGATACCAAGTATATGGCTAGGGGACGCTAGGTAGACCGAGTTCCTCGAGGAATTCATACAATTTCAATGTGATAAAAGCACTACATAGCATGATATTCTATTGACCAGCAGCCGATTTCATCAAAATTGCAAAGTATACTTATCTTTGAGGGAGTAATCATTTATTTTT
This sequence comes from Conchocele bisecta, assembly GCA_029237695.1. NCBI lineage: Eukaryota > Metazoa > Mollusca > Bivalvia > Lucinida > Thyasiridae > Conchocele > Conchocele bisecta. Next base: position 42,731,343 of record CM055266.1, on the reverse strand, counting down.
CCAAAAATGCATTATTTCATATAGAACTAACCACTGCATATATGTGATGAATAAAAGTATGCAAAATTATTATACTGAATGTATTACATTATCACAGCGAAATTGGCTGTGATAATGTAATAAATTCAGTATAATAAAAACTAGAAATGTGGCCTGTCGGCACACGAATACCCCCACTGGCAGCCAAAGAAAACGAGGGTATTTCGATAGGTTTGACCTTTGACCTTCAACTGTGACCTTGGCCTTGGACGTAGGTGCGTGGTTATTGATCGCGACACACCTTCTCATCATGAGAAACATTTGTGCCAAGCCATTTGATAATCCATGCATCGGTGTAGAAGATATAGAGCGGAAGGGAATTTCAATAGGTTTGACCTTTGAACTTCAACTGTGACCTTGACCTTGGACGTAGGTGCGTGGTTATTGATCGCGACACACCTTCTCATCATGAGAAACATTTGTGCCAAGCCATTTGATAATCCATGCATCGGTGTAGAAGATATAGAGCGGAAGGGAATTTCGATAGGTTTGACCTTTGACCTTCAACTGTGACATTGACCTTGGACATAGTAGGTGCGTGGTTATTGATCGCGACACACCTTCTCATCATGAGAAACATGTGTGCCAAGCCATTTGATAATCCATGCATCGGTGTAGAAGATATAGAGCGGAAGGGAATTTCGATAGGTTTGACCTTTGACCTTCAACTGTGACCTTGACCTTGGACGTAGGTGCGTGGATATTGATCGCGACACACCTTCTCATCATGAGAAACATTTGTGCCAAGCCATTTGATAATCCATGCATCGGTGTAGAAGATATAGAGCGGAAGGGAATTTCCAACCGACCGACCGACCGACCGACAGACCGGCTGACCGACAGACCGACAGACCGGCAGACCGACAGACCGACAGACCGACCGACAAGCTGACTCCTATATACCCCAAACAAACTTTGTGTGTGGGGGTATGATTAATAAATTTGTCCTTAAATTGAAAATTTCTCCCTCAAAGTATACTTTGCTAGATAAACATATTTTGCAATGTTGGTGAAATAGGTTATCGGTAGCGTTTATATGTTCATTGACGCGGAAACAGTAGATCAATTTCAAACATTTACCCTGCCCTTACATTCATAATGGAAACGCCCGTTCAACGTATTGCGTTTATATACCAGTACATTACACCGCACGTGATGTCACGCGACGTTGTTGATTCGTTCAAGTGTGTTTACCATCATTAAAATACGTGACGTTCAACGTCACACTATTCATCGGCACTGTTGTTGTTCCAGCAATTGCGATAAAATGACGTAAAACAATATAAATGTTAATTTTAACGCCATATTTGGTTATTTACATTTTTGAAACTATCAGCAAATTCAGTGTAAATATAAGTAATACAATCATGGGCTGTAGCGTTTGCTGTGGTGTACAATACATTTGGTCTGTTTACAGTTTGCGAGGAGTCCTTCCGACGCAATTTCTGGAAGCAGCTGTACTAGCATTCAGTTAAAGCCATACTAGATTTGGTTAAAATCCGTTAGAGGAAATGTCACCTGAAATGTACCATAAAGGCTTACACATTTGCTAAATACAGTAACTGAACACTGTCGACGACGTCGCCGCCGCCTTTCATCAGTCCAATGGCCAGGATTTGATTTTACAAACTAACCGCCAAATATAACAAAATAAAAATAGCAACGCTGACATAGAGAGCATTTATAGCATTAAGGAACAACGTTAATGTGAGTCACATTTTCATAAACATTTTCCATCGTACGAAGGTTTGTGAAACTGACCCCAGATCACGTATTTTGCTTCGTGTGTTACAGCATGGAGGAATGCGATGCCTTGTGCACACGTATAGTGATCATGGTCAACGGTCAGTTCGTCTGTATGGGCAGCCCGCAACACCTGAAGAACAAATACGGCCATGGCTATACCCTCTTCTGTCGTATGCGCCTCAATGACCACGACGTCGCTTCAAGCAGCGAACAGCTTAAACAGTTCATATACAACACCTACTCGAACAGTCAGGTCTTCGACGACAATCAAGGATACGTGCATTTTCAAATACCAGATGACAGTGCCAAGCTGGCGGAGATATTCACGAAGATGGAGGAGGCGAAGTCGGTGTACGGCGTAGAGGACTATTCGGTGCATCAGACGACACTGGAGCAGATATTCCTGACGTTTACCAGGAGTCAGAAGTAACCGGTGGAAACTAAGAACCGCTTTAAGATTTGTAATTGCTGTATATAATACCATGTGTTATAGTAGATGAACTGCATGTGTATGGAATACATTCCATTTAGATTATATTTAAGGGTGGGAATTGGCTCGAAGACCTTACCCGGAATACTAGGTTAGTGGCTTTATAGTGAACAACATGATGTTAATGTTGCTCATACATCGGTTGTTTATTGTATATACTCAGATCTTATTTTGATTATTAACCATTTTGCTATTGACTCTCGTGATGTGCTGTGTCTCCTTTCTTGATGTGCTATGTCTCCTTTCGTGGTCTCCTTTCGTGATGTGCTATGTCCCCTGTCGTGATGTGCTAGGTCTCCTTTCGTGGTCTCATTTCGTGATGAGCCATGTCTCCGTTCGTAATGTGCTACGGTACCTTTCTTTGTCTCATTTCGTGGTTTTCTATGTCACATTTCGTGGTCCCCCTTTCGTGATATGCTATGTCTCCTTTCGTGCTGTGCTATGTTACATTTCGTGGTCTCCGTTCGCGATGTGTTATGTATTCTTTCGTGATGTGTTGTGTCTCCTTTCGCTCTCTCGATGTCTGACAGTCTCGTACTGTTGTGTGTCTTATACACGTACATATATGTATGATTTCCCATTATAGATCATGGGCTATCGGATCATACATATCAATTGAACTACACTGTATGGTACAGGTGATTTCTACTGTATCACCCGCTATATGTGAACTTGTGTAATTGCTCATACCCCCATTATCAGTGTATGTGACAGTTGAATCTCGTTATACCCCTTAAGTGAGTACCACGATTATTCGTAATCCTATTTTAGGAGAAGGGGCAAAGTGGCTTTGGTGTGGTATGGACCTGGCACCAGGTCAGGTGTTTCTAATTTCAGAGCTGAATATATGTGTTCTCGATGCAAATATTCCGTTCTGATTTTGGGACCCCCCACCCCCCACCCCCCACCCCCCCCCCCCCCCCCGCCCCCAACACAGCAGGTAAAACGGGATTGTACACTCCCGCCTTCGATTCTCTTACTAAGAATTGCAATTCAGCGGTCCTTGAATTGCAATTCGTCCCCACTGAAATTGCAGTCTAATTGCGGTCCAATCGTGGTCTTTTTGCGGTCATTCTTTCGCGATACCGTTTGTGCGGTCATTCTTTCGCGATCCACTTTGTGCGGTCATTCTTTCGCGATACCGTTTGTGCGGTCATTCTTTCGCTATTTGCGGTAAAAACTTAGCGTTACGCGTATATATACACCTAATTCTACTATTTATGTATATTTTATTGGATTTTAAATGGCTAAATACAGATAGGAAAATATATCTTTTCGTCAGAAAAAATCAACTATTTCGATTTTATTGCCGCATTGGTCAAGCAGAGCGGTCCGCTGGTTTGACCGCAGAGCGCAGCGTAAAGCGGTCATTCTTTCGCAGTTTAAAGACAAAAAGGAGCGTAAATTGCAATTAAAAGCGGAGCGCAGCGCTAACTGTGCTATAAGTATTGCAATTCCGCAACCAACTCTTTGGACCGCAGTCACATGATTGCAGTCCGATTGCGGTCCAATTGCAATTAATGGGAACGCGAATTGCAATCCTGCGCTCCAGGAATTGCAATTCGCCTGGTAAGAGAACCGCAGGCCACTCTGTACCCGTTTGACCGACCTTACATGGCCTTAGCTGTTGATAGGCCGTTAAACACCAATAAACAAACAAACACTTCTTTCCAAATCCACCGAGTCAACTGTATGGACATTTGTGACCGTGGCTGGAGTAATGGGGCTTCTGGCTTTTGCGACCAGTGCTGACCAAGACCTGCCTGCTCAACCGCGAAGTCTGGTCCGGCTCTGCGCTGCTCGCCATTCAGTCACCGAAACCCTCGCCATCCTTCTGATAAACAGCATAACGTCCATATCAAGTAGAATCATTGCAGGCATTGGGCCCGTTTCACTAAACTTCGTACGACTAAAATGTTCGTAAGTGCAAATTTAGGATCGTCTGGAAATTTCAATTTCATGGATTTACATGTATTGAGCATAGGCTGCATATGCAGCCTATGCTCAATAAATCTAAATCCAATATTGTTTACAAGAAAACATTGTTAATGTGAAATTTTAAGTTTGCACTTACGAACATTTTAGTCATACGAAGTTTATTGAAACGGACCCCTGGTGCTAGACTGACAACAAATGCCATAAGCCAAATTTCACCAGTCTCAGCAACATATGATGCTCTGCATATGTTGCCACGTGATGGAGCAGTCCACACAGTGATACATATATGGCACGTCTCGCAGATTTTATCGTCCGTGTATCCAGACATATTTATGGAAGCGTCCTGGTGCCAATGCTAAACTATATGTATCTCCTAATTAGGGGGATACTAACTCATAATTAGGAGATACTATTTATGAGATAGTAACTCCTAATTAGGAGATAGCAAATCCTAATTAGGAGATAGTTTCTCCCGATTAGGACTTGCTATCTCCTGAATAGGACTTAGTATATTCTAATTAGAACTGAATCAGATCGTTATATACATGTACAGCGAAGATTTGTTGAAGGTTTAAACATGGTGATACGTTTAAGGTAGTAGGTCATAGATAGATACACCCAGTTTCAATGATGATTGCTTCATAAAAGTGATGTGATATATGAATATAACATATGTAAATATTGTCTTGTTACTGTATACTATATGGTACATTGAGTTGCCATCTCTGCCATCTTTATATGTATAAGCCATCGTACAGTTTCACCACTTCGTGTGTTTGACACGTACAGCAAATACTATGACAGTAACCAAATAAATGTTGGTGCAATACATAATAGACATACTTATATGACAACGGCAAACTATAAATATTATGCCAGCAAACTATATAAAAGACGAGATATCTGAGCATTTCTCTAATCAATCTCAAAATAAATTTTGATGTGTAAACCTTTCAATCTGATGCACAGCCTATGTTAGTGTACTTACAGTACACGTTGCCCATAGGTAAAGCCATATTTACTCGCATAGTAGGTGAGTAGACACCATGGACAATACACTCAGGTAACTGTTTACATGCCACTGTATTTGATAGCTACTAACAGAGTACAGTAGTGGGTTTATTCGGTATGTGTTGTGTGGTTTGCTAAGGTAAATGTGATGCACTGTTCCATTTTCTATGTATGAGGCTATATATAATGGTGGTTCCAGTTGTTAAAAACACAGGCACAACCCTGTCCAGAAAACAGACATATTTTACAGTTTGGTGTAATATAAAAGATAGGAGTCCGTTCTCCTGCCTTTTCTACATGTGATTAGCTACATTATATCATAAGTTCTACTTCTAATTTTGAGTTCTTTGTCAAACGGCAGAACAGGTGAAACCGGCTGATGGCTGAAACACGCAAAGATGGCCGACTTGGTCACTTCATGTGTTGTATAAGAGATATTAACGATGCAGTATTCACATATATGTTATACAGAATCACATTTACGAAGCAATTATCCTTTAAACAAACGAGCATGTATAGAACGTGTCATTAAGCCAACGAGAACATCGTTTTCTAATCAAACCAAACGAAACCGATGTGTAAACGATGTGTATATGATAGACAGTCGTTCGTTTGTGGAACCAGGAACACATTCGGGCTGTAGTATACATTAATTGTAATCAGAGTTGGTTTACGTACTGTCATTTTATTTTGATAGCATGTGCCATATTCTTTGTGATGCGTGATTTCATACGAATCTCATGAATTAAGTACTACAAATGTAACATGAACATTAACGTATTCTCTCCTATATACATGTATAGGTACATATGAGACACACCATGTGATTTTGTACCTTCGGACATCTGCGTAATTTCATGAAATACGTTTATGAAATTTACAATCCGTAAATGGCGTCAAAAATTGACAAAAGTTAACGTAATTCCGCATGTACTCTGAATTTGTTGTCATCTTTTGATATCCTGTCAATACGACCTAATTACTGCGTATAAATATGTGCGGTGACTTGGGTTATTCCTTTTTAATTTTAAAGCCATTTGTAGGTGTTAACGGGATAAATAGAATAATAGGTTAGTGCCGTGAATGGGAAAAATATATGGCGCGGCACGGAAACGGGATGTGCTCGGTAGAGCCTAGCCCATCCCGTTTCCTAAGCATTGCCAGATATGTTTCCCATTCACGGTACTAACGTACTATTCTCTATATACATGTAACCAGTGTAACCCCAGATCAACGTCTGTATCTGCACAGTCGGACCAAGGCCTACGCTGTTCGCATATTAGTTACTGAAATATGGTTACTTGCGAAGCGGAATCTACCTGAGCGCATGTATGTGTTTTTGGATGACTGTGTGACCACTAAAAGCAACATATTTCGCCTTTTCTCATATTTAGTTATATTATGTATTATTTTTATCATAACTTTCTTATAATGCCACCGATTTTAATGACATAAAGCTGGACCCTCGCTATCGCATAAGGGGCATAACTTATCATTATCCACTGTAAGCAATCAATCAAACGCTGTCAGAGCCACGGCATGGGCCTGTTGGAAGAGCTGGGCTTTGAGGTACATGAGTTGTACAGTCGAACCTCTATACCGAACACGCCGATGGTACCCGTGGTGTTCGGTATAATGAGATTCCACTATATTAAAATAATTAAAATAAAGTGGACTCGTACCCTGCTGTTCCAGTGACAACACCTGTATATATTTAATATTATGTAACATGTCTGTTTGTTATTAAAACGAGGTTTTATTTTTCCAATCCTTGGTGGAAGTTGAGCACGACTGTTAGTTCGACAGTTGTACACTTTGGCTTCTTGTGAAATCTATTGACCGTTTGTGTTATAGCATCATGTGATTCAATGCCAACGAGAAATGAAACTACTGTCTGTTTCACGAAACTTGCCCAAATTTTGCGGACGTGCAGGTGGAGGAACTGGGAGAGGAGTCAAAAAAAACGAAACTGGCTAAATAGATGTAACTAAGAAACCAAAAGTTAAATTTTGAAAATCGGTCCACTATTTCAGAAATTAGAAACATTTCCATACGTTAAAGGTACATGCCCACTCAGTAGGCACAAAATGTTCTTTATATATCCTTATTAGATAGTCAAATTCGTCACCGATGTCGTTTAGATTGCATAGATTACATTTCCTTTCAGAGTGATCAATTCCATTCCATCTACCAGTTTCGATCGGTAACTTGTGATTACTAGTTCTAAATTTTACAAAAGTGATACACTTACTTCTAGGAAGTATTTTAATATAATTCCTCAAGGTTAGTGTTATGTTTAAATGCTGTGTGATTTTTGCCTTTTGACGACCCACTAGTTTTTTCATCCCACTCCTGTATGAATTTGAATCTACATGTATATGTGGCTATGACTGGAGAAATGAAACTTACGGGATTTGTGATCAGTGTGGCTCCTGATGAAACTAGAAATGTGGCCTGTCGGCACACGAATACCCCCACTGGCAGCCAAATAAAACGAGGCATTTTTTATTATAAGTCATTTAGCCGAGCGTTAAGGTTTCAAACGCATCAAGTCTGTGACCTTGACCCTGGGAATAGTGTGATAATTCATGCATCGGTGTAGAAGATATAGAGCGGAAGGTAATTTCAATAGGTTTGACCTTTGACCTTCAACTGTGACCTTGACCTTGGACGTAGGTGCGTGGTTATTGATCGCGACACACCTTCTCATCATGAGAAACATTTGTGCCAAGCCATTTGATAATCCATGCATCGGTGTAGAAGATATAGAGCGGAAGGGAATTTCCAACAGACCGACCGACAGACCGACAAGCTGACTCCTATATACACCCCCAACAAACTTTGTTTGTGGGGGAACAAACTTTGTTTGTGGGGGTATAATGACACACGCATGTGGCCTAAGAACGATCTATATTGCTTGTTCGTAGCATAATGGAATGGGGATACTGCAGATCTGGATATACACTGCTCGCAAAACCCGTAAGCCCTACATGTATATCTCCAGTCACATCAATACATTATGCGGCTTTGCCTGGGGAAATGTGTCGTACTTGTTTACCGACCAGTATAGATCGAGATCAGCATGTGCATCTACATAGTCTGATCCGATCTGCAGTGTTCGCTATTCCATTAATGAAACACCTGCCGTGCTTCGAGCCAGCAATATAGATCGTTATCAGGCGATAGGATTGTGCTAACTGATCAGGAGTTACATTGGGAATGAATCCCATAAGCCCTATTTCTCCGCTCACATCCACTCATGCATGTACAGTGAAACCTCTCTAAACCGAACACCCATCCAACCTACATTTGGTAATTCCGATCACTGTCACTGTCATGAATATGTAACGATAATATATCAAGGTGCATAATCACGTGGTTACAACAACAACAACAATGGCTGAACATGTTGAAAGCGCGCCCACTCCAAAGTAAGTATTATTTGATAGTTCCCTTAATAGGCAATGGATTTTGATGAAATGTCTTCATGAGCTGCATTTGATGGTCCCGGGAGTTCGGCACATACTTATGTCGTGTTTGCGAAGAATCAATTTCCGTGCCCGTAGACACGGAAATCGATTCTTCGCAAAAGCGACAGAAGTTTGGGCCAAAGTACCCAGACCACCAAAATGCAGCTTAACAAGACGCGTTTGATGCGCCATATTTCATAAAAAAATCCGTTACATAATAAGGACAAAATAAAATAATACTTACTTTGAATCGGAGGGCTTCTGGAAGTTTCAGTACTTGTTGTTGTCTTAACAACGTGACCACACACCTTGTATATGTACATGACGGCAAAGCACTCGACAATTCTTCATATGCCGGAATTGCAGTGGAACCTCTCTAAACCGGACAACCTGTGAGACCTCCCAGGGTGTCCGGTTTAGAGAGGTTCCACTGTAGTAAACAATGTAATGAGTGTGTTCTTTAGTCATTCTCGATTACACATTTACCCGTGTTTTGTATTTGTTACTACTATTTTAAATAAATATTTAATCATGTACACGTATCCGTTGTGCTTTCTACGGAGCCCCGCAGAGGACATGGATTCTTTTTTATTAATTCGTTCCCACGAAATAACTATTCGTTGCCTCAATTTAACAATTCGTTCCCTCGAATTAACAATTCGTTCCCACGATATAGCAATTCGTTCCCTCGAATTAACCATTCGTTCCCACGAAATGACAATTCGTTCCCTGCATTTAACAATTTGTTCCCTCGAATTAACAATTCGTTCCAACGATATAACAATTCGTACCCACGAAATAACAATTCGTTCCCACGGGAACGAATTGTTAATTCGTGGTAACGAATTGTTAAATTAATGGAACGAATTGTTAATTCGTGGGAACGAATTGTTAAATTGAGGGAACGAATTGTTATTTCGTGGGAACGAATTAATAAAAAAAAAAATTCTACATCCCCTGCGGTGCTCCGTAGCTTTCTATTCTGCACACTAATTGCATTACACAACCGCCTCCGTTAATACTGCTCAGCTTATCAACGTGTTTGATCATCCGTTTGCAATTCCAACTCACAATCAAGCAATTTGATTTTATCCCGTCAACACAGTGCGTATGTGCCGTGAAACACGGTGCCGTGAAACATTTTTGATATCCAGTCAATACAATTTTTGCACTTTACAGCCATTTGAAGGTGTTGACGGGATAAATAGAATAGTAAGTTAGTGTCGTGAATGGGAAAAAATATCTGGCGCGGCACGGAAACGGGATGTGCTCGGCAGAGCCTCGCCCATCCCGTTTCCTGAGCCTTGCCAGATATTTTTTCCCATTCACGGCACTAACCTACTATTCTCTATATCTGAGCCTGAGCTGTAGCACTCGGTATCAGGAGGTAGCGTAACAGCATACACGTATCGTCATACTTAGCTATGTGACCGTATACCGTAGCTGCACGTGGGAGCATGCGATAGATAATTTAAAGATCGGATTCATCCTTTCTGGAATCGGGACCGGAGACCTGTATCTTATTTCACCAACATTGCAAAGTATACTTTTCTAGCAAAATATACTTTGAGGGAGAAATTTTCAAGTTAAGGATAAATTTTGGTCCTCACGTACGTCTTTGGCATTTTTGTATGTGACAGTTGAATCTGGTTATACCACTTATGTGAGTATTACGATTATTCGTAATCCTATTACTTTTAGGGGAAGGGCCCAAGTGACTTTGGTGTGGTATGGACTTGGCACCAGGTCAGGTTATTCTAATTTCAAGGCCGAATATTTTGTTTTCAATGCAAATATTCAGTTCTGATTTTGGGATCCCCCTCAATGCAGCATGTGAATAGTCTAAATACTGGATCGAACCCGTTGGCCCGGCCTTATATGACCTTAAATGTTGATAGGCCGTTAAACACCAATACATCAAATCAATCCGCTTCATGCAATGGATTGCTCTATACCGCTATACTGTATCTAACGGTATTCCAGGCGATACAGGAACCCACACAGAAGACGTGGAGAAAAAAATACTTGATCACGCCTTGAAATGCAACCTGGGGCTGAAACCTGGTGACATCGACAAATGTCACCGTATGGGTAAACCAAAAGACATGTACAATAGACGAGTAATTGTAAAATTCAATAATTCGAAGGCTCGTGATCGGGTGTATGAAGCTCGTCGAACACTGGGAGATGGAATATTTGTCCAGGAAATCCTGACCAAATTGAGAAGCCAGTTAGCATATGAAGCCATGAAGTTGTACCGTACGAAATCACTGGTGACAACAAGGGTTGGTGGATGCAAAATATTCGCTCTAATGTCGATCAGGGGCAAGGAAGTTAAAGTTCAGATCCGTGACATGGACGACATCGCATGCATCCGTAATGGACAGCCACCACCCTTGACCTAGCCGTAAAAAGTGTAAAGTGCAACGTGTGTGCTCAGCTCAACACGACTTCACAAAAATGTATAGCATGCGAAATAGCCGCTCGACGCTCATCTACCTACATGTAGCAAGGAATCTGCTATAAATAGAACGCCTAAATCTGGCAGAGTAGGACAAACATTCAGTCTTACACACTTTGGGCGGCAGTAAATACAGTTTGCATTGTTCTGGACTTACACCGACCATTATGAAAGTTTACTGATACATGTATTTGTCCTACTATTGGAAACACACAAATTGGTGACGTATGTGCAGATGAGCGCACATATAATTCCACACATCACAACAACACATGTGTGTTCACATTACCATAATACGTTTATTGTAGCATTCCACGTGAGCACTCATTTCAACACGAATTCACAAATATGTATAGCATGCGAAATGGACGCCGCTCAATGCAGAACACTGAACTATCTTTATATATGTATAGTACTTCCTCATCTAGTTCCACGCAGTACAACACCCGTGTCTCCACATATGTCTTAACACGTTTATTGTAGCATATGCCTACACATTTACTTCTAAACACAACACAATAGCTGGTAACACACACGTTCACGTGACATATTCAAGGTAGAATCAACACAGTGACTTGACCCAACAAATTTACCACACGCCAACACATACACAGTATGTGGAAACAATTATTAGTACACATACAGTAACCTAGTGTAGTCAGTGCCTGTAAATATGTGTCATATATACATCCCTATCCTATGGAAGGTCATATCCGCCATAATTATATTTGTCTTGATGCTTGCTGGCTGATGACATTTTAAGTTATATCCGCCTTATTACAATTATATGTGGCTTGATGCTTGCTGGCTGATGACATTTTAAGTTATATCCGTCTTATTACAATTATATGTGGCTTGATGCTTGCTGGCTGATGACATTCTAAGTTCTGTCCGTCTTATTACATTTCTATGTATGTGGCGTGATGCTTTATTCATTCGTACTGTTTCAATGCATTGTGTGTTGATTACATTCTAAGTAGCTTGATGTTTCACTGGTAGTGACATCCCGAGTTCCATTATTGATTATTGCATCGCTGTTTTGCTATGCTCACTAAGCCACGCCCCTTGACAACAACAATTGCAACAGTAATTTGGGAACAACCATTATGACGCCAGGTGCGCTGCTAAATCTTAAAATAGTTCTCCCTAAAAGTATTTAATATGTTGGTACCTGTCCTACAATGCGTTGCTCTCTAAATTGGTTCCATGTCCCTAACGGTGTTGATGTAGATTGATGCCGCCTTTTCTGTTGCGCCATGTTTAGGTTAAAAGACACCAACTAGTTTTACTGTATAATTTAACCGAATCCCAGCCAGTCTTTCCTACTTTCACTATTCGTATGGATGTTGTGAGACCAACCTCGTCATGTCAGGTGCGGATCCAGGATTTCGGGTTAGGGGGGGGGGGGGGGGGGGGGGGGGCGTACTATTTTGCAATACTTTACTATATTATCGAACGAGCGTAGGATTGTAGTTCATGTTGTTGTTGTTGTGGATGCTGTCAGATGCTGCTGCTGCTGCTGCTGCTGCTGCTGCCCCGCGTTTATTGCGCGTTGACTGCACCCCCCAATAAACAATACATTCGTGGGTGGCAGGTGGGAGCACGCGATGGGTAATTTAACGATCGGGGTTCATCCTTACCGGAATCCTCACATACGTCTTTGGCATTTTGTATGCGACAGTTGAATCTGGTTATACCCCTTATGTGAGTATTACGATATTCGTAATCCTATTTTAGGAGAAGGGGCCACGTGACTTGGTGTAGTATGGACCTGGCACCAGGTCAGGATATTCTAATTTCAATATTCCGTTCTGATTTTGAGATTCCCCCCCCCCCCCCAATGTAGCAGGTTAAAATGGGATCGAACCCGTTTGCCGGGCCTTACATGACCTTAGCTGTTGATAGGCCGTTAAACACTAATAAACAAACAAACAAACAAACAAACAATAAATTCACAACGCGAACATAGAAACCTTGTAACTTGTAAAAAATCTGGCCCCGCCCCCCCCCCCCCCTCCTGAATCCGCCCATGCATGTCCCCCAATATTGTTTACATTATTTGGCCACGGAAACTCTGTTTACATCTCGTGACCAACAGGCTCAGTTTTTTCTATTAAATGCTTCAAATATGCTGAAACTGGTGTCAATTTCTCTAACCTTAAACCTAGAGTGCTTCATGCCCGGTTATAATATAGGGAGACATGTTTTTCTTTATTCTTTCAATCTGACATTTTTCTGGCAAAATGAACGTTGATTTACCATTACCAGACGTACTAATTGACAATTATCATACTGTGTATATCAAACGCGAAATGCCAGTTTGATATCAGGGGCGATAACCGTGTTTCTTTAACATGATAACGGAAGCAACTATTTATTCCATTTATTTCTTTTTTGATGTGCAATATCATACTTTATGATATGTCGATAAAAATATTTATTCAGCGTTTAGTTGATATAAATAATTTTAAAATACTGCATCATTTGCATATGGAACTAGCTTGACACCACCACGAGTCTCTATGAGTACATTAAAGATTACTAATTAAGTATATATGTGTAGCTGGCACTCGTAATTTTTAAAAGTGGTGGGATAGTTGCAATTATACACTTATTTAATTTCCATAAAGACAAATTTGTACCTACTAAATAGGACCCCAGCTTCAACAATAATTAAATCTATATTTTAATTAGTCAAGATCCAGAGCAGAATAAGTGCAGGTTATTGGAAAATAGGTCCCACAACATCCATAAGAAAAATGAAAGTAGCAGAGAATAGCAAAATGTGTGGTAACGGGTTAAGTGTTTTAGAGAAAAGCAATGGTGGTGTGCCACCTTAGTCTGATCCCGTGACGGTTATTGGTTTGCATCGGTAACGGGCCAATTTGACAGTCAACCTGTGTAAGTTACCATATGTGTAACTTACTATAAAAATATGATTGTTTTCAATTACGTACATATGTAATTTAATTATGAGGATACGTGTATGTATAAAACACATTAATAAGTCAAACACCATACATACATATGCAATTTAGTTAATATAGATTAGAGAATAATAAATGGTGCGAAATCGTCACGGAATAATCCAGTATTAACAAAAACCGTGCGGGTGTTTTGAGGTCACTGACACAGTTTGCTTGCAAATCTTGATCCATTACTACCCAGTTACTATCCAGTTTCACTTGAGGATTTTTCTTTCTTAGGAATAAGTGAACCTATTTAATTCATGCAGAACCAGTACAGACCGGCTGCAGGTCATGTACAAGTAGGTCCCACAACATTCATACGAATAGTGAAAGTAGGAGAGACTGGCCTTATTGGATGGGATTCGGTTAAAGTATATAGTAAAACTATTTGGTGTCTTCTAACCTATGCTGTGATAATTTGTGGGTGAAATCTTGCATCAACACCGGCATTGGAGGTGTGACTTGAACAGCCAATCAGATGTCGGACTATAATTTATTAGAGGGAGAATTACTTGAGCGGACAGCAGTGCCATCTGACGTCATAATGACGCACTACTAACCCATATATTGCTTGCATCATTCTGCTTGTAGCTTGATGCTTTCTGCTTGCGGCCTTCCGCTTTCGGACTGTAGCTTGATGCTAACTTCCTTCGGCTTTGTCCTTACTGCTTTCGGCCTTATTCAAAGTGCTAAGTGCTTTGTTCTTACTTTCTATTGCAAATGCTTAGTGCAATAAAACAGGGACACGAATAAACGTATCAATAATTGTAATGTAAATAAGACGAATTAACAAAGCAATCAGCAGAATGGACATGTAAGAAAGACAAATATAATTGCAACAAGCAGATTTCAAATGTAATAAATACAAATGACGAATGGAATAACATGAATATAAGTTGTAATGTCATCAGCACGCAAGCATCAAGTCACATATAATTATGGCGGATATTACCTTCCATAAGGATCTGCACTGTTTCGCCGTTCAATCAATAAAGCACATGTCATGCTGCTGTCAAACAATATAGATCGCCAACATGCTACTGCAGTGTTACATGTGATCAGGGGCTACGCTGGTCATAGCATAGGTCCTGTGGACCCCAATTCTCCAGTCACGGCCACACATGGTCATACACCCTGGCAAAACCAATGTCACTCATACCATATATATAGCAAACAGTGTAGAACCAGATCATAGTGCGTCAGGAACAGGCAGTGTATGACATTACTGTACTTCTCGACACCAATCTATAAGCAATCCTATAATCGGCGTATGCCATGAACAGACTGTGCCTGCCGCACGAAGATCATGCCAAGAGAACTATGTGTTTAATCCCTAATATTTAACCATACGGAAAAGTACACTCCGATAATAGATTGTTTTACCACCTTTGTTGGAACTGTCCCAGAATACTCCAATGTAGGATCATTGCATAATATGTGCTTTCGTTGTGTATTAACTCAGTGACTTATGACTGACTTAATAAGAAACACGGCACAGCCTCGTATTCACTGATCTACACATATTTTGTTGCCACCTTTGCTGGAACTATCCCAGAATACTCCAATGTATAATAATCATTGCATAACATGTGTCCTCGTTGTGTATTAACTCAGTGACTTATGACTGACTTAATACGAAACTCGGCACAGCCTCGTATTCACTGATCTACACATATTTTGTTGCCACCTTTGCTGGAACTGTCCCAGACTACTTCAATGTAGGATCATTGCATAACATGTGTTCTCGTAGTGTATTAACACAGTGAGTTATGACTGATCTCATAAGAAACTCGGCACAGCTTCGTATTCATTGATCTACACATATTTTTACCACTTTTGTGTTATTGTTACTATCCCAAAATACCCCCATTGTATGTACAATAATCATTGCATAATATGTGCTTTCGTATTGCATTGTATTAACACAGTGACTTATGACTGATATCATAAGAAACTCGGCACAGCCTCGTACTCACTGATCTACACAGAGGTTTACCACTGTTTTTAACACTATCCCAAAATACACCCATTATATGTATAAAATCAGTGCAAAATGTGTGTTGTCGCAGTGTATCATCACAGTGCCTTTTGACTGATCTCATAAGAAACTCGGCACAGCCTCGTTCCTCAGAACACTTGATGGATGCGAAAACCAAAATGTATTACTTGTTTAATTATAAAAGTAAATTAGAATCGTGCAATCCATGTTAGACCCAGATCAGACTGCACTTTCACAGATAGAACGTAGCTTTGTCTGCGTATGGAATGCGAGATGAATCTCGTCAAGCTTACTGAATTACATGCATATACATTGTAGGGAAATAACTTGATTTGATTTTGCTCATGTCAATACCGATCCACAAAAGTGTACGATCGACTATGGTGAACAGTAATATCGCATTCATGATAACTATTATGTTTCTCTAAATAATTACATTTTGTAGAATATGTACTTACTGTGCTGGCTTTTCTGTGTCAAACCTGGATTGGTGTATACATATGCATGGAGCAGCATGATCGCATATGTCGCATATCGAACTTACCCAGTCACTTGCTTCCACTGACGACGCAATATGATTATAGTGCTCCGGTACTTATCGTTCTTGTATACAATATTATATATTCAATGACGGTCACAGATCCCACTTGTCGAGCTGTTTTGCGAACAACTGCACTGGTTACTCTACACAGGTAATGAGCAGCCAGCAGGTGACATATCCAGGTGTACTAGCACACATCCATGTCGTCTGTCATCGACTGCCCACTAACACATTGCTCATATACATGTATACATGTACAAAATAACGGAAAAGTAAATCGGACACGTGCATATATACACGGACTGTTGATTTAGTCTGGCGAATCGGTATACACGGACTGTTAGTCTGTCGAACGGTAAGGGAGATAACTACGTTACCAGATAATAGTATTTCATCAGTTGCGTACCCTATACTTCACAAAAACCTTTTTAATCAGCACTGACTCCCTACCGTGTTCAATTAATATACATATATACACGCGTAGAAGCCAACCTGGAATTTCTATGGTGTCAACATACATACCACATACCAATACTTGTACTGTCAATAACCTGAATCTTGGTTAAATGCACAGGGTATAGCAACCTCGCAGGACATATTAATTTGACACAACCTTAACTTGATGCGCAAAACGGCTCGACAAAATCAGATGTTTTAACATAACTAGATAACAATTTAATAGTTCAATTAGTTTACTACCGATCTTGTACATGTACATGTATTTTTGTTTTTAAATGCATGCGCTTGTTTTAACAAGTACAGTATGTATAGTCTTAACCCCAACATGCACTACGAACCCTTGCTACCATAACTTTGTTCTCCACCAATCAACAGGCCTGCTTCCGTCATGCAGCGTAGTACGTTGGCGTACAGGGCCGTCACTACATGTTACACAAAATGACTTTGTCACGTGAACCGCTAAGGCGGATGAACCCTGTACGACAAGAGGCATCTCTAACATTATGTGACCTCTTTCGATACATGGCTGTTTCATTATTGTTATTATCGGGAGATATTCATCCAAATCGAGGCCCCTTAAATGACTCGCTAAACACATTAGACTCATCATGCTCAGACCATTCCTCAAACTTACTAAATAGTGGGCTAAGTGTTATGCATTTAAACATACAAAGCTTAAGACCCAAGCTCGACTTACTAGTAGAATCACAATGCTATGATGTCCTAGTATTTACTGAAACGTGGCTATCACAAGACATATCTGACGATAACATACAAATACTTAACTTTGGACGCCCTTTTAGATGTGATAGACGAGACAGATCAGGCGGTGGGGTTGCAATATACTTGAGAGAAAATATGCACGGATTAATCAGGAACCAGTTATCCAGTCCAGGTCTCGAAGCACTGTGGGTCGAAACAAACTTTAACAATCAAACTATTCTCATAGCTGGATTTTATCGCCCACCAAATTCTAACAATAATTACTGGTCCCTCTTGGAAGAGAGTTTTGACAGAGGGTATAACACATCAATTAACAATATCATCATCACTGGCGATTTTAATATAAATACTCTCAATCAATCGGCATCTAAGATAGACAATATTATTGCTTCGTACAACTTTACCCAACTAATATCCGAACCAACATATTTCACCGAACACTCACAAACTCTAATAGACCTCATCATCGTAAAGAATCCACGCACCGTTCTCACGAGTTT
This sequence comes from Conchocele bisecta, assembly GCA_029237695.1. Classification (NCBI taxonomy): domain Eukaryota; kingdom Metazoa; phylum Mollusca; class Bivalvia; order Lucinida; family Thyasiridae; genus Conchocele; species Conchocele bisecta. The sequence continues at coordinate 42,712,997 of CM055266.1, read as the reverse complement.
TGTTACGGATCCGTTCGTCCCGGATCTTATAAGGTACCACTCGCCTATAGTAGTAGTTCTCACATTCCCTAAACCTAAGCCCACCTCATTCAAACGTCACATTTGTAAATATGATGAAGGTGACTTTGATAAATATAGACAGCAACTGCATAATACAAACTGGGAAAGCAAAATAACAATAAATGACATAGACACGTCTGTCAGCAACATTAGTTCTACTATAATAAACGCAGCAAAACAGTATATACCTAATACAATAGTAACCATGCGCCCTAACGATATACTATGGATGAAGAGCAATGTAAGAAATATAATCAGACAACGAAGACGACTTCACAAAAAAGCGAAAAACCTCAACACTGAACAAGCTTGGCAAGCTTTCAGAAACAAGAGAAATGAAGTAACAAAACATATACGAAAAGCCAAACATGACTATAAACAATACATAATAGATACAATTAATGAAGACAATATTACAGCTCAAAATTGGTTTAAAATGACTAAATCCTTAATAACTAGTGCTAATTTGAGTAATCAGATACCAACACTAATTCAGAACGACACAACCGCGTCTGTAGGTAATGACAAAGCAAGCTTGTTGAATGAACATTTTATTTGTAAACAATCAAACGTAGATCATAACAACAAAAATCCACCGCATTTAGCAACACATACTAATAACTCACTACCACTTATAGTTATATCAAATCAGGAAGTAAAAGATGCAATTTTGCAAATTGACTCCTCAAAGGAAACTGGCCCCGACGCAATAAGCCCTCGACTGTTGAGAGAAGGTGTAAACCAACTTTCAACACCCCTAGCAAACTTTTGCAATATATTGATTTCTACTTGTCAATTCCCACTGGCATGGAAAATGGCCAATGTTACTCCGATATATAAGAAATCCAACCCGGCAGATCCCACGGCAGATCCCAACAACATATTAACCAAGTACCAATCGGGCTTCAGACGTGGTGATTCTACAACTAATCAACTTGCTAAGATATACAACGATATTTGCAAAGCTTTAGCTGAAGGTAAAGAAATTCTGGTAGTTTTCTGCGACATTTCAAAGGCATCCGACTGAGGTTGGCATCGGGGATTACTAGCGAAACTCTCATCAATTGGTATTATCGGAACCCTTCATAAATGGTTCTCTTCCTATCTTTCCACACGACAGCAGCGTGTAGTAATACATAACACACTTTCTGAGTGGAAAAATATTAATGCTGGTGTACCACAAGGTTCAATCTTAGGGCCACTTTTATTTCTCATCTATATTAATGACATAGTTAATGAGATTAATTCCAACATACGATTATTCGCGGACGACGCAAGTCTTTACTTTATAGTTGAGGAACCAATCACTGCTTCGCGTATTCTAAACGACAACCTTGACAAAATACATAACTGGTCGACTATTTGGCTTGTAGACTTTAACCCAAATAAAACAGAGGCTATGTTGATATCCAGAAAACAAAATAGACGACTTCATCCTCCCCTTCTTATGAACAATACCGTAATAAAAGAAGTTGAAACTCATAAACACCTAGGTATCGTATTTTCCGATACTGGTAAATGGCAACCTCACATTTCATCGGTCATTAGTCGCGCTTGGCAACGCATTGGATTGCTTCGTTGTTTAAAATTTACATTAAATAGAAAGTCACTAGAAAAAGCATACTTCTCCATCATACGCCCCTTGCTCGAATATAGCGATAGTACTTGGGACAATTGTTCAATAGAACTAAAAAATGAACTAGAATCCATAAAAATTGAGGCCGCATGAATTGTTGCTGGTGCCACTAAATTATGGAGTATAGAAAAACTTTACACATATTAATTTACACCCCGAACAAACACAAACTCGATACAGGCTAAGAAACGACGAAGACATTCCATTAATACACACACGTACTAAACTGTATCAAGATTCATTTCTTCCATCTACCATAAAATAATGGAATTCCCTATCCGTGAATGCAAGAAACAGCCCAACCTTTAACTCGTTTAAGAATGTACTAAATGTTAACTTGCGTAAACCACCAACCTACTACTACACAGCTACTAATCGACAGGGCCAAATTCTTCTGAATAGTATCCGGCTAGGGTGTAGCGCGCTGAACTACGACTTATTCCGGAAATCAATATATAAATGGTGCCCTTGGTTGAGTGGGATATTGGGGATTATCTCCCCGAGGGAACATTATCTCCCGAGGCGCAGCCGAGGGAGATAATGTTCTCGAAGGGAGATAATCCACAATATCCCCCTCAACCAAGGGCACCATTTACTTTATTATACCGAATATAACTAACATTTCACATTGCACACATTGCTTCCACTGGCTTCCGCCATCCTTGTTTACATCTGCACAGCTGGTGCCCGGTTTGCAATGCTTTACTGTTATATAGGGGTAATAAAACGGGGGTAGNCCAGTCAGCGTCCGCTTTCATCTCATTCGGTATTTTCGTTTTCGATGCGCGATAAGCTACAATGTACAAGGTACTCCAATTAATGTTCGGTTGTTTCGGTGACCAGATTTCGGGTATCTTCGGGCGACCGGTGGACAATGTCTCAATTGTCTCATGGCATTGTCGCCCTCAGGGTACACATGGATAATTGCTTTATACCACGTGGTAGGGAATTGACCAATGCAAAGCGGCGAATTTACGATGAGGTATAATAATAGTTGATAGCGCTACATGCGCCTGTGGCGCAATCGAAAATGCTAATCACTACATTCTCTCATGTCCCCTTTATACAAATCAAAGACAACGATATTTGTCATCTCTTGCTTGTCCACTTATCCATAATAACTTAATTTACGTCAGCGAATTTTTAATGGACAATGAAAACAGCCTTGTATTCCAAAGGGTTCAACAATTATTCATTATTGCCTCTAAGCGTTTCACTGCATGACGGGAGATTGCCCCTACGACTGAACGGTTTGTAAAGATTATCTTGTAAACTGCCAATAGCAGGACAAATGCTAGTCGTATATCGTTATAACAGTTCAATTGAATTCAATGCCAATGGTTCGGAGCGCATGCCTGGGATAACTCTTTTTTTGTTCCTTCAATTATCTAGCAAAACTTACATATGTATACATTATATGCATTCTTGCCACATTCCCATTTACTGATGCTTTACTCAAGGAGAAGAATTCACATAAGCTCTGTGAGCTTGTTTTCTAATCCTTATTCACTGTTACTTTATATGTATTTTGATGCATATATATACATGTATATTATTCGAAATAAATATTGTTTAAACTAACGGTATAGAATTGCCTAATAAGGTTTCACAATCGCGTACTAGACGTGAGCGATAATCCACGCGTCGTTCACACTCATATTTCGCTATATTTTGACAGTTACGGAAACAATATGAGACAAAATATTATCATAAACTCACATAATAAAGTGTGTACATGTATCAGCAAATATCTAAGGTCAGTCTCCCCGAGGTGGAAATAAAACAAAGAACCCTTCAAACGCAAATATCTACTCTTAGAAATAATATATAATTACTCTTATATAATTCAATGTATTGTCGTGAAATTACAGTTACTAGTATATACTCAGAACGAAGTATACCGTGGGACCACAACTTTTCGTCTTCTACCTTATGTGAGACAGCTCTCCAGATAACCGTTGGATCTTAGCGTTACAATGTAACTGGCCAGTCCTAAGTTTTAGACTGTTCATGCGGTGTTATAGCATGATGCTCAAATATAAATGAATTATCAAACCTGAGTGACACTAAGTAGCAATACGCATCATCTTTTTCTAAGTATCAGCAAATCAAAATGTATGCACGATTTTTATATCAACAAAACACAACAAAACACATAATAGGTTTGTATATTATTTACTGCAACGAGAATATGTTGTGACGTTGCCAAGTTAACACGTATATACATCATAAACGTTTTATTTACAAGTAAGAAATCAGAATTACTTCTGGCTACATCAACTAACGGCGTCTATATCTGAACATGAAATAACGTTTGCACATCATTATCTTTACTCATTTAATAAACAATGTGGTTGTGACTTGGTAAATGGGACTAATGTCTTTTTTCAAGCAGTGTAGATCCAGATCAGTCTGTGCATCCGCACAGTCTGATCAGGACCTGCACTGTTCGCCATTCCACCAATGAAACACCCGCAATGCTTCTGACGAGAAATATTTATCGTCATCAGGCTGCAAGAGTGTTCTTTACATGTAGCTATTTGATCAGGGGCTACACTGGTCACAATTCATATATGCCATATGGCTCAAGTCACAGCCACAAACGATTGTAATGAGTAAGGATGTGCATGTTGGATAATAACTCTGTGTATCAGGGGCCAGTTTCACTAAACTTCGTACGCAAATTTAGGATCGCCTGGTAATTTCAATTGATGGATTTACATTTATTGAGCATAGACTGCATGCGCAGCCTATGCTCAATAAATGTAAATCCAATAATTGTTTACAAAAAAATGTTTGACTGACGAATATTTTAGTCGTACGATGTTTAGTGAAACGGTCCCCATGAGTGATCAATATCCGGCACGTGGGTCCCAATGTGACCGGCATGCCGACACGACTGGTGCATTGGTACATCGACAATTCGTTGAAGGTTCACAAACGAAACAAAACGAAAACGAATGGAAAACACAATACAAACGATCGTTTATTTACAATGATATGCATAAAAACGATTATCTTGTGTATTTGTCGCACATGAAAATGTATTTTCGTTTACATACCCGGCTTCAACGCATCGTTTTGACATCGTTTGCGGTGTTTTAACTAGAAAACAATGTTTTCGTTGGTTTAAACGTGCACGTTTAAATCAACGAAAACATCGTTTTCTAATTATAAAAACGATAGCAATCATTTCGTTTGTGGAACCAGGAACAAATCCGAACTTAAGCTAATTAACCACGTAAAAGGAACAGTGTGTCAGATATGCCTAGACAGTAATGGAATAGACTAGGAACAATTGTAGAGTTGTATCGTAGTTGTGAACATAATTGTACGTATAAGTCGTCTACAACAAAATTGAGTTTGTTAAAATAAATGTTTATGTTTTTAGTATTACATGTACTGTATACGCATGCTTTTAAATGAATGATTACTAACTTATTTTACTTAAATTACTTACTCTAACATGTTATTTTTCTCATTTCTCAATGAAAGTATATGTTGCGACCACTCATTTGAACCGTCAAATGGTGGTCACGACATATACTTCTAAGCACATATGAAGAAAATATTTAGATTTTTTCACAAACAAAATGACATATTTCTCAGCATGAAATGGGTTAAACCTTCACTCCCGTAACCTAGTCCATGAGTTAGGACCCACATTTTGACACATCTGTACAACTCAAAGTGACACATCCGGACATATATTTTTGAACTGATGTACATCTCTAGTTTGTATTTCTGCATGATAGAAGATTGACTGAAGTGGTAGCTTAACCTTGAAATTTTGACCTTAAACACATCCACCCATTAAACATACAAGCGATAAAAAAAGTTCAACAAGTTTGCTCCAATTATCAGATTACGACTGGAAATATAGCCACACTTGACAACATACATCATAATCATGTCCATTGATGATAGACAATTGTGATATAAACACGTGGATTGACGACTAATTTGGAAATTGGTGTTATTGACCGTTCCAAGACGGGACCTTGTAGCATTTTACATTTGTTTTTTTCTAATTCACGCTATATCTGTGCATAACCTATTGACATTTGAACATTGAAGATAGCAACACACGTTTAACTGTTAGGTTTCTAATTATTGTAATCAATCTGATTTATTTGTTAAAGTCAGAATGTCTTTGAAATATTGACCTTCAAAAATACGGCTCCATTCACAAATCCGAGTTTTCGTGTAAATTAAAATCACAGACCTGTTTTGTTGTTGTTGTTGTTATTTTTCAAATCAGAATTCCAGCAGTAGAAATATACACAACTTCTGCCGCGCCATATATTTTTTTCCATTCACGGCACTAACATACTATTCTATTTATCCCGTAAACACATACAAATGGATTTAAAATGCAAAAAAAAAACACCGCACATATTCATACGCTGTGATTAGGTCGTATCGACAGGATGTCAAAAATGTTTCACGGCACCGTGTTTCATGGCACATACGCACAGTGTTGATGGGATAAAATGCATTATATGTTGTATGTGAAAGTTATGCGGGAATCAAATCACAGAACATAAGAGATATACATGTGTCGTATATGTTAAGCATTCAGAATGCATGTACGTCACAAAACATTGTTTAGCTCAACGTACATATATTCGGCATGCAGTGTATGGTATCAATGAACGTAGTAACATGTTAATTGCCCCACTAGTATGTTAATGTTGAATATAAAAAGATATTTAATGACATTACGTTCTGTAATATGTAACACTGGCATTGTCATTTAATTTTAATTATGTGTAAATACAAATGTACCATGCAAAATAACCTGTATAAGGCATACACTTCTCTCAACACTGTGTAGTGTTAGTTCAACGCGTAGCTGGCATTCATGTTGACAACATAGTATTCCTATTCGAAATATAGAAGGTGGCCCAGTTAAAAATACAGATCATGTACATGTAGCTTAAATGCTTGCTACGAATACATGTTTAATGCCATTGTAACGAACACATTATTTATCCCGTCAACACAGTGCGTATGTGCCATGAAACACGGTGCCTTGAAACATTTTTGATATCCTGTCAATACGACATAATCACTGCGTATGAATATGTGCGGTGGCTGGGGTTATTGTTTTTGCATTTTAAAGCCATTTGTATGTGTTGACGGGATAAATAGAATAGTAGGTTAGTGCCGTGAATGGAAAAAAATATCTGGCGCGGCACGGAAACGGGATGTGCTCAGAGCCTCGCCCATCCAGTTTCCTAAGCCTTGCCAGATATGTTTTCCCATTCACGGCACTAACCTACTATTCTCTATATGTATTATACATGCAGTCATATGCTAGTTGAGTTTCAAAATTACTGTATTCATCATCAGATACGTCATTGTGATGAACATATGGCCATTCTACATGGGCTAAAACTCTTTTCACAACATACACACATAGTATAAGGGAGTCAAAATGATACCACCTCCTGATGGCAACACCCCGCTACGCGCGGTGGCTTCCATCAGGAGGTGGTATCATTGTTGACTCCCTTATACTACTTGGATTTTCCCCCACTGTTGGCGCGGTATGGATGAGAAGAGTGGAAAATGTGTTTCATCAACCACGAGCCCATATACTTCCTCGACTGGATGAGAAGTTATCAATGATACTAGATGGTCATTACACCCTATTAGAGATAATAATCCATTGGTTATACTCAGTTGATGTAATCACACAATGGTTGTAGTTAATTGTGCCTGGTTGAAGACAGGTAGTCACGAGAGATGTCATCGTACCGGTGTTTACGAGTATTGTAAGCATCACCGGGCATGGATGAGAAGAGGGTCCGTTTCGCCACGCCCATGTCGACATTGCGGGGTAGGGACCAGATCCGAGTCACTGCTGTGTCCACCATGCGGTGGCACTCGCGCTACGCATCGACTGGTTAGCAAGGAATTACGTGCTCGCAAGTATTATCGTTTAGTAATAATTCAAATCAGAAAGCCAGTTAGAAAGATAGAAACGATCTGATGTGTAGTGTGTTTCCTCACAAACGCGTCACAACACCAAGCAGACGACAATGTTCCAATTACACGGGTTATGAACATGTAGCCGAGTGTATTTCTCCTTATCGAGGTAAACAGACGGTATATACACGGGTTATTTATAGCCGAGTGTATTTCTCCTTATCGAGGTTACACAGACGGTATTTACACGGGTTATTTATAGCCGAGTGTATTTCCACTTATCGAGGTTATATAGTTCACCATCTAGCGACTGTCTACCGCGGACCCCTCCTTCTCATTGCCTCCATCCGCAAGATAGCGTAGATCAATCTGTGAAGTGAACACAGGTGGCAACGGTCTCAGCGTTGAGACCATAGGCTGCTGGCGTCCCTGCAATGTAAAGGTGTTTATTTCTCGTATATAAACCTAACCTCGTTGTGCAATAAGGGTATCTTCCGGATGGTTCGTTATTTTATTTTTAATAATTTAAAACTGAACACCACCTATTAGTACATAGAAACATAACTTAATATAAGAAAACAAATAAAAAACATACTACAACCCTTATTGCGACCGGCGCAGCGACGATTGTTGCTAATAAAGACACACTCCCCAAGCCGCTTACAACGGAAGCTGAGGCTAACGTGGTGCTCACCCCCTCGACTATATTGACTGCTCGCCTATATTTCTTCGCATGACCCGTCCGCGTCTCTCCCTCATGCTGGATAATCTGTTGTATCTCGACAATCCTGGTCATCCTAAAAGATGCCGCGTCAGCTGTCCCTGAAGGCAAGTGTGGTTATAGTTTCTCGTCATTCATCATAAATCAAGTTCTATTAACAGTGTCACTACAGTAGCTGAACTCGATTGGTCAGCAACTTTTGTTACAAAGTTAATAACACTACCGGAGGAAACTTTAATTGCAGTGTCATCATCGAATATCGTAAATCCTGACCTATGCCCCGCATGCTTGGTGATGCCAGACTTCTGCTCTACCCCGTTCAGGACGAGATTCACTCGGACTTCGGTAGCAGCGTGTCCCCTAAAGTTGACCGAGCAGACCGCCATTCGCAGAATCGTCACGGACGCTGCCATGGTGTATCCCCCATATCTGTTGCTCGCGTTGGCACCGAATGAATATTCGTGGGCCCCCTCGTTCAGTGTACCCCGCTCCTCTGTGTGGCAGTGGAGTTTGTGGAAAATAAAATGTACCCATTACGTGTTTGTTTTGCACCCCCACTCCTTGGCCACTGTCCATCCATCCATCCACCCACTCTTGTATAGCGTTCGTACCTAGTTCATCTCGTCCACGGGTAGTTGTTGTTAGGCATCACGTGACTAACAAATGCACGAGCATGCGCGCGCGTTGCGGTGGCGGGCTATCACTTCTCTAGAAGACGCCATTACATACACATACATACATTACTTTATTAAATATTCGTAAATTGTTTCATTTACAGGTAATATTATGGGTACCTTGTATTTTACATGCTTTGCTTTGTCCCCTGTTAGGTATGCAATCTAAATTCCGATTTAGGTTGAATACATTTCAGGAGATTCCGATTACTTGACCTTTGTGCATTTCGCCGGTTTGCCATTTCTATTGTTTGATGCCTTGGCCCACATGTCCACTTTTGTTATCTGCATATTACTGAGATGACTTCTCTAGAAGACGCCATTACATACACATCAGTTTTCACATGTATTACTTTATTAAATATTCGTAAATTGTTTCATTTACAGTTACTGTTTCGAGTCCCACCATATGTAGAACCGCCCCAAACATAGAACCCACATCTACCGGCCGTCCTTGCAAGGTCTAAGGACCAGTCCGGCCACATCTGCACAAACTGTTATGATGTGTTTTCGAGCTTGCAATCGCTGAACGTGTGCAATCGCCGTAGCCGCCTCTGTGCGGGCCTGCGCTATTCTTCCCTCCAGCCTTCTCATTGCCTCCCCATCGTTGATCATTGCATCCTCATAGGTGATGACTGTGCCCGCGATGTGAACGTACTGTTCTGCGCTGAAACTACCTGGGCCGTATATGCTGATGATTAATATGTAAATATATATTATGACTGTGCCCGCGATGTGAACGTACTGTTCTGCGCTGAAACTACCTGGGCCGTATATGCTGATGATTAATATGTAAATATATATTATGTTTAATCGGTTATTTCGAGAACGATCGAAATCGGGTAATCGTTCTTCAACTCTCGCGCTTTATCATCTAGAATAGAGATCTTCAATTCGTGGATGTGCCCCGATTACAAACGTTTAATCTCGTGGGTTGGGAAGTCTAAGGTCATGGCCTCCCCATAGAAACAGTCGCTGGCGTGCACGGACTTAATGAGAGTACTGGGAGCTCCGTCTAACGTGTTGTACGATGTGTTCAATTGATCCAGGTGCACCCTGAGCGTTTTCGTGAAGACGAAGTCCACTGGGATGTCACCGTGGAGGAAGCCCGGGCCAAACCACCCTTTACTTTCAGTAGGGTATGTTGCTTTAAAACCGAGCTGTAAGGCCAAACGTCGGGGTGTTCATTACCCGTTCGGAGCGCTCGACGAGCAAGGTCGTGAGTCCGGTGTCTGACGTAGCCATCAAGATTTGACGCGACAAATCTGTGTAAGTCTCAGACGCTCCAAAGGCCGGGTGCATATCTGTTAATACTTGGTGGCCGGTCTCCATGAAACCGAACCCTTCATTCTCCCCCACGTTTCGCCATCCGACCGTGAAGGTGATTGATCTGAGGCCGGCCCGCCGTTTCCCGCAGCAGTTGTAGATCGAATTCTGAATCGTGCAAGCATCCCTTTGAACATTAGTGATAGTAGCAAACATGATAATATCTTTTTGATATCCATGGCTAAAAGGGCTTTTGGCTTTCATTCTAATGCAAAGTACGCGGTCGGCGGGGTCCACGAAACTAAGGCGGGCGATCCACGGCTGGTGCACCCCACTATACAAGTTTGCGGCGGAACAGGCTTTCGAACCATCTTCCCCGACATCTTTGAACAATATATGTTGCCCAAGATTACTACCATGGAGGCCGTGAACGGGTGGAAAGCAACACCGATGCAGTTTTGGCAGAATCAGCTCAACTTCGCCGTATGGTGCGTAACAGTCGGATGCGCGGTTTCCTCTCAGGACCATTTGACCGCGGAGGATCCCTTCTTGAGGGCCGTCTACGACTTTCACGCGTACTACACTATTAGGCGGATTCTAAAAGAACAGAAAATCTCTCTGTCGCAGGACGACGGCTGGAATCCCATTTCCAGCGCATACGACCGTAGGACGTTCGAAAGACTGTGTAACGAATTTGGGGTCCCAAAAGACGCGGACTGGCGCCAGAAAGCATTTCCTAGCAGCACTGGCCTCGGGGACGTTCTCATTTGGGGCCACGGGATTTGGACGCAGACGGATTTTAGGCACGATCACTCCGGCGACCACATCGTCAGTCGGAACGCCGGGAATGTTGACCCCGCGACGATGACCTTCGTGCCGGAAGTGTCTGGAGGTCGGTACTGCGGCGTCTCATCCTGCGATTGGCTACCTCCGAAACGAGCTCACGTCGATTACATACAGCAGGCTGCTGCGGTCCAGGACGCTTGGGGTACATTTATGTTAGATAAGGGTCTGGGGTTCACGCAGGCCGGGGTTCCCCGCCTCAACGACTCCATTCGCGCGTACGTCTGGGCCATCCTCTGCAGTTCTATACTGGGCACGGGAACGGCGTTCGATAGCCAGAAACAGTTCTTGGCAAATGTCGAGGACTCCATCTCATCTCCGGTGGACCTCCCGGCGGCGATATAGCGGTATCAAGACGTTTTGCAGTATTCCAGCACCCCAGTAGACAATGTATTTGGAAAAGGTCTGTATATGACGCCGAGCAATATGATACTACGAGACGACCGGGTTGACGGTTACAATAATCAGATCGTAATCGCCACCGGCAATCAAAAGATCGGTCACAACGGGAACGTGAACGCGGATATCATCAAGCGCACCGCGCATGGAACCGATTTCATAAAACCGCAAGCACCCGCCCCAGTACAAAGCACCCCATCAAGTTCCTTCGGAACTAGTGTCACAGCAAGTTCCGCCGTTGTTGACACAATAGGACTTGATGCACCAGCACAAATTACACCAGGAAGTTCCTTCGGAACCAGTGTCACAGCCCACGAGGCTGAGAAATTAGGCCTCGTCGTCGCCCTCGTGGCGGTCGGACTATTCGAGCTTTGGTTTTAGGAACTCTCGGGCGGCGAATAGTAGGAGACCGGCGATCGCTACGATTAAAGCCCAAGCATTCTCGGCGAGCCATCCGGCCGTTTTTGATAATATAGATAGCAAGAAGGAGACGAGACCCCCAATCAGCCCAGGCAGCGCGGCAGCCGCCTTTCCGGCTAATTTAGCCAGGAGACTGGCGAGGGCTTTTAGTTGCTTTTTTACCCACTCCTTGGCTCCTCCGGGCGGCGCGGGTGCTGGCGATGGTGCTGACGCCGCGCCAGCATTGACAGCGCTAGAACTAGGGTCGATATAGATAGAAGTAGGGTCGATATAATCATGCTGAAAGCTGTGAGGATGGTTAATATCGTGACGCCCTTCTCTCTGAACAGAGTGCGAAGACGCTCACCGAGTGTCGTGTCGTCGTGCAGGACCCTCGAGTTTGTTTCGCGGCTCCGACTTAATTGGCCAGAGAGCGTCTCACGGTTAGTAGAGGCAGCCTCCAAGCGAGCTTCTCTTTCATCCCGCAACGACCGCAGGAGTTTGTTGATCCGCTCGGTAGATTATCTATCGCCACGGGCTTCCTTCATTTTTCTTTCTTCTAGCGCGATATGTTCGTCCAGCGCCGTGAGTTTGGCGAGGTTAAGGACCAGTTCGCCTCGAACTGTTTGCATAGCCTTATCGAGTCCACGGAGTTCGCGAAGGTTTAACGGTGGGTCATCCATCGTGCTGAGTGTTCCGTCTATCTCGCTTTCGCCGATCTCCATTGCGCGAATAGCATCGGTGGCTACACGAGGCACCTCGCTGAGCTCGATCGTTTCTATAGTGGTGGCCGTCTTCGCCAACGTTTCGTCGGTAGACTGTAGGGTTTTTATCATTTGTTGAGGTAGCTGCGACCGATCCTCGATCATTCCAAGAGCTCGAGCGAAGAGTACCCCATATCGGTTCACGGAAGAGGCGCTGAAGAACCGGGTCAGGTCGTTCTTGAACGTCAGCAACTTCCAGCTCTTGCCCCATTTTACCCACAGGTCTCCTCTTTTAGTGCTGCGGAACTCCAACATGGCCTTGATGCCGCGTTTAAACACCCACCGTTTCAACCGAGACTCCGTTTCGCCGGTAGGCGCCATCTCATCCTTGTAGATCCCCGCAGGAAGCTCGGTACAGCACGCCCATGCCGGAGTTTCGGGTGGGGTCTCCCACATATAGCTAACATCGCCACCAGCTGAAGTTCATGGTGTCGCTATGAAGGCCGGAGTTTTGGGTGCGGGGTCCCACATATCGTCGCCACCAGCTGAAGTTCCTGGTGTATATATGAAGGTCGGAGTTTTTGGTGTGTGGTCCCACATAGAGACGCCAGCAGCTGAATTTCCTGGCGTCTCTATGAAGGTCGTTTCGTCATCGTCGGAGATGTTATCTCCGTCTAGGTCATCATCGAGGTAATCGTCTCGATCGCCCTTAGAGCGATCTAATTATTCCATTACAATGTCGCGACCAGCCATCGTTTCGATGTATTGAACAAAAAAACATACAGGTTTAATAGAGTTTCATCGAAACTATGTCTTCGAGTCAATACGGCCGCAAACTCAATCCATACCGCAGACTGCGGGAGCCCCTCGGGGCGAAAGGCGTGAGACAGAGCGTCGTTATTACGAACAATCCATCTACGATCGACCAGAACCAGCAGCTCTTGGCCAGCTTCCCCAACCTCGGAGCTAGCGACGTCATTGTGCCGGGGACTGTTCGCCTCGCTTTCACTATTTCGCTGACGTCGACAGACGCGGACCGAACCGTCGTTCAGAATCTGGGTCGCGCCATCGTCAAGAAGACCACGATAAAGATTTCTGGTAATGAGGTGATGTCGATCGATGACAGCGACGTCTACCATTGTTATCAGGACCTGTGGAAGACAGCGCAAGAGCGTGAAAACGCAGTCTATCAGGGTATTGACACCAGCCGAAATAAGAACGTAACCAGACTTAGAATCGGGGCTGGTGACAAGGTAGATAACGTCCCGAGTAACAACGCGATCGCGGCCGCTTACGGCAACCGCTCGACTTTGAGTTGCTGGAGAGCCACATGCCATACTATCAGAGTGCTTTGGCTGACCGCCTCGAATACGAACTAACGTTCAACGACTACGGCCGAGTTCTCATGGCCACTGACGTGGCATCGACGTATACGATCGACAATGTGTCGCTGGAGTACGACATGGTCACGATGCCCGAACTCGCGCGATTGATCAGAACCCAGTACGCCGGGCGCGTTGCCATACTTTACGACAGAGTTCTTCGCCATCGTAAGATGAAGAAAGACAAAAGCGACACATTGTGGAATATTAATGTCAACGCTCGATGAAAGGTATACTGGTGCTGTTCGAGGAGGCTCGGTTCGCGCTCGTGGCTAGAAAAAGCGACAAATTATATAACCCCAAAATCACAAAGGTCGATGTGACGATCGAGGGAGTCCCCAATCAGCTCTACAGCCAGGGCCTTCGCGCACACCAGCAGTGGGAAGAAGCCAGAAAGCAGTTTTCTGCTGGCTCTAAGTGCTCCCCGGAGGTTGCCGCGGTTGTCAAAGACCTGCAGCTCTCGGACGTCTCCCTCGCGGAGTTCCTGACTTCCAAGTAAGCGCTATGGCTAGACATGCGAACCAGCGACGACGACCAACTGCACGGTATTGGACGATAAGTTGAGAACGCGAGCGAGGGTGTGACGATCCAGATAACCAAAGAGGCGGACGGAGCTGGAGCATTGAACGTGTACCTATATATAATCACAGATGCGCAACTCAACATCGAAGATGGCCGATACGTCTCAGCTTTATACTAAAAAACCTCGGGGTTTTACGAAGGATGCCCACTCTGCAATAATATGTGGGCAGACAGGATGCGGAAAAACGGTTTTCATCCTGGACTTGCTCGAGGGCTCCTACCGCGAGGCCTTTCGACACATTGTGATCCTGTGTCCCACTGTGCGGCACAACAAGACTTATCAGCGGCGCCCGTGGATATGGACCGACCCTGAGGTATACGTCGTTGACCCCGGCGACAGGCTTCACGATTGGCTGCGTGGCTTCTACCAAATATTTCAGGGCGAGCCCACCCTATACGTGATTGACGACTACTCGGCCAAGGCGGCGATGACCAAAAAGAAGGACATACTCTCCGAGCTCGCATTTTCTGGCCGCCATGCGGGGCAAAGCGTATGGATCTCCAATCAGAAGTACAACGCCGTACTCAAGGATCTGCGCGAGCAAACGAAATGGGTCGCCCTCTTCCACTGCAAGGACCGAGACTCATTCGATGACTGTCTTCGAGAGAACGACGTTATCCCAACGCGCGAGGAGCGCCTGGAGGTTCGACAGATGCTTTCGGAAACTAAGCACGCCCAGCTTCTGTTAAAGATTGATCAACCAACTGATTACAAAGTAATAAGCAATTATTAAGCCTTGTTCAGCAATTGCTTAGATTGTGCTTAACGCTCGTTAGTAACTGCTGAGCAAATGCTTAACAATGCTTAGCAATTGCTTAACAATTGCTTAACAATGCTGAACAATGCTGAGCAATTGCTGAACAATGCTGAACAATGCTGAGCAATTGCTGAACAATGCTTAACAATGCTGAACAAATGTTGAACAAATGCCGAACAATGGTTAGCAAATGCTGAACAATGCTGAGCAATTGCTGAACAATGCTGAACAATGCTTAACAAATGCTGAGCAATTGCTGAACAATGTGGGAATCAATTTGTTGCGAGCATAACGGTGATCATAAGTATCGGATGGTGCGCTTGGTAATATGTTAGACTTATGAAGCTAGTCATAATAGCACTGATTGTGATAAACACAATGAACTGCGACGAACTTCTCGATCAGCTAATGGAAGAAACAGTCGTGTCGACTGCCAACACGACTACCGACACGACTGGAACAGTATAAACGACTGCCGACACGACTGTCGGCACGACTGCCGATATGAATGAAAACACGACGCGACGCGAGCGGCTAGCTGCGATGGTTGCTGGGGGACAATCAGAGCAGTATCTCGGTAGGTGTCTCTCAGTTTGTCAGGTGGACAAGATGTCAGATGCGGAGGTCGATAAAATGTATGCGCGATACGAATCTACGTTAGGTGCAGAGATGACGAAAACTCTTGGATCGGCGGCTATTCATCTGTACGCTACCGCTGTTAGTATAATTCTCCCTATATCAAACACCGCGGGGTTGATTGATGATCTAGAGACTGACCCTTTTGTAGGACACACTCTTAGAACAGCCTGCTGCTCAATTTATCACAAGTTTGGAATGTTCTTAGCTCCGCTGACAACCGTGTTGACCACGGCTAAGCACTGTCAATTTGGACATATATGCCCACGAACTATAAGCTCAGAAAATGATGATGACACACGACGCACCTGCGAGAGTGACGGAGCAGCAATCCCCGATTGCACCGCATGAACTATCCCCGATTGCACCGCAGGAACTAGCTCCGATTGCACCTCAGGAGGAAGCTCCGGTTGCACGACACAAAAATCCAAAAAGACAGGCAGCTGGGCGTGCAGCGGCTGTCACCCGAAAAGCCAAACGAGATAAAATACTCGCCGAGCTTCGAGAAGCCAAACAGTCATTAGTTGTTCCAGCCGCTGTTGAAACAGCAAAACGCCCGAAGGCGGTTCCACATCCGAAGGCAGCTGCGGTTCAATCTCCGATAGTTACTGCGGTGCAATCGGGGATTGAGGCTCCTACCTGGATCATCCCGTGGGTTGTTGGTGGTGGTCTGGCAGTTGTGGGCACCCTGTGTGTGTTCCCGCTGCGGAACTACCTTTCGAGACATCCAGCCGCGGTTCCGAAGGAAGTTACGAAACCGATTGCGCCCCATTTAAACACTGCTCGCGATCCCTTGTATATGCAATAACTGTACAGTAATGGCTGAATACGATGGTAAAATAATAGTGAATGCGGTTTATCACGCCGTGGTGATATCGAGCCTCAGTATAGGGTTTGCTCGACTATCCAAGATGGTCATCGGAGGGGCCGCTCCCAAATTGGACATGACTGCGAGAGACGTAGGTCTTGTGACATTGGATGTAGCAGCCGCAGTTGGGACCCGAGATTATCTAGTTAAAGCTGGAATTCTACCTGCGAATATATGGAAATAATGGCATTGGCGTTCAGCGGTAGCAACTTTCTATTCTCGAAACTGCGAAGCTCGGACGCGGATGAGGAGCGCAAGCGTCAAGATTCAGCTGTAGAACAACTCCAGAGCGCACACGCAGCATGGTCCCAAAAACGAACCGTCCGTCTGGACTGGATCAACGAAGATCTTCGCCGCAAGAATCACGCCGTGCAAACTTTCCGGAACGTTGACGACGCCATCCGCGAGTACGCGCGGACATATCCGCAGAAAAGTCTATGCGCCGTCAGAGGCCCAAAAAGCCCGCGAGATCGCGTTCGTCGTCGTGGGAATGGTTGCGACAGGTATCGTCAGCTAATATATTGCAAAGCAATAATCATTTGAACATTTTGAATATATATATATATATAACGATGTTAGTTGACAAGCTTTATTACGCTCCGCTCGATGTAGCCTTAAACACCGTATAGCTGGTGCAAAGGGTCCGATCCGTCTGGCCCAAGACTCTCTAGAGACGTGGCGCGAGGACGAAAACGCGGCCACCCTTTTCGCAAAGGGGATGTTAGATTCCTCCGAGTTCCTTCAGAACTTAACCGGCAGCTGCAGCGAAACTTCCAACAAAGGTTTAGTATTGACGACGCAGTTACCGGACGATCTGACGAGGGCATGTTGGAGACTGTTCGATCTACTAGAATACCTTGCATACGATGGACACACACAAGCTTGATAGCAAACCATCGGTTCGCCTAGCGCGCAAGTTAGCGAATACATACTACAGCCCCCGCGGCTACTGGAAGGGACTCGCAGCCATCAAGAACCTCGCCGCGGCGACCAAGGTTTCCGAAAACGCTGCCAAGGAATGGCTCAAGAAGCAGGCCATCTGGCAGATCTATTTCCCGCGCCGCACAATATTCCACGCCCGAAATTCGACGTGCCGGTGCCGAACGAAGTTCACCAAGTAGACCTCCTATTTCTCCCTCACGGTCGCGTCGGTCGCAAGACGTACAAGTACGCCCTGACGTAGCGAGTCGCTATAAGGTGGCTGAGCCGCTGGCCACGAAGGAGTCTAAGGAGGTGGCCGAGGCTCTTTCTCGAATATATAAGAGAATAAGAGAAGTCCTCTCAAATGGCCGAATCTTCTCCAGGTCGATCCCGGCCGCGAGTTCATGGGCGCGGTCTCTCAGCTGTTGGCTAAGCACGACGTTTCTGTCAGACGCGGTCGCGTCGACATCCACCGGGACCAGGGGATCGTGGAGCGATTCAATCGAACCCTGGCTGAGAGGCTGTTCGGATACCAATACCAATATGTCAAAGAGCTTGTAGACCCTCATACGCGATCGACCGAAACGGTCTATATGCGACTGTCTTTCCGGGTCGACACACGTCCATATCTTCTCCTCCCCGCACGGCATGTCTTTCGACAGGGTAGACAGGTACAGCGCATTGGCGTCGTAACCCAGCACCGCCTGGCACATCTTCTCCTCCCGACTCCCTACCTGACCCCTGATCGTTGACCTGCCAGCCTCGGCGTATCTGGAGGACACTATGGACGGACCACCGACCAACCCCTCCTTCATCATCGCGTAAGTCTCACCCTTCGGCGACCACAGCTCGGGCGTGTCCGCCTTCCCATCGATAGACCCGCGGAGCAGGTACTGAAGGGAAACACCGGGCAGTTGAACCCCACCACCGGGACTTGGTCCATCCACGAGACGATCTCTCGCTGATGTTTCGACAGCATCTCTATGTCGGTCGGCATATAATTCTTCCTAACCCCCTCCCTGATGGCATTGCCTCTCCTCTGCAGCTCGGTCACGAACTTCTCGACCAGCGTGTCGGGATCTCGTTCGCAGATGTGGGTGATCCCCTCGTGCATCGTATCCCCAACGACACCGATATAGGAACATGCTCGACCTCGAAGGTCAGGTCTTTGGTGGGTCGCGTGGTTTTCGACTTGTCGAGATACGCCTCGAAGTCGTAGACTATCTGGTGAGGGTACAGAGTCGTCTCCTCCTCGTGCGGCGGTAGTTGATAGTGGCGAGCCCACTCATTCAACCACGCGCACTCCCACATCACCACCAGCTCGTAACCCGCCTCCCTTAACTTGGCGTCTTGAATTTTCGTCCCCTTGTACAGCGATCTCGCGTTACCTCTCCTGCAATGCGTCGGACAACCGTGCCAGTAGCATCCGTGAAACTGAAACACGATCTTGGTTTCGTGACAGTAGCCGTCGACCGGATCGCCGGCCACCCACCTCTCGCCGCCGTGACCGCATCTCGCGTGATGTATGTGCTTTCCCACCCTCTCCTCTTCTCTGCTCAACCATTGAATAAACATCGCGCTCGCTAACCCCTTGGTATAGAACACCTTCTCGTAGGCCGACTGCGGTCTCTATACCCTCTTACCTGGACATATCACCACGGTCTTCCCACCCATGCAGGTGGTCGCGTGCCTATGCATGTTGCACGACTTTGTGAACCGTTGTTGACAGCCGGTGCACCCGTACTCGTTCGTCATCTTGCGGAATTCTTGATGAGGAACGAGTTACCTCCAAACATTCCTATCGTCATGGTATTCACCCCAACCGCGTCGTAGTTTGCCGGAGACTTCATGAGGTACCACACTCCGTCGTCGGTGGGCTCGTAAACACGAATGCCCAGCTTGAACCGCTCTTCGACCTTCTTAAGATCGTCCAGGGGGATTCCCTTACTATCCGGTCCGTTATCGTGACCGAGGTATTTGCGAGCCAGAGCTCGTGCCTCCTCACAGCAGCGGTCGGGTCTCCCTCCACGGTGGATGGCTATGCACCTAAACAGACACAAGTGGGGAGTTTTCCCGCTCGCATGAGGAGTTGTTGCGCGTCGATGAATCATCTTCACCTCGACCGATATCCAACGAACGAAGGTCCATTTTGTGTTTGGTCTATCGACTTTGTCGATGTCCATTCGACCTTTCTCTCTATCGGTTATCCAACTCTCAACTTTGGAGATCTCGTTTATCCACGGACTACCCGGGGAGTTTTTGTGAAAGATCATAGTAGCGTCGGTCTCGATGTTCCTAATACGATACGAGCACGAATACCTCAGATAACATGCCGTGGTAACATCGTCTTGTACACGCTGCGCTTAAGCAGTGGCACGCAGACTGGCCGTCGTCTCGTTCTCCAATTTCTCGGATCGTTTGTCGGGGTCGGCAGGCAGTCGTCCGGTCGAAGCCGCACGACGCAGCCTCTCCTCGCGAACGACGGCTCGCAAGTCACTTATCTTATCTGCTATATCTTTCTTGAGTCTCAAACCTCTTAGGGAAATTCCCCAACTCTTAGCTTGCTCTCTCATTTGCTTTATGGTAGGCATTATACTGAGTATAACCAATGGATTATTATCTCTAATAGGGTGTAAATTGTTGATATGTATAACAGGTTTTGCTATGTAAGACAGATTGCTGTATTATACTGTGTATAACCAATGGATTCTTATCTCTAATAGGGTGTAAGTTGTTGATATATATGACAGGTTTCGCTATGTACAGAGTGGCCTGTGGTTCTCTTACCAGGCGAATTGCAATTCCTGGAGCGCAGGATTGCAATTCGCGTTCCCATTAATTGCAATTGGACCGCAATCGGACTGCAATCATGTGACTGCGGTCCAAAGAGTTGGTTGCGGAATTGTAATACTTATAGCGCAGTTAGCGCTGCGCTCCGATTAAATTACAATTTACGCTCTTTTTTTTCTTTAAACTGCGAAAGAATGACCGCTTTACGCTGCGCTCTGCGGTAAAACCAGCGGACCGCTCTGCTTGACCAATGCGGCAATAAAATCGAAATAGTTGACAAACGTATCCATGTTCCAATCCAAAATTTTATCCCATCTATCTAATTCAAAGTGTTTTTTTTTGGTGCACAAATATAAATCGGTGGGTTATTGCGAGACAAACAGTGAAACATTGACCTTGACAATTTCTTGGACAAAACAAAATGTCGTCACTCACTCACTGCCGTTCCGAATATCAAGAACAAATTAATAGACACCACCATACTCACAATATATTTATTTTCATATAAAATCAAATTATAATGTGTGGTCTACGGATAATATAGCAAAACAAAGCATCAATTTTGCGTTTTGTTTACGTTTTCGTCGGTATCAAATTACGTTTTCCTATTATGTTAACATTATTTCGACGCGATCCTATAGTCGACATGACAATTTCTGAGATCAACACAACTTTTCATAATGTCTTTCAATTTCAAGCTGCAAGGAGACTGTGAATTGCATATTAACCATAATAACATGGTGAACATATTGATAATAATTTTAAAAGAAAAGCATATTTTAATTTTCGAAACCTGATCATAAAAAATAATTAAAAATTCATTTTGGAATTAGATTTCTATTACTGCAAACGTTCTGTTCTGGCTGTTGATTTCTATTGGCCCGAATCAAATTTTGTGAAGATAATATTTATTCCAGTGATAGCCATTTCTTTAAAATAAAACGGTTTACTTGTGTCACAGAGTGAGAAAGATAAATAACGGCCCGGAATCGAATCAGGGACCTCCGTACCATGCCCATGGCTCTACCGAGCAAGCTAACAAGGCACAGATCATACACACTTCATCCCCATGGTCAGTTGCGTACTGTAACATTCTTCTCCGCCAAATTGAAATTCGTCCTCGAATTCCATGTTTAATTTTTGTCTCCGAATTCCATATGTTTGGGTACAATTTTGGGAGTATTTATCAGTCGCGGTTCTTTGTTGGGCAACATAATACTCAATTATCGTCCGTACCCATAGTTACGGTGATCCATAGGTTTTTCCTGCAGAGTACCGAATCGGATCTCATTCGCGCTTTAGCTGTTAATTGTGACATATGTTTCTGTACTTATTAGACAGAAATGAATAAGTATAATACTGACATTTCTTTCAATTGAAAAATACAGAAAATATGTCGCAATTAACAGTTGAAGTGCAAATCAGATGTGATTTGGTACTTTGCAGGGGAAACCTACGGAGAGCACCATAACTCTCGGTACGGACGATGCGGGAGTATTCTGCAGAGTTACTTCCCGCAACTACGTTGGGCGCTAAATGTCACAGGGTGAGAAAGATGCGCACCAGCCCGGAATCGAACCGGGGATCTCTGGTTTACCACACCATCGCTCTACCTGCTGAGCAAACCGGGCACAAATACACACTTATTCACCATAGTGATCACTTCATTCAACCAAAAATTCACAAGCTAGAAGTTATGCCAAATGATTACAGTCAACGTCACAGATTATGCTCTTGGCGACATTAGCGGACACAAATTTGTCCATCAATTTGATCAAATAAACAACGGAATCTGACAGATAACACTACGACGGCGCATGGAAACATCATTATTCTGGTACTTGGAATCAAAATGGTGGATATTAAGATCAATATGTGAGGCGCTGACGGAACCTTTAACATTTTTTATCACGATAGCAGCTACAGGGATTGTTGGACGCATTTATTTAGAGAAACAAGAGATTACAATGGATTGGATAATATACTAAGTGATATTTTGTTCTAACGTACACCAACATAAAGGATTACATTTGCGACAATGTTGGATTCTGGATTTTGTGGACAGGTGACAGAAATCGGAGCTGGATAAGAACCGACAGACGTGATTCTGAATATGCGTGCTTGGTCTGTGGTTTTTCTTCCAGATCATGTCATGCATGTTTTAATTTCACGTCATGTCAAAGCAGCACTATTGAACATAATGAATAACTTTAATATTCTACACCAGAATTAAAGTTCATTCATCGTCTGATGTGTAACTGATGAATTAAGGTAAGTTACTTGTATATGACAACTTTTGCCTCACCACGATAGTGGAGGGGGCATTTAGTGGTAACCCTTGTCCGTTCTTCCGTCCGTCACCAACCTAGTAACTCGTAAAACTTTTAAACCGTAATAGCTACATACCTGAAACTTGGTACATGTATGTTTGATTCGACCCTATGGTCATGGATTATCTCCCCCTTTTCAAGTTATAATTTTCCAATTTTGTCTTGTAGCTCGTAAAACTTTTAAACCCTAATAGCTACACACCTGAAACTTGGTATGTAGCTTCCTTATGATGAGTAGATTTGCAAAGTTTATTTTAATTCGACCCCCGAGTCATGGATTATCTCCCCCTTTTTGAATTAGAATTTGAAAATGTTGCCTTGTAACTCGTAAAACCTTTGTAATAGCTGCAGCACTGAAATTTGATATGTAGCTTCCTTATGTTGAGTAGATGCGGAAAGTTTATTTCGATTTTTGATTCGAACCCCGTGTCATGGATTATCTCTCCCTTTTGAACACTGGAATTTTGCCCTGTTTACTATCAAAGCGATAAGTGGGGTATCCGTGTTCTATGAACACATTTTCTTGTTTAGTTATCTCCCTTTGTTTTTTTGCGCACTGATTTGTCCGGAGCATAACGCGAACACCCTTTGCAATATGTTTTATGAAACTTAACACATGCATAGGTCTCACTGGACAGGGCGGAGCTAGCGTTAAAGGTACATGCCCACTCAGTAGGCACAAAATGTTCTTTTCATTTGCACATGAAAATACCGATACCACCGCGCGTCACTATCAGTAAAATAAATATTACCAAATGATTATGTCTGTATAGCGGGCACTCGTAATGTTTATAACTAGTGGAATAGTGACAATTATACACTTATTTAATTCCCATAAAGAGCATTTTTAGCCTACTGAGTGGGCTTGCACCTTTAAAAAGGGGTTGGACAATTGTTGTCGCGACCGCCTGCGGACAGTGCGATATAGTCTGCACATTGACGTCCATCCGTAGTTTTTTTGCCGAGCCTGCTTGCGGAAAGCGAGACTTAGTGATCACAATGACGTCCGTGCGTCAGTCCGTCCGAAATCGGTGTATGTTTTTAAATACCATATCCTAAGTCACATTGACTTGAAAACATCAAATGCTTATTAGTCATCATCCATATATTCATTCTGTGTCCCACTCATGCGGCCCCTGTGCCCCAAGGTCAAGGTCAAATGACATTGAAATTTGTGTTAAAGTGTTTTTGCATACCTTATATCTCCACAACACTTACTCAGATTTGCTTCAAACTTCAGATAATTCTTTATTATCATCCATATTTTCATATCATAGCCCACGCATGCGACCCACATGCCCAAGATCAAGGTCAAATTACTTTCAAATTTGCTTTAAAGCTTTTACATACGTTAATTCAAACTTCAAATAAATATACTCCGACACCATCAAATGCCTCGGTGGGCTCGACATGCGGGCCATGGCCATCTGGTTTTTATTTACCTAGGTTAAAGTTTTTAAGAACACTATATCTCAGAAACAGCTTCGCCAATTCACTCGAAGCTTCACATGTGTGTTTATCATCATCCATATTTTCATTCTATGCTCAACCCCTGCAACCCCTGTGCCCAATAGCAAGGTCAAATTACTTTGAAATTTACCTCAAAGTTGTTGACATGCCTGCATGTGGACAGTGCGATATAGTTGTCACATTGGCCTACATACGTACTTACATCCATATGTACGTCACTTCGTGCGTCCGGTTAAACATTTTGATTTAAGGTTAAAGTTTTTAAAGGTACATGCCCACTCAGTAGGCACAAACTGTTCTTTATAGCAAATAAATAAGTGTATAATTGTGTCACTATTCCACCAGTTCTAAAAATTACGTGTGCCCGCTATCCATATATAATCATTTAGTAATATTTATTTTACTGATAATGACTAGCGGTGGTATCAAGCTATTTTCATATTCAAATGAGGCATGATATTTTTATGCCACCGGGTTTCGAAGAAACGGGTGGCATATAGTGTTTGGACCGTCCGTCTGTCCGTCTGTCCGTCCGTCACACTTTTCGGTTAACCACTTTGTCACAGTTTCTCAAATATGCTGCAGGTGGCATCCGCGTTCGACAGACGCATTTCTTGTTTTTAATTATTTATGCTAATTAAAGGTACATACCCACTCAGTAGGCACAACAATTAAAGTTATGTGTATTCTCAGTTATTTGTAGGAATTAAATAAGTGTATAATTTTGTCACTATTCCACCAGTTCTAAACATTACGAGTGCCCGTTATATGGATATAATCATTTAGTAATGTTTATTTCACTGATAGTGACACGCGGTGATATCAGGCTATTTTCATAGGCAAATGGGGCATGATATTTTTTAATTACTTATACTAATTAAATGTTATTCCCTGAAAAAATAATGTTTTCGACAGATTATAAAGTATGATCATTGCACATCAAAAAATAAATAGTAATGTCTTGGTAACAAAAAAGTCGTGACGAGTCACATATGTTCACCGCATGCCTACCAACGTTAGTTCGGGACGCCTTAACGATCGATGAACCTTAATAGTGGCTGTGACTGGAGAATTGGGATTTACGAGTTCGGAAAATAGGTAAAACAGGTGTATTAGCATATCATAGCGTCGTTTTCGTGTATTATAAATATATGATAGAGTGCACGTGCATGCATGACACTATAATAGTGTACATGTATATTGGTGCTTAAAATAAACATGTATTGTGGCTCAGTTGTAAAAAAAAGTGGGAGAATATCCATACGATTGCAGAAATTGTGTTCATTCTATCTGGTCGAGAGTTCGCACCTCACAAAACTCATTACTTTTGTCGATATTACTGTGTTCTTTTTATGACTGGTTGCTGGAGAGGGAAATAGGTGAAGCGGCGAGGGCTATCACTATGGCTGTACGACCTCAATGTGACATGATCTGCGAGAAAATATTCCCAATTCTTCATGTAGACACATAATTATGAAATGTGGCAGTGCATTTAGTTATTAGTTTTCTTCAAAGTGATACTAGCGCGTTCTACATGTGAACTATTTCATACGTGTTAATGTAATTTGTAAGAGAAACACATATCAAAAAGAAATATATAATAAAATATAAGGAAATAAAATATATGTATATTTTTTTATGAAAAACTAAGGTTCGAACTCACTACATACGGCATTGAAGTCAGTCACTCTACCCCTCGACAACATAAGACTTCAACAGAAAGATCATGTTTGAAACTTGTTTAATTGACAACGGTTGGCCAATGTCCATTTAAACTGTACACTGCTGAATTAAATTGTGTCGTCTGCTGTTTGTATTCTATTTTCCATTTCTCACGTAAACAACATGATTTGGTAGAACTTTAGAATCATTTACATTGCTGTCAACCCATGTTTTTGTTGAGATTGGAGAAAAATAACGGATCGCTGAATTTTATATCTTAATTAATAAAGCTGTAAATGCCGTCGAAAGTTGACAAAACAGTTTTCAAACACTAAGCGTGCTCCGATCGGGCTGAAAATTGGAATCCCGATTGGATTTGGGTCGCTGAACACGATGCTGTTCACGAAAAATAGATATCTGGATTAACGACGCCGTAAATGACGTAGAAAGAGTCAAACTTTGTACGGCGATTACAGCTTTACTAATTGCGATATTTCACTTCTGTAAACGGTTTCTGGTTCAATGCGGCGAGTTCTATGCGTGTGCAAAGTTTCCGGTTGGAAATGTATGCCGATAGAAATTGGATCTCTGAACACGATGGCGTTTACAGAAAGTCGCTATCTCAAATAGTAAAGGCGCCAGAGGCGTCGAAAGATTGCAAACTGAATCACGATTTGCGGCTTTACTATTTCAGATAGCGACTTTCTGTAAACGCAATTTTATTCTGTGAACCAAATTCTATCGACATGCCAATGTTTAGCATGATCGGGCAACGTTGAAACTTTGGAAACTTTCCGAGTCCGATTCGACTGAAACTTTGCAGAATCAGAATCCGTTTACAGAAGTGTGATATCTCAATTAGTAAAGCTGTAATAGCCGTACACATTTTTACATTTCGACGTCATTTACGGCGTTGTTAATCGAGATATCGATTTGTTCGTGAACGGCATCGTGTTTAGCGACATACATCCAATCGGGATGCCAATTTTCAGCCCAATCGGAGTACGGCATTTCGGCTTCATTAATTAAGATATCCAATTTTCGTAAACGGCACCGGGCTCAGCGACCCGGGTTCTTTTTCATCTCAACAAAACACGGTTTAACAGCAATGGAATTGATTCTAAAGTTCTACCAAACCATGTTGTTGAGGTGAACAATGGAAAATAGAACGCAAACAGCAGATGACAACATTTAATTCAGCAGTGTAAGGGTTACATGGTCATTGGTCAACCGTTGTCAATTAGCGTAGCATATGTTCAACTCACGTGTTCGCGAAAAAGCGGACAGTAATGTATGATTTGAAACATCCTACAAAACCACGTGTTCATGTTTTCATTTATTAACAAGAGTTGTCAGAAGACAACGAAGCTCGCCTGTTGGCAGCCCTCACTCAGACTTGGCACAGTTGCATAAAAAACATGAATATTATATAACTTGACCTTGGGTTAAAGGGCGTGCGGTGGACCTTGACATTGGGGTCAGTGGTGCAAGGTGGTCGTGCGTTTGCTATAGCATAATATAGCATATTAAGATGAATGCATGTATGAAATATCAATGCGCTCCCTGAAAACAGAAGTAAAACAAAATATAACCCAACGTTAAGTTTATGAACGCACTAAGTTGGTGATTTTCTACAGCATGATAGCTATTCACATTAGTAATGCATGTATGAATGTGCTAAGTTTGTGACCTTGACCTTTGGAAAAGGAGTGGGGTGGGTCATGGATTTGCTGTAACACAATAGAGGATCATCAGATGAATGCATGTATGAAATATCAAAGCGTTCCCTGTAACGAAACAGACGTTACATCGACTATATTGTTTGACAGAGGTTGGTAACCAATTTGAACACCTTTGTAGACAAAAGAAAAGTGTACATCTACATGTATATGCAAACCTGGGCACGAAAAAGTGGTGCCTCACTGCAAACCACATACGTTGCGTGTCTATGGTCATTGTGTGAAGTGATAGCTTGACACAAGGAAAACCGTCTAAGAAAAGCGGTCTTACGATGGCTAGCGTGGCCCGGATCAGTCTGCGCATTCGCGCAGTTTGATCATTGCATATGTTGGTCGGTATACGAGCAATACTATTTCCTGTATTTACTTAGCTTAGAAAATCTCAGCTCTACGGATGTGTTTTACTATTTCATCTGTATTTTATAGTTTCTGTATCCGTGAGAGCTGAGACCCCTATAGTGTAAATTTAGTCACAACAACAGCCCAATATATCACATGAATGTATACATACTTTGACATTGGTTATCATTTTATTACCATTTTTGTAAACTAACTGTAAAATCATCCTGTCAAAGTATTGGCCTATGAATGTTTATAACATTACTGTGAAGTGTTCAACTTCTCACTCGTTAGACTGTGTAGCAAAACGCCAGGACAGATTGGGCTGTTATTGTGACTAAGTTTTACACTATAAGGGTCTCAGCTCTCACGGATACAGAAATATAAAATACGGATGAAATAGTAAAACATATCCGTAGAGCTGAGATTGTCTAAGCTAATAATTACTACAGGTCATTCTCGATATCTCGAAGTCGAATGGACTGATGAAAATATATCGACATATCCGAACTTCGAGCTAACAATTCGCCAAATTTCTCGAAAAAAAAATCTGAACAAAATCCCTTCAGAAATGCCTCTTTACTTTATTTCCGGCTTTTCATAAATCGCGGCTTCAGTTTATTCTAAGCTGTTTTCGTAATTAACAGACAATTTACGTATTGCTACAATTCATTTTTCTGTTAAAAGAGATTTGATATCACATTAAGTTTAATTGATTAATTATGGTTTTAAGTGCACTGCTTTAACTGGTCATGCAACTTTAAACGCATTTTAGCGGTGGGGGTGTCTTTGGTTTCTATAGACGTGTGAAAACTTACCTGAGATAATCGCGCTAATTCAGACTTGGCGGCGCCGGGCGCTTAATTTTCGCATCGACATATCAGAATACAAATGTGAAGGAAACACTATCGGGACTCGATTTCTACTTCGACTAAACCGATATATCGACATATCCGATATCGAGTTATCAGGAGTAAATATATATGATATATATAGGGAATTCTGCCGAGACCTGGGACGTATATCGAGATAAGCAGGTATATCGAGATAAACGATATCGAGATAACGAGATTCAGATGTATATGTCACCAATGTAGCAGTTTTTGATGTTTTGCGATCTTCGGGATGATTAAATGTAGAACATAAAACGCTAATTTCGATGGCCGGGTGAATGATGATAAAGGTACATACATTCGATTTACAAATGCTGTGCCAGTGACGCATGTCGTCGTGCCAATGCCGTGGACAGATGTATAGACAACAAGAGTTGTCAGAAGACAATGAAGCTCGCCTGTTGACAACCTTCACTCAAACTTGGCACAGTTGCATAAAAAACATGAATATTATATAATTTGACCTTGGGTTAAGGGGTGTGCGGTGGACATTGGGGTCAGTGGTGCAAGGTGGGTCGTGCGTTTGCTATAGCATAATATAGCATATTGAGATGAATGCATGTATGAAATATCAATGCGCTCCCTGAAAACAGAAGAAAAACAAAATTTAACCCAACGTTAAGTTTATGAACAAACTAAGTTGGTGATTTTCTACAGCATGATAGCTATTCACGTGAGGAATGCATGTATGAATGTGCTAAGTTTGTGACCTTGACCTTGGGGAAAGGGGTGGGGGTGGGGTCATGGAGTTGCTGTAGCACAATAGAGGATCATCAGATGAATGCATGTATGAAATATCAAGCGTTCGCTGTAAAGAAACAGAAGTTATAAAAAGACATTTACTCCAACGTTAAGTTTATGATGTTGATTTTGGGGAAAGGGGTGGGTGTGGGTCACAGATTTGCTGTAGCACAATAGAGGATCATCGGATAAATGCATGTATGCA
Source organism: Conchocele bisecta (assembly GCA_029237695.1). Lineage (NCBI taxonomy): Eukaryota > Metazoa > Mollusca > Bivalvia > Lucinida > Thyasiridae > Conchocele > Conchocele bisecta. The sequence continues at coordinate 42,683,045 of CM055266.1, read as the reverse complement.
ATATCAAAACGTTCCCTGTAAAGAAACAGAAGTTACACAACATTTACCAAAACGTTAAGTGTACGAACATGCTAAGTTTGTGACCTTGACCTTGGGGTAAGGGTTGGATGGTGGGTTGAGGATTTGCTACAGCACGATGTTATCAGATATTTACCCCCCGCCCAACGTTAAGTTTATGATGATGCTAAGTTTGTAACCTTGACCTTGGGGTAAGGGGTGGGTCATGGATTGGCTATAGCACAATAGAGTATCATCAGAAGAATGCATGTATGAAATATCAAGGCATTTCAAGAAAGGAAACAGATGTTATAAGATATTTACCCCAACGTTAAGTTTATGAATGTGCTAAGTTTGTAACCTTGACCTTGGGGTAAGGGTTGGATGGTGGGTTGAGGATTTGCTACAGCACGATGTTATCAGATATTTACCCCAACGTTAAGTTTATGAATGTGCTAAGTCTGTAACCTTGACCTTGGGGTAAGGGGTGGGTCATGGATTGGCTATATCACAATAGAGTATCATCAGAAGAATGCATGTATGAAATATCAAGGCATTCCATGAAAGGAAACAGATGTTATAAGACATTTAACCCAACGTGAAGTTTATGAATGTGCTAAGTTTGTGACATTGACCTTGGGGAAAGGGGTGGGAGGTGGGTCATGGATTTGCAATAGTACGATAGAGTATCATCAGATGAATGCATATACGAAGAGTAATCATCAATTGAATGCATATAAGACATATGAAGGTATTCCTTGTAAATAAACAGAAGTTACACAACATTTAACCCAACGTTAAGTTTATGAACATGCTAAGTTTGTGACATTGACCTTGGGGTAAGGGTTGGGTGGTGGGTTGTGGATTTGCTACAGCATAATAGAGGGTCATCTGAGGAATGCATGTATGAAATATCAAGGCGTTCCATGAAAGAAAACAGATGTTATAGGACATTTACCCCAACGTTAGGATTATGAATGTGCTAAGTTTGTGACCTTGACCCTGGGGTAAGGGGTAAGGGGTGGGTCATTGATTTGCTATAGCACAATAGAGTATCATCAGATGAATGCATGTTTGAACTAGAAATGTGGCATGTCGGCACACGAATGCCCCCGATGGCAGCCAAAGAAAACCAGGCATATTTGATTATAAGCCATTTACCCGAGCGTTAAGGTTTTGAACGCACCAAGTATGTGACCTTGACCCTGCGCTTAGTGGGGGCGGGACAAATGTGGATTTGTCACAGGGGGGTAGAGGACCATTGTAGCAATGTGTGTGTGAAATGTGAAGCAGATCCGAGCAAGGAAACACAAATTATAAGCCATTTAACTGAATGTTAAGGTTTCAAACGCACCAAGTCTGTGACATTGACCCTGTGTTTAGCGGTGGCAGGACGAATGTGGATTTGTCACAGGGCGGTAGAGGACCATTGGAGTAATGCGTGTGTGAAATGTGAAGCAGATCCGAGCAAAGACACAGAAATTACAAGCCATTTACCCGAGCGTTAAGGTTTCAAAAGCACCAAGTCTGTGACCTTGACCCTGAACTTAGCGGGGGCGGGACGAATGTGGATTTATCACCGGACGGTAGAGGACCATTGGAGCGCTGTGTGTGTGAAATGTGAAGCAGATCCGAGCAAAGAAACAGAAATTATAAGCCATTTACCCGAGCGTTAAGGTTTCGAAAGTACCAAGTATTTGACCTTTATCACCGGACGGTAGAGGAGCATTGGATACCATTGAAGACCATTGGAGCAATGCAGGTGAGAAATGTGACGCAGATCCGAGCAAGAACACAGACATTATAAGCCATTTACCCAAGTTTTAATGTTTCGAACGAAACAAGTCTGTGACCGTGACCTTGACCCTGGCCTTAGCGGGGGCGGGACGAATGTGGATTTGCCACAGCAATGCGTGTGTGAAATGTGAAGCAGATCCGAGCAAGGACACAGAAATTATAAGCCATTTACCCGAGCGTTAAGGTTTCGAACGCACCAAGTATGTGACCTTGACCCTGGACTTAGCGGGGGCGGCACAAATGTGGATTTGTCACAGGGCGGTAGAGGACCATTGTAGCAATGCGTGTGTGAAATGTGAAGCAGATCCGAGCAAGGACACAGAAATTACAAGCCATTTAACCAGCGTTAAGGTTTCGAACGCACCAAGTCTGTGACCTTGACCCTAGGCTTAGCGGGGGCGGGACAAATGTGGATTTGTCACAGGGCGGTAGAGGACAATAGGAGCAATGCGTGTGTGAAATGTCAAGCAGATCCGAGCAAGGAAACATAAATTATAAGCCATGTACCCAGCGTTAAGGTTTCGAACCCACGAAGTCTGTGACCTTGACCCTGGGCTTAGCGAGGGCGGGACGAATGTGGATTTGTCACAGGGCGGTAGAGGACCATTGGAGCAATGCGTGTGTGAAATGTGAAGCAGATCCGAGCAAGGAAACATAAATTACTAGAAATGTGGCCTGTCGGCACACGAATGCCCCCGCTGGAAGCCAAAGAAAGCAAGGCATATTTGAATGTGGATTTGTCACAGGGTGGCAGAGGACCATTGGAGCAATGCGTGTGTGAAATGTGAAGCAGATCCGAGCAAGGAAACAGAAATTATAAGGCCTTTACCCAGCGTTAAGGTTTCGAACGCACCAAGTCTGTGACCTTGACCCTGGGTTTAGCAGGGGCGGGACGAATGTGGATTTGTCACAGGGCGGTAGAGGACCATTGGAGCAATGCGTGTGTGAAATGTGAAGCAGATCCGCGCAAGGAAACAGAAAGTATAAGCCATTTACCCAGCGTTAAGGTTCGAACGCAACCAAGTCTGTGACCTTGACCCTGGCTTAGCGGGGGCCGGCGGGACGAATGTGGATTTGTCACAGGGCAGTAGAGGACCATTGGAGCAATGCGTGTGTGAAATGTGAAGCAGATCCGAGCAAGGAAACAGAAATTAAAAGCCATTTACCCAGCGTTAAGGTTTCGAACGCACCAAGTCTGTGACCTTGACCCTGGGCTTAGCGGGGGCGGGACGAATGTGGATTTGTCACAGGGCAGTAGAGGACCATTGGAGCAATGCGTGTGTGAAATGTGAAGCAGATCCGAGCAAGGAAACAGAAATTACTAGAAATGTGGCCTGTCGGCACACGAATGCCCCCGCTGGCAGCCAAAGAAAGCAAGGCATATTTGAATGTGGATTTGTCACAGGGTGGCAGAGGACCATTGGAGCAATGCGTGTGTGAAATGTGAAGCAGATCCGAGCAAGGAAACAGAAATTATAAGCCATTTACCCAGCGTTAAGGTTTCGGGACGTACGTAAGTACGTACGTACGGACGCCGGTAACACTATATGCCCCCGTCACCATTCGGTGGCGGGGGGCATAAATATCAAGGCGTTCCATGAAAGGAAACAGATGTTATAAGACATTTACCCCAACGTCAAGTTGATGAATGTGCTAAGTTTGTGACCTTGACCTTGGGGAAAGGGGTGAGGGTGGGTAATGGATTTGCTATAGCACGATAGAGTATCATCAGATGAATGCATGTAAGAAATATGAAGGTATTCCCTGTACATAAACAGATGTTACACAACTTTTACCCCAACTTTAAGTTTATGAATGTGCTAGGTCTGTGACCTTGACCTTGGGATAAGGGTTAGGTGGCGAGTCGTGGATTTGCTACAGCATGATAGAGGGTCATCTCAGGAATGCATGAATGAAATATCAAGGCGTTCCATGAAAGAAAACAGATGGCATAAGACATTTACCCCAACGTTAAGTTCATGAATGTGCTAAGTTTGTGACCTTCACCTTGGGGTTAGGGATGGGCGGCGGGTCATGGTTTAGCTATAGCACGATAGAGTATCATCAGATGAATCCATGTATGAAATATGAAGGCGTTCCCTGTAAAGAAACAGAAGTTACACAACATTTACCCCAACGTTAAGTTTATGAACATGCTAAGTTTGTGACCTTGACCTTGTGGTAAGGGTTGGGTGATGGATCGTAGATTTGCTACAGTATGATAGAGGGTCATCAGATGAATGCATGTATGAAATATGAAGACATTCCCTGTAAATAATCAGAAGCTACACAATATTTACCCCACCGTTAAGTTTATGAACGTGCAAAGTTTGTGACCTTGACCCTGGGGTAAGGGTTGGGTGGTGGGTCATGGATTTGCTACAGCATGATAGAGGGTCATCTGAGGAATGCATGTATGATATATCAAGGCGTTCCATGAAAGGAAAGAGATGTTATAAGAAATTTACCCCAACGTTAAGTTTATGAATGTGCTAAGGTTGTGACCTTTGCTACAGCATGATAGAGGGTCATCTGAGGAATGCATGTATGAAATAACAAGGTGTTGCATGAAAGGAAACAGAAGTTATAAGACATTTACCCCAACGTTAAGTTTATGAATCTGTTAAGTTTGTGACCTTGACCTTGGGGTAAGGGTTGGGTGGTGGGTCATGGATTTGCTACAGCATGATAGAGGGTCATCTGATGAATGCTTGTATGAAATAACAAGGTGTTCCATGAAAGAAAAAGAAGTTATAAGACATTTACTGGGGGTATGCCATAAGCTCTTCTGCACTTCGTGTAGGCGAGCTAAAAACGTACCTGAGGGCCAAACCAAGCAAATCGTGATTCCTATAAGGAGGAACACATACCGTTAATTTACGCCGTCTCATTCGCCCGACCACCACCCACGGGTATAACCAGATTCAACTGTCACATACAAGAATGCCAACGACGTATGTGAGGGCCAAAGGAGGTCTCTGTTTGGGATTCTGGTAAGGATGAACTCTGATCGTTAAATTGCCCATCACATGCTCACTCCTGGCACCCACTCTGGTTTCAAACCAAATTACAAACGATAACAAGTAATAATCTGATAACTCTTTATTTCATTTGTGTACAACTCCATGCTATAAATGGCAAACAGTACAGACCTTGACCAGACCGTGTGTACAATAATCTGGTCTGTGTCTACACTGATCGTGATGAAAATAAACCTGGTTTCAATCATTGATTCTTATGATCCCAAAAACATGAAAATTCACCGTTTGCTCTTTGCAGCTCAAATAGGTGAATTTTCAACTTGTTTAATTTTTTGCTCATTTATTCCTTATGTTATATCGGAAAAACAAAGTTACACGTGAAAAGCCATTTTCAAAAATAAATGAAATATGTATTGTACTGGAATCTCAGTGATTTAATACACTTTAGACACAAAACTCATCTTATGTGTGAAGATTTCTGGCCTCACTTGGAAAAAAATGACCAGCAATCTGACTAACTTATAAGCATAATGCTAAGAATATAACAGAATATTTACAACGAAGTTCATCAAACGGCAATATCTACAAATAAGCGCCAACATAAATCCTTTTATTATTCCGACATGCGTGTATCCGTCATATCATGTTATTTGCTATGACAAATGGAAGTTACTTAATCACAGATGCTGCACCCCGTGCCGGCGTAAAACGTTTCACGACGAAAAATGCACAGTTTCCTCACCTCGCCTGTTACATTGGGGGGAAAATCCCAAAATCAGGACGGAATATTAACATCGAAAAAATATATATTCAGCCCTGAAATTAGAATAACCTGACCTGCTGCCAGGTCCACTACGCCAAAGCCACTTGGCCCCTTCCCCTAAAAGTAATAGGATCAGGAATAATCGTCATCCCCAGGGGCAGATCCAGCATTTGGGGGGGTTGTCCTATTTTTGATTAGTGGAGCGATTATGCTACGGGTGTCTGGATTTTTTTTGAAATCTAGATGTCCGGAAATGCACTTTCCTGTGTTTAAACAGCATTTAAATTATGACTCCAAATGGTGGTAAACTGTGATGTATGAAAACTCTGCGGCTGAACCTGCAACCCCGGAACCCCCCCCCCCCCACCCAGATCCACCCCTGACCCCTATGTAACTGTTTGCCAATACCACTATACAGGTCTGTGGTGTTGAAATGGTTAATGTGAAAATACTTTTCACGCCTGGGGGTGGGGATAGAACTTGCAACGTCTGGTATTCAAGTCCAGGGGGCCGTTTCACTAAACTTCGTACGACTAAAATGTTCGTAAGTGCAAAATTATGATAGTCTGTAAATTTCACATTTACAATGTTTTCTTGTAAATAATTAATGGATTTACATTTATTGAGCATAGGCTGCATATGCAGCCTATGCTCAATAAATGTAAATCCATCAATTGAACTTTACAGACGATCTTAAATTTGCACTTACGAACATTTTAGTCGTAGGAAGTTTAGTGAAACGGGCCCCAGTGCCCTAACCTCTGGCCACAATCCATCCTTAAAAATATCCATTGAAAAAAAATCCTATTATTCCAACTGTTGCCATATTGTATGGTACAGGTGTACAGAAACGTACCGTACTATACAACACCACTAGCCTATTTCATCAACATTGCAAAGTATACTTTAGTAGCAAAGTATACTTTGAGGGAGAAATTTTCAGTTTTATGATAAATTTATTAATTTTTATTATACTGAATTTATTACATTATCACAGCCAATTTGGCTGTGATAATGTAATAAATTCAGTATAATAATTCTGCATACTTTTAATCATGAAATATATGCATTTGTTAGTTCTATATGAAATAATGCATTTCAGGAAAAATAAATGATTACTCCCTCAAAGTATACTTTGCTAGTAAAGTATACTTTGCAATGTTGATGAAATAGGCTACAGGTGGGTGGGGTAATGGGATTCTGTCAATGGGCATTGCTTCATGCCATAGGGCCTGGTCTTTCATCTGTGGTTTGTCTTGTCACATGTATAATCCTAACATGTCATGACAAATATATATGCATGCATGCCTTTCCCTAAATTATAATCAACTGCAAACTATTAACATGATTTGATAATTTGAGATTCAACAGTAAAACAATATATCATAATCAGAGTTAGAGAACATCCAGTACACATTAGACGTACGGTAAGCCATGTGATCTTGTACCTAAGATGTGCGATTTTTAATTAAATGTATTTACACCACCTGTGATATTTTCTGTAATGAAGTTGAAAGTTGACAAAATTTTCATCGCAACTGCAGAATATTGCACCTTTGCTCTGAACATTCAACAGAAAAATCGCAAATTTTAGTAAATATTTTTGATGGGATATCACCCATCTTAGGTACAAATCAAATGGCTTGTCTCATATGTGTGATAGATGGGTTATTTTATTAGTGATTGGTGAAAGTATTTAATTTGTGACTGAAGTGTGTTATGTGACATTAAATATGAACAAGCAATTTGTGTCAATGCTCTGTTGCATACACCAGTTAACTACTGTGCACAGACACCCCAGCCAACGCCAAAAACAATTCCATTAACATTGTGGGTCGCATGTGTCGGCTATGGACTGAAAATATGGATGGTGATAAACAAACGTATGAAGTTTCCGGGTAAATCTAACTTATGCTTGCATAGATAGTATGTAACACATATGTTACAGCTGGACGAATGGAGGAACAACGGATGGATCAACAGACGGAAATGCCAAAACTACACACTCTTAACCCTTACAATGCTGAATAAAAATTTGACTTCTGCTATTTATTTTTTATTTCCAATTTTTCTCATCAAAAACATGTTTTGACAGCACTTTAGAAACATTTCCAACGGAAATGATTCTAAATTGCTGCCAAACCATGTTTTTATTTAGAGAAAATACAAAATAAGAAACAACTGCAGACGATCATTTTCGGTTCCCGCCTTCTAAGGGTTAATATGCTACACTACCGCCTGCACTAATCTTTCCAATATTTGTAAATTTCTGTATTTCAAAATACATGTACTTGAATATTGTTCTTGAAAGCACGCAGCTTGATAGCTGGGTTATTTTATTGGTGATTGGCAAATGTATTTAATAGAGACCAATAATAAAAATTTCAATGCAACTTTTGCGAAAAAATTCAATTAATATTGCACATTGTGGGTCGCATGTGTCAGCTATGGACATCAGGGAGCCGTTTCACTAAACTTCGTAAGACTAAAATGTTCGTAAGTGCAAAATTATGATAGTCTGTAAATGTCACATTAACACTGTTTTCTTTTAAACAATTATTGGATTTACATTTATTGAGCATAGGCTGCATATGAAGCCTATGTTCAATAAATGTAAATCCATCAATTGACATTTCCAGACGATCTTAAATTTGCACTTACGAACATTTTAGTCGTACAAAGTTTAGTGAAATGGGCCCCAGGCATTGCCAATAGATGTTCATAAGCATTAATAATCTGGGCAAGATTAACACGGGCGGTTGTGCATCAATATTGTCGTGCAGTATATAATATGTGTGTAAAGAATGCCAAAGTGCAACTACGGAACGATATGAATATAAAATAGCACTTACAAATAGAACTCTCATTAAATGGTCACAAATCTTTGGTATTTCTTATTTACTATTACCATAAGTACATAGATCAGTTTACTACAAAATAAACATTTAATACTAAAAAACAGCCAGATATGCGGCCTGTTGGCACACAAATACGGAACCCCCGTCTGCAGAGTTAAATACCTTGTGGCGGAAGTGTCGGGAAACATGCGACTGTGACTGGAGAAATGGGGCTTATGGTATTTCAAGCCTGTGCTAGCAAACACGTTGCCCGGCTGCTCAAAAGCTCTGTTACCTTGACAGACTGTTAACTGGGCCCAGTCTGTTAAGGTTTGATTGATTTATTGGTGTTTAACAGCCTATCAACAGCTAAGGTCATTTAAATCCTGGTTCGATCCCGCATGTAACAAGATGCATCGGGGAGAAAATCACGATGGAATATTTACATCGAAATAAATATATACTCGGCCCTGAAATTAGAATAACCTGACCAAATTAATTTGGCCCCTTCCCCTAAATGTAATATGATTAGGAATGACCGTATTACTCATACAAGGGGTATAACCAGACTAAAACCTTCACATACAATAATGCCAAAGACGTACCTAAGGGCCAAACCAGCTCCGTTCAGGATACCGGTAAGAACGAATCATGAACATTAAATTACCCATTGCATGCTCTCACCTGCCACCCAGTCAGTTAAGGATCTATTCACTTTGTTAAATGCACGACAGATATTTCACCGACTGAAGGCGAACAGTGCAGACACAGATCAAACTGTGTTGATGCACAGGTTCCGCTGGTCTAGGGCTACACTGGTTGTATTTGTATAAGTCCCAGTTCTCCAGTCATGCTCACAAATATGCAACCACAATTCAACACATCAAGGTATTCCACTTTAAGACGGGTTCCACTGGAGAAATACTTTCTAACAATTTTCCATACTGTATATTAATGTCATATATTTGACAGTATTTGCAGCAAATAGGATCAAAGATTTTGGCTGGTTATATAGCCATTGTCATACATTGTGTATTTCCATTTGCTTTCATTGCTTTTAATATATTTGTGAATTATATTAACCTATTTATATATTAGTAAATCTTATAAAGAGATTTGTGCCCTGCACTTTCCCTATCTGATTTACAAATATCTCGGGGACATACTGCAATGACTCTAAATATTAGGACACCATTTATTTTGGGAAACCATAATAAAATGAGGGTTCGCCAAAGCAAATTGTACCCAATACATCATTACCTTAATAACCCTAAATATTTGGACACAATTTATTCTGGGAAACGCATATAAATATCTGGTATTCCACAACAAAGTGTCCCAATGTTTAGGGTAGTATAATTGTACTGGTTTATCACAATAACAATGTATTTGGATACAATTTGTTTTGGGAAACCCCTAGGGGTTTCCCAAAACAAATGGTGTCCAAATATGTATGGTCATTAGTTACTCTGCTCATCCATACTAGCTCCTAAATATTGGTAATTGTACTGGTTTATCACAATAACAATGTATTTGGATACAATTTGTATTGGGAAACCCCTAGGGGTTTCCCAATACAAATGTTGTCCAAATATTTAGGGTCATTACAGTTACTGTGCTCATCCATACTAGCTCCTAAATATTGGGAAACATTATATACAGGTTTTCTATGTTGGATAACCATATAATTATACAGGTTTCTTACAATAAATTGTATCCAAATATTGAAGGTAATTACGGTAAATCCCATGTTCTAAAATGAAAGCCGCATAAACATACGACAAATCTGGCAGCGCCGTAGCCACGTTGAGGCAGTTGCCTTGGTGATATTTTCCGGATTTTATTTTATTATTATTATTTTATGCTTTCATCTTAAAAGCAGATCGTGATTTGACTATTTGACTATTTGACTATTTGACTATTTGTGACCATGTAATGTTATGCCTCGGTGATTATTCCGGGGAACAAGACCCCGGTAGCAAATATCATCAATTAAACGGCCATTCTCTGATTTCAAAACGTTTCATATAAAAAGAGCAAACTATGTTGTCGAACATATTGCCCTAAAATATGACAGAACGCAGAAAGTGTGATGTGGATTTCAAAAGAGGCCCTCGGTCGACGAATGAGCGTTGCCCGTTCGCCGGACCAATGGTATTGCCTCGGTGTTTTTCAGGCTCTGATTTATGTGCATAATATTATATAAGAGAGATATTGAGATTAAAAGAGACAAATTTCATTTTATATATGTGAATAAATTAAAGTTTGTCAACATTTACAAAGACGTATTTGTGAGAAGTCTGAATATTAAATACATATTACATGATTAACATTTCCACTCATCATGATATGCAGATGAAGATGAGGTCAATCAAATGGGCCAATGGTTGAGAAAAGGGACCTTAAGACATTTGCAACAAATATACGGCTGTGACGGCAGAAATGGGGCTTATGCGTTTTGCGACCAGTGTTGATCCAGATCAGCCTGTGCGGACGCACAGGCTGATCAGGATCTGCACTGTTCGCCATTCCATCAATGAAACTCACATCCTGCTTCCAATAAGCAAACTATGTTGTTTTCCGGCTACATGAGTTTGTTATTTGATCAGCATCTGCGCTGTTCGCCATTCCCTCAATGAAACAACTGTCATGCTTCTAACAGCAATATAGATTGTTATCAGGCGACAGGAGTGTGCTATTTGCTCAGGAGCTACAGTGGTAAAAAAATCCCATAAGCCCCATTTGTCCAATCACAGCCACAAATATAGGTTGTGACCATCTTGCAGTCCCATCATGTGATTACAATCTCAAACTTTTGCTGTCGAGAACGCTGCATTCAGTGACTGATGGCGAACAGTGTAGGCCTTGATCAGACTACGGGGATGTGGGGCTACGCTGGATGCAAACATCCTAACTCCCTTTTGTCAGCCAACAGCCAAACATATATTGAGAAATGGGTATTTATCACATTTATGGCTAGTCTAGCAGCCAGGAGCCCGTTTCACAAAACTTTGTACGACTTAAAATGTTTGTAAGTGCAAAATAATGATACGTCTGTAAATTTCACATCAACAATGTTTTCTTGTATTAAACAATTATTGGATTTACATTTATTAAGCATAGGCTTTATTTATTATTTATTGTGTTTAATAGCTAAGGTCATTTAAGGCCGGGCCAACAGGTTTGATCCCGCATTTAACCTGCTGGACAGGGGGGAAAATCCCACAATCAGGACGGAATATTTACATCGAAATAAATATATATTCAGCACGGAAATTGACCCCGTGTGTCAGAGTGGCGAAACAGAGCACACCTTGATCACACTTCAGAATGTACAGGCTGATCTGGTCTACACTAGCCAAAACGACCATTATTCCCTTTCTTCAATAAGTCACAAATCAGTAAAAATGAAAACATACAAAGTATTTGCCTTGGCCGCATCTACTCTAGTTATGTGTACTTTCAGTACAGTGGAACCTCTCTCAATCGAACACAAATAAATTACCTGTAATCTTATTTTTGAAGAGTTTCTTGGTCATTTATCTCCGGTGATAATGTCTGTTCGTGATCGCATAGCACACAACTATCACTCATAATGATCAACTGCCTTATTTACAGTAAAACCTCTCTAAGCCGGACACCCTGAGGACCTCCCAGGGTGTCTGGTTTATAGAGGTTCCACTGTACATATATTTGTATCATTTTGCATGTATTCAATGTACCAAATCAATTATTGTCTCTAGATTAAAAACAGCTGCTTTAAGTGTGAATGACTACTCTATATACTACATATCTACTGTCTGTTCCATACCTCCCTGTGAACCAACTGTTGGCTATTAAACATGTTAAATCCCAAACACAAATACTTTATTATAGGAATGAATGGCCTTTTTGTGGAATTTATCGGGGTATAAACTTGGAAAAGTCGCGGGAATACTGGACGAAGCGATAAAAAATTACAATTTTCGAAAAAAGAAAAAAAAAATCTTTTTTTTTTTAGATTTTTTTTTGAAAATTGTAATTGGTTTAAGGGGGACCGTGGATTTTTTATTGTGAAAGAGTACCAACAAACTATAAGTTTTTTAGATTTAACATTTTTAATTAACAGCCAAATGTAGGTCAGCATGAAACTGTGGAACTGACAGCAGTGTAACAATACAAGACCCACCATGACAAAAAGAGCCTATCATAATATTGCTGATCACCTCAAATATCGCGATAATTAAAAGTTCTCTTTCTCAACCCTTTCACCCCTAAGTAACTGGAACAGATTTTGATCATGTTAATACAACCAATCCAACCATCACAAAATGACTAGTCCATTTATGAAAAGGGGGTATTTTTTTGTTCTCAAATATATGAAAATTACTTTCAAAAAGTGCAGATCCTGATGAGACGGCTCGTTACGAGCCGGCTCATCTGGATCTGCACTTTTTGCATACACCGCTATAGCGGGATTTCGGTTTCAAAGGGTTAAACCCATTCATTTTCCATTCACATTCTCTTTTCTTATCTCGTTACTAGCCGACTCATCTGGATCTGCTATTTTTGCATATTGAACCGCTAAGTCTGATCTGGGACTACATTGGTAAAAAAGTTAACAAGACCCTTTTTGTCATGGCATGTCACATCTATGGGGGGGGGGCGCCATGGGGTGTATTGACATTGTGATCAACATAGGCCTTGATCAGCGACTACACTGTTCGTTATTCAGCTTAAATATCACTAAACATTATCAGAGCTCAAGATAAGGTACGTATTTGTGTATTTTACACACTTATTTTAGCAGAATACACATTGATTATCGTAAGTGGGAGTACAAAATACTCACAGCAATGTGAAAATATGTATTGATTTGATTTGAACAGTGGTTGCTTTTTGCAGCTCAAATAAGTGAATTTTCATATTTTTTTTATTTTTTTTCATTTGTCCCCTATTTAATATTAAGGAAATCAATAATATATTTGTAAAAGTAAAATACACATTGAATTTGAAATATGGGGGTATAATACAATTTAGATACAAAACTTATCTGGAACACTGTATTATTCTCTGTAGCAATTAACAGCAGGCTGAAGGCAAGTGCTAGCTGATCAGGGGCTACACTGATAAAAGTCTCATATGGGATTCTCACTGGAAAACTGGGGCTTATGATATTCATGGCAAATCATGTATATGACCTGTAGCCGATTTCATCGAAATTGCAAAGTATACTTATCTAGCAAGGTATACTTTGAGGGTGAAATTTTCAATTTTAGGATACATTTAGGACACATTTATTTGATGATTAAACGTATGCAGACTTATTATACTGAATTTATTACATTATCACAGCCATGGCTGTGATAATGTAATAAATTTCATAATGTAATAAATTTCGTATAATAAAAATTCATAAATGTATCCCTCAAAGTATACTTTGCTAGAAAAGTACACTTTGCCATGTTGATGAAATCGTCTACTGATCGCCCACAGATCATAACCTAAACTGACCACAAATTCCATAAGCTCCATTTGACCATCATATTCAAATCTGGACCAGTGTATTAGAGATTTTCCTTTCTGCATTTGCATATTTCACTAAAAATATCTGTACTTTCTGCTTAAGTTTTATCAATTTTCAAAATCATATACTAGTAATATAGATATAACAGATAAAGAAAATAAATTTGGAAAATCTCTCCTATGTGCAAAGGAATGATGAAATCCCATACACTGGCACATATGAGACGAGCCATATGATTTTGTACCCAAGAAAATATCTACTGATAAATATTTACAAAATATGCGATATTTTTCCGTAAATTATGTTGAAATTTGACGAAACATTCAGAGCAAACGCGGCTTTGCTCTGAGAATGTCATCAACTTTCGTCGTCATTTTCCGAAAATATCAGGATTTGTGTAAAAAAAAAAAAAAAAAAAAAAAAAAAAAAAATTCATGAAAAATCACACCAGGTACAAAGTCATATATATGTCTGTCTTGTACTAAAGCACCCCCGTTTACACATGACATGTGAACATGTCTATAGTTGCTCTCCCTGCAAGGATATCACTGTAGTGCTGGAATGGTATTTGGAGACCGTTTCACTAAACTTCATACGACTAAAATGTTCGGAAGAGCAAAATTATGATGGTCTGTAAATTTCACATTAACAATGTTCTCTTGTAAACAATTATTGGATTTACATTTATTGAGCATAGGCTGCATATGCAGCCTATGCTCAATAACTGTAAATCCATAAATTGAAATTTCCAGACGATCCTAAATTTGCACTTACGAACATTTCATTCGTACACAGTTTTGTGAAATGCGTCCCTGGAGAGTAAAGCACTGTCGTATAGTGTCCATGAGTGTCTAGTAGAGTCCGCCCGCAGTCTTCAATACCTAAAACGAGAAATAAAAAATGTCAGTTTTGCAAACATGCAATCAGAACTGGTCGATCTACACAAATTTGAGACAAAACTGAACAATCCACGACAATATAATCATTTTACAGGATCATCAAATCTGGGTCCAAGGTGTTATGAAATACAAGGTAGATGGTAAAAAAAAAAAAAAATACACGGTACAGTACCCACAAAAGACAACTAGAGGGTTGTTTTTCAGACAAAAACATGTCTCCCCCCACACCAACACTGCATGTTATCGGGACTTAAATTTAAAATTTAATGCAAGAACAGCATGTATGTAGCTACCTTGTTTTTCTGCGTAAGTTAGCTGTATATTGGGAGATAATTAAATAAAAAGAGACACCATATGCCAGGGCCATAACTCTGCCAATACTACAACTGCACATCGTGACAAACATACTTGTACAATTTCGCAAATCCAACTCCAAACACTTTTGGTAATACGCGCGACACAAATTTGTGATGCCAACAAAATTGCCAATTTTCAAGGGGCATAACTCCATCCTTACTGGATGATTCCGCAAACAAAACGCCATGTGCACAACTACACATGCTCATTAACATTCCTATAAAGTTTCATGCTGAAAATCACCACTTTTCACTATTCAAGGACCATAACTCTGCGAATACTGGATGAATCCGCATCTAAAACCCCAGGTGCGCAACTTTACATGGTGACAAACATTTCTATACGGTTTTATGACTGTAGCTCAAATAATTTTTCAGTTATGTGCAACACAAGTTAAAAATCGCCACATTTCAATAAGTCAAGGACCATAACTCTACGAATACTGGATGAATCCGCATCTAAAACCCCAGGTGCGCAACTTCACATGGTGATAAACATTCCTATACGGTTTCATGACTGTAGCTCAAATAATTTTTCAGTTATGTGCGACACAAGTTGAAAATCGCCACGTTTCACTAAGTCAAGGACAAATAACTGGATACTGGATGAATCCGCATCTAAAACCCCAGGTGTGCAACTTCACATGATGACAAATATTCCTGTAAAATTTCGCGACTCTTATAACTCAAATACTTTTGGAGAAAGGAGCGACACAAATTTTGTGACGGATGGACTGACAGATAACCATGCCAAAAACAATATGTCTCCCCATATGGGAGAGACATAATAATACCACTGGAAACTTCATCCCGTTACCAATTACATCAGAATATGTGTTTAAAATTGAGTACTGTAACAACCCTATATATTTGGACACAATTTGCTTTGGGAAACCCCTATTAAATAGGGGTTTCCCAAAGCAAATTGTATCCAAATACATTGTTATCGTGATTAAACCAGTACTGTCGTACAAACTCTAAACATTGGCACGGTCTCTGTTATGAGGAAACCATACATTTTTATGTGTCTCCCAAAATTAATGGAGTACGAATATTGCAGGTTATTACGGTAAAAAATAAAAATAATTTATTTCAATTTGTTATCGCGCAATGTCTGGTTTGCACCGAAATCTATGTGAGTTGCAGAGCTCCAGATAAGGAATTAGTAATTGAGTATTGTCACTCCATCATTTCTGAAGCAATTTGGGTATTTCAAAATTTCAATTAGGTAACACAAAATCACACTACAATTTAGATATCAACAGACAGCAATTACTGAATAGTTTGCTTCGAAATGAAAACATGTCTTGGCATTTCATTAGAATTGTCTCCTTGGAGACAATTCTAATGAAATACCATGTGTTTTCATGGAAAATAAGAAAAATATGCTATATTTGTGGTATGTTTATTGTTTTCTGCAGCATGATAAAGGTACCATAATTTTTTTATTGCTTTCTGATACTCGCCTACTTCCCTTAAACTTCCCGAATTTGGGTTTTCCATTGGGTTTTTGCAATTTTAATTGGGTATTTAAGCAAATAACGCAGCTTATCTGGAGCTCTGGAATTGGAATATTATTTCAGATCTATGTCACTGGGGTAGAAATGGTGTACGAGAGGTAGATCAAACTGTAGAGTCCCAATAACTATAACCATTCATATAACCATTTCTACTAGTGATCTGTAATAACTGACCTGTAGTAGTTTGGCTTGAACGGTCCCGTTTTATTCAGACCTAGATATTTGGCTTGGTCGTCTGACAGTTCCGTCAGGTGAGCGTCGAATGTTGGCAGGTGGAGCAATGCCACATACTCATCTGCAAACAACATAATACATATCAGAGTTTATCAGGCAAGGCTAGGAAACGTGTAGGAATTCCGAGGCTCATTGATGGAATGGCGAACAGTGCAGATCCTGATCAGACTGTGCAAATGCATAGGCTGATCTGGATCTACAATGGTCGTAAAACTCATAAGCCCCATTTCTCCAGTCACAGCCACAATTTAGTCACAGATATACATTTGATGTTGTCACAGACGATAATCATACTATATGACTGTGGAAGATGATCAGGATCTACTATAGGAATGAATGGCCTTTTTGTGGAATTTATCGGGGTATAAACTTGGGAAAGTCACGGGAATACTGGACGAAGCGATAAAAAAGTACAATTTTCGAAAAGAAAATCTTTTTTTTTTTTTTTTCAAAATTGTAATTTTTTTAAGGCCTCGTCCAGTATTCCCGCGACTTTTCCAAGTTTATATCCCCGATTAAATTCCAAAAAAATGCCATTCATTCCTTATAATTCCAGCATTTGAAATAAATTCATGAAGAAAATGGGTTTATTTTCCGTTTTCTTAAGAATTATTTTAACTGCGCCTCACGGTTATGGAAAGTAGTTCGGCGTGGGAGTTTACTGGGATATAAATTTTGGACAGAGACTTGCTACAGGCCAATCAAATGTTAGGGAATTGTGTAAATATTTTTGTGCTGGAATTATTGTATCTTTGTCTTGGTTGAACAAATACTATACAAGAAATATTTCAGAATTCTGCCTTACCCATTTTCTTTGGTAGTAGATAAACATCCTGCTTATATCTTCCTTGGGGTGCATTGAACAACTCTATGAGGGCCAGCGCCTACAACATCAAAGAAAATGCTTTAAGACCTGATATTAACAATCCATTATATTCTGAATATACACCATACAGAATGTTCTGCATGTAGCTGAATGGGAATTCATCAGCATTTTTGACGTGAAACATTTTATGCTAAAGCGGAGTGCAGCACAGTTGACCATTACAATACCTGTGTGGCCGCAGTGATGGACACAACAAACGAGGGGACACTGGAGCAGCTGAGGTTGACCAGTCGACCTTCGGCCAGCAGGATGATGCGCTTGCCGTCCGGCCAGATGATGTGGTCAACCTGTGACCGCACCTTCTCCCATGTCAGGTCCGGTGTCCGTAGACTGCCCTGAAAGCAGACAGAGCAGAAAAGGTAAAACGGTTTAATGTCCCAGGAACAGCTGAAGTCATATAGACTGGGACTTGATTTCAAGTCGTCTCCGAGATCGGTGGGATGAAAACATTATGAAAGTATGTTTTTTCATGCCTAGGCCAGTGATTCGGAAACAATAGGAATTCCTACATGTTTATTGTTCCTAGAATGATCTGATTAACTAATTTATCAGGTAACAAGCTTTGTATTGGCCGAATACGTACCGATGATAACATCATGTTATAAAGGCATTAACCTAATATGAATATCTAAGTTTCATCGAATTGAAAACTGAAGTTTCATTGGTCGAACGGCGTCACATGATGGGTTACCGAATGATGTCAGTGTAATGATGGAACGTAGACCAGTCTGCACGCAATGAAAACTATTTTATATTTGATCATCGGCTAGCATAACATGTTACCTGATAAATAGAAAACCAGCCTAGCCTCAGCGAGTCTCGGAATTCCTACGCATTTCCTAGCATTGTTTCATAAACTTGAATATCAAAATACACTAACTTGCTGATTTTCAGGATGAGAACGGACTATGTGCTTGTGATGTTTTACAAACATGAATACTGGCATTTTCAATATTCCCTGCCCGCAACGATTACACTTACCACATCAATCTCCGTGTTGGAATGTCCCATGTTACAAACGATGCAACCGTTTTTCAACCGGTCTAGATGCTGGCGTGCGACCACGTTTTTATTGCCTGTACACGTGATAAGGATATCGATATTGCGCACAACTTCATCCAATCGCACCACTTTGAAGCCATCCATACTGAAACAGAAAATTGTTGCCATGACATAAAGTCACATGTATATCACCAGAGCTCCAGTAGCCTATTTCATCAACATTGCAAAGTATACTTTAGTAGCAAAGTATACTTTGAGGGAGCAATCATTTATTTTTCCTGAAATGCATTATTTCATATAGAACTAACAAATGCATATATTTCATGATTAAAAGTATGCAGAATTATTATACTGAATGTATTACATTATCACAGCCAAATTGGCTGTGATAATGTAATAAATTCAGTATAATAAAAATTTATAAATTTATCATAAAATTGAAAATTTCTCTCCCTCAAAGTATACTTTGCTACTAAAGTATACTTTGCAATGTTGATGAAATAGGCTCCAGATAAGGTGCGTATTGGCGTATATTACGTACTATTTTAGCAGAGTATGCATTGATTACCAAAAGTGGGAGTACAAAATACTCACAGCAATGTGAAAATAAGCATTGATTTTCAAATAGACTAGTGAAAATACTTGTAATAAAGTTGAAAATTTAATTAGTTGAGCTGCAAAAAGCAAAAAGTGTTTGCTTTTTGCAGCTCAAATAAGTGAATTTTTAAATTTATTTTATTTTTTATCATTTCTTTCCCTATTTAATAAAGAGGAAAATCAATACCGGTAATAGATTTGTAAAAGCAAAATAAGCGTTGAATTTGACTCTTTAGATACAAAACTTATCTGGAGCGCTGTATCACTGTTGTAAGAGGTAAGCTCAATATAAAGAATATTTATGTAGAACGGAATTAGTTCATGGTTAAGAATTTTAGATTGTTAAAAATGGTGAATACAAATATTTTGATATTGTTTCTCATTTAGCATTTTCTTGATAACAAAATAAAAATCTGCTGAAGATGCATAACTTTGAGTAGATGTTGCTACAGCTTAGTTGAGATGGAAAGTGAATTGGCTTAACACATTTCATACTGAGGATACGCCATTTTGTTTGTGGAAAATTCTGAATATTTTCTTTATATGTGCTTAGAAGTATATGTCGCGACCACCATTTGAACCGTCTCGTCGAGACGGTTCAAATGAGTGGTCACAACATATTGAGAAACAACAACAACAAAAATAAAATATTTAAAAAAATTCATACCCGTAAAGATGTATTCCAAATGTATTGTGTTTAATGTCCCAGCAACAGCTAAGGTCATATAGAGAAGGGACCACAGTTTAAAGTCTCATCCGACAAACTAGTGGGATGAAAATACTAAATTAACATTGTTCACGCCTATGGTGAGGATTGAACTCACAACCATCAGTTTTGAAGTCCAATGCCATATCCACTAGGCCACAACCCATCTCTCTTGTGGAGATGATTCAACATGATGATGAGTAGCAACAACATATTCTTTCATTGTGAAATATAACCTGGACCTTATGTTTGTAAAACATGGATACGCCCACTTTGCAGACATACTTGACTACAAACAAGAACGCCGCTAACGGCATGAATCCGATCTTTGGTTGGCTGGCTGACAAACATGCACATTGACATGGTGAAGAAGTTATAGGAGAATAGACGAACGCGGATGCATCTACTGCAAAAAATAGTGTCAAGTGAATCACTCATATGGGGACGAAAACTGTCGTCTACTGTTGTTTAATATTTTATCTTCTTTCTCAATAAAAACAAGGTTTGATAGCACTTTGGAATCATTTCCAATGGAAACTAGAGGGTTGTTTTTCCTTGCCTTGACCTTGGTCATGAGGGAGGAGCATGGGTGAGGTGGGGAATGAAAATATCAATGATGACAAACATGCACACAAAGTTTCAAACCAATCGGTCATAGAGTAAAAAGGTAACAGAAGAATAGAGAAACGCGTACAGATTTATTTGGTGCAAAGTTATTTGACCTTGAGCATGGGGGAGCATGGGTGTGGCGGGGAATAAAAATATGGATTATAATAAACATGCACAAGAAGGTTCAAGCCAATCGGTCATATGGTAACAACATTATAGCAGAATGAGAAACGTGACAGACAGACAGTCGGACGGACGACTTTTGCATCCCTTTATACCATTTGCGCTATGCGATGAGATAAAACTGGCAGTGTTTCAGCGACACAATGAAGGTAAATAAAGCCAAGGTCATGTTATGGTGGCAGGAAGCATTACCTATCTGAGCTTAACTACACAGTATCTTACCTGGCTTGTAAAGCGCATATTGGGTCGATTTCCGTCACCATGGTAATAGAACCAAGTGCTTTAAGGGCTGTTGTGCAGCCTTTCCCAACCTAAAATGCATAAGATTATTTATCAGGTACATCTCTCATATTCAAACGCCATGAAGATGGTGACAGTGCTGATTATAATCAGCACTGTCACCATCTTCATGACGGTTGAATTTCGTGCAATGACAGTGATTGGAACATTCATGAGGTTTTTTTTTTTTTTTTTTTTTTTTTTTTTTTTTTTTTTTTTTTTTTGGAAGAGGGGGGTTGATTATGCCATGGGGGATGGGACGACCTACCTCGCCATATCCACAGACAAGCACCTGCTTCCCACCGAACATCACATCTGTGGTCCGCTTCAGTCTGCAACAAACAGCGATTGATTGATTGATTGGTTGGTTGATTGAATGACCGAGAGTTATTGATTGATTTAATGACTGACATTCATTGAGTCATTGATTGATTGATTGATTGATTGATTGATTGATTGATTGATTGATTGATTGATTGATTGATTGGGGTGCTGTTGCCCAACCCACCCTGTTTTTTTAATTTTCCACACAAGAATAATTACATGTATGTTGAGGCCATTCAGTTCAACTGATGGTTCAAATGAGCGGCCACAATATATACATTGATGTATAAAGGAGAAATGAAATGGGTTGACATAGATTTAGCAACTACTGTCAGTTCCACGTTTTGCTGCCGACAAACTTTTGGCCATTAAACGCATTACATCTATAAAATATTTAAATATAAGTACTTTTTCATCAATAACAAAAAAAGTCACCCTCCCCAAAGAAATTAATTTGATGAAATTCCATCATATATTGATTTTATTGTGAAAAAAAATATTCCCATAAACATGGAGGCTAAAATTAGATATTTTTGCAATAATTCTTGAATTTGTGGACCGATTTTAAAAATCTAACTTTTTTCTTAGTTACATCATTTACAAGCTATCTAGCCAGGTTTCGGAGTCAATTTCCAAAATCTCTTATTTTTCTACCCTGCAGGACACTCCAGACCTCCTTTTTGCCCCATATTAAATTTTCATAGAAAGATTGTTTCTTTGGTCATACATGGATATGTATGTGAGTGGGTGGAGCCAGTCTGCACTTTTGTGGGAGAAATTGCAAAACATGGACTAACTGAATCCACAATATCTCGATTTGATGTCAGGTGTATATGCCAAACATAATCTGATTTTAGTCACCTGGGGCTCCATTTCACTAAACTTTGTATGATTAAGAAGTTTGTATGTGCAAAATGGGACATCTTTGGTGGATATGCTCAGGTTAATGATCCCTGCATGTGGTAGCATTAATGAACCACATAATGAAACGATAGCATTAATGAACCACATTTTATGTATGAAGCGAATGTATAGACATCTTCGTACAAACATTTTTGTTGTATGAAGCTTAGTGAAATCGGACCCAGTTGCAAGCAGGCAATATAGCTAAGCCGTTTATTCTTGGAAAAAACGAGCCATAATTCCAGCACAAAAATATTTACACAATTCCCTAACATTTGTTTGGCCCGTAGCAAGTCTCTGTCCAAAATTTATATCCCAGTAAACTCCCACGCCGAACTACTTTCCGTAACCGTGAGGCGCAGTTAAAATAATTCTTAAGAAAACGGAAAATAAACACATTTTCTTGATGAATTTATTTCAAATGCTGGAATTATAAGGAATGAATGGCCTTTTTGTGGAATTTATCGGGGATATAAACTTGGAAAAGTCGCGGGAATACTGGACGAGGCCTTAAAAAATTAAAATTTTCGAAAAAAAATCAAATATTTTTTTATCGCTTCGTCCAGTATTCCCGCGACTTTCCCAAGTTTATACCCCGATAAATTCAACAAAAAGGCCATTCATTCCTACAATAATACCGACAAAGCTCGGCTCTTTTTCAGCACTGTAACCCGGACAAGGCACTCGTCTGTCATTTTACCAATTATTTTTATGCTAAGAATGGAATGGTGCTTAACGGCCCATCAAGACAAAAGTATCATTTAGGGCCAAGCAATGTAGATGAAGAATAAAAATAATAGCAAAATAGTATGTCAGATGTGGTAGGCAATCAGATGATTAGGGTCAAAATATTAATATGATGAGCAATATAAATGAGCAACATGTATACAATGATAAAATTTTGCTAAGAATTAAACAAATCCTCGGGGTGGTGGCGGGGAGAATGCTCCCTGACCCCCATATCGGGACGAGGTCATCATTCCTGAACAACATATTTATTTTTGTCATTTAATATTGATCTGAACAAGTTCATGGCGATACGGAGAATGTTTCATGAACTGAATTGCAATCAACGAGGACCCTGATCAGTCTGGATGGATGCACAGTTGAAAAAGAGTATATGTGAACCATTTATTGGAGAAACACAGAATGTTTTAACACCTAAATTACAATCAATGTAGACCCTGATCAGTCTGGAAGGCTGAACAGTCAACAGATTAGAAAGAGTTGACTAAGAGAATAATGCAGGGGCCCGTTTCACTAAACTTTGTACGACTAAAATGTTCGTATGCGCAAATTTGGGATAGTCTGGAAATTTCAATTGACGGATTTACATTTATTGAGCATAGGCTGCATATGCTCAATAAATGTAAATCCAATAAGTGTTTACAAGCAAGCATTGTTAATGTGCATATGCAGCCTATGCTCAACTAGATTGGTCAGTAAGCAAGGCTTCAGAATACCCCGCGCGTGGGCCCAGGTACCCCTAAACATGTAAACATTTACCAAGTGTGTGGGCTTGTGACCTTGAGTCTGGGCTTAGTGGGGGCGGCACAAACGTGAATTTGTCACAGGGTGGTAGAAGTCCATTGGAGATATACGTGTGTGAAATGTGAAGCAGATTCGAGGAAGGAAATAGAAGTTATAACCGATTACTCTGATGTTAAGTTTTGTAAAGAGACTGAGACTAAGTATGTGACCTTGAGGCGGGGGTTGGACGGTCGTAGATTTGTCACAGCATGATAGTACAACCTTAGAGGAAAGCACAAGTGAAATATTAAGAATTTCCAACGAAGGAAATAGAAGTTATAACTTAGTTCTCTGATGTTAAGTTTTGTAAAGAGATTAGGTATTTGACCTTGAGCTTGGGATCAGCGGGGGTTGGACGGTCGTGGATTTGGCACAGCATGGTAGTAGAAGCCTTACAGGAATGCATGTGTGAAATATGAAGCATTTTAGATGAAGGAAATAGAAACCAACATATTTCTCCAATGTTAAGTTTTGTAAAGAGACTAAGTATTTGACCTTGACCTTGGAATAAGTAAGTAAGTAAGTAATTTATGTATTATAGTGACATGTGTAAACAATATATATATATCGCAATGTTTAAGAGTCGGTATTCAGATACACACGGCCCTATAGGCCTGTATGTCACTTTTACCACAATTCATGAATATGTACATATATATAAATAAATACGCACATGCATTGTCACAGTTATACCTTACAGTGTATATGTCTCCATGTGGGAATAAGCGGGTGTTGGACAGTCGTGGATTTGGCACAGCATGGTAGTAGAGCCTTACAGGAATGCATGTGTGAAATATTAAGCATTTTAGATGAAGGAAATGAAATTTATAACAATATTTCTCTGATGTTAAGTTTAGTGACGGACGGACTGACAACCTGACTCCAGTATACCCCCCACAACTCGTTAAATCCAATAATTGTTTTATTCAATAAAACATTGTTAATGTGATATTTACAGACTATCGTAATTTCGCACTTACAAACATTTTAGTCTTACAAAGATTTGTGAAAAGGCTGCCATGTTTGCAACCACAAGATGATTTTGGGCTCTGCGTGCCAAATGACCACAATGTAATTGCCCATTCCAGATTGCATGGCTCATAATCTACTTACCAGGGGCCTATTTCATCAACTCCCCAAAGTATACTTTTCTAGCAAAGTATACTTTGAGGGAGAAATTTTCAATTTTAGGATAAATTTATTAATTTTTATTATACTGAATTTATTACATTATCACAGCCATTTTGGCTGTGATAATGTAATAAATTCAGTATAATAATTCTGCATGCTTTTAATCATCAAATATATGCAGTCGTTAGTTCTATACGAAATAATGCATTTCAGGAAAAATAAATGATTGCTCCCTCAAAGTATACTTTGCTAGAAAAGTATACTTTGCAATGTTGATGAAATAGGCTACAGGGCTCCAGAAATTAGTAATTGAGTATTGTCACTCCATCATTTCCGAAGCAATTGGGTATTTCAAAATTTTCATTGGGTAAAATAAAATCACACTACTGTTTACACATCAACAGACAGCAATTATTGAATAGTTTGCTTCGAAATGAAAACATGTCTTGGCATTTCATTAGAATTGTCTCCTTGGAGACAATTCTAATGAAATACCAAAATGTGTTTTCATGGAAAATAAGAAAAATATTTCATTACAATTGTCTCCTTTCTGCAGCATGATAAAGGTACCACAAATTGTTTTATTGCTTTTTGATACTCGCTACATTGATTTCAGTTGGGTTTTTTGGCAATTTTAATTGGGTATTTAAGCAAATATGCAGCTTATCTGTAGCCTATTTCATCAACATTGCAAAGTATACTTTACTAGCAAAGTATACTTTGAGGGAGTAATCATTTATTTTTCCAGAAATGCATTATTTCACATAGAACTAACAAATGCATATATTTCATGCTTAAAAGTATGCAGAATTAGTATACTGAATTTATTACATTATCACAGCCATTAAATGGCTGTGATAATGTAATAAATTCAGTATAATAAAAATTAATAAATTTTTTCAAAAAATTCAAAAATTTCTCCCTCAAAGTATACTTTGCTAGTAAAGTATACTTTGCAATGTTGATGAAATGGGCTACTGGAGTTCTTTACTTACGCGTCTAATATAGACTCCTTGCAGCTGTACAAGTTGTCAAACTTTGTCTGAAAGCATAAGAATGCACAACATTTCATTATTTTCTCTCCCGAGGGAAACATACATCTAACATTTCTTTTGATTGTTCAGGAGCCTCTCTCAGCAATCTGATTAATGGACTGACTATTGACAATGTGAAACTGAATTACAATACCTTAGAGAGAATTCTATTACAACAGCAACTACGTCTTAGCAGCTAAACGAGAAAAATCATTAGACAGCTAAAATAAAGTGAGGCCATACAGTAATATGTTAAGCATCCGAGTGCGGTCAAGACCTACCGCACTCG
The DNA here is from genome assembly GCA_029237695.1 of Conchocele bisecta. Classification (NCBI taxonomy): domain Eukaryota; kingdom Metazoa; phylum Mollusca; class Bivalvia; order Lucinida; family Thyasiridae; genus Conchocele; species Conchocele bisecta. Next base: position 42,656,682 of record CM055266.1, on the reverse strand, counting down.
GATGCTTAACATATAGCATACACAGTTTCTTGTTATTTTTTCACAGAACGATTCTCAAGACTCTTGAGAATCGTTCTGTGAAAAAATAACAAAAAACTGTGTATGCTATATTACACTGTTTACTGGTGCTGTTATATGAAAACTTACTGGGGACTTGTCCATGTTTTAAATCTGTTCATGAATAAACACTTAATAAATTTAATATTTTCGTCTTATTTTGATGGCAGCAATTGACACTGATACACTGAATCATGGTCATTCCAGACTTGAAAACTACATTCACCAATGTTTCATTGGTTGAACAACATCATGTGACATTACAGCAATGCCATGACCCAGCATAGACCAGGCATTCGGCGTGTTTAGGCTTTCATTGGTATAACTTATATATGAACAAGGCTTCTAACTTTGGTCGGACACAACCTCATCATAACACATTCCGCGATTTTCTTAACGCTAATGTGAATATTTTGGTGGAAAGTGCTCATGTTTATTCGAGAAATATCGTTATGTTGCTAAAATAATATAGTAATTTTGAATAACCTCTGAAGGGAAGCACATTTAATACACATTGTTTTAAAGTCACTCTATTTATTACACTTTCGAACTTGTTCATATATATATAGTTATACCGATGAAAGCCGAAACACGCCGAATGCCTGTGGCATAGACAAGCTTGCAACAGTTTGAACTAAAACCATGTTATATGTGTTCACAACGTAGCATACAAATGTTACCTGATAAATAGAATAAGATACTAGTATCCAAATTCCTTTATGTTACCTAGCCCAACTAGTAGGCAGTATATTCTGCATGTAGCTGAATGGGAATTCGTCGGGAATCCGGGGGCCATTTCACTAAACTTTGTACGACTGAAATGTCTGTAAGTGCAAAATCATGATAGTCTGTAAAAATGTCTGTAAGTGCAAAATCATGATAGTCTGTAAATTTCACATTAAAAACGTTTTCTTGTAAACAATTATTGGATTTACATTTATTGAGCAAAGGCAGCCTATGCTCAATAAATGTAAATCCATCAATAGAAATTTACAGACGATCCTAAATTTGCACTTACGAACATTTTAGTCGTGCGACGTTTAGTGAAACGGGCCACCGGTGAATATTTTGACGTGAAACATTTTACGCCGGAGTGGAGTGCAGCACAAGTGATAGTTCAGTAGGTAGATCGTAATATGATGGTACCTTCGTAACGGAGTCATTCACGTTCATTGCGGGGACGGTGAGTTTGCCGGACTTGGAGAGCTGGTATAGACGATGGACCCCAGTTACACTCTCCTCCACTATACCCTTCACCATGTTGAACATGGCCGGGTACCGCTTCAACATCAGGTGAGTCGCGTCTCCACCGTCATCCAGGATCTGCAAGTACATTGTTTGGTTGGTTGGTTGGCTGGAGAATTGGTTGGTTGGCTGGAGGATTGGTCGGTTTTGGGTGGGTTATGGGTGGATGGATGGATGGGTGGTGGGTGGGGGGTGGGTGGGGGGATGGATGGATTGGAGGTTGGATTGGATGATTGGATTGGGATCGGGATCGGGATCGGGATCGGGATCGGGATCGGGATCGGGATCGGCTCGGCTCGGCTCGGCTCGGCTCGGCTCGGCTCGGCTCGGCTCGGCTCGGCTCGGCTCGGCTTGCTTGCTTGGTTGATTGATTGATGGATTGTTTGATTGATTGATTTGTGACTGGGTAACAATCTTTGTCGATAATAAGGAAGTAGGTTGGTTGGTTGAGTGATTGGTTGATTGAGTAGTGACTGGGGAGATCTGTTATCCAGGATCTGAAAGTACATTTCCAAACTAGAAATCGCTGTGTTTCACAACCCTGTAGGGAAATAGCGTTCGCATGTTATGTAGCCGTTACTCAAGTATATATTAAACAACATACTAACGTTACACGCAAATCAATACCAGGAAAGTCGTATTACATTAAAGGTATATGCCAACTCAGGCTCAAACTGTTCTTTATAGGAATTAAATAAGTGTATAATTGTGTCACTATTCCACCTGTTCTAAAAATTATGAGTGCCCGCTATAATCATTTAGTAATATTTATTTTACTGATAGTGACTAGCGGTGGTGTCAGATTTTCATATGCAAACTAGATTGGTCAGTAAGCGAGGCTTATGGAATACCCCCCGTGTGGGCCCAGGTACCCCTAAAATATGTAAAAATTTCCAAGTGTGTGGGCTTGTGACCTTGACTCTGGGATTAGCGTGAGCGGCATGAACGTGAATTTGTCACAGGGTGGTAGAGGTCCATTGGAGCAATGTGTGTGAAATGTGAAGCAGATCCGAGCAAGGAAATAGAAGTTATAACCGATTTCTCCGATGTTAAGTTTTGTAAAGAGACTACCGTATAACCTCGAATTAACACCCCCGGAGGCGTTACATTTTACAAAAGGGGGGCGTTTATTATCAGTAAAAAAAAAGGAAAAAAAAGAAAGAAAAAAAAGAAGAAAACAAGAGGGCCATGATGGCCCTAATTCGCTCACCTGACTCCATGAACACCAGAGGAGAATGTGACATTGAGTTCATGTGTTTTAAAAAAAAAGTGATATTTTTAGATGGCGGTCATCTTCGATTAAGCGATGACTCTCATTTTACAAAATCTGAAAATGCTTCACCCAGCATCGGCCATGTGGTTCCTGAGAAAAAGACGTTAAAAATCTTGAATAAATGGACCTTTTGGTGGCCATCATGGATCATCCGATTCCGACAAATATTGCACCAGAGTGATCGCCTCATTGATACCTTCAATTTGATATATGACATGACCATATTCGGTCAAAAATAAAATTTGACCCCAATTTGACCCCACGGGCCACGCCAATTTTTGACCCCGGGGTCACCATTTTAACAACTTTGAAAGAGCAATGTACTTCGATCATTCCTACCAAGTTTCGTCGAAATCCGGCTAGCGGTTCATGAGAAGATTTTTTAATAATTTATGCTATTTTTAGACGGCGGCCATGTTGGATTAGCGATGACCTCCATTTTAAAAAATCTGAAAAGGCTTCACCCATGGACCATAACTTTTAAGTTTGGCTACCATGGGCCAAGCGGTTCATGTGAAGAAGAATTTTGAAATCTCTAATAAAAGAACGACCTATTGACCTTTCGGCGGCCATCTTGGATGACATAAAAATCCGATTTCGACAAAAAATGCACCAGAGTGATCGCCTCATTGATACCTTCAATTTGATATATGAAATTTGACCCCAATTTGACCCCACGGGCCACGACCATTTTTAACCCCAGGGTCACCATTTTAACAACTTTGAAAGAGCAATGTACATTGATCATTCCTACCAAGTTTTGTCGAAATCAGGTTGGCGGTTCTTGAGAAGAAGATTTTTTAAGAATTTGTGCTATTTTTAGACGGCGGCCATCTTGGATTACGTAATGACGTCATTTTAACAAGTTTGTAATCCCCCTACCTAAGAACCATGACCATGAAGTTTGGTGACCATAGGCCCAATGGTTACCGAGGAGAAGACGTTTGAAAATGTTCACGGACGACGACGACGGACGACGACGGACACATTGCGGTAACAATAGCTCACATGAGCTTCGCTCAGGTGAGCTAAAAATAAATAAATTACCGAGGACCGCCAATTTCAAACACAAATAAGGATTTAAGGATTATTTGTGTTTGAAATTGGCGGTCATTGGTAAATTTGGGGGGGGGGGGGGGGGGCGTTTATTACGAGGGGGGCGTTAATTCAAGGTTATACGGTATGTATGTGACGTTGACCTCGAGATCAGCGGGGATTTGTCACAGCATATGAAATATTAAGAATTTTCAATGAAAGAAATAGAAGTTATAACATATTTCTCTGATGTTAAGTTTTGTAAAGAGACTAAGTATGTGACCTTGACCTTGGGATCAGCGGGGTTGGACAGTCGTAGATTTGTCACAGCATGATAGTACAACCTTAGAGGAATGCACAAGTGAAATAATAAGAATTTTCAATGAAGGAAATAGAAGTTATAACTTATTTCTCTGATGTTAAGTTTTGTAAAGAGACTAAGTATTTGACCTTGACATTGGGATCAGCGGGGGTTGGACGGTCATGGATTTGGCACAGCATGGTAGTAGAGCCTTACAGGAATGCATGTGTGAAATATCAAGCATTTTAGATGAAGGAAATAGAAGTTATAACAATATTTCTCTGATGTTAAGTTTACGGACGCACGGACGCACTGACAACCTGACTCCAGTATACCCCCCCCCCCCCCACAACTCGTTGCGGGGGGTATAATGAGGCATGATATATTTTAATTATTTATACTAGTTAACTGTGTCACCTGAAAAATAATATTTTCGACAGATTATAAAGAATAATCATTGCACACCAAACAAGAGCTGTAGGAGAACAGCATAGCTCGACTACGAGGGTTGTCGATGTACACATAGCTTGACAAAGAAGGGGGCTGCGGCCTGCATAAAAATCTTAACCAAGGTTGACTAAAAACATTAACCAAGGGATTATTGATGTACGTCACTAGGAGATAAAGTTTTCCAAGTATGGTTGCTGTAGGCCCAGGAGTATTCCATATACAAGCTTGACTAAAAACCGTAACCAAGGGGAGATAACTAAGTAATCCAAGGATAAAAGTAGGTCAAGGTCAAATATAGGTCAGGGATTATTGATGTACATCATTAGGAGATGAAGTTGTCCAAGTATGGTTGATGTAGGCCCAAAAGTATTCCATATACAAGCTTGACTATAAACATTAACCAAGTAATTGAAGGTTAAATGTAGGTGAAGGTAAAATAAAGGTCAGGGGTTATTGATGTACATCCCTATGAGAAAAAGTTATCCAAGTATGGTGTCTGTATGCACAATAGTATTCCATCTACAAGCTTGACTAAAAACCTTAACCAAGGTTGAGTAACTAGATGGCCGCGGCCTGCATGTCGCGCCTTGTGGCGAGGCATGGACACTAAAAAAAAGATATAGTATAACGAAAAACTTTAACCAAAAATCTTAAGCAAAAACTTTAACCGGACACACGTACGTACGTACATACGTACGTACGTACATACGTACGTACGACAAAGTGCCGACTATATCGCGCTTTCCGCAAGCGGGCGCGAAAAAAACTTTAACCAAAAACTTCAAAGTAATTTGACCTTGAGATTGGGCACAGGGGCTGCACGGGAGGGGGGTAGAATGAAAATATAGATGATGATAAACACCCATGTGAAGTCTCAAGGTAATGGGCAAAGCAGTTGCAGAGATATAGTATAACAAAAAAAAACTTAACCAAAAAACTTAACCAGAAACTTTAACCAAAAAACTTAACCAAAAAACTTAAGCAAAAACTTTTAACCAAAAAACTTAACCAAAAACTTCAAAGTAATTTGACCTTGACATTGGGCACAGGGGCCGCACGGGAGGGGGGTAGAAGGAAAATATAGATGATGATAAACACCCATGTGAAGTTTTCAAGGTAATGGGCAAAGCAGTTGCAGAGATATAGTATAACGAAAAACTTTAACCAAAAAACTTAACCAAAAACTTTAACCAAAAAACTTCAAAGTAATTTGACCTTGACATTGGGCACAGGGGCCACACGGGAGGGGGGTAGAATGAAAATATAGATGATGATAAACACCCATGTGAAGTTTCAAGGTAATGGGCAAAGCAGTTGCAGAGATATAGTATAACAAAAAACTTTAACCAAAAAACTTCCAACCAACTTTAAAACTATTTAACCAAAAAACTTAATCAAAAACTTTAACCAAAGAACTTAACCAAAAAACTTAAGCAAAAACTTTTAACCAAAAAACTTAACCAAAAACTTCAAAGTAATTTGACCTTGACATTGGGCACAGGGGCCGCACAGGAGGGGGGTAGAAGGAAAATATAGATGATGATAAACACCCATGTGAAGTCTCAAGGTAATGGGCAAAGCAGTTGCAGAGATATAGTATAACGAAAAAATTTAACCAAAAAACTTAACCAGAAACATTAACCAAAAAACTTAAGCAAAAACTTTTAACCAAAAAACTTAACCAAAAACTTCAAAGTAATTTGACCTTGACATTGGGCACAGGGGCCGCACGGGAGGTGGGTAGAAGGAAAATATAGATGATGATAAACACCCATGTGAATTCAAGCAAAGCAGTTGCAGAGATATAGTATAACGAAAAACTTTAACCAAAAAACTTAACCAAAAACTTTAACCAAAAAACTTCAAAGTAATTTGACCTTGACATTGGGCACAGGGGCCGCATGGGAGGGGGGTAGAATGAAAATATAGATGATGATAAACACCCATGTGAAGTTTCAAGGTAATGGGCAAAGCAGTTGCAGAGATATAGTATAACGAAAAACTTTAACCAAAAAACTTAACCAAAAACTTTAACCAAAGAACTTAACCAAAAACTTCAAAGTAATTTGACCTTGACATTGGGCACAGTGGCCGCACGGGAGGGGGGTAGAATGAAAATATAGATGATGATAAACACCCATATGAAGTTTCAAGGTAATGGGCAAAGCAGTTGCAGAGATATAGTATAACGAAAAACTTTAACCAAAAACTTTAACCAAAAAACTTAACCAAAAACTTTAACCAAAGAACTTAAAAACTTAACCAAACAACTTAACCAAAAACTTTAACCGCCAAAGTGTGACTATATCGCGCTTTCCACAAGCGGGCGCGACAAAAACCTTAACCAAGGGGAATTAAGTAAGTAATTTAAGGTTAAATGTAGGTCAAGGTCAAATATAGGTCAGGGGTTGTTGATGTACATCACTAGGAGATGAAGTTGTCCAAGTATGGTTGGTGTAGGGCCAGGAGTATTCCATATACAAGCTTGACTAAAAACCTTACCCAAGGGGAAATAACTAAGTAATTCAAGGTTAAAAGTAGGTCAAGGTCAAATATAGGTCAGGGATTATTGATGTACATCTCTAGGAGATGAAGTTGTCCAAGTATGGTTGGTGTAGGGCCATGAGTATTGCATCTACAAGCTTGACTAAAAACCTTAACCAAAGAGAATTAAGTAAGCAATTCAAGAGGAAATGTAGGTCAAGGTCAAATATAGATCAGGGGTTATTGATGTACATCACTATGACAAAAGGTTGTCCAAGTATGGTGTCTGTATGCACAATAGTATTCCATGTACAAGCTTGAGTAAAAAGCTTAACCAAGGTCGAGTAAAAACCTTAACCAAGGGGAATTAACTAAGTAATTCAAGGTTAAATGTAGGTCAAGGTCAAATATAGGTCAGGGGTTGTTGATGTACATCACTAGGAGATGAAGTTGTCCAAGTATGGTTGGTGTAGGGCCAGGAGTATTCCATCTACACGCTTGACTAAAAACGTTAACCAAGGGGAATTAAGTAAGTAATTCAAGAGGAAATGTAGGTTAAGGTCAAATATAGATCAGGGGTTTTTGATGTACATCACTAGGAGATGAAGTTGTCCAAGTATGGTGGGTGTAGGGCCAGTAGTATTCCATATAGAAGGTTGACTAAAAACCTTAATCAAAAGGAATTAAGTAAGTAATTGAAGAGGAAATGTAGGTGAAGGTCAAATATAGATCAGGGGTTATTGATGTACATACCTATGAGAAAAGGTTGTCGAAGTATGGTGTCTGGATGCACAATAGTATTCAATGTACAAGCTTGAAAAAAAACCTTAACCAAGGTTGACTAAAAACCTTAACCAAGGGGAATTAAGTAAGTAATTCAAGAGGAAATGTAGGTCAAGGTCAAATATAGATGAGGGGTTATTGGTGTGCATCACTAGGAGATGAAGTTGTCCAAGTATGGTGGGTGTAGGGCCAGTAGTATTGCATATACAAGCTGGACTAAAAACCTTAACCAAGGTTGAGTAAAAACCTTAACCAAGGGGAATTAACCAAGTAATTCAAGAGGAAATGTAGGTCAAGGTCAAATATAGATCAGGGGTTATTGATGTACATCACTAGGAGATGAAGTTGTCCAAGTATGGTGGGTGTAGGGCCAATAGTATTCCATATACAAGCTTGACTAAAAACCTTAACCAAGGCGTGACGGTGACGCCGACGCGGACGCCGACGCGGACACGGACGCCGATGCCGATGCCGGGGTGACAACATAAGCTCTACTTATTCTTCGAATAGTCGAGCTAAAAATAAATACAGAGAATAAATACTAATGTCCGTTAACATTTTAAGGATACACGATTATCGCCGCTGATATCAGAGTGGAAATTTACGTCCGATATAACATGTATAAAAATGCCAATCAAGACGTGGGGTAATGGTGAATGAATGTTTTGCCAGAAAATGTCATATCTACAGAATATACAAAACCATCTGTCTCCCTATATTATAGACTACTGAGTGGGTATGTACCTTTAACTCTTTGAACGCTAGCGGTGAAAATAACATCAAACAAATTATGAGTATGTTTCTTATTTCTCATTGTAAATATGTCTTGGAATTTCATTAGAATTGAGTCCGGAGGAAGGACTCAATTCTAATGAAATTCCAAGACACATTCATGGTATTTATATAGAGAAATAAAAGAAAATATAATTAATTTTTGTCTGCTATTTTTTTTACTACATGTATTTATATCCCACAAATTTCCCAGCATGCAAAGAGTTAATACCACAGAGCAACTAAATAGCATGTCGGCATACTGTCTCATAGATACATGTAGCACGGATGTAATTATCCACTCCATCCAATACACAGAAATCCTTCTCTGACATTTTACAATAACATTGGCGAAATATTAATTTTACTCCAACATTCAATCTTTCTCAGACATCTTACAAACAGATTCAAACCGGAGAATTAATTTTACTCTTCCAGTCAATATTTGTGTTCCTGACGGGCAAAAGGAAATTTGATTAATTCAACTAAGAAATTTATTATATTATTAGATCTCCATCTTACAAAAGATAGATTGATTGAGGTTTTATGTCGGCTCAACAGCAATGTCATATAAAGATGGTATTACACCTGAATAGGGGAGCATTGGACATTCAGCACTGAAGAGAGTTCAAATGAGTGGTTTTATTTATTTAACCCATTTCATGCTGAGGATACGCCATTATGTTTGCGGAGAACACTAAATATTTTCGTTCTATGCGCTCAGAACTATATGTTGCGACCACCATTTGAACCGTCTCATCGAGACGGTTCAAATGTGTGGTCACAACATATACTTTCATTGAGAAATAACAAAAAAAAAAAAAAAAAATTATTTAAAAATCATACACGTTAATGGTGTTTAAACAGCCTGTCAAGAGCTAAGGTCATATTAGGCCGGGTTAACAGGGTCATATCCCTTAGTTGACCTACCGTATACTGAAGTGGGGGAAATCCCAAAATCAGAACAGAATATTTACAAAAATAAAATATTCATTCAGCCGTGAAATTAGAATATCCTGATCTGGTTCTCACCACACCAGAATCCTTAGCCCAAGCTCCTTATAGTTATATGATTATAGTAGTAATCATTTAAATTTATATTCCCAAATTCAACTCTCACGTACAAGAAAGCCAAAAACGTACATGAAAGCCAATCCAGAGAGAATTTGGGTTACGTTAAGAATGAACCCAATTGTAAAATTACCCTTCGTATGCTCCCAACCAACCGCCCGCCCCACTCAAATGATTGGTAACACCATATAGATTTGTGGAAAATAAACAAACTCTGGCAGAATTTTTTTAAATTTTTCCACAGTTAGAATGTAAAACAAGAACTGGCATCGTTAAACGAAGCTAATCCCCTCACTGACAGCCTTCACAAAGTCTTCAGTGACCTTAACCTTGGGCAGTCGGACGTGGGTCGTATGCAACACAAAACAGCATCATAGATACACATTGTGACACATAGATACAAATTTTTTTTTTACATTTTTGCCTTACAAAAAAGGTGAACACGAGTCCTCAGTGACCTGGACCTTGGGCGCTCGGACGTGGGTCGTATGCAAAATGCAAATCAAAGCACCATTCCTAGATACACATTGTGGCCAAATATTATCAAAATTGGTGAAGCGGTTCATGAGTCATTGAGAATTGAAAGGTGTTACTGACGTACATGTACACATGCACGTATGCACGTACATGGACTTAACGCTATATCCCTCTTGCCTATCGGCGAGGGTATAATAATGAGATACCGGCATAACTCATTTCCAGTACAACAGGATATTTGTCTCGCGCATAATCCCTGTTGTCTGTCGATTCATACGCACAGGGCCTAAAATAGCTTCATACTTTAATTTAACCTTTACAATGCGGAATTAAATTTTGTCGTCTGCTGATTATTTTGTATTGTACATATTTCTCAACAAAATCACGGTTTGACAGCAGTTTAGAATCATTTCCAATGGAAATGAAAATTGCCACATCCCACAATACACTTGGCAGTGCCAGTTCTATTTATTTATTTAACCCTTACACCGCTATATTATTTTTTGTCGTCTGCTGTATATTTTATATTTTCCTTTTTTATCACCAAAAACATGATTTGACAGCACTTTAGAATCATTTCCGACATGCTTTGACAGCAGTTTAGAATCATTTCCATTGGAAATGATTCTAAAGTGATGTAAAACCATGTTTTTATTGAGAAATAAGGCTAGATATAAAGCAACAGCAGACGACAATTGGTGTGTGTAGCGGTCTAAGGGTTAATGGTGTGTCAACAGCTAAGGTCATTTTAGGACGGGTGCTAGTTGTAAACAGTGAACGTGAATGGGTTTAATGTCCCAGCAACAGCTAAGGTCATATAGAGACTGGACAGCAGTTAACTCTTTGCATGCTAGCGGCGAAAATAGAAAACAAATTAGGACTGCCGGTATATGTTTTATTTCTCTCTGTAAATATGTCTTGGAATTTCATTAGAATTGTGTCCTCAGGACTCAATTCTAATGAAATTCCAAGACATATTCATGATATTTACTGGGAGAAATAAAAGAAAATATGATGAATTCTTGTCCGCTAGTTTTGAACTATTTATAGCCCACAAGTTTCCCAGCATGCAAAGAGTTAAGTCTCATCCGACAACCCAGTGGGATGGAAATACTATGAAAGTATTTTTGCTGCCCAAGGCGCGCTTTCAACCCACAACCGGATTAGAAGTCCCGAATGGTTGCTTCCCCAAATGGTTAGCTTAATCACAAACTTTACTGACTGAAATAGAAGATTTGTTGCTCATATAATCAACAACATCCTAATCTAGTACACTGCCGCCTGCGCTAATCTCGCCAATATTGTCAATTTCTTTATTCAATATTGTGCTTGAAATCAAGCAGCTTGATTGACTGAGCCTGAGCTGTGCAAGGATTATTGTCATATCATATTTGTGAACAATAATTGCTATGTGTTTTCAAAAAAAATGCCATCCGCCTTCAGCTACACATGTGGTAAATCAATTTCCAACCTGTTTTTACACACATGCAAATTGCGGGTTCATTAAAATCATCTCTCGGAGTTCAGGGTCTGAACCTTTCAGTATTCAGTCAGCGACTTTGCATGGTGCTAACAAATGTTATATTCGATCTCGGGCTGCAAGAGTCTGCTAGAACTAGACTGGCCACCAATATCATAAACCCCATTTCTCCAGTCACAGTCGTCAATAAGGAGCTGGTCACAAATGGTGTCAATTCTCCATTAAGAAAACATGAGCTAGACAGGCCATAAATGTCATAAGCCCCTTTTTGTCAATCACATTTGCAATGACGTAGACTGTGAGTGGATAAATGTGGGCCTTATCGCATTTGTGACGAGTGTAGACCCAGATCAGCCTGTGAATCCGCACAGTCTGATCTGAGCCTACACCGTCATATAGTCAGTGAAACATTGCAATGCTTGCACCAAACAACAGAACACCTTGTCACTATGAATGTGCTAACAGATCAGGAGAGACTTGCCACAAATGCAATAAGCCCCGTTTCTCCAGTTACAGTCACAATTCTTCGCAGAATTTCTCGCTATCTGACATGATTATCCCTTGAATGACACTTGTCAGGCAACACTGCGGAGATCTCAGCCACCATAGAGCTAGAAGTACACCTGATTGTATCGGCCATCAACATTCAATTACTATGCTGCAAATTGCGCATTTAACCCTTAGACCGACCGCTACACACAACAATTGTCGTCTGCTGTTGCTTTTATATATTGCCTTATATCTCAATAAAAACATGTTTTGACAGCACTTCAGAATCATTTCCAATGGAAATGATTCTGAAGTGCTGTCAAAGCATGTAGGAAATTATTCTAAAGTGCTGTCAAAGCATGTTTTTGATGATAAAAATGGAAAATAAAAAATAAACAGCTGACGAAAAAAAATTAAGATAGCGGTCTAAGGGTTAATAAGAATGTGTACGACGTTTCAACCATTTAATTTTTTTTGTCTGTTTCTTTCTTTTTTAAAAAAAAATTCTCAAAATTTAACGGTGACATTGCTCAAATGGTGGTCACAATATGTGTTTATATTTAAAAGTTAGATTGGCTAATTGAATGGAGTCTTACAATTCAGCACCAACACGTCATGCAATACCATATCATTCCAGTACAATATCCTCATCTGATGCCAGGAGCCTATTTCACCAACATTGCAAAGTATACTTATCTAGCAAAGTATACTTTGAGGGAGATATTTTCCATTAAAGGATAAATTTATTAATTTTTATTATACTGAATTTATTGCCATTTTGGCTGTGATAATGTAATAAATTCAGTATAATAATTCTGCATACTTTTAATCATCAAATATATGCAGTCGTTAGTTCTATATGAAACTAGAGCAGCTTGAGCTGCATCAACGGTTTGAGCCTCAAACATTGATTTCATGTGTAACTAAGCTTTAGCCCAAGGTGTAAACTATCGGTTACAAAAAGAATTTCTGAAGTTTTAGAATGAACAGTCCAACATTATTGTGTTCACATCATCACACCGATGTGGGGCCGGTTGGCTTAGAGGTAGAGCGATGGACTCGGAGCGAGGGATACCGGGTTCGATCCTCAGCCAAAGTTTTAGCTAAAGGACTGAAATATCGACTACAGCAAAAACAATTGAAATCGAATGATAAATAACGAAGCTGACGTCACATCCGTTTGCTCTATTTTGAAAACTTGAAAAAATACGTTCATCTTTGACATCGAATAGAGCCGTAAGTAGTCAAGATATAGCTCTGAAAATTATCATCTTTCATGCGGCTGACACTCCCCTATCACCCTGGCAAGAAATTATGTTGCTGACAGTACTGTACAAATTGGAAAACGTTTGTAAAGACCACCCGTTATCAGCCGAAATTCGGCAAAATCGTTGAAAAGTATGTACATTTTTCAAATTCAAATGCATATACCCCGGTAGATCTTTTATTTGAGCAGATACCTGAAAACTGTCAGCGAATCTGAGATAGACAATTTTGTCAGCTTTCCAATGCAAAAAGAATTCTCGAAATCGGTTGGAAAATAAGGAAGTTATAGGAAGTATGACGTCACTTCCGTTTTCGTGGAAAGTAGCATTAAAAGATATCTGAAAATCTCTGAGTCTCTGCTCACACTTGATCCGAATCGGCATGCAAAATTTGAAGTCGATCCGACCAGCGGTTTGGGCTGTAGACTGAACGGCTGAATAAAAAAAACAAACAAAAAAAAAAAACAAACGTATACAATAGGTTTTCGGCGCAGCTGAAAGCCGCCTCAAACCTAATAATGCATTGAAATGGTAGCATTAGAGAAACACGTTAATGTGGGAAGCAAAATGCTAGAGATATTCATACAAACATGTTTGCTAGATCTACTGTTCAGAAGTGTGGGTATGGCCAAACCTCTGGGTTGTTATGAGGAAACAATAGAATGCACAGTTTTAGGAACATCATACACGTACCATATTTGGTTGCCATCCGTCGGCGCTGATACATTTGTCGATGCTCCACCAGAAATCTTCCTCTGTCTCGCCCTTCCAGGCAAATATCGGGAAATTGGCTTCCGCCAGGGCTGCAGCTACCTCATTCTACAACATATACACATACAGTGCAACCTCTCTACAACAGCCACTCATGGAAAGACGCAAAACTGGCTGTTGTAGAGAGGTGGCTGTTGTAGGGAAGTTAACGCTAAATTAAATTTATTTATTTTCTTCGATAATTCTCATCAAATACATGCTTTGACAGCATTTTAGAATCATTTCCAATGGAAATTATTCTAAAATGCTGTCAAAGCATGTTTTTATCGAGAAAGAAGACAAAAGCAACAGCAGACAACAGTTTTCGTGTTCAGCAGTCTAAGGGTTCGATATAGAGGAAATCATCCATTTGGGATTTTAAATAGCGGCTATTACAGATAGGGTGTTGTTGTAGAGGTGGCCGTTCGGGGAGGTTCAACTGATTGATTGATCGACTGATTGATTCATTTATTGATCAACATATTGATTGATTGAAATTAGTGGTACGGTTGCTGTCACCTGATTCTAGAACATATACACATAAATTGATTGATTGATTTTTATTTCTAGGGTTGCTGCCACCAATTTCTACAACATAACACATTAACCGTTAGACCGCTACTCATAACAATTGTCGTCTGCTGCTGCTTTTATATCTTGCCTTATTTCTCAATAAAAACATGTTTTGACAGCACTTCAGAATCATTTTCAATGGAAATGATTCTGAAGTACTGTCAAAGCATGTTGTAAATTATTCTAAAGTGTTGTCAAAGCATGTTTTTGATGATAAAAATGTTAAATAGAAAATAAAAAGCAGCCGACAAACAAAATTAAGATAGCGGTCAAGGGTTATATCTGTACTTCTAGGAGTTATTGACAGTATAAACAGGAGCCACTCAATCATTTTCTCCTGATAAACTGGCGTACAAAATGCCAATAGTGCAAAACTGGATAATTATACTGTCAATATTATGTAAATGTGATGTAAACATTGCTCTCCTGAGGGTGTGAAATGCCACATAAATGTACAAATGTATATGAACCGAGCATGAGCATGTTGTGCCGCATGTGTTTCATGTTTATTTATCATGGATTATATTTGATTGTGCAGAAAAAAATCAGG
Organism: Conchocele bisecta; assembly: GCA_029237695.1. Lineage (NCBI taxonomy): Eukaryota > Metazoa > Mollusca > Bivalvia > Lucinida > Thyasiridae > Conchocele > Conchocele bisecta. The sequence goes on along the minus strand of CM055266.1, from coordinate 42,641,628 downwards.
TTTATAGTGTACACCCCAATACAATCATAGATTCACACTTAACACATCTTTCCTGAAGATATTGATGATATTTGTTTTCCGATTAAGATTGATTTATTTAATGAGTCAATACCAAAGGTTGTAGCTGAATTCACCCATTTGATCTACTTCTAATTACCCAGGGATTCCGCTGGCGATCGCCACTTTCGCAATTGGCGATAAAAATAAACAATTGGCGTTAAAAAATGTCAATTTTCGAAAAAAAATCAAAAAAATAAATAAATTACTTTTTCGAAAATTGTCATTTTTTATCGCCAATTGTTTTATTTTTTTTGAAGTGGTGATTTTTTTATTGTCCCCAGCGGAATCCCTGATTACCACGTGGTATATTGATATTTTTGTTGTTTTGTTCTTGCTTATTATACACATTTGTTTTTAAACTGGATGGCCGCGGACATATCGCGCCTGCTGATCCTTTGATAGTGTACCGACAAACTTTAACCAAGATGTGCCGATTATATCACCCTGTCCGCAAGCGGGCACGACAAAAATGGGTATATTGTTTTTGTCAGAAGTGTCCGTCCATAAAACATTGATTGTTGATAAGTACCATAGCTGATTCACAAAGTGAATTTCGATGTTTGATTTGACCGATGGATAATGGATTACCTCCCCATTTTGGACTTAGAACTTCGCAAATTTTTCCTTGTACATGTAGTAAGACGTAAAAGTTTTAAACATAGTTGCAACAAGATCATTGTTTATCATTTGTGTCTCCTTCAGTGACCGAATCTCATGCGACAAGTCATATGACAAGCCATTTTCTGTAAATGAGGTCAACAGTTGAATAAATTTTCAGAGCAAATGTGGAATTCTATTCCTCATTCGCCCTGAATATTTTGTCAACTTTCGACGTCGTTAACGAAAGATATTGTAAATTTTGAAATATTCTTCATGAAAAATTAGGTATAAAATCATATGGTTTTCTTATAGTCTTCATGTGTTACCTCAAACTCTTGTAATAAGTGAAACTACCGATAACTCAAATTCATGGACCCAAGTACATTTTTTCCTATATAATAACTCTGGTATTTCATTAACTGAAAGTATTTTACTCAGTCCCTTGGACTTGAGTAAACGAATGTAGACTGTATAGCCTTTGTCCACAGGTTGAAGTAACGGACCGAGGTCTATAAATACATTAAATATGCATAAAAGCATCAATAAATGAAGAAAAAAAAAAGCTAACATTTCTTTTTTACTCCCTCCATATTAGACTCCATATTTTTTTATGGAGTCTGTGGGAGTATGGAGTCTGGAGGGAGTAAAAAAAAAATTAGCTTTTTTTTTCTTCATTTATTGATGCTTTTAGGCATATTTAATGTATTTATAGACCTCGGTCCGTTACTTCAACCTGTGCCTTTGTCAGCCTGTTTAGAAGCATTGGCTACACATGCTGTAAGGTCTTTGTTGCTGGCTGGCTGCTCACCCATGTTGCTGTGACTATAAACTTGGGGTTTATCACACTTGTGATCAGTGTAGACACAGACCAGCCTGCGCATCCGCGCAGTCTGGTCAGGGTCTGCACTGTTCCATCATTCAGTGAGTGGTACGGTACGCCTGTAAAGCCTCTAACAAACTGTGTAGATCATTGTTAGGCTGTATGAGTGTGTCAGACAATCGGGAGCCAAACTCGTCACAAATCCCAAAAGCCATATGTCGCCATATTTAGACCAAGTTATTATGACACTAATGCATCTTCAGATTACAACGGACAGGCATTAGCGGGATCATATTTTGGTTCCTGTAATATCGTGAATTAGGAACGAGGTATTACGAGGCATTTTTTCTTTCTCCGCAATCCTCCAACACTAATGTGAAAATATGACATGTGCCCATTCTAATGAAATATAAAATACCGTTTAAACTATTATGACATTGATTCTTTGAGACTGACTGTAGAATGGGGCCTGGGGCTTAACCCTTTCAACACCAAAGGCCTGTATAGTGGTTACTGGTATTGGCAAACAGTGTACATCCAGATGTACGTACAAATATACACATGACCTCTAAAGCTATGTTGTGTACAAGAACAATGACTCAGGGTCCTGTACTTTTGGTGTTGTCTCCCTTTGCAATGTCATATAAGATGCTTAACCCTTTCAACACCACAGGCCTGTATAGTGGTATTGGCAAACAGTGTAGATCCAGATGAGCCGGCTCGTGACGAGCCGTCTCATCAGGATCTGCACTTTTTGCAAGTAATTTTCATATTTTTGAGAACAAAAACACTCCCTTTTCATAAATGGACTAGTCTGAAAATCATGTTGTGACCATTGGATTGGTTGGAAAATTAACATATCAAATTCCATTCCAGTTACTTAGGAGTGAAAGGGTCAATGCATGTATGGCCAGTCTAGCTCGGACTAGTGACTGTAAACGGTGAAATGTGGTTTACCGGTATGTCAGGTGTGGCCAGTTTCTTCAAGCTTGATCTAATAGCAAATTCATAGTCTGATATGGATGTAAGTGATTGGGTTTAACGTCCTAGTAAAAGCTACATTTATTTAGGGACGGCACATCGATTTCAAGTTTCATCCAAAAGACCAGTGGGATGGAAATACACTGTACTATGAAAGTAAGGCGAGGTGAGGTTTGGAAAATGAAAGTGAATGGGTTTAGTGTCCCAGCAACAACAAAAGGTCATACCGAGACGGAAACCACAGTTTAAAGTCCCATCAGGAATTAGTAATTTAGTAGTGTCACTCTATCATTTCTGAATCAATTGGGTATTTCAAATTGTCATTGGGTAAAATAAAATCACACTACTGTTTACACATTAACATACAGCAATTATTGAATAGTTTGCTTCGAAATGAAAACATATCTTGGCATTTCATTAGAATTGTCTCCTTGGAGACAATTCTAATGAAATACCAAGATGTGTTTTAATGGAAAATAAGAAAAATATGCTATATTTGTGGTCTGTTTATTGTTTTCTGCAGCATGATAAACGTACAAAATTGTTTTTATTGCTTTTTGATACTCGCTGCTTATGATTTTAATTGGGGATTTAAGCAAATACGCAGCTTATCTGGAGCACTGAGTACATGTTCAGGTTTCACAAGTACAGGCCCATGTCCACATATCCACATTATAAACAGGTGTATGATACAACAGGTCAGGATATGGTTCAGTTTCAGACCTTGCATATACATAAAACAAGCGTCTTTGCCAAATCACAAGCTTACTTCAACATTAAGCTGTTCATTATATTTTGTATTTTCACTGGATGTTTGGTCTCATTACCGGTAGTGTACTTTATATCTCTCTAATTTATATTGTGTGAATTCTTATTGGAACCGTAATCCGATACTGGGCCATGCAAATCACCAAATCACTGAACGGATCACGAAAATATAACGATACACCGGACAATGACTGGGACTTGAACTTTAAATGTACTGGGTCTCAGATATGCACAGAAAGTGATAAAACAATAAATCAAGCAAATATTCAATTAAATGTAGCTTTTCATTGTTTTTTTCTGAACCAAACTGTAACTGTCGACTATACCACCAACATCTGCAACATCGAAGAGCCAGATGAGCCGGTTCATTATGAATGAGCCATCTCATGCATCAGGATCTGCAGTGTTTGTCAATATGTTTAAGAATTTGAAACAATACCACCTAATGCAATAGTCCAAAATTAACATGGAACATAACTATCATGTTATAGATTTAGGGGTGACAGGGTGACCATAAATCTGACCTGGGTAGAATAGATGTTGCAGGCTGCCCATCGCACAGATGCCCCAAGGTGTGCCAAGGTCTCTATTAACACCTGCAAATAGAACAAGGCATTTCATTGGTTTATTGGTCATATAAACAATCAGTAAATTGTGTGGATTTGATTGGGGTTTTATATTAGTTAACCCATTTCAGTCTAAGGATAAGATAACTTTTGTAAACAAAATCTCATTATTTTGTTTATTTCTCCATGAAGGTATATGTTGTTACCACTCATTTGAACCGTCTCATCGAGACGGTTCAAATGAGTGGTAACAACATGTACTTTCGAGATGAAATAAAGAAAATAGAATTTTCCCCCAAAAAAGTTTCATACTACTATAATTGTATCCCGTCTTTAATGGGTTAACAGCAAGGTCATATACAGATGTTGTGAATGCTCCTGTTTGACAGGAGCTCCATGCAATCAGAACTGAAATTACAATAAAAACGTTCAGCACAGAAATACAGTGTCCTGATCCAGTGTCAGGCACCCTTACTACACTGGATCACTTGGTCAGAGATATGAATCCCAGTAACATTCAGCATTACGATATGAATCCTCAAGGATGGATTCATCATTAAGAAATGTATACCCACCAATATTCCCGGCTCTTTGCACCAAATAAAGGGGCTCGTTACACAACCACCAGAGTTAATCTTGCCCGGACTATATAACGTTTCTAAACATCTATTAGCAATGCCAACTTGCAATCAAGCAGCTTGAGCAATCAAGCAGTTTGATTGTCTGAGCCTGAGCTGTTGCACAGCTCAGGCTCAGCCAATCAAGCTGTTTGATTTCAAGAACTGACAATATTAAAGTATTTTGAAATAAAGAAATTTACAAATATTGGCAAGATTAGTGCACTCGGTAGTGTATACATCGGCACTTGTTATGCACGGTGAAGTACGGTGGACACCCACAGTCCGGCTGCAGGTGGAACCAAATGCCATAATAATTAAAGCCCCATTTTCTCGGAAATCTCACCCATATTTTGCAGTACAAAACAAATTGTCAGTTGGGTTTGTTTATATCTGCTGGTTGTCAATTATGCCGTGATCTAGAAGTTTACATCCACAATTTAACCAAATAGAAATGTTGTAATTAGATTTGGTGCATTTTTGAAATGTTGCAGAAAATACTGCACTCGGTCCCAGCACTCCCAATGTCGGAATTTAACCTACAGTCTGTTCCACATTTTCCGGCCAACAACATTTGGCTATGAAACACATTATTTCCAAAAAGAATCATCAATAACCAAAAATTCACCTTTCGCAATTTTATGTATTTGATGAAATTCCATCAAATATTGATTTTATTGTGAAACTAGAAATGTGAGCTGTCGGCATACGAATGCCCCCACTGGCAGATAAATAAAACAATGGCACATTTGAAAATACAATCTAGAAATGTGGCCTGTCTGCACAAAAATGACCCCCCGCCCCCCACCCCCGCCCCCCACACTGGCAGCCAAAGATACAACATGATAGAGGACCATCAGAGGAATGCGTGAATGTGAAATATTATATGAATGAATGGCCTTTTTGTGGAATTTATTGGGGTATAAACTTGGAAAAGTCACGGGAATACTGGACGAAGGCCGGAAGACCTCGTCCAGTATTCCTGCGACTTTTCCAAGTCTATATCCCCGATAAATTCCACAAAAAGACCATTCATATCCTTATAATTCCAGCATTTTAAATAAATTCATCAAGAACATGTGTTTATTTTCCGTTTTCTTAAGAATTATTTTAACTGCGCCTGACGGTTACGGAAAGTAGTTTGGCGTGGGAGTTTACTGGGATATAAACTTTGGACAGAGACTTGCTACGGACCAATCAAATGTTAGGGAATTGTGTAAATATTTTTGTGCTGGAATTATGAAGCGTGAAAGAAACAGAAATTATAAAGATGAGCGTTAAAAACAATTTTAACATGGGGGGGGGGGGGGAGGGGGGGGGGGGAGTGATTTTTGTTTTCTTAGTTACATCATTTCCAAGCTATCTAGAAAGATTTTGGAATCAATTTCCTTTTCCTTTTTTTTTTTCGATGCTCCTCCTCCTTTTTACCCATGTTAAATTTTTTGGGGAGGGTGACTTTTTTCTTTAAAAACATTTAAATATATTTTAGATTTAATGTGTTTAATAGCCAAAAGTTTGTCAGCAGGTGAACGTGGAACAGACAGTAGGTATCATATGTAGTTTGAGAGCATTAAACGGTCTCCACTAACGTGGTACATGAATATAGGTGAGTGTTGAGACAACTGACAAATGGGAAATTCAACAACTATGCTGCCTGTCAATGTTTGGTTCAGCAACACATTTCTTGGCAGTAACTGAATTATCCAATTACGTGCTGAAGGTACGCAATTTTTCTCGTGGACAAAACCAGAGTAGTTTTCTTACGTCTCACCGTAAGCATATAGAGGATATATAGAGGATCTTACATAAGTGATGATTTTGTATGACATTTACTAAACAAGTTTACCAATTTCATGCGAAAGAAAGGCTACGCAGGGTACAATTGCATTAATATCATTTAATGGTGTTTAACCCTCGCTACGCGGGAGACGAAAATTGTCGTCTGCTGTTTTTCATTTTTGCCTTAATTCTTAACAAAAAACATGTTTTGGCAGCACATGAGAATCGTCTACAGTGGAGACGATTCTCATGCGCTGTCAAAACAGGTTTTTATCGAAAAATATTGAAACTAAAACATTTCCAGCAGACGACAAAATTTAATTCAGCGTAGTAAGGGTTAACGGCCTTTCAACCATTGAGCTACGGAATTTTAGGCCGGGTTCACATGGTCAAATCCTATAATTCACCTGTTGTGATGGGGTGGCGGGGGAGAGGGTAGCGGGGATGGAATCCCATGCTGGGTACGTACATAGATAATAGTAGGTTAGTGCCGTGAATGGGAAAACATATCTGGCAAGGCTTAGGAAATGGGATGGGCGAGGCTCTGCCAAACCCATCCGTTTCCGTGCCTCACGAGATATTTTTTCCCATTCACGGCACTAACCTACTATTCTATTTATCCCGTCAACACCTACAAATAGCTTTAAAATGCAAAAACATATAACCCCAGCCACATCCTCAAAATCGGAGAATCGACTAGTATGACAACCACACATATTCATACGCATTGATTAGGTCGTATTGACTGGATATCAAAAAAATTCACGGCACCGTGTTTCACGGCACATACGTACTGTGTTGACAGGGTAAAAATGCCATAAGGCCCATTTCTGCAGCCCCAGCCGCCTTTGATTTGGAATAACCTATTCCATTCTCATTAGATGTACATCGTGGCAATGACAGTTTCTGCTGCCAGAAATAATCATTTTGCTTCAGGGCAAGAAGACACCATATTTGAAATTGTTTTGTAGATTACCATATTTATGGGAATAAATTCCCCTGGGGGTATGTGGATTCCACTAATGGTCTGTATGTCAAAACATATTACGACACAAAATATTCAAATTTGATTACAAGGTCTGAAATTAACCATTAGAATGCTGAATACGAAACGTTGTTTTAACTCTTTGCATGCTGGGAAACTTGTGGGCTATAAATAGTTCAAAACTAGCGGACAAGAATTCATCATATTTTCTTGTATTTCTCCCCGTAAATATCATGAATATGTCTTGGAATTTCATTAGAATTGAGTCCTGAGGAGAAATAAAACATATACATGTACATGTACTCCTAATTCGTTTGGCGGATATTTTCGCCGCTAACATGCAAAGAGTTAATGGGTTAAACCATACACTGAATTAAATTGTGTCGTCTGTTGTTGTTTTATTTTGCCTTCATTCTCAATAAAAACATGATTTGACACTAAAGTGCTCAGATGAGGAAAATGGAAAAGAGAAAGTAAACAGCAGAAGACAAAATTTAATTCAGCAGTGTATGGTTTAACCCATTCCCCTCAGAATACACATTCACAGGTAATAAACTATGAAATTTATTAAATATTTTATTTTTGTTATTTCTCAATGAAAGTATATGTTTTGACCATTCATCTGACGGTTCAAATGGTGGTCGTGACATATACTTCTGAGCGCATAGAAGGAAAATATTTAAGATTTTCCCCAAACATAATGGCGTATCCTCAGCATGAAAATGGTTAATTACTCTTCCGAAGATACGAACATACGCGAGGGAGAGAGTTATTATTACCGAGGCATGGGGCTTGGGTGGCGGGGTGGGAGATTATGATCGAGATCGTGGCGGGGGGAAGGGGAGAGGGGCGACTATTACAACAAAATGTGGCATACACACAAGGTTAGTACATGGCAGAATCACAAGATAACATTGGACAAAAATAAATTATCTCACATCAATAAAGCATCTAAAATAAGGCATTGAATGTATGATTTACTATAGGAATGAACGGCCTTTTTGTGGAATTTATCGGGGTATAAACTTGGAAATGTCGCGGGAATACTGGACGAACCGATAAAAAATTACAATTTTCGAGAGAAAAAAAAAAAAAAAAAAAAAAAAAAAAAAATTCTCGAAATTGTCATTTTTTAAGGCCTCATCCAGTATTCCCGCGACTTTTCCAAGTTTATATCCCCCATAAATTCCACAAAAAGGCCATTCATTCCTTATAATTCCAGCATTTGAAATAAATTCATCAAGAAAATGTGTTTATTTTTCGTTTTCTTAAGAATTATTTTACCTGCGCCTCATGGTTACGGAAAGTAGTTTGGCGTGGGAGTTTACTGGGATATAAATTTTGGACAGAGACTTGCTACGGGCCAATCAAATGTTAGGGAATTGTGTAAATATTTTTGTGCTGGAATTATTTATCATTAATTATCATTCAAGGTCATCAACATCTTAAACAATGGTGTGTATTTTACTGGACATGGATTGGATTAATCAATTGTTATTTACCACATTTCTGCAATCACTTTCAATATAGGTAAATTTGATCATTGAAGTTTGTTTTGTTTGACTTGATTTAATGGTGTTTAACAGCCTATCAACAGCTAAGGTAATTTAAGGCCAGGCCAATGGGTTAGATCCCGCATTTAACATTACATATTGGGGGGGGAAATTCTAAAATCAGAATGGAATATTTACATTAAAGTAAATATATATTCAGCCCTGAAATTAGAGCAAGAGCATTGTTATCACTAAGCTAATCCCCTCAGCCTCGCTCCAGCCTTCATAATAAAAAAAAAATAAAAAATTTTTGGTTACAAACAAGGTGAACATAAGTCCTCAGTGACCTTGACCTTGGTCGGTCGGATGTGGGTCTTATGCAAAACAAAGTACCATCCCTAGACACACATTGTGGCCAAATATTATCAAAATCAGTGAAGTGGTTCAAGAGTTATGGAAAAACAAGGCATTACTAATGTACGCATGTATGCAAACACGCATATATGTATGTACATGGACTAACGCGCTTAGAATATCCCCTCTTGCCTATTGGCAAGGGGATAAATGAGCCAACTACATACTAATGCGACGTTGACATCGTCTGTGCGCATAGACCAATCAACTGTGATAATCAGTCAGCCAGACCGAACATACAAGCCTTATTCAAAGACTTGACAATGTGTATAATTGAAAACAAGAGGTTGGACGTTTGTCAGCCACCTAGATTTACAATTACTGAAAACAAGAGGTTGGACGTTTGTCAGCCATGGCTGGCAAACGTCCAACCTCTTGTTTTCAGTAATTGTAAATCTAGGCCTCAAATTCACCAAACTAGGATTGAGAATTGTACATGAAAACTTTCAATTGAATAACAATGAAAATATTAACAGGGCCTGAAAATATTTTTAATCGCTATAAAAATGGTAGAAATATGATTGTGTTCATACGAAATGACTCATCACACCATGCGTAAATCCTCGACTGTGTCACCATAAATTATCTTATAAGACAATAATCAAAACGGATTTAGCATCACCAATGAATGATGATCGCAAATTCTATTATATCACAGGTCCGGCGGACTTGTTGCTTGTAAAATACAAAGGTCCGACATTAAAATTTGCAGGTCCAGGACCTTGGACCAGTGCTATTTTCAGGACCTGATTAAGTGTTTTCCATTTTGTGGCCTATATGTGACTCGAATATTCATATTATTCCAAAAACATGTTTCAAGTACATTCTTAAATTTCAAGAATTACTCGAAACTCAAAACTTCTATCATATTTGCCTCAGTTGTGTAAAATGACTATCCACATTGATTATGAAAACTATATAGTATGCAACATGTCATCACAACACTGTGACTGACATTCCAACATGACAGTACATCACAACACTGTGACTGACATTCCAACACGACATTACATCACAACACTGAGACTGACATTCCAACACGAACATTTATGTAACACTAGCAACTCCATTTTCATATCAACTACTGTACAGTCGAAGCTGCCCTTACGACCACCTGAACTAAGTGACTTCCTGTGCTAAGCGACCGGTCTCAGCTCCTCCCGTGACATTTTGAGCGTTAATATAACTTAAACTAAGCGACCACCCCTGTAACGCGACCAGCGACCACGAAAATCTGGTCCAAAAAATTAAAATCCTTAACTCAGCAACCAATTCCGTATTGTTGTTTTTCAACTTGAAATGTCCGCTGTTTATTTTTCACGGGCGACAACTCAACTCGCCCATTGATAAACTTGTCCACCATACGTCACAGCTTGCGGACTCGCGTGATCTGCACATTCGATTTCAAGGTGTTCACCTGTGATTTGTACAGGTAATGAATGGCTAATACCCATAGGCAAGAACTTCTCACTTGCCAAGCGCTTTCAATTACGCTGCCACTGAAGTACGCGTGGATGACAAATTAATCCAAATCGTCAGTCATGCCTATTTTGTTAAACTCAAATCATATTTGACTCCCGACCTTTGTCCAAAATAAATAATAGAGCAAATGGACTGGTTCCCTGTGTTTTGGTTGATGCGCTATCCTAAAGCGGAACGTATTCAAGGAAAATATATAAACGGGAACCAGTCGATGTCACTTAATTTGTTGTTGTTTACACTTCAGTGTTACACACGTTTTTAGCCTTGGGCTGAAATTTACTCGCCAACAACAATTAACATTATGGGTGACAGGTGACGAAGACCGTTATGTTATCTTCAGTGCACCTATAGAGACAGTCAATGCAGAAAAATGAAGGGGTTTAAATTTAATATGGAATTGTACATGTCTACATATTGCCATATTAGTTTATATTATGTACATACAGGTACATAGATATGGTTTACACTGAAATAAACTAAAAAAAAATACAATTTTATATAGCACCTCTCTTAAGAGACCAAAAAGTTATTCTCCACTGTGTGGTCTCTTAAGACGAGGTTCGACTGTACTTGGTATTAACCCTTACAATGCTGAATTAAAAGTTTTTGTCTGCTATTCATTTTATATTTTTGTCTCATCGAAAACATTGTTTGACAGCACTTTAGAATCATTTCCAATGGAAATGATTCTAAAATGATGACAAACCATGTTTTTACTAAGAGACGAGACAAATATAAAACAGCAGCAGACGAGAATTTTCGTTTCCCCCCCCCCCGCAGTATAGAGGTTAATGAAAATTTATTACCATTAAAAGCCTACTGAATAATTAAGCACCTCATTTATAATAATAATACTAGCGAGTACAAGTTAAAGGTACATGCCCACGCAGTAGGCACAAAATGTTCTTTATAGGAATTAAATAAGTGTATAATTATGTCACTATTCCACCAGTTCTAAAAATTACGAGTACCCACTATACAAACATAATCATGTATTAATTATCAATTTACTGTTAGCGACGCGCGGCGGTAACAGTCTATTTTGATAATGTGCGGGGACGACGACTTTCACATCACGGCTTGCGGTGCGCATGCGCAGTATACAGTACTACGCGCGCCAGTAGGCTTCCCAATATGCAAACAAGAATATCAACATGTTGAAACGTCCAGGACGGAAATTGTATGAAACAGCGTCGGCCAAAAGAAAGGCGAAATGTCTGAAGGACAGGCAGTACAGAGAGAGAGAGTGGTTAATATTAGCGACCAGATCACCAAATGGAAAGAGTTACGTGGAGATTTCGTCTCAACTTCCGATACTTCACTGCACATGTCAAAGATGTGATATGATTGACCGTGTCACGTGATGTGTATTGGTAAAAATAGCACAAGGTCGGAAAATACCCTTTCTGGTCGCGGCATATAAAATGTGATTTAACACCAATTAACACGCGCTGCAATTAAAAATAACTCGTTCGTGGGTAGACATATGGCTCATAACAGGCATGACAGAAAATGAAAAGTTGTAGTACAGTGTAACCTGCTGCGTGGGCATGTACCTTTAACCCTTACACAGCCATCTTATTTGTTTGTTGTCTGCTGTTTATTTTCTATTTTCCATTTTTATCATCAAAAACATGCTTTGACGGCACTTTAGAATAATTTACAACATGCTTCGACAGTCAATATGATTCTGAAGTGCTGTCAAACCATGCTTTTATTAAGAAATAAGGCAAGATATAAAAGCAACAGCAGACAACAATTGTTGTGAGTACCAGTCTAAGGGTTAATCCCTTGTAAATTACCTCACTAATCACTATATGTGTAAGACGGATTGGTCACTTCTTCCACAATGGTGTTGCAATTAGGATATGGATATGATTTTATTGCATAAAACCGGTTTCAGTGTAATAATAAGAGGGCCGTAAGTCAAAAAATACGCCCGTCAAAGATCTGATGGGCCACACAGAGATGATACAGAAATGTGAAGCTGTTACCAAGGCAAGAAACCTTAATGTGAATTTGAAAATCTATAGAACTATTTCTTCCTCTTGTTGTATACTAATTTAGGTAGGTGTGTATAACTTGTATAGGGTTGCATACAAACATTTAGTTAAAGTTAAAAAGAAGTGTATATTTTTGTTAAAAAAAAAATTCTTTTGGCACAAGAACACCATGGTGCCCATGTACAATATGTGTAGAAGACGTGTGTATAGTTTCAGATCGATTGACCTCAACCAAGCAAACGTACAGATTTTCAATATTAGAATTCACTACATGTTCAGAAGGTATGACACAAATATGAAGGAGTTTAACAACCAAAAGGTGAAAGTGCCCAGAAAAAGCTTACAAGTATGGACGCAATATCTAAACTGGTGAGATAACAAAATAAACCTGGTTTGTAAATTTGTGGAGTAATTATCAGGAAAATAAGACAAATTTCTGGGATTTAATGCCCTATTTGGAAAAGAATTTGGGGGCTAATTGTAGTGGGAGGAATCAAAAGTAGTAGTAGTGTCCATTAACCGTTACAATGCTGAATTAAAATTTGTCGTCTGCTGTTTATTTTCCATTTTTCTCATCAAAATCATGGTTTGACAGCACTTTAGAATCATTTCCAATGGATATGATTCTAAAGTGCTGACAAACTATGTTTTTACTGAGAGAAGAGACAAAATATGACACAGCAGCAGATGACTATTTTCGGTTCCCACACTCTAAGGGTTAAATCGGACACAGAGAAAGGTGTGTGGTTTCATTGCCATTTATCTCCGATGGTAATGCATGTACATGATCACGAATCACCCACGCGTATCTTGAACTAGTCATATGCCTGTTCAGGGATTCCGCTGGCGATCGCCACTGGGGATAAAAATAAACAATTGGCGATAAAAAATTACAATTTTCAGAGAGAAAAAAAAAAAAAAAAAAAAAAAAAAGTTTTTTTTTTTGTTTTGATTTTTTTCTCTCGAAAATTGTAATTTTTTATCGCCAATTGTTTTATTTTTTTTTAAGTGGCGATTTTTTTATTTTCCCCAGCGGAATCCCTGCCTGTTATACAGTGGTACCTCTCCAAACTGGACACCCTGGGGACCTCCCAGGGTGTCCGGTTTGGAGAGGTACCACTGTATCTGGCATGGTTGGTGGCATACCGCGGTCTGGGCGGTGATGTGGGTACAGCCGATGATCTTTGACCCCTGCAGCGGGGGTTTGTCTGACTCCGCCCGCTTCCTCAGCGCCATCAGCCCCGGCATTTCTATAAATAGAAAGTGAAACAATGAAATTAGTAACATTGATGCACCCCTCAAAAACATTAACGCAAATTATTTAATGCTGTCATTTGACCTTGACCTTAATAGAGCAAAGGGGCCATATGTTTGGGCTATAGAATGAAAATATTGATGTTTTAACACTTAAACCGCTATCTTAATTGTTTGTCGTCTGCTGTTTATTTTCTATTTTCCATTTTTATCATCAAAAACATGCTTTGACAGCACTTTAGAATAATTTACAACATGCTTTGCATGACAGCACTTTAGAATCATTTCCATTGGAAATGATTCTGAAGTGCTGTCAAACCATGTTTTTATTGAGAAATAGGGTTAAGTATATGAAGTTTCATCCGACTTACAGTAACAACTAGATACAGTAGGTACAAGGAAAAACAAAAAGTGAATGGGTTTAACGTCCCAGCTAAAGTCATTTAAGGACGGGACCCGGAAGAACAAATCTCGGACAGATGGACAGGGACTGACAATATGAACCCCAAAAATCTTTTTCATGCCATAAACCCATGGCCTCTGGTATTGATGTCCAATTATCTACCATTAGAACTGTCAACCCACCCTGCTCTATAAACAGAAAGCAGGGACAAGATGGATAATGTATGTCATGTGCACCTGTGTTTTAGGCCTGCTTCTATATACATGTATACCGTATTTATTAACCAATTTTACGCGGAAAAACCCACACGTGGGTATAAAATTTTCTACATATTTTTAATTTCTCATCAAAAGTATATGTCGTTCCCACTCAGATGAACCGTCTCAACGAGACGGTTCATCTGAGTGGTAACAACATATACTTTGGGTGAGAAATAAGAAAAAGAAATGGGTTAAATAAGTGTCCCCAGCATTATGCAATTCTCACTTTTTTCTGCCAGTAAAATAACACATGATTAAAATGTAATGTAAGATCTAGTATCATGTCTCCAATTCATCTTGGCCAACTTGATTGCAGAGAACTATGGCAGTCTGTGATGAATATGTATTGAAATTAACTTCCATTAACCCATCAAAGAAGCAAAGATTGCAATAAAATCCTGTCATCAGGTTGGATGGGATTGCCCATAAAACTCTGGTGCAGACAAGTTCCTGACTACAAAGGGCAGCAGACATATTGATGAATTGTGTATGGGAAGCGTTATATAGCATAGTAAAGGTCATGTTTGCATATTATGGAACAATTGCTGGCCACATGTGCACAGAATTACTAGTACAGAAAACCAAAAACACATGAAGTCAGATGGATTTTCTACAGAAAAAAAGACCCCATAAATTACATTTGACCTTGACCTTGATCACAGAGGCCGTCACATGGGTGGGCTATATATTGAACATATGGATGATGACAAATAAGTTTATGAAGTTGCAAGCCAGTTTGACTAGTTGCAAAAAGGATTGAAGGTTGCTTCTTATATGAAAGTATCTCTAGTTGACAGCAATGTGTGTCCGTGCACTTTTTTCTGTAACAAGATTTATAGAACTAGAAATGGACGCTTGTCGACAAGCGCATGTGTATCCCCCTCCCCAGATACACAAGTAGTTTGAAAACAGGGTGTTCGAGTTATGCTCCGGAGACAAAATCAGTGACGGAAAAACAAAGGGAGATAACTAAAGAATTAGTGATGCAAGAGTTGTCATTCTTGCGGGACACACCTTTAGGGTCGTGGTCTATGCATGTCTGAAGTTTCATGAAAATATTCCAAAGGGTGTTCGAGTTATGCTCCAGACACGAAATCAGTGCACGAAACAACAAAGGGAGATAACTAAGAAATTAACGACGCAAGAGTTGTCATTCTTACGTGCGACACACCTTTGGGTCGTCTTCTATGCATGTGTGAAGTTTAATAAACTAGAAAATGTGTTCATAGAACACGGATGTCCCACATATCGCTTTGATAATAAATGAGGCCAAATTGCAAGTCAAAATTTTCTTTTACCTGAGCGTTAAAGTTTTTGAAGCACCAAGTATGTGACCTTGACCCTGGGCTTGGCGGGGGCAGGACAAACGTGGATTTGGCACAGGGCGGTAGAGGACCATTAGAGCAATGCATATATGAAATATGAAGCTGATCCGTGAAAGAAAACAGAAATTATAAGATATTTACCTGAGCGTTAAAGTTTTTTGAAGCACTAAGTATATGATGTTAACCCTGGGCTTGGCGGGGGCGGGACGAACGTGGATTTGGCACAGGGCGGTAGAGGACCATTAGAGCAACGCATATATGAAATATGAAGTTGATCCGTGAATGGAAAGAAAAATTATAAGATATTTACCTGAGCATTAAAGTTTTTGAAGCACCAAGTATGTGACCTTGACCCTGGGATTGGCGGGGGCAGGACGAACGTGGATTTGGCACAGGGCGGTAGAGGACCATTAGAGCAATGCGTATATGAAATATGAAGATGATCCATGAAAGAAAACAGAAATTATAAGATATTTACCAGAGCGTTAAAGTTTTTGAAGCACTAAGTATGTGACCTTGACCCGGGCTGGCTTGGCGGGGGAGGACGAACGTGGATTTGGCACAGGGCGGTAGACGACCATTAGAGCAACGCGTATATGAAATATGAAGTTGATCCGTGAATGGAAATAAAAATTATAAGATATTTACCTGAGCGTTAAAGTTTTTGAAGCACCAAGTATGTGACCTTGACCCTGGGATTGGTGGGGCAGGACGAACGTGGATTTGGCACAGGGCGGTAGAGGACCATTAGAGCAATGCGTATATGAAATATGAAGATGATCCATGATCCATGAAAGAAAACAGAAAGTATAAGATATTTACCCAAGCGTTAATGTTTTTGAAGCACTAAGTATGTGACCTTGACCCTGGGCTTGACGGGGCAGAACGAACGTGGATTTGGCACAGGGCGGTAGAGGACCATTAGAGCAATGCGTATATGCGTGTTCGAGTTATGCTTTGGATACAAAATCAGAGCACGAAACAACAAAGGGAGATAAGTAAACAAGAATTCCGCGGAATCAGATGCCTCGCCTTGTCCCGCCTTGACCTCGAGCCTGGGCCCGAAAGCAATTTTCACGGGCCCGAACATATTATACAATTATTGACTAGTGAACCATAGAATATCAGATTATATTCTATGGCTCACTAGTCAATAATTGTTTTATTATATGATAATAGTCTGTATATAGCACTTACGACCTTATGCTACTAGACAAAAATTGAAAAAGAATTTGAAAAATAAAATGAAAAAAAAAAATGGAAAAAAAAAAAGATAAAAAAAGTTAAAAATTAAAAATAATAATGCTTGCTACTGGAGCCCAGAATTTTTTTTAATATTCCTATATTTATCTACATATATCTGCACAGGTCCACATAATGCCACAATATTTTCAACACAGTTTACGGAAATGTAATATAATCATTTACCTGTATAAATTACCTGTAAGTGGTCAGTGGTCAGTTGCACATGCTAGCACATGCACAGGTGAATAGTCTGTATATAGCACTTACGACCTTCTGCTAGTGGACAAAAATTGAAAAATAATTTGAAAAAAAAAATGAAAAAAAAAAAAATGGAAAAAAAAAAAATAAAAAAAAAGTTTAAAAATAATAATGCTTGCTACTGGAGCCCAGATTTTTTTCCAGTCAAATTGAAAAATAATTTGAAAAAAAAAATGAAAAAAGATAATGAAAAATAAAAAAAAAAAAAATGACAAAAAAAAGTTTAAAAATAATAATGCTTGCTATTGGAGACCAGATTTTTTTTTAATAGTCCTATATTTATCTACATATATCTGCAGAGGTCCACATAATGCCACAATATTTTCAACACAGTACCCAATGTAGTGATTTACCTGTATAAATTACCTGGTCAGCAGTAGTCAAGCAGTGGTCAAGCAGTGGACATCTGCACATGCTAGCGCCATGCTTAGCACATGGTTCTCCCAGTTTCTATTGTTCTCTCTACAGGTAAGGTGTACAGAGCACACGAGAAAAGGTATACAGAGCAGACGAGAAAACAGGTCTTCATGCATTATTGTCCAGTTTGTAGAGTGCGCAAACAAAAAAGGGAGATAACTGAAAAATTAGCTACGCAAGAGTTGTCATTCTTGTGCGCGACACACCTCCGGGTCGTGGTCTATGCATGTGTGAAGTTTCATGAAAATATTCCAAAGGGTGGTCGAGTTATGCTCCGGACAGGAAATCAGTGAGCGAAAACAAAAAAGGGAGATAACTCAAAAATTAGATATGCAAGAGTTGTCATTCTTGTGCACGACACACCTTCGGTTCGTGGTCTAATTGAATGTGTTAAGTTTCATAAAAATATTCCAAAGGGTGGTCGAGTTATGGTCAATCAGTGCGCGAAACAAAAAAGGGAGATAACTCAAAAATTAGCTATGCAAGAGTTGTCATTCTTGTGCGCGACACACCTTCGGGTCGTGGTCTATGCATGTGTGAAGTTTCATGAAAATATTCGAAAGGGTGGTGGAGTTATGCTCCGGACACGAAATCAGTGCGAGAAACAAAAAAAGGAGATAACTAAAAAATTATTTGCTATGCAAGAGTTGTCATTCTTGTGCGCGACACACCTTCGGGTCGTGGTCTATGCATGTGTGAAGTTTCATGAAAATATTCGAAAGGGTGGTGGAGTTATGCTCCGGACACGAAATCAGTGCGAGAAACAAAAAAGGGAGATAACTAAAAAATTAGCTATGCAAGAGTTGTCATTCTTGTGCACGACACACCTTCGGGTCGTGGTCTATGCATGTGTGAAGTTTCATGAAAATATTCCAAAGGGTGTTCGAGTTATGCTCCGGACAAGAAGTGTCTGCGGCGGACGCGGACGCGGACGCGGACGCGGCGCGCTGTCAAATCCATAGTATCCCCCGACGGAGTCCGGGGGATACAATAACTGCACTGCAGGCTGGTGTATTTAAGACGCGCATTTCTGAGTTTTGATGGCATTTGTGATTACAAGGTGTCTCTATAGGCATGTCTTCAGGCTGCCATACATTTTCACTTCTTGATTTAAATTTTCTTCCTCTGATTTTTGACAATCTTACAAATGATTTTTGAATGGCAATTATATGACATTTCTCAGCCAATTCCAAGCAATTTAAGTGTCTGTCATTTCACACACTTGGCATAAAGTCTGGGTTTCAGGGGGCCGTTTCACTAAACTTCGTACGACTAAAATGTTCGTAAGTGCAAACTTATCATAGTCTGTAAATTTTACATTAACAGTGTTTCCTTGTAAACGCTTGTTGAATTTACATTTATTGAGCATAGGCTGCAAATGCAGCCTATGCTCAATAAATGTAAATCCATCAATTTAAATTGTCAGACGATCTTAAATTTGCACTTACGAACATTTTAGTCGTAAGAAGATTAGTGAAACGGGCCCCTGAACACTGGCTTGATGAATAGTGTGTGCCATGAAGCTGACCATTGAGTCAAGGTGTGCATTGATTTGTTTGCCCATATTGCCTTATTGGCAGTAACGTTGGTGATACTCTATATATAGTTGGTATAGTATTGATAGGATCTGCCTAATATTTGATGAAAAGTACCATTAACCCTATTAGACCACTATCTTATATTTGTTTTTGTCGTCTGCTGTTTATTTTCTATTTTTATCATCAAAAACATGCTTTGACAGCACTTTAGAATAATTTACAACATGCTTTGACAGCACTTCAGAATCATTTCCATTGGAAATGATTACGATGTGCTGTCAAACCATGTTTTTATTGAGAAATAAGGCAAGATATAAAAGCAACAGCAGACGACAATTGTTGTGTGTAACGGGTTAAAATGTGTAGTGTGTCTAAGGGTAAAAATGTGTTGAAGACAAAATCTCCTGATTTCAGAGCTATTTTTTTTTGTAAATCTCTCACCATAGAGCTTTCACTTTAAGACAGGTCTGGTTCAACTGTATTGTCATTACCGTAACGATTGTAACAGACGCCCGGGCGTCTATTAGAATCACCACCGTCTCTGAAGTCGTAGGTGGGCGTTTAAAAGAGGCACAAGTTATTCAGCAAAGGAATAACGGTGTAAAATTCTGATCGCCCTTGTCCGTGCAAATAGCAACTGCCGATGAGAAATTTACTGTGACACTGGAAACAGTCGAATTTCGCATCCGCGTTTGAGAATTAAAGTAGAAATTATGTGGGTTTTTTTCACGATTTTCAAGGAATACTGGAAAGAAAGGAAATCTAGTTGGACAATTAGCTCAGATTTTGTTTCAAGTTAGCACTTGGTGTTTATTAGAGGCACTAATTTTGTGAAAATCAGCCAAAAAAATTGGTTATTTTCAACGTCAAAAATGGGGGGTACGTGGGCGTCTATTAGAGCATGGGCGTCTATTAGAATCTTTACGGTATATTACATATTTATATTTCTGACATCAGTACTTTTGAATATATGACAGTACCATGCCAATAGAACATAAAATCCCCTGAGCAGTAATGAACGCCTGCTCAACATTGTTTCCAGGAGCCGATTTCATCAAAATTGCAAAGTATACTTTTCTAGCAAAGTATACTTTGAGGGAGAAATTTTCAATTTTAGGATAAATTTATAATTTTTTATTATACTGAATTTATTACATTATCACAGTCAAAAAGGCTGTGATAATGTAATAAATTCAGTATAATAATTCTGCATACTTTTAATCATCAAATATATGCAGTGATTAGTTCAATATGAAATAATGCATTTTGGGAAAAATAAATGATTACTCCCTCAAAGTATACTTTGCTAGAAAAGTATACTTTGCAATGTTGGTGAAATAGGCTACTGTTTCCAGGGAATATGTGGCTGTGACTGGAGAAATGGGGCTTATGCAATGTGTGGCCAGTGTAGCTCCTGATCAAATTACACACTCCTGTAGCTGGATAACGATCTGTATTGCTCGTTAGAAGCACGGCAGGTTTTTCATTGATGGAATAATGAACAGTGCAAATCCTGATCAGACTGTGCGGATGCACAGGCTGATCTGGATTTTCACTGGGCACAAAACTCATAAGCCCCATTTCTCCAGGCACAGCCACATAAGATTGTAATAGCAGTCTTGGACAAGTTAGCGTTCTACTTGATCAAATCAGCCAGCTATTAGGCATAGCTAGCTACCACTTTGTATTTCCACCTAACTTCCCATATTGACTTGTGTATTGTACAAGAAACTGAGAAACGGGGCTTATGGCATTTGTGTCGAGTCAAGTTCCCGATTTCTGGTTCTAACTGGAGAGATTATGCTAATCACATGCGTGGCGAGTCCAGAGCTCCAGATAAGCTTTGTGTCTAAAGAGTACTATACCCCCTGATTTCAAAATCATTGTGTATTTTACTTGTACAAATGGATTATTGATTTTTTTCATTACTAAATGATAAAAAAACAAAAAAACAACAAATCTAAACAGTCACTTAATTGAGCTGCAAAAAGCAAACACTACACAGTTAGCTTTTTACAGCTCAACTAAGTGAACTTTCAACTTTATGATAGTAGTTTCACTACTCAATTTGAAAATCAATGCGTATTTTCCCATTGCTGTGCGTATTTTGTACTCCCACTTTTGATAATCAATGCGTATTCAGCTAAAATAATTGCGTAAAATGCGCCAATACACACCTTATCTGGAGCTCTGACCAGTCTACTCCTAATCTGATGTTCTTGAAACTTGATAAGAATCAATTGTGTGTTCAAAGCATGACAATTGTTTTAAATGTTGGTACAAAAGCATTCAATTGCTTACTGAGTTACTGAAAATACACACAGACTGATCCGGGCCAAAACTGCAAGCCTGAGAAATTCTTAACTTTTCACTCACCTAAATTGAATTTAACAACACCATATATTTTAACCCTTACACCGATATCTTAATTTTTTTGTCGTCTGTTGTTTATTTTCTACTTTCCATTTTTATCATCAAAAACATGCTTTGACAGCACTTTAGAATAATTTACAACATGCTTTGACAGCACGTGAGAATCATTTCCATTGGAAATGATTCTCAAGTGCTGTCAACACGTGTTTTTATTGAGAAATAAGGCAAGATATAAAAGCAACAGCAGACGACAATTGTTGTGAGTAGCGGTCTAAGGGTTAACGCTAATACTTAAAAGTGTATAATTATATCACTATTCCACCAGTTCTAAAAATTACGAGTGCCCGCTATACTAATATAATCATTTATTAATTATCAATTTACTGTTAGCGGCGCGCGGCGGTAACAGTCTATTTTGATAATGTGCGGGGACGACGACTTTCACATCACGGTTTGCGGTGCGCATGCGCAGTATACTACGCGCGCCAGTAGGCTTCCCAATATGTAAACAAGAATATCAACATGTCGAAACGTCCAGGACGGAAATTGTATGAAACGGCGTCGGCCAAAAAAAAAGGAAATGTCTGAGGGACAGGCCGGCAGTACAAAGAGAGAGTGGTTAATATTGGCGACCAGATCACCAAATGAAAAGAGTTACGTGGAGATTTAGATTTGGACTCGAACAGAGATTTTTCTTCTCAACTTCCGATACTTCACTGCGCATGTCAAAGATGTGATATGATTGACCGTGTCACGTGACGCGTATTGGTAAAAATAGCACGAGGTCGGAAAATACCCTTTCTGGTCGCGGCATATAAAATGCGATTTAACACCAATTAACACGCGCCGTAATTAAAAATAACTCGTTAGTGGGTAGACAAATGGCTCATATAAGGCATGACAGAAAATGAATGAAAAGTTGTAGTACAGTGTAACCTGCTGCGTGGGCATGTACCTTTAACATTGTCCATTGGCATTAAAATTAGTATTCCTCCAGAACAAACACTTACTCACAAATACAAGAGTATTCGATTGTGGAGTGGTCAAGACATGTACTGTTTGTATCAGACTGCATGAATATATACGCTGATCAGGAGCTACACTACTGTCTGTTTCATGAAAGCTGCTCAAATTTTATGGCTATAAAGACAATGCAAAAACTTTTCTTTTTTTTTGGATAATGTTAAATTTTATCAAAATTTAAGAATGAGCCTTCTTTTTATTTCGTGAAATTTGGTCAAATATTGATTTTATTACGAAAAATTGATTTCTATATGGGAATTTAACATGGGGGAAAAAGAGGCAGAGGAGTGTGGGAGGAGTCAAAAAACGAATAATTTGGAAATTGACTCCGAAATCTAGCTAGATAGCTTGGAAATGATCAGACTAGAAAACAAAAGTTAAATTTTGAAAATCGGTCCAGGTTACTGAAATTCTA
Source organism: Conchocele bisecta (assembly GCA_029237695.1). Lineage (NCBI taxonomy): Eukaryota > Metazoa > Mollusca > Bivalvia > Lucinida > Thyasiridae > Conchocele > Conchocele bisecta. The sequence goes on along the minus strand of CM055266.1, from coordinate 42,618,549 downwards.
AAAAATTTCCCCATGTTAATAAATCCCCATAGACATCTTCACAGAGGGAACATGGGAAAAAAAAATTTCCGCAATAAAATCAATATTTGACCAAATTTCACGAAATAAAAAGAAGGCTCGATCATTCTTAAATTTTCCTTTAATTTAATATTATCAAAAAAAAAATTGTTTTTTAATTGTTTATATGGCCGCAAAATTTGGGCAGCTTTCGTGAAACAGACAGTAGTCAGAAGTTAGTGTCACCCTTTTGCCCGCTGAATAAACTGGCATAGACGAGCTCATGATAATTTTTGGACCATTCCGAAAAATCCTGACAAATACTGTTCATCTCGATTTCATCAAAATTCTAGCAAAGTATATGTTGAGGGAGTAATCATTTATTTTCCCCGAAATGCATTATTTCATATAGAACTATTAAACGACTGAATATATTTGGTGATTAAAAGTATGCAGAATTATTATACTGAATTTATTACATTAATGTAATAAATTCAGTAAAATAAAAATTAATAAATTTATCCTTAAATTAAAAATTTCTCCCTTAAAGTGTACTTAGCAATTTTGGTGAAATACTGGTTACAGGGGCCCGTTTCACTAAACTTTGTACGACTAAAATGTTCGAAAGTGTAAAATTATGATAGTCTGTAAATTTCACATTAACAATGGTTTCTTGTAAACAATTATAGAATTTACATTTATTGAGCCTAATTGCTCAATAAATGTAAATCCAGCAATTGCAATTTACAGACGATCCTAAATTTGCACTTACGAACATTTTAGTCAAACAATGTTTAGTGAAACGGGCCCCAGGTCTTTGCAAATGTTGGCTTTATGGTTTATGGGGTTGAAATGGTTAATGTGCCCACGTAAATAGTGCATCAGCCTTATAACTACAGTTACAACCATAAACTATGTACCCGAGAGTGTATATGACTACTGTCTGTTCCACGTTTTGCTGCCGACGAACATTTGGCCATTAAACACATTAAATCTAAAAAATATTTAAAATTAAGTACTTTTTCATCAATAACCAAAAAGTCGCCCTCCCCAAAAAAAATTATTTCATGAAATTCCATCAAATATTTATTTTATTGCCAAAAAACGATTTTCCTATGGGAATTTAACATGGGGGCTAAAAATAGATTTGTTTTAAATATTTTTTTATTTGTGGACAGATTTTCAAAATCTAACTTTTGTTTTCTTAGTCAAAATGCTTTGACAACATGCCACATTCAAGCTATCTCGCCAGGTTTCGGAGTAAATTTCCAATTTTTTTCGTTTTTTGATCCATCATGATCAAAAAACGAAAAAAATTGATAATTGACTCCCCATGTTAAATTCCCATAGGAAAATCGTTTTTTTCGCAATAAAATCAATATTTGATGGAATTTCATGATTAGATTTTTTTTGGGGAGGGTGACTTTCTTGTTATTGATAAAAAAGTACTTACTTTTAAATATTTTTTAGATTTAATGTGTTTAATAGCCAAATGTTTGTCGGCAGCAAAACGTGGAACAGACTATGTGGAAACCGCATAGCATCTGCATATAGTGCTAAACCCAACCTTTGGAGTGACCGTTAGTAGACAGAATTTCACACACAGTGAGTCCCTTTTGCCACAGTGTGTCACAAATTCTGGTAATAGACAACCATTGTGGAAGCAAATGGACAACCGGAACCGTAAGTAGTGATGGGACCGTAAGTAATGACGCTCTGTCTAGGGCCGGAAATCTTATGTAAATAGCTATAATGACACACGCACAGCTGATGCTGTAACAAGGGTGTTGTTGTTTGTTCTTGTAAGGTTTTATTACGCAGCGGAGTCTCTTTAAACTGGACACCCTGGGAGGTTCCAAGGTAGTACATTTGGTTGCCTGAATATATACTGTTAAAGATTGGGGCCCTCAAATTATGTAACAAGAGTTGCCAGAAGACAACGAAGCTCGCCTGTTGGCAGCCTTCACTCAAACTTGGCACAGTTGTATCAAAAACATGAATATTATATAACTTGACCTTGGGTTAAGGGGTGTGCGGTGGACCTTGACATTGAGGTCAGTGGTGGAAGGTGGGTCGTGGATTTGCTATAGCATGATAAAGCATATTAAGATGAATGCATGTATGAAATATCAATGCGCTCCCTGAAAACAGAAGTAAAACAAAATTTAACTCAACGTTAAGTTTATGAATGCACTAAGTTGGTGATTTTCTACAGCATGATAGCTATTCACATGAGGAATGCATGTATGAATGTGCTAAGTTTGTGACCTTGACCTTGGGAAAAGGGGGTGGGGGGTGGGTCATGGATTTGCTGTAGCACAATAGAGGATCATCAGATGAATGCATGTATGAAATATCAAAGCATCCCCGCGAAAAAAACAGAAGTTACCGTACACAACATTTACCCCAACGTAAAGTTTATGAACATGCTAAGTTTGTGACCTTGACCTTGGGGTAAGGGTTGGGTGGTGGGTTGTGGATTTGCTACAGCATGATAGAGGGTCATCTGAGGAATGCATGTATGAAATATCAAGGCATTCCATCAAAGGAAACAGATGTTATCAGACATTTACCCAAACGTTAAGTTTATGAATGTGCTAAGTTTGTGACCTTGACCTTGGGGTAAGGGGTGGGTGGTGGGTCATGGATTTGCTATAGCATGATAGGGTATCATCAGATGAATGCATGTATGAAATATCAAGGTGTTCCATGAAAGGAAACAGATGTTATAAGACATTTACCCCAACGTTAAGTTTATGAATGTGCTAAGTTTGTGACCTTGGTGTAAGAGATGGGCGATGGGTCATGGACTTGCTATAGCACGATAGAGTATCATCAGATGAATGCATGTATGACATATCAAGGCGTTCCATGAAAGGAAACAGATGTTATAAGACATTTACCCCAACGTTAAGTTTATGAATGTGCTAAGTTTATGACCTTGACCTTGGTGTAAGGGATGGGCGATGGGTCATGGATTTGCTATAGCACGATAGAGTATCATCAGATGAATGCATGTATGAAATATCAAGGCGTTCAATGAAAGGAAACAGATGTTATAAGACATTTACCCCAACGTTAAGTTTATGAATGTGCTAAGTTTGTGACCTTGACCTTGGTGTAAGGGATGGGCGATGGGTCATGGATTTGCTATAGCACGATAGAGTATCATCAGATAAATGCATGTATGAAATATGAAGGCGTTCCTTGTAAATAAACAGAAGTTACACAACATTTACCAAAACGTTAAGTTTATGAACATGCTAAGTTTGTGACCTTGACCTTGGGGTAAGGGTTGAGTGGTGGGTCGTGGATTTGCTACAGCATGCTAAGTTTGTGACCTTGACCTTGGGGTAAGGGTTGGGTTGTGGGTCGTGGATTTGCTACAGCATGATAGAGGGTCATCTGAGGAATGCATGTATGAAATAACAAGGTGTTCCATGATAGGAAACAGAAGTTATAAGTCATTTACGCCAACGTTAAGTTTGTGGACGCCGACGACACCGACGACGCCGACGACGCCGGGGGTATGCCATAAGCTCTTCTGCACTTTGTGCAGGCGAGCTAAAAATGTGTTGTTATGGAAATTAAATGTGTACCTAATTATATAACTATTCCACAAGTTTTTAACATCGAAAGTGTTCATTTTTACACAAAATTAACTAATATTTCAATACCATGTTAATAGTGGTGATCACCAATGCATGTGCATGTGAAGACCGTGTAATTAGTTTAATTATTTAAATGAAGAATATGTATCAACTTAAACATGATTGCTGTTGATAGCTTATAAAGTATAGTTATTGTACACCAGAAATTGCATTGGACAAATAAATATCGACTTCCTTTGAATAAATATTAAATTTTATTAATATTTTGAGAAAACGCGGTTATCCCCCCCAACCTCAAGATTATCGATTTTTGTCATACAAATAAGACAAATAGTACCAATATGTTTACCCGGTAATAACTAGATTGGTCAGTAAGCGAGGCTTACATAATACCCCCCGCGTGGGCCCAGGTACCCCTAAAATATGTAAAAATTTCCAAGTGTGTGGGCTTGTGACCTTGACTCTGGGATTAGCGCGAGCGGCATGAACGTGAATTTGTCACAGGGTGGTAGAGGTCCATTGGAGCAATGAGTGTGTGAAATGTGAAGCAGATCCGAGCAAGGAAATAGAAGTTATAACCGATTTCTCTGATGTTAAGTTTTGTAAAGAGACTACCGTATAACCTCGAATTAACGCCCCCGGAGGCGTTACATTTTACAAAAGGGGGGTGTTTATTAGCCATTAAAAAAAAAAAAAAAAGAAAAAAAAAAAATTACCAAAGACCGCCAATTTCAAACACAAATAAGGATTTAAGGATTATTTGTGTTTGAAATTGGCGGTCATTGGGGAGGGGGGAGGTTTATTAGGAGGGGGGCGTTAATTCGAGGTTATACGGTATGTATGTGACGTTGACCTCGAGATCAGCGGGGATTTGTCACAGCATATGAAATATTAAGAATTTTCAATGAAAGAAATAAAAGTTATAACATTTCTCTGATGTTAAGTTTTGTAAAGAGACTAAGTATGTGACCTTGACCTTGGGATCAGTGGGGGTTGGACAGTCGTAAATTTGTCACAGCATGATAGTACAACCTTAGAGGAATGCACAAGTGAAATAATAAGAATTTTCAATGAAGTAAATAGAAGTTATAACAATATTTCTCTGATGTTAAGTTTACGGACGTACGGACGCACGGACGCACGGACGGGACGGAACGCACGGACGGACGGACGGACAACCTGACTCGTTGCGGGGGGGTATAAAAATGAAACACTCTTTTTATGTATTATATATATATATATATATATTATATATATATATATATATATATATGTGGGAGAAAACAGTATAACACTAAACAATAACCCTTCGTAGGCACCGGATCCCGAAGGATGCAAGAACGAGAAAATAAGTATATGGTATGGAAAACAAAATCGTTCAACAGTGCTAATAAAAATGGAAAAAAATGGAAAAAAATATATACATGTATATATAATTATATACTGTATATATTTGCATTATTAATGACATCTAAACAATGTTGAACCCAAATAATATAACCCCTACAATACATGCTGATGTGCGGGACCCTATCTTTAAGTTCCAAGATATAACTACCAGAAAAATATACAAATGTACAAAATCATTCCACAGCAAATAGTAAATAAGGTTGATAAATATTGTTTCTGCAAACGTTATTTATGGAAAAACAGTAACAGTGGTGTGACCTAAAGAATCCCCATTTCATTTACTGCAACTCATATTTGGGTCTGTACTTTTTTGCAAGTAATTTTCATATTTTTTAGAGCACAAACACCCCCTTTTCATGAATGAATTAATCTGAAAAGCATTTTGTGACTGTTGGATTGGATGCAAAATTAACATATCAAAATCCATTCCAGTTGCATATGGGTGAAAGGGTTAAAGGTCGTGGGTTTTAGATGTGGATGAAATGTGAGCAAAAGAGTTAGTAAACCATGGCCATCACTTAACAGTAAATTTGTATTAGTTTTCTGAACATATATGTGACCGTGACTGTGAAATGGAGCTTATTGAGTTTTGCGATCAGTGTAGATCCAGATCAGCCTGTGCATCTGCACAGTCTGATCAGGATCTGCACTGTTCGCCATTCCATCAATGGAACACACATCAGGCTTCTAACGAGCAATATAGATTGTCATCAGGCTACAGGAGTGTGCTATTTGATCAGAAGCGGCACTGGTCACAAAACCTATAAGCCCCATTTCTCTAGTCACAGCCACATTTTATGGGTGGACTGAAATAAAGGAAGTAAACATTTAAAAAATAGTTCAAACTTCTCTTAACCATCGACTACATCAACGATTACAATCAGTTCTCACAATGTTAAAAACATCTTTGAGTTTGTCTTTGTGACGCATATGCTGTCAACTGGTAGTGAATGGTACCAACCGGTATTGACTAACGACATTACGTCACTACTACAGGGTTAAATTTAGCTTGGAATGTCCTTGACTCTCTGCTTACGACATCAGAAGCCGACATGCGAATGCGAAAATTAGCGGAAAAACAAATGATTATGACCAAGGACTGTTGTGACTGTATTCACACACATAGTCAGTGATATATCTCAACTGTGTTTATTAAATCATCTGACACACAGTTACCTTAATGATAAAGTCAGTGCTCCAGATACACTGAGTATTTTCACTCCATCATTTCTGAAGCAATTGGGTATTTCAAAATTTTAATTGGGTAAAATACAATTACAGTACTGTTTACACATCAACAGACATTAATTATTTAATAGTTTGCTTCGAAATGAAAACATGTCTTGGTATTTCATTAGAATTGTCTCCTTGGAGAAAATTCTAATGAAATACCAAGTTGTGCTTTCATGGAAAATAAGAAAAATATGCTATATACATGTACGTAGTATGTTTATTGTTTTCTGCAGCATGATAAAGGTACCACAAAATGGTTATTGCTTTTTGATACACGCTACTTCTGATTTCAATTATGTTTTTTGGAAATTTTAACTGGGTAGTTAAGCAAATACGCAGCTTATCTGCAGCTCTGTAAAGTATTAGTTTGATTCCATGTCAGGATGTACGTAATCTTATCATGAGAGGCGTCAGAAAGCTGAAGCATCGCATTGACCTTTTCCAAGGAAATATAAGTGATACTTATGTTTGATAACTATCTGTTACAAACGAAGATCTAGATAATTGGTAGCGGCGGCTGTTAATAGAAAGTCATGATGCCCACCATATACCAGTAATGCCGGCTAAATAATGGTCCTGTCCTTCAAATGACAAAATACAATTTATTCTGCTGTTGGTCAGTGTAGCTGTAGTCCATTGGTAAAATGTTGCATAGAAAATGCATATTTTTCTGGTATTTGGTAAAAAATTCTGGCCCAGAATTTGCATGTATTATATACATTTTTTTGTTTTTATGCCACCGGGTTTCGAAGAAACGGGTGGCATATAGTGTTTGGACCGTCTGTCTGTCCGTCTGTCCATCCGTCCGTCCGTCTGTCCGTACAGACGAGAGCTACATTGTGAGGTTAACCACACAGTGATGGACTTGTTAAGAGATGCTTATTCCGTTTTAACCCCGTTATAAATTGCTCTTGTGGGGTTATTTTGTCTTGTGGGGTTGTTTTTTTCTGTACGATTGATGTTTACGGGGTTTGATTTAGGATGGGTTAGGGTTAGTAACCTCACAATGTACGTCTCGTCAGTACGTCCGTCTGTCCGTCCGTCACACCTTTCAGTTAACCACTTTGTCACAGTTTCTCAAATATGCTGCAGGTGGCATCCGCGTTCGACAGACGCATTTCTTGTTTATTATATTTTGTATGACAACACTCCAAACAAAGAGGTAAGTTTTTAAATTTCGAAAAACTGATACATGAATGATGGAGTAACAATACCCAACGTGCAATTCCTTACCTGGAGCCTGCATATACATGTACAGTGCAACCTCTTTACAACAGCCACCTCTTACAACAGTCTGTTTTGTGTCTTCCCGGGGCTGGCTATTGTAGAGAGGTGGCTGTTGTAGAGAGGTGGCTGTTGTAGGGAGGTTAAATATATAGCAATTTGGCTCATTGGGATATAAGTTATTGGCTTTTGCACAGAGGGGTTGCGATCCGCAGAGTATTGACTGTAATACCTCCCGACTGAATGGGGGATTGTATCTAGTTATGTCCCTTTGAAAATCTATTTATAGAGATCAGTAGCCGATTTCATCAACATTGCAAAGTATACTTTCCTAGCAAAGTATACTTTGAGTGAGAAATTTTCAATTTTAGGATCAATTTATTAATTTTTATTATACTGAATTTATTACATTATCACAGCCAATTTTGGCTGTGATAATGTAATAAATTCAGTATAATAATTCTGCATAGTTTTAATCATCAAATATATGCAATCGTTAGTTCTGCATGAAATAATGCATTTCGGAAAAAATCAATGATTGCTCCCTCAAAGTATACTTTGCTAGGAAAGCATACTTTGCGATGTTGGTGAAATAGGCTACTGGTCCTGTGCTGTATTTCAGCGTTTATTTCTTACTGAATAGAACAAAAAAATGAGTTTTGCAAACAGAGTAGACCCAGATCAGACTGCACATATGTGCAGTCTGATCTGAGTCTACACTGATTGCAATAATAAGTGTGAAAACATGAATATGGCAAATAATGTAGTCCCAGATCAGATTGCGTTGATATGTAGGATGATCTGGATCAACACTACTGTCTGTTTCACGAAAGCTGCCCAAATTTTACGACTATATAAACAATTCAAAAACAAGATTTCTTTTGATAATATTAAATTAAAGGAAAAATTAAGAATGAGCCTTCTTTTTATTTCGTGAAATTTGGTCAAATATTGATTTTATTGCGAAAAAACAATTTCCCCATGTTAAATCCCCATAGACATCTTCACGGAGTGAAGATGTCTATGGGGATCTAACATGGGGAATTTTTTTTTGAATTTTAGAAATACTGGACCGATTTTTAAAATTTAACTTTTGTTTTCTTAGTTAGATCATATCCAAGCTATCTAGTCAGGTTTCGGAGACAATTTCCAAAATATTTCGTTTTTTGACTCCTCCCACACTTCCTTACCACTTTTTCCCCCATGTTAAATTCCCATAGACAAATCAATTTTTCGTAATAAAATCAATATTTGACCGAATTTCACGAAATAAAAAGAAGGCTCATTCTTAAATTTTCCTTTAATTTAATTTTATCGAAAATAAAATTGTTTTTTAATTGTCTATATAGCCGTAAAATTTGGGCAGCTTTCGTGAAACAGACTATAGTCGATATAACTATAATCGCTCCTTTGCATAAGAAATCATGCTACATTCACCTTTTTTACAAGCAATAATTCCCTAAACTACACAATTTGGATCGGATTCCTATAAATAAATTCAAAAGGAGATAACTAGCTACAGTCCCCCATTGTCTGCACGATACACTTATAAGTGACATAGCCAAATGAAGATCTATGCACGCATGGATAACAAGATGGAGACTATCCCAACGTGGTTTCAGCGCTCCAGATATGGAATTTGTTAATTGAGTATTGTCACTCCATCATTTCTGAAACATTTGGGTATTTTGAAAATTTTAATTGGGTAAAATAAAATCACACTACTGTTTACACAACAACAGACAGCAATTATTGAATGGTTTAATTGCTTCGAAATGAGAACATGTCTTGGCATTTCATTGGAATTGTCTCCTTGGAGACAATTCTAATGAAATACCAAGATGTGTTTTCATGGAAAACCAGAAATATAATTATGCTATATTTGTGGTCTGTTTATTGTTTTCGGCAGCATGATAAAGGTACCACAATTTTGTTATTGCTTTTTGATACTCGCTACTTCTCATTTCAATTGGGTTTTTGGCAATTTTAATTGGGTATTTAAGGAAATACGCAGCTTATCTGGAGCTCTGGGTTTCAATTTCATATCAATAAAGAATTCAACAAACCTTGCTCGGCAATTTCGATCTCTCGTCTACCGAACGCGGCATGGTCAATATTCCGCACACAGAAATCACTGTTGCCTCGGGAGTTTTGCTGAAAAAAGTTTAACAATTTTATACGACGATAGCGCCTTTCGAGAGATCTTGTATTTTGAAGAAAACTTTCATGGTCATGTCCTGCCACATCTATTTTTGAAAATATACTGATCCACATCAGAAAACAAATAAAATGGAAGAAATTATATTTAAATTCAACATTTGTCATCATTTTGTTGTCCAAATTCATGAAAATGATCATACTATACCACATTTAGAAAGAAATTTGCATAATAGATGCTAGTGAAATTAATTTAAATAAAATAAACTACTGTCTGTTTCACGAAAGCTGTCCAAATTTTACGGCTATATAAACAATTCCAAAACAATATTTTTTTTGATAATATTAAATTGAAGGAAAATTTAAGAATGAGCCTCCTTTTTATTTCGTGAAATTTGGTCAAATATTGATTTTATTGCGAAAACAAAATTTCCCCATGTTAAATCCCCATAGACATCTTCATGGAGTGGAATGAAGATGTCTATGGGGATTTAACATGGGGAAACTTTTTTGAATTTTAGAAATACTGGACCGATTTATTGAAAACAGAAAAAACTGGAACATTTTTGCCTTACAAACAAGGTGAACGTAAGTCCTCAGTGACCTTGACCTTGGGCGGTCGTACGTGGGTCGTATGCAAAACAAAGCACCATCCCATGACACACATTGTGGCCAAATATTATCAAAATCGGTTGACAAGTTATTGACAAATGAGAGGTACGTACATGGACTAACGGTGAGGGGATAACTAGCCTTGCAAACCAGTTATTTTCAGTATTACAAATATGTCTGTACCAATCCAATTTTTCAGGCGACTTATAGGTCCAGTTGGGTGAAGAAGTATGATACAAATCTACCATTAAACTATTATTTCCAAATCTGTTTTGTCACTGTCTACGCATATCTGAGACACAATACCTTTACCATTGAGCAGCAACTTAGAAATGTGACACAATCTGAGCGCACTTAAATTTCGAAACTGCAACTGAAACAGATACCGCAATAACCCTAAATATTCAGACACACTTTGCCATGGGAATCCCACAACAAATTGTATCCAAATACATCATTATTTTGCTGACGCTGCACAGCCAAACTAACCCTAAATATTGGGGTACTTTATGTTTTCTGAAACCACAGATTTATGCAGATTTCTCCGACTAAAATGTGTCCGAATAGTTAGGGTTATTACGGTAAGCTCAATTTGGCAAAACAGGGCGGGGGTGTTACCTGCTGTTTATCACGGGGGTTGATCTCGTCTTCATCCTCCGAGGAGCTTCCTGTATACGATGCTGAAAATACACAACAATATAAGGTTAATTACTTTCACTGATTTTCCAGACATTGAAATGCAATACAAATAGACTAGTGTTTACTGCCTTACTCAGTTTTCCAATTTAAAAAAGGCCCATGACTGAAAATTTGAAAACCGAGTGAAACAGCAATATAAGATTAGTTTTCTTGTGGGAAATAGAGAATATCAGGTTCCTTTCTTTTGATATCATGTCTAACAGGCAAGGCATTCCGAACATTCGCCGAGGGATACCAACCGTTTCCAAGCCAAGCCTGATAAACTCGATACCAAAAGAGACTAGCATATGGTATTACATTTATCAGGTAAACTTTTATGTCCGGGGATGGGTAAATATAAACTGGTTTTCGTTGAAATGAAAACAGATTTGTGGTATGTTCTGTCATCACACTGACGCCATTCGGTAATGTCATCAGTTGTTCGACCAATCGAACATATTCAGCGAAATGAGCAACGTGTTATACCCCAGGGGCTCATTTCACAAAACTTTGTACGACTAAAATGTTCGTAAGTACAAATTTAGGTTTGTCTGCAAATTTCAATAGATGGATTTACATTTATCGAGCATAGGCTGCATATGCAGCCTATGCTCAATAAATGTAAATCCAATGATTGTTTTCAAGAAAACATTGCTAATGTGAAATTTACAGACTATCATAATTTTGTGCCCGCTAAACACCATTACCATTACCTTTGTACTTAGATATCAATTTTTGCCTAGAAATTGCCTGTATTTGCCTACAGCAATAACACACAGTCCAGGCTGATATGGCGTGTTTTCCAGTCTGATACTGAAACTTCTAATCTAATACTGCCATTTCTAGTCTGATACCATCGTTACTAGTCTGATACCGCCGTTTCCAGTTCGATACCATGTCTCGCGCGCATGTTAAACCAGTTCCTTTGGGCATGCGCATTGCGTATGTTTACTTTATCGGCTGCGTAAATTTTGACAGATGCCGGGAATTTAAATTTGTAGGCTCTGTATTTCATCATTCAATCATGGATAACGGTATAGATTTTAATATAGGATTATCACAACTGCCGGATGATTGATATTGAAATTGATATCTAAGTAATCTAAGTAATAAAGACGTTAATACGCGTCGTGTTTGATATCGGCCTAGGTATCGTCCCTCGGTAACTTGGTATCAGCCTGATACCGAAGGTCTCAGGCTGATACCAAGTTGTAACCTCGGGCCGATACCTAGGCCGATATCAAACAAGCCACGTAGTAACCTCTAAATATTGATTCATTTTGTATCGGACATAAATTTCCACACTGATATCAGGAGCGATATAACCATGTTCCCTTAAAATGTTAACGCACAGTACTATTTAATATTCTCTGTATATGTTTTTTGATTTCAATGATCATACTTTATAAACTGTCGAAACTATAATTTTTTTAGGCGATGCATTTACTTAGTATACATAATTAAACAAGAATTCCGCGGAATCAAATGTCTCGCCTTGTTCCGCCTTGACCTTGACCCTGGGGCCTTGACCTTGACCGTGGGGCCCCCGAGAATAGTCCTATATTCATCTACATATCATAGTAAAGGTATGTATAAAGTTTGATGACTGTAGCTGATAACGTGTTGAAGTAATGACCGTAACACGAAAACTTAACGCCGCCGCCGACTCAGGAAAAGCAAAACCTATGTTTCGCTTTCCGCTTTCGCGGGCGAGACAAAAATATCAATCCTCATTTGCATATGAAAATAGCCTGATACCACCCCGAGTCCCTATCAGTAAAACAAATATTACTAAATGATTATATCTGTATAGCGGGCACACGGTGTAAGATCGTTTTTCTCGGACGAGGCCCTGGTACATGTACATTAATGGTATTGCTGATGTGAATGTCAGTGGTACACAATCAATAATAATGAAATAATGGTCCGTACATGGGGCGAATGTTTCTGTCAATCAACACCAAACGGAGAGGTCCAGAGTACAGGAGTACAAATGTCACTGCGACTGCTGGAGAAATGAGGCTTACGGGATTTGTGATTCTGTTCCATGTTTTGCTGCTGACAAACTTTTGGCTATTAAACACATTAAATCTAAAAAATATTTAAAAGTATCGGTAAGTACTTTTTCATCAATAACAAAAAAGTCACCCTCCCCAAAAAATATTATTTGATGAATTTCATCAAATATTGATTTTATTGCGAAAAAACGACTTTCCTATGTGAATTTCCAAAACTTTTTGTTTTTTTATTCTGACGAGATAGCTTGAAAATGATGTAACTAAGAAAACAAGAGTTAGATTTTAAAAATCGGTCCACAAATAAAACAAATATTTAAAAAAAATCTATTTTTATAATGGTCCGTACATGGGGCGAATGTTTCTGTCAATCAACACTTACAAACATATGGTGTGTTTCATGAATGGAATGGAGAACAGTGCAGATACTGATCAGAATGTTCAGATGCTGCAGTCTGAACTGGATCTACACTTCTGTCGGTTTTTCCAAAGAATCGATTTCTGTGTCAGAGACACGGAAATCGATTCTTCGCAAAAACGACAGTGGTCGCAAATCCAGCAATTGCATCGTTATCACTAATATAAGCTCAAGTCCCCTCGCTGGCCAAGAAAGCCGAAAATAAAATGTACCTGAGGGCCAAAACAGGGATATCGGAATTCCACAGCCTGTACAGGGCTCCAGATAAGGAATTATTAATTGACACTCCATCATTTCTGAAGCAATTGAGTATTTCAAAATTTTAATTGGGTAAAATAAAATCACACTACTGTTTACATACATTTAGCAACAGACAGCAATTATTGACTAATTTGCTTCGAAATGAAAACATGTCTTGGCATTTCATTAGAATTGTCTCCTTGGAGACAATTCTAATGAAATACCAAGATGTGTTTTCATGGAAAATAAGAAAAATATGCTATATTTGTGGTCTGTTTATGAATCCCATTTTTAAATTTACCCTTCACATGCTCCCAAAACATGGGAGTAAAAATAGATTTTTCAACATAATATGTTGAGAAATTTTCAAGATGTCTTGCCAAAGTTTTGTATGGGTTTCCATTTTTTCACACAACCATTTTCTATTTTTGGCCAAACTAAATATTTGCGGCTGTGACTAGTGAAATTGGGCTTATGGGCTTTGTGACCAGTATAGATCCAGATTCGCCTGTGCATGCATCCGCACAGTCTGATTCGGATCTGCACTATTCGCCATTCCATCAATGAAGCACGTACCCGTCATGCTTCTGACAAACAATATGTCGTTTTCAGGCTACAGAAGTGTGCTATTTGATCAGCTGCTATTTTGTGCCATTTGTAGTCACAAATCCCGTAATCCCCAGCTACCACTGGCGCGATTCCAGGATTTCAGGTTGGGGGGGCGTAACTATTTTGCAATACTGGACTATATTATCGCTCGATCGATAATATAGTCAAGTATTGCAAGATAGTCGACCGAACAGAGCTCGGGATGATAGCACTTTGGGGGGGGGGGGGGGGGGGGAATTCCCCCCCCCACCCCCGCTGTGAACATTTTGGAAACCTACATCGCATTTCCTGCGTTCTGGCACATTTTGGAGCAAAAATATTGACACTGTCACAGTATGTTTAGTTATGATTTTTGATTGAAAACGTTTAAAATTATTTTGAAACAATAAGAAAACGACCGAAAAATGCATGGAATGCATGGCACTTGGCATGAAACGTGCCTTGTAACTTGTAAAAATCTTTACTCGGCAAATTTTACTGAATCCGCCCATTATAGCTACAGCAGTCACAGCCACATATATATGAGCCGCGCTCTGTGAAAACCAGCCTTAATGACAACGTCAACGTCATGAAAGCCTGAAAATGACGTCGCAAAGTAAATACGCTTAAATTTACCAACGTCATGTCACATTTTGACACTTGAAATCGTTGCGTCATTGCAATAAGTTGTCCTATGTATAGCCAGCCGTACGCATTACTAATTATGGCTCACACATATTTTAATGTTCGATACGCGTGGCAGAATTTTACAGTTGTTTTAATAGTGGTTCAGTTGTCTGTTTTTTTTGGTTTCCTTCAAGGAAAGACATAGTGATTTTGTTGATTATTTTTATACAAGTGAGCATATTGCAAATGATTTTTATAATATTATATGGACGACTTGTAAATGACATTTGAAACTAAATAACCATATGACCGGTATTTTTAGATAACACATCACAAAATCAGTATGATGTAATCATAATGCTAATATTTCTTTTAAACTTTATTTATATAACAATTACAAACAAACGTGAGAAAATTCGTAGTCGGCGTAGATGGAGGCGTCTGCATGTTTCATAATTTGGGTTGAACCTGGAATGCTCAAAGAAAACAAACTTATCCTGTCTGGCGACCACCATCAGATATACATGTCCATAGGTGTAACAACGGGTGCGGCCGTTTAACCCCATCTGTTTAATGTAGCGCATGGAAGGGTGATTTTTCCAATCGGTTATCTGACATGTTTGATATGTTAGCAATATAAAACTGTCAAAGCTGTATCAATAAAGTATTAATAAAGAACATACACATGCAGAAATTATTGAATGTTGAACAACAACTAGAGAAAAGATGGATTCCATTGGAAAATGATTTCCCTGTTCTATTATTTTGGGAAATTTACTAGCTCTACATCAAAGATTATTTGCTTAAAGGTATAAAATATACAGTGAACTAAATTTTGACATTTTTGAATGGGTCAAATTGTGGCCGTAGATAACATATCGGAGGCGAATTTGTGTAGCTATAGCTCCTTACGTACTGTCCCGTGAGATCTAAAGATAATAGCTGCTGTATTCATACACACAAACTGTCTTGATTCGTATTTTCCAAAATTTAACTGATAAACTGAGCCTTATAAAACTGTGAAAACTATAGAGAATAGTATATGTATGTAAAATCTCGGTACTAACACAAAAAGAAAAACATTTATCTGGTCCATACGCGAACTGGGCTGCCGACACCACCAGCCCACATGCTACTCAACATTGCTCGTTTCTGATCATTTATTTTCATAATAATTAACCCCGAGAAAATACATTTACATTTTGGCATAAAATGGTAATTAAAATAGTCAATGGTCTACATACAATTGATTTACAACACTTATATCATCTGTCATTACCAGCCGTCAACAACGACGTCAGCTATGTCAAAATCGCAAGTGGAAGCGATGTTTTCGACCTCATTTACTCAGATAACATCATTTTCGCCATAAGGCACCTTTTCGCACGACGCGGCTCATATAATGTTTGAAGAGGTATATATAAGCCGATGTTCACACTGGTAGTGTACGTTTGAGGGTGTATTTGTGGCATATTTGTGGGGCATTTTAATAAAATATACACGTATCCCAAAAAGGGCGTACAATAATATAGATCAGGGTCTCCACTGATACATAAAATAGGTTATACAAATTCTGATAACGTAAGGAGAGCATGCATACACTGATATGTTTCGAGTGTGTATTTGTGGCAAATTTATATATATTGAACTATATTTGCATGTATTTCCCATGATTGGTGATTCAATGTGCATACATCGAACATATGGCCAATTTAACAGATTTATTAGACTACATATGTCAATTATATGATGTGTTTTGTGTCAATATATACTTTACACCAATATCTGACACTATCTAGGGTGTATTTGTGGTATATTTATATGTATTTAAACTATATTTGGGTGCATTTGAGTGTATTTGGGTGTTTCGTGTAACCGTTCCCCCGGACCCCGCTAGTATTATCACAAACTTTGCTCGTTCCACAGTATGGCCGCACCACTTTTCAATACCCTCATACGCCGCTGCATCACAATTAACTGTTACATAAATGACGTCAATTAGATTCTGAACTAAATTATCCAATAATTACAATGTATCTTGCTGACGGTACATGTATATAATCATAGTTGGCGATGGTAGCAAATTACGAAGTCACATGTCGGCTAAGTATAGATTGAAAATTGATATAGTGGTGCGTTTGGTTTGTTCACTACATGTACATATCATAGTTTTATTCTGTTCAATGTTTGATAGTATACATACTAACACTTGTAGATACATTTAGTGTACCTTATCAGCAAATACAGTTTACAGCAAGCACAGTCAATGAATCTACGAACACGCATTTCTACTGTAGGTTGTTGTGTTGCATTGTAAAACGTTGGCGTTTCAATAACGTCATTTTCTCGATGACGTTACTATTTTTTCCTTGCGTGATTCACATGGTGCAACAAAAAGTGAGATAAAACAAAAACTATGAAACATATTTGCATTTTCTTTTCAGCATATTGTCCGCATCCAAAAATGTAAAGAAGTGCAAATCGAAAATTTTGTCATTAAGGCTGGTTTTCACAGAGCGCGGCCCATATGCAACAGACTTCTTTTGAATATCTGAATTCATAAAAACTATAAACCGCTTTCATATGTACGTAATTATCAGGCTACGGGAGTGTGTTATGTGATCCGAAGCTACACTGGTCACAAATCCCATAAGCAACATTTCGCCAGTCACAGCTATATTTGCTGGAATATCGTCACATAAAAGAATGAGTCAGGTAACATGTTTACTACTTTTATAAATATACTGAAGCTGTATAATTATTTTTCAGATTAAACAATTATGTATTTAATCCTTTGAACCAGAAAGCCCGCTATAACAGTTTATGCAAACAGTGCAGATCCAGATGAGCTGGCTTGTAACGAGCCGTCTCATCTGGATATGCACTGTTTGCAAGTAATTTTCATATTTTCGAAAACAAAAAATACCCCGTTTTCATAAATGGACTAGTCTGAAAATCATTTTGTGACGGGGGAGGGGGGGGGGGGGGGGGATATGTTGCAAAATTAACATATCAAAATACATTCCAGTTACTTAGGGATGAAAGGGTTAATATGCACTGTTTGCAAGTAATTTTCATATTTTCAAAAACAAAAAATACCCCATTTTCATAAATGGACTAGTCTGAAAATAATTTTGTGACGGGCGGATATGTTGCAAAATTAACATATCAAAATCCATTCCAGTTACTTCGGAGTGAAAGGGTCAATTGTACAAAACTCATCAGTGGCTCACAGTAGATATGATATGTACGTGTAGAACATTCATTCTCATCTTAATTACGTAATTCAGTACATACGGATAACGGTAATTTCCCGCTATTGGGAACATGCTTTGAATATTAAGAACTAGAATGAACGATTTCTATTTCTGAATTCTAATTTCCATCTCAATTAATTAATTGGCGAAGAATGAATTACGAAATTAGACCCAGCCCGGAGATGAGATAGAACCCCCAGGCTGGCAATATGATCTCCACAACAGAAAAGATTGCCTAATCACTTGTGTATGCATAATGATGTTAACCCTTTTCATGTTGAGGATAGCCATTATCTTGGCCGAAAATCCTAAATATCTTCCTATGCAATCAGAAGTATATGTCGCGACCACCATTTGAACCGTCTCGTCGAGACGGTTCAAATGAGTGGTCACGACATATACTTTCATTGAGAAATAACAAAAATAAAATATTTCATACATGTAAAGGTGTATTCCAAAAGGAATGGGTTAACAAACATGCTCGGCACCGGACGACTTAGAGGATGTAACAGTTATTGATTGATTGAGTGGACATTGAAGACACTCGATATCTGATATTCCTAGAAAGTGATGAAACAGAATCGGAAACAAGACTGCTGAATATGCGCCCGTTGAGGCAAGGCCAGTCAACGAGGGGAGATAAACATTTTGAAAATGAATAGGCTTCTTCATATTGTCGTGATAAACATGTATACAGAATTTAGTTACGATCCATCAAGTAGAACTCTAGTTATTGCGTGGACAAGCTTGCTGCACGCCCGTACACGGTGAATATATACTACGTTCAGCTTTTTCAAACGGGCGTATAAATATAAATAGTACCATTATGAATGCTCGTTTTTGTGAAAATTATGATTACTAATTATTTAAAATAATTCTACTTGTGTCTACAATGGTAGTTTTATCATTTCACCTGTAGACATACATGTCACGTGAATAGTGGAAATGCATTACTGAATTATCTCCCCTTTTTATCAGAGTTTATAATAGGAGAATAGAACACAAACTCTTTGGAATTTGATTAAATAAAACTGCATTTAAAAGTGTGCATTTCGGTTGCTGGTCATAAAGCAAATTGTAATGGTTAACCCTTAGAATAAGAGAAAGAACAAGAGCGCCGCAAGTCACAAA
Organism: Conchocele bisecta; assembly: GCA_029237695.1. Taxonomy (NCBI): domain Eukaryota; kingdom Metazoa; phylum Mollusca; class Bivalvia; order Lucinida; family Thyasiridae; genus Conchocele; species Conchocele bisecta. Next base: position 42,599,351 of record CM055266.1, on the reverse strand, counting down.
ATACGCCCGTCGAATATGGGCCAGACAGCGAAGATGCAGAAATGTGAAGCTGTCACCAAGGCAAGAAACATTAATGAGAATTTGAAAGTCTATAGCATTATTTCTTCATCTCGTTGTGCTAAACATGTATACTAATTTAGGCAGAGATAGAAAAGTAGAGTGTAAAGTAGAAATGATAGGGAATTGGATACAATAATGTAGAAAAAAAGGTTAAAAAGGTGATATTTTCGTTAAAAAATATATTTTCGGCATAAAAACATCAAGGTGCACATCTTCAATATGTGTAGAAGACGTGTGTATAGTTTCAGAACGATCGACTGATCAGTTTCGGAGGAGTTGTGTACACAAACTGTATTGTATATAGAATTGCATAGAAAAATGTAGAAAAAATGGCTAAGTTAAAAAGGCGATATTTTTGTTAAAAAATATTTTTTCGCCATAAAAACACCAAGGTGCACATCTTCAATATGTGTAGAAGACGTGTGTATAGTTTCAGAACGATTTACTGAACGGTTTCGGAGGAGTTGTGTACACAAACTCTGTACCGTATATAGAATTGTATAGAAAAATGTAGAAAAAATGGCTAAGTTAAAAAGGTGATATTTTTGTTAAAAAATATTTTTTCCGCATAAAAACACCAAGGTGCACATCTTCAATATGTGTAGAAGATGTGTGCATAGTTTCAGATTGATCGACTGAAAGGTTTCGGAGGAGTTGTGTACACAAACTCTGTACCATATATAGAAATGTATAGAAAAATGAAGAAAAAATGGCTAAGTTTAAAAGGCGATATTTTTGTTCAAAAACATTTTTTCGGCATAAAAACACCAAGGTGCACATCTTCAATATGTGTAGAAGACGTGTGTATAGTTTCAGATCGATCGACTGAACGGTTTCGGAGGAGTTGTGTACACGAACTATGCGCTTTTTCTTCAGCCGCCCGCCTGCCCGCCGTGCGGTAAAACTTAATACGTACCGTTTTTTTAAAAACGGTCGTATAAAAATGACCGTCTGCTATGGTTTCATATTTGATCGTTTTCTCTCAATCAACATGGTTTGGCAGCACTTTAGAATCATTTCCATTGAAAATGATTCTAAAGTGCTGTCAAAGCATGTTTTTGCTGAGAAAAAATGGAATATTTACATTTAATTCAGCATTATAAGGGTTAAATTAAGTATTGACAAAAACTTTGGAACAATAACCACAGTATAACGATAAAGACATACTGCAGAACACAATTGAATATAATAACCTTTCGACTTCCGACAACATTTTGAATAAATATAATGTTTGCAACTGGTTTGAATTTTGTATTTGAATAAATCAATATGGGAAATGAAACATGAATGCAAGAAATGTGGCCTATTTGTAAACAATTGCCCCCTGATCGCAGTAAAAACAAGAAAATGTGTTCATAGAACACGGATGCCCCACATATCGCTTTGACAGTAAAGGAGACAAAATTCTAAGTCCAAAAGGAGGAATTAATCCATGGCTCAGTCAAACAAAAAATAGAATTCACTTAGTTCCTTCACATACCATATAGATTAGCTACATACCAAGTAATATTCAAGCCTCCAGCTATTATGGTTTAGAAGTTTTACAAGTAACTAGAAATGTGGCCTGTCGGCACACGAATGCCCCCGCTGGCAGCCAAAGAAAACGAGGCATATTTGATTATAAGCCATTTACCCGAGCGTTAAGGTTTTCGAACGCACCAAGTCTGTGACCTTGACCCTGGGCTTAGCGGGATGGGACGAATGTGGATTTGTCACAGGGCGGTAGAGGAGCATTGGAGCAATACGTGTGTGAAATGTGAAGCAGATCCGAGCAAGGAAACAGAAATTACAAGCCATTTACCCGAGCGTTAAGGTTTCAAACGGACCAAGGTTTCAAACGGACCAAGTCTGTGACCTTGACCCTGTGCTTAGTGGGGGCAGAACGAATGTGGATTTGTCACAGGGCAGTAGAGGACCATTGGAGCACTGTGTGTGTGAAATGTGAAGCAGATCCGAGGAAAGAAACAGAAATTATAAGCCATTTACCCAGCGTTAAGGTTTCGAACGCACCAAGTATTTGACCTTGACCCTGGGATTAGCGGGGGCGGGACGAATGTGGATTTGTGACAGGACGGTAGAGGACCATTGGAGCAATGCGTGTGTGAAATGTGAAGCAGATCCAAGCAAGGAAACAGAATTTATAAGCCATTTACCCAGCGTTAAGGTTTCAAAAGCACCAAGTCTGTGACCTTGACCCTGGGCTTAGCGGGGGCGGGACGAATGTGGATTTGTCACAGGGTGGTAGAGGACCATTGGAGCAATGCTTGTGTGAAATGTGAAGCAGATCCGAGCAAGGAAACAGAAATTATAAGCCATTTACCCAGCGTTAAGGTTTCGCGAGGTACGTATGTACGTAAGGACGCCGGTAACACTATATGCCCCCCTCACCATTCGGTGGCGGGGGCATAACAAGGAAAAATGGTGAAATTCTCAGTCCAAAAGGAGGAGATGGTCCATGACAAGGGGGGGGGGGTGCTCATATAAAATAATTGAAATTCACTTTGTGTATACAGTGCAACCTCTCTACAACAGCCATCCATAGGAAGACGCAAAACTGGCCGTTGTAGAGAGGTGACTGTTGTAAGGGGGGTTAATGCTGAATTAAATATGTTGTCGTCTGATGTTTATTTCTTTTCTTCGATAATTTGCATCAAACACATGCTTTGACAGCATTTTAGAATCATTTCCAATGGAAATGATTCTAAAGTGCTGTCAAACCATGTTTTCATTGAGAAAGAATGCTAAAGCAACAGCAGACGACAATTTTCGTGCTCTGCAGTCTAAGGGTTAGATACAGATGAAATCATCCATTTGGGATATAAAATAGCGGCTGTTACAGAGAGGGTGTTGTTGTAGAGAGGTGGCCGTTCGAGGAGGTTTGACTGTATCTACACACCAAAACGAAGCTATGTACCAAGAAGCCAACCACCAACCGACGCATATGCCCATATACCTGTCCCTCTAACATCGGAATGGCACTGTCAGCATATGTCTCGCCATGACGATGAAAACCCTTATTAACCCATAGAATGCGGGGATACAAAAATTGTCCTCTGCCATTGTTTCATATTTTGTCTTCTTTCTAAATAAAAACATGATTTGACAGCACTTCAGAATCATTTCCGTTGGAAATGATTCTAAAGTGGTGTCAAACCATGTTGTTGATGAAAAAAATGTAAATTAAAAAATAAACAGCAGACGACAAAATTTAATTCAGCATTGTAAGGGTTAAGTTCATGACCAATGTAGCCATGTGCATCATGAAATTTAAATTTTCACAAGATTTCCCCGCAATCAATTTCAAAACTACTTCTGCGGACTCGAGCAAAAACCAAATCCATGAGTGTACGTGCGATCTGATCAGGTCCTACACTGGTAAAAACCTCAACAACCCAATTTTTCTTGGTACGGGTCACATATATATACATATGTTTGCACCACCGTGCGACACTTACACAGCGATTCGTTACTTCCACCCTGTGAACTAGCGTTGCTGGCTCGCCGATCTGGCTTGTGGCTGTCCAGTAGTTGCTGAGTAATTCGCTTATCTAGCTGCACGCTGTGACGTTTACACCTCGATCGCGATTTATTTAAAAAATCCTCGTCCTCTAGATTCCTCATTTTTTCCGTCACTTCGAAATGATCTGAGCCACCCGACGCAGTCTTCGAAAGCAGTTTTTTTGATAACATATTTGCAGTTATTCCGATGCTTAGAAATCCCACTGTTATTCCATTAATACACTACGCCGGCGCCTCACAAAGCAATTAATTGCAGCCTTAGCTTTTCCAGTTGCAGCATTATTGTTTACAAAACATGTTCATGTGTCCAATAGATGCACAGAAATACCTGTTAACCAGTAGAATGCAGGAAACAAAAACAAACATTATTGTCTGCTGTTGTTTTATATTTATTTTGTCTTTTTCTCAATAAAAACCTGGTTTGGCAGCACTTTAGAATCATTTCCATTGGAAATGATTCTAAAGTGCTGCCAGACCAGGTTTGTGGTAAGAAAAAATGGAAATTACAATATTAACAGCAGCCGACAAGATTTAATTCAGCATTGAGAGGGTTAAGCAAATAAGCAGACGAGATCAGATATGCTTGTCGTTGTTGTTGTAGTAGTTGTTGTTGTTGTTGTTAGCCAGAGTGACATCCAATGGATAATGAGGAATCTCTATAGATATACACGGCACTGCACGGCCAATCAATTTGTCTTTTTCCAGTAGTGCAGGAATAATATGACAGAGTTGACCCCACAGATAAACCAGTGTATTGGAAAACACCAATCTCAGAACGTGAATAATCAACAAACAGCATAGACCAAGAGCAATATGCACATTTGTGCAGTTTGATACTGGTCTACGCTGATTCTGAAGCAAATATTATTCCACACAATTAATCCTTAAATTGCTGAATTAATTTTTTCGTCTGCTGCATATTTTTTCTTAACAAAAACATGATTTGACAGCACTTTAGAATCATTTCCAACGGAAATGATTCTAAAGTGCTGCCAAACCATGTTTTGTTGAGTCCCTCATTATAATCGTTACAACGCCCATCAAGTAGAGAAAATATTAGGTATTATAACATATATTTATAATATAAGTAACACTGAATGATCAACAATCACAGATAAATATTATCCTTATCACTATTCTATAAATATCAAACTAATTATCCCCCGTTTCCTCCATATCCTACTTAATTAAATGCTACTACAGATAGTAATGATTCCTAATGGATTGTTCCACAAAGGCTGAAGATACAGGGATTTATTCCTGGTCTTTTCATTCAGATGTACGTTTTTATTGTTTGCAGTTCCGATCATAGGGCTAGGATCACTGGCAATTTGGCAATTACACCACAGAGAAATATGTAAACATTCCACCAGCTATTCCACCAGTATGAAAAATATAAACATTCCACCAGCTATTGCACCAGTATGAAAAATATAAACATTCCACCAGCTATTGCACCAGTATGAAAAATATAAACATTCCACCAGCTATTCCACCAGTATGAAAAATATAAACATTCCACCAGCTATTGCACCAGTATGAAAAATATAAACATTCCACCAGCTATTGCACCAGTATGAATTATTCCACCAGCTATTGCACCAGTATGAAAAATATAAACATTCCACCAGCTATTGCACCAGTATGAAAAATATAAATATTCCACCAGCTATTACACCAGTATGAAAAATATAAACATTCCACCAGCTATTGCACCAGTATGAAAAATATAAACATTCCACCAACTATTGCACCTGCAGTATGAAAAATATAAACATTCCACCAGCTATATATTACACCAGTATGAAACATATAAACATTCCACCAGCTATTACACCAGTATGAAAATATAACATTCCATCAGCTATTACACCAGTATGAAAAATATAAACATTACACCAGCTATTACACCAGTATGAAAAATATAAACATTCCACCAGCTATTGCACCAGTATGAAAAATAAACATTCCACCAGTTATATTATATTGCACCAGTATGAAAAATATAAACATTACACCAGCTATTACACCAGTATGAAAAATATAAACATTCCACCAGCTATTGCACCAGTATGAAAAATAAACATTCCACCAGTTATATTATATTGCACCAGTATGAAAAATATAAACATTCCACCAGCTATCACACCAGTACAGAACATAAAAAAGTTCCACCTACAACAGCTAACACCCGGAGACCCTATGCTTTATCCATTATCTGTGTACTCAGGTAATCCACAGGTACAGTAGATGTAGGTTAATTACAGATTCAGCTGTAGGACAGCTGGAATCAAGGTCAAGGCCATAGATGGCCATGCATGAAGTCACCAGCTAGTAAATAAACAACATGAGCCATATAAAAGGTTATCCAATAAGGCACTGAACAAGCAGAAACACATTTGTATTTATCAATTCACTCAGCCATGCAGGGATCAATTGAAAGACTGCCTGTTTACAACCAGTATGATTTTCGTTATATTATCCCAGCCAAACAACCTTTATGATGTTGAGTAAAATATTGTCGTCTGCTGTTATATATTTCAATTTTTCTCAGTAACAGCATGGTTTAACCATACTTTACATTTATTTTCATTGAAATGATTTTCAAGTACTGTTAACCCTTAGATGGCTACACACAACAATTGTTGTCTACTGTTGCTTTTATATATTGCCTTATTTCTCAATACAAACATGGTTTGACAGCACTTCAGAATCATTTCCAACGGAAATGATTCTGAAGTGCTGTCAAAGCATGTTGTAAATTATTCTAAAGTGCTGTCAAAGCATGTTTTTTATGATAAAAATGGAAAATAAAAAATAAATAGCAGACGACAAAAAATTAAAATAGCGGTGTAAGGGTTAAACAATGTTTTTTACTGAAGAAAAAATATAAAAAAAACAACAGCAGGCGACAATTTTTGTATCCGTCTTCTATGGATTAAAATATGGTATCAGGTGTACTAAACACTATAAAGAGGTTAAAGCTTATGTGCCTATTAATATATTAATAATTGCCTTGAAAAACAATTAACAAAATATAATGAAATAAAATGCATAAAAAAACGGTCACTGACATCGGATTTAACCTTTACACTGTTGAATTATATGCCGTCTGCTGTTTATTATTTTTATTTTCCTTTTTTTCTGATCGAAACATGGTTTGACAACACTTTAGAATTATTTCCGTTGGAAAACTTCTAAAGTTCTGTCAAACCCTGTTTTTATCGAGAGAAAAAAAGAAAATATAAAACAACAGCAGACAAGAATTCAACTTTCATGCATTCTAAGGGTGAATGCAGAGCCAGAAATTATACCCAGCTGTTAATATCTATATCTAAATGTACCCCATGTGCAATGCAGTAATTATGTTAACCCATTACATGCGGAATACACCTAGCTTTACGGGTATGAAATATTTCAAATATTTCAAATATTTTATTTTTATTTTTGTTATTTCTCAATGAAAGTATATGTTGCGACCACTCATGTGAACCGTCTCGACGAGACGGTTCAAATGGTGGTCGCTACATATACTTCTATGAACCCTTAGAGCGCGGGAACTGAAAATAGTTGTCTGCTGCTGTGTCATATTTTGTCTCTTCTCTTAGTAAAAACATGGTTTGTCAGCATTTTAGAATCATTCCACCGGAAATGATTCTAAAGTGCTGTCAAACAATGTTTTTGATGAGAAAAATGGAAAAAAAAAAAAAAACAGCAGACGACAAATTTTAATTCAGCATTGTAAGGGTTAAGCACATTAAATCAAATATTTACGATTTTCCCCAATGAAAATGACATATCCTCAGCATGAAATTCGTAAATAGATCTCACATTAATGTTAAATGAACACAATTATATCTGAGGTACACTCCATTTTCTTATTCCACAGCTGCTGGCCATGTTCAAGATCTTGGCACTTGCATAAATCCAATCCAGCTAACAGTCACATGACATTTCCCCCAGTATTATATCATGTGCGGTGCCAACTGTTTACAATGGGAAATCCTACAAGAGATTCAGAGGCCTGCACGCCATGCTCTGACTGAGAAAATGTACCGTGTTAAAATTAACATTTGTCGTCTGCTGTTTATTTTTTATTTTCCATTTTTCTTATCAAAAACATGCTTTGACAGCCCTTTAGAATGATTGTAAAATGCTGCCAAACCATGTTGTTTTTTTTAGAAAAAATACAAAATAAGAAGCAACAGCAGACAACAATTTTTGGTTCCTGTCTTTAAGCCAGTGGTTAAGCATTTTTTATTTTGTTCCTTTTTTTTCAATTGCAAGCAACACTACTTCATCGGCTTGTTATGTGGCAGACATCTGGCAATGTCAGTTATTTCTTATCCAGAAGCCAAAAATAAACAGTGTTTACAACCCATAAATAAGTAAGCAGTGCACTGCATGAAGTCGTCAGGACTTGTAACACATTTCATGCTGGGGATTCCCCATTTAGCTTATAGAAAAATGTAATTAGTTTTCTTGTATCACCCTAAAAGTATATGGTGTGGCCACCATTTGAACCGTCTCATCGAGACAGTTCAAATGAGTGGTCACAACATATACTTTCGATGAGAAATGAGAAAAATTGCAGATTTTTTTTTTAGAAATTTTTATACCCATATATGGCTATTCCACATGGGATGGGTGAATAACAATTTCTTACATTTACATGTAGTTTACACAGGCACTTTGTTGTATAGACGACAAAAAGCTCTTAACATCATATACCATGCATTGATGTTTACTCTGATATTGAATATTTACAAGGTAGGACACTCGCCATCTTTTCAACCAACAGCAGTGGTGCTAATGTACCTTAAATTGGGCCCGGCTCGCTAATTCAGTAATTGTCACGCACGCGAAGGCCGGAGGGTCCCGGCCTTTGCGCGCGTGACAATTACTGAATTGGCGAGCCGGGTTCAAGGTAATGCATCAGTCAATGTAAGTCCCCACCCCCCCCCTCCGGGGGAATAGCGGGGCTTATATTTTCGTTGCTGTTAAAGCCCCGGTGAAGGCCCCGCACTGCGGGGCAACATGGTCGGTAAAAGCCCCGGTAAAATGCCCCGCACTGCGGGGCCATCTGGTGATTTTAAATGTGAAATATTCTTGCACGAAAATGATGTGTTGTAGAGCAAAATGTCACTTATAAATAGTAGATATCTGGGAACTTTTATTAGTATGGGAAGCCATTATTACAACCCAAGCAGCTTTATTCGTTGTAGATGTAATTGGTAGCACATTTGGCCTGCTACTCGTTCTATTTCTAGGGTGGTTGACTTAGTGATATAGTTGTTTTTGAAACCGTTACAGTCGATGATCAGCTGGGTAATGACCGATATGTTTAGTTTGTAAAAGTTCGAGTCTCCTAGCACTTTTTGGATTTCTTGACGAAACGCCGGGTAGGTCTGTTTCCGAACTTCGTGTAGTGCTGGGCATCTTAGTAGCATGTGTGACGCATCCTAGCTCCACCTCCAAATGACAGTTAGGACAAGTAGGGTCGACTAAGTACAGGGTAAATATGTGTTTGTTGCTTTGAAATAGGTACGTTCCTGTTAATAGTAGTAACCAAATAAATAGCCGCTAACCTTTGGCACCACCCACGGACTCGGTAGAAGGAAGGTCGGATATGTGTGAATAGTATTAAATAGCGCAAAAGTGGACCCTTGCATGATACAAACTTCTTAACCGTATTAACGCACGGACACACGGACGGTGCAAAACACTATATGACACCGGCTCTTCGAGACAGGGTTCATAAAAAGTACCCCCCCCCCCCTATTAATAGTATAAAATGCAGCACTTTATACTTTTACTTACATGGGGAGGGTGTGTGTGTAGAAATAGGATATTTCCAGTGGGGGGGGGGGTGGGGGGGGGTGGGGGGTGGGGGGGTCTCGGGATTTTCCAGGCGGGTGGGGGGGGGGGGGGGGGGGGGGGGGGTGGGGGGGGGGGGGGGGGGGGAGGGGGGGTCTCGGGATTTTCCAGGGTTTGTTGGGTAAAGAATCACTCTCCAGGTGGGGGGGGGGGGGATCGGGGGGGGGGGGGAGGTCTCGTGATTTTCCAGGGTTGGTCGGGTAATGAATCACTTTCCAGGGGGGGGGGGGGGGGGGGGGGGGGGGGGGGGGGGGGGGGGGGGGGGGGGGGGGTCTCGGTATCCTTCAGTGTGTGTGGGGGGGGGGGGGGGAGGGAATGTCTCAGAATTGTCCACGTGTTGGGGGGGGGGGGGGGGGGGGGCTGCCGGGATAACGGATAACGGGATAACGGCAGTGCAATATAAACAGAGGAATTATTTGAAAACAATTTTGTTTATATTAAACAAATTTGCCAGTATTAAACAGTCCACAGTGAAAGTAGATCGTATTAAACAGTTTAAACATCCCATGTCACCCCTCCCACACAACAGTATTCAGGTAAACATACATGTACATATCTTGATAACAGTCTGATAAAACCCCGGTAAAGCCCCGGTAAAGCCCCGGGGTATGTCCCCGCTCAATTTCTTAGCAACAGTTAAAGCCCCGGTAAAGTCCCCGCAGTGCGGGGCATCATGAAAGGTAAAAGCCCCGGGGTATGCCCCGGTAAAGTCCCGCCCCTCCCCCGGAGGGGGGGGGGGGGGGGGGGATTTGGGGGGGGGGGGGGGGGGGGGGATTTACATTGACTGATGCATAATTACATGTAATACACTTCCGTAGGTTGAAAAGATGGCGAATGTCCTACCTTCTAGATATATAATATCAAAGTAACAGTGGGTATGATTTAAAGAGGCTTTCTTGTTCATGCCGCAAAGTGCCTGTGGTAGTTTACACAAATATAATTGCGAATTGCGCCACTCGATTCTGTAGTAAGCAGTAGCTTCTACCACTCTCGTGTTTACCATATACGGAGAAATGATGTTGGTAACATCGCAATAATGTGTTTCCTTTCACCAATCACATCACATCCCTCTGAATCGTCAGACTTCACTATACAACCCGCCTCCCTAAATTAACTCACACGACTCTTGGCCATAATTTATGCTTGATTCACTTTGTTTTTATAAAGTATTATGTGTCAAATGTAAGAAAATGCTTATTTAACCAGGTGAACTGATCATCTTGAAAAATGCACTTGTGATTGGGTCCTACCGCAAAACAAAATTGATTTGCGATGCTCACACGTTTGTTTAGCATACCCAATCACCTGTGCATTTTTTCACGATAATCCAGCTCACCTAGCTAGGGGCCGTTTCACTAAACTTTGTACAACAAAAATGTTTGTATTAAAGTGCAAATTAATTATGATAGACTGTAGATTTCACATTAACATTGTGTTCTTGGATTTACATTTATTGAGCATAGGCTGCATATGCAGCCTATGCTCAATATATGTAAATCCAAGAACTCAATGTTAATGTGAGATTTACAGTCTATCATAATTAATTTGCACTTACAAACATTGAAATTGAAATTGAAACGGCCCACAGGTTAAACTAGCGACTATGTTTGTAAAACATAGGTACACTCCCTAGTATACTGGACCAGAAAAAAGGTCAAGGTCGTGTTAATGATGGAACGAGTGTGTGACAAATGTTCAGGTGATGCAAGTGTCCAAGTATTGAAGCAACCCTTCGCATAATATTGAACAATTTTACATGTTGGAGAAACTGTTACAAATTTTTTGACGTCACAACATGGCTAAGTGTTTCAGCGACATTTCAGAGGTGACCAACGTCAAGGTCATGTTAATGGTGGCGTGAGTGTGTGACAAATGTTCAGGTGATTCAAGTGTGCAAGTATTGAAGCAATCCTTCGCGCAATATTGAAGATATTACATGTTGGATAAAGTATTACAAACTTTCCGACGTAAATGAGCATGCACGGATGTACGTATGGAAGGACTTATAAGGGCGGATGTACGTATGGACGGACGGATATACGGACGTATGAAACCTCAAGAGCAACGCAATATACGCCCTTGATATCGCATATGGGGCATAATAAACGGTATATAATCTATAACATCGTTATCATGGATGATTAACTTTAAAATTGAACTAAAGGCTTATCATGACAAATCGTTAATGTCTTAGTGTCATTTCCTAATGCTTTAACCTCTCGCTAATGCGATAAATGCTAATCCTGCTATTGTCGCATTCTATCACAACAAATCCGCATTAATCTTTCAAAACACTATAATCGAACAACCCGTCGTTTGAATATACTTTTTTTTGTATCAGATACATGTGTCTGACGTTTTTCCATTAATTTTGCATGTCAATATAACCTCGCTACTGTTTCCGCAAAAATGTGAAGGTAAAAAAGGTCAAGGTCATGTAAATGGCGGCATGAGTGTGTTCCAAATGCTCACATGTATCAAGTGTCCAAATATTGAAGTAATCCGTCAAGTAGTTTTAACATTTTACGGTAATGAAGAAGCTTGTACAAACTTTTTAACATTTGTCGACGCGGACGACGACAAAGCGGAGACTATAGTCGCGCCTTCTGCTAAAGCAAGCGCAAAAAAAAAATGAAATAGTGATTGGATATAAACAAGTTGTAGTCTTGGCTTTAAAGAATGCCAACCTGTAGCCGATTTCATCAACATTGCAAAGTAAACTTTTCTAGTACAGTATACTTTGAGGGAGAAATCATTTATTTTTCCCGAAAAGCATTATTTCATATAGAACTAACGACTGCATATATTTGATGATTAAAAGTATGCAGAATTATTATACTGAATTTATAATATTATCACAGCCATAATGGCTTTGATAATGTAATAAATTCAGTATAATAAAAATTAATAAATTTATCCCAAAATTGCAAATTTCTCCCTCAAAGTATGCTTTGCTAGAAAAGTATACTTTGCAATGTTGGTGAAATAGGCTACTGGGCAGGCCCTGATCAGACTACGCATATGCGCGGATGTACATGCTGATTTGGGACTACGCTGGCCGATCATGGCATAATGTCCTGTTCCTCAGTCAAGGGTTATATTTCATGCACCAGGAATCCGTAGATTGCCTCTGCTAAGTCTAAGGTCGGACAATAGATGCGCAGATTGACATGGAAAGCACAGAGATCAATATAGAACATTGCAGAATTAAATTCTAAGACGGTTAGCAGGGCTCAATATAAGCTGCGTTTTTGCTTAAATACCCAATTAAAATTGCCAAAAACCCAATTGAAATATCGGAAGTAGGGAGTATCAAAAAGCAATACAAAATTTGTGGTGCCTTTATCATGCTGCAGAAAACAATAAACAGACCACAAATATAGCATATTTTTCTTATTTTCCATGAAAAAACATCTTGGTATTTCATTAGAATTATCTCCAAGGAGACAATTCTAATGAAATGCCAAGACATGTTTTCATTTCGAAGCAAACTATTCAATAATTGCCGTCTGTTGATGTGTAAACAGTAGTGTGATTTAATTTTACCCAATTAAAATTTTGAAATACCCAATTGCTTCAGAAATGATGGAGTGACAATACTCAATTACTAATTCCTTATCTGGAGCCCTGCGGTTAGTAAGCTTTCTCTCCAGTGAGGCTATGATCCAGTTGCCAGTAAAGTCACCACATTGGTGGGATCAAGTGGAAAATCATCTGAGATGTCGCATTTATGAAGATTTATATCTGCGCAGAACTGTGTAGATGCGCAGATTGTGATTTTGTGCCTAAGAAGATGTGTGTTTGTTTTGTTTGTTGGTGTTTAATGGCCTATCAACAGCTATTTAGGTCATTTAAGGCTGGGCAAACAGGTTCGATCCCGTATTCAACCTGCTGCACTGGGGGGTGGAGAATCCCAAAATCAGAACGGAATATTTGCATCAGCCCTGAAATTATAATAACCAGACCTGGTGCGAGGTCCATATCACACCAAGCCATTTGGCCCCTTCCCCTAAAACAATAGGATTATGAATAATCATATAAGGGATTACCAGATTCAACTCTCACATACAAGAAAGACAAAGATGTACATGAGGACCAAACCAGGTCTCTGGTCAAAATTCCGGTAAGGATGAATTCCGATCGTTAAAATACCCATCACATGCTCCCACTTGCATACATGTGGCTGTGACTGGAGAAATGGGGCTTATGGGTTTTGTGACCAGTGTAGCTCCTGATCAAATAGCACACACCTGTAGCCTGATGACGTATGACGGCTGTTTCATTGATGGAATAGCGTTAGAACAGTGCAGATCCTGATCAGACTGTGCGGATGCACAGGCTGATCTGGATCTACACTGGTCGCAATACCCATAGCACCCATTTCTTCTGTCACAGCCACAAATGAGTAGATGCAGAAATTGACAGGATGGTGAATCAATATAGAACGTACTGAATTAAATTATGAGATTATTACAGGTCAGCAAGCAATTTCTCTCCCTCCAGAGCAAGATATAGGAGTTGTTAGCCACGTCTGCTACATTGAAGTGAACACTCAGCTACATGTGATGCCGCACAATGTAGATTCATATAAATGTGAAGATGTAGAGATTGACATGAAAATGAACAAGGAAATGACAGTGAAATGGAAAATTATTTCTAATTTTAGTTTTTATTATTCATACTCACCTGAATGGTTGCAAACTGATAGGTTGCTATGAAATCGTCCTAATAATAAAAATCTGCCTACTCTAATCACTCAAATAACCCACCATAGACCATTCCGCTCTACCCACAGCCAATTGGCTAGTCCGCTATTTAAACTCCTCCTATTATTGTTAGGTATACAGCTTCAAAAGTAAATGATTTCCATATGGAAATGACACTGCTAGATAAAAATAGCCTGAAGTATACTAAGTAGGGAGAAGATAAAACCATCAAGCGGGGACGGGAGGAGGGTCTACCTTACCATTCAGGTGAGTATGAATAATAAAAACTAAAATTATTAAATAATTTTAATTTTCCATTTTTATGTCTTCAAACTAACCTGAATGGTTGCAAGAATTCGTAGTGATGGTGGGAGGTATTCTCACTACTCATACTCGACCGGAATGGTAAGGCAGATTAAAAAAACCCTCAAAACAGACAAAAATATTTGGCCTAGGTACAAACTTGGGTGTTACCTATATAGTAATAACATGGTCTCACACTAGAATCATAGGGGCGCCCAAAGCGGGACCCCCCCCTTTTCTACGAAAGTAGAAGAGAGGTGGATAAAGACAAGCACCACCACGCTAGTCTCGTAGACTGACTCGTAGACTCCAACCTGCTATACTTGGTTAGAACGCCGGAGAATACTCATGGTATAGCTGCTGCTACCAGACGAAGCCCTGGCGAATGTAGTCGCCCGGCACTTCACACGCAATAGCTCAACTGAGATAAACTCAAAGTCTATACATAGTCTCATGACGACACATGACTCGTACATATCGAGAACACAGTATAAAACGCCCTAAGCACTAAGGTCATCCTAACAAGCAAGTGCTGAGGAGTTAAAAACTGGGCCTAAAGCCAGATCAAAACCTATACCAGGGTTTGAAACTAAACTTTTGGCCCAGGAATTCCGCTAGCATGGACATCCCTATTGTTATTATGTTGAATGGGATTTTCTTGAAAATGCAGTGATTCCTCCTACAAAAACAGGGATCCTCGGGATCTCGGGACACTGCGAGTGTCGACCCCTGTATACCTATAAACCCATGTATAGTAGACAAAGAGAATAGAAAATCATTAACCCCAAAGTGAAACACATAATCCTTTTGCAACAAACCACTTGCTACCAACTAGTTATGATAGCCTCGCCCTAATTGGAATACATGTACAAAACTAATGCCTCCTGGGCCAGCGTGATGAACCGTAAGAACCATAGATCACCACAGATCCCGTTCATCAACAAAAGCAAGTGACAAGTTCATCGAGCGGTGTGTCACACTTACCAACCCCAGGATTCCACTGGGACTGTAAAGACAAAAACGAATAATCGGGTAATCAGAAAAAATCGCAGACTATCGCGAACAGGTAGATCCAAACAGCCTCCTAAACTTGATGCTACGGCTGATAAACCCACAACTGCACCGCTGCTACTAACGGACCCAGTTCTTAAACATCTCCCTGAGATGCCAACCCCATGTCGGTCACATGAGGAACATGGAGAGAAAAGGGGGGGTACTTTCGGAACACCACATATGTATTCCGGAACACAAATCAGTACTCACTTATATGCATAAAATAAGTTAAATATAGCCTTGGCCCAAGTTTCGGCTACCATGAGCACCCGAATAACTACAATAATCACTGATTGCAAGACGCAAAAAACATCACGCGCTGTGACAGGACCAAAATTGGGCCATGTCTCGCTGTAATCATAGATGAACAGATGTGTTGTCCTAACTTCTTCCGATAAAACAATCCCCAAATACGTTGGCTGCACGCTTAGATCAGACATTATACGAATTACGTGATGAATAAATCAATATCTCTGAGCGCTGGAATATCAAATGGTAATCGCCTCTAGACGAGAATGATAACGGGTAAATAAAAACAATAGGATTATTGGCAGAAATTGTATTTAAACGAAATAATTATATCCAGATATACCCGCGCCGATACAAAAATCGTACTTTTAATTGTTGGAATCCGTACTACCGTCTATCTAACGTATTTCCGGAATAAATACGGAGAAATCGTAACAGTTGGCAGTTACGCATCTCCTGCCAGTGCAGAGAGCGATCATAGAAAAAATAAGTTTGAGACTACATGCACCTCGTGCATTTAGGGCCTAACAACTCAGCTGCAGAACCACTTACTGTAGAATAAACTCAAGTAATGGCCCTATCTATCCAACGGAAGACAAAGGATTGCGATACCTCCCGTTGGCTTAAAATTGGTAATAAGAAACTTACGGTCGGACCGGATGTCCTAATTCTTCCGAACCTAATGCTTCATCGCACGGACTGGACAGAAAGTGTGAACCACTGTCGCTGACAGGCGTGACGGAGGGAGGCCCGAACCACAACTGATTCCAGATCATGTGAGAAGGGATAAAGTATCTGAGGGAGAAATCTCGGTTCATAGGAGAAAACTGCTGATGTGTAAACAGTAGTGTGCTTCTATTTAACACAATTAACATTTTGAAATACCCAATTGCTTCAGAAATGATGGAGTGACAACCGCTTGTTGTATATTACAGTCGATACGCGTTATGTCGACATTGCTTACATCGTAAACCTGCATTATGTCGATGTACGCCTAGTGGTCCCGGCCGAACTGCTATATAAAACTCATACATACCTGATATATCGATATCGGAAAATGTCGACATTTGTTTATATCGATGTGGAAAACAAGTCGATGGTATAATTAATACACATTATACTGTAATGTCGATATGCAATTTGAACAGCGGGCGTCGTAAAGTCTGGTCAAACTTAATTGGCACAGGTAAGTTATTCACACATACAAAGTGATCAAAACATGCCGCCGGTAACCGTGTTACAATCCCGGAATACCGTCCAAAGCGACCACGTAAGCCGTGGTCAACCAATTAACGACAGTGTGACGTGAAATCACAAAAATACTCTTGTTAATAGCCAATTTATTTGCGGACATGAATCGAGCCGTAAATGCCATAATCATTAACGGACGCTTGTTTATAATATTACAATTGAGTGAATTACATGCGATCTTATAAACACGAACAGTTGGTATCTCAAATCACTTCCTTAGCAATGTCCAACATGCAGTACATGGGTCCGAGTTATACTGGAACGAGTAAATTGAAAAGTCCGAATCGGTACGTGGGCGCAAACAGTGGAAAAAATAAAACCGACGTTTGAGCCTTGCCGCAACAAAACCACAAATGGATACCCCCATCCGGACAAGATAGCACTGGACACCAACGGATGCAGAAGCCATTCCGTCAGAAACCGGAGATGACCGCAGAAACCATAACCACCTGTCCGTGCAGAACAGAATCCGCCGCTGTCAACCCCCGGAACACTGCCAAAAGCTAAAACATGTTGATGTGTCCTGAGTTTCCTGCACTGACCACCAACCCGAAACACACCGATGTAGGGGCTCCAATGAGCCCCCCAGCCTTCTCACGACGCGTTGTGGACAGAAAGCGAGTAGGAGGAGGTAACACTATGGGAAATCCTGTAGGAACCAGACCTCCACTGCCCACCATCTGATCAACGTAGGAAGATGGTGATCCTAAGCAGAGACCGATCCAAAGGATCGGGGTGCGGCCTCCATAGCCCTAGTAAGTAATACTGGAGGTCGCAGACATAACCTTCCCCTATTCTGCACCCCCCCGAAAGTCCAGGAGTGCAGAAATTTCCTAGCTGACAGAGAACCTCTGACCAGTACCGGAAACTAAAACAAGATGCCACGCACCCTGTCCAAAGGTACTATGATGACTGATAGATCGGTCAATAAGCTCATTCCCACCTAAGAAAAATCCTGTGTGGGAACCAACTACGACTACTCTAGATAGGAAAGAACCTAGAAGAGTAACAAACCCCATACCACCGCCAGATACCGTATCACACGGAACTAAAAGATACAAAACTCGTTAACAACTTAAACTTCCGAGAGCATCTGCGGAAGGGCACGTGGAAGTACGAGACCCGCAGATCTATGGAAACAACCCAGTCTACCGGGCAAATGGCGCTCCGACCACGTCCGAACTTCCTCTATAGCACTAAACTTAAGAGAGAGACTCTACTTAACCCTTGAAAATACCCCCGTTAGGGGAAACGACCCCACATGAGGTAGACAAGAAGGAGCAGCAGGAGGGACCATCGGTACCGTAGCTGCCCTTTGGCCGTTCGATCGCACAATTATCAGAGGTCAAAAGAGGCGACGAAGCAAAACTATGGCCGTTCAAGAAAAAACGAGCCGGCTATCACTGCGTCTCACCTGGACAAGAGCATGTCCATAGAAAACTCCAAAGACATGTTGACAAGAGGCTTAGCGGCACAAATCGCCGACTGAAGCACTGCGTCCAGAGACGATGAATCATACTGATTCAAACATAAATCGAAAGTTGGCATAGCCACAATCGACTTAACAGCCTACACCCATGCCTTCGCAAATCGCGAACCAGGACCAGGAGCCGAAGATATCCCAAACGCTGCGGCGTCCTTGTCCAGAAAACGGAGATCTCAAAAACCATACCGCATAGAGGGGCATGTAGAACTTAGACCCCCAGTGTGGCGATCAAAGTTTTGGGCACTAGGAACCCCGCAGTGGCCAAATCCTACCTAAAGCTCCCCAATGTACGTAACAAGAAGCCCTACTGTAGGAGAGAAATGAAACCACGACAACTCCGGCAATTCCACCACCACCGAATCAGCCTCACAACAGCCACGATGGAAGTACCCATATGGGAGGCTCACTGGCAAAACCACCAGCTGTGAAAGAGCCGACAAACCCACTAAGTACTAGGACTTAGACAGGAACTCCTAGAATCTTAGCCAACTGAACCATCATAACTCTCTCGCGTGTCGAGTCCTGAATATAGACTGGGAATTCGAACTCATATACACTCGAATAAGGAGCAGGCCAGACAAGTACGGAGCCAAAGCATCACGGCGTCCAATACCACCTCGACAGTCTCCTCCGAGAACGGAAGAGCTAGATCTCGAGGAGCCGGATACAAAAACACAATATGTACACAGGATACGAACCCACGAACACCCCGGTCAGAAATAGTTGCTACCCCGGTGCCCGGTACCGGTGCCTCCTGCCCGGCCCGGTGCCCGGTGCCCGTGCCCGGTGCCCGGTGCCCGTAACACAATACCGGCACCTCTCCTGCGAGAGTTAGGGTACGTTGTGACCGGGTGAATGTGATAAGCACCTGCCGCAGCAACCCTAGACTGGCAGTCATCTACCACATACGTGGAATCTGATTCAACAGAACTGTACTGTATCGTTCCAAATAGTATATGTACTGCCGAAGCTAGTACTACATGTAGAAGCCCTATACAACCGTCTCCTACGACGAACAGGAGAACAAGATCTAGATGAACCTGTTCCAAAACTGAGAATGACCTCGAGGAAAAGGAAGAACAAGATCTAAACTCCGAACCCGAAATCGAAGAGCTAACCCAATCCTGACCTAACGACGAGATCGACTCCTCGACTTACGTGAACACGTAGAACGAAGACCAACCGAAGACAAGAACGTCTTCCTACCGGAAGCAGCAGGCTGTCCAAGGAGAGTCTGGTGCCCGGTGCCAGGTGTTTGACCGGTGCCCGGTAGCCTAACCGGTGCCGGTGCCCGGTGCCCGGGTGCTGCCGGTGACCGTGTTGCCCGGTGACATGCCGGCCCGGTGCCGGTGCACGGTGCCCGGTGCCGGTGCCTGGTGCCTGCCCGGTGACATAACCAGTGCCCGGCCGGTGCCCGGTGCCCGGTGCCCGGTGCGGTGCCGGTTGCCCGGTGCCGGTGCCCGGTGCCCGGTGCCCGGTGCCCGGTACGGGCGGCCTCTACTGAGAGAGGCTGGGTCAGCTTCAAACCGGGTGATATAGTATCAAGAACCGGAAAAAAAAAAAAAAAAAAAACCGAAACACCCCTGTGATAGGTATAGCTCTCTGCGAACCGGGTGATATGAGATCAGGCACCGGCCCCAGCAGCCCGGTATCCCCTGTATGGATCACCGGCCTATCACTTAACACAACCTCCGAAACCTCGGACAGTTCACTGCTCCCAAGAGCTGAGACTCGGACACAGACTTCTTCAGACGTGAGGTATGGGACCTTCTAGACCCAGCCTAGCCCCACGTCGAATCCGTCCAACGGACGGACAAATCACATGGCCTCTCTTTGCAACACCCGCAACAGGCAAAGCACCTGTCCGTATGGGTATCCCAAGGAGAAGTCATGTGTCCACACGCAGCGCGTGATTGCGGCATTCTAACAAGTATTGTATAACAAAACCTGATAGAAGAAACACAAAAAACGCTACAAAAAATGTGTCACGGGAGCGAATCCACTTTGGGACGAACCCGTTAGGGTACGAATCGCGTACACGCGAAAATATGTGACACAAAGTAAAACACCGTGAAAAACCCCAAAAAATGCAATGGAGAATAATCACGTAACACACAAGAGTGATAATAATATGTATTGAACGAAATATAATGACAAATACGGCACAATACACGGCAGAAATTCAAAATAAGCACGAAATAAAGAGAGAGACAAATATACCTGCACTCTTGATAGCGTCCTAAAATAATAGGAGGAGTTTAAATAGCGGACTAGCCAATTGGCTGTGGGTAGAGCGGAATGGTCTATGGTGGGTTATTTGAGTGATTAGAGTAGGCAGATTTTTATTATTAGGACGATTTCATAGCAACCTATCAGTTTGCAACCATTCAGGTTAGTTTGAAGACATAAAAACGACATCTATGAACTTAAAGTGAAATTGAATGAGTTGAACGTCCTCGCAACAGCTAAGGTCACATATAGAGATAGGACCAGGGATTAAAGTCTCATCCGACAGATCAGTGGGATGGAAATTGGTGAGTATTGAACTCACAACCTCCGGTATTAAAGTTCAATGCCATATCCCCTAAGCCACAAAGATTTCTGAAGAGTTTGTTGACCCATGTTAAATATTTTGAGAATCCACTAATGAACGTAACAGTAAAATACACAGTGCTATCGATATATACCTGTATGTGTTAAACGTCTGAAGTGATGAAACTGTATGATGGCTTGTACATACAAAGATGACGGCAACTCAATGTACCATATAGTATACAGTAACAAGACAATAGTCACATATCGGGGGCGGATCCAGCATTTGGGGATTGTCTAGTTGCGAAGGTAACTCTTGCAATCTACTCCCGTACCGTCCGGGAGTAATTGCAAGAGTTACCGTTCGCAACTAGGGGTTTGTCCTATTTTCGAGCTCTTCGAAATGCACTTTCCTGTGTTTTACGGCATTTAAATTCAGACTCCAACTGGTGGTATAAACTGTGTAAACTCTATGTAAACTCCGTGGCTGAACGGGGGGGTTGCAACCCCGGAATCCCCGCCCCCTCTCCAGATCCGCCCCTGCATATATTATATTCATATATCACATCACTCTTATTATGAATCAATTATCATTGAAGCCAAGTGTATCTTTGTAACGTTGTTTTCATCACCATCTGAGTTTCCCCTTCTGGAACCTCTCTAAGATAACCAACGGAGAAGTTCTGCAATCATGCTTTTATTGGCACGCAATCGTATACAATCGATCGTATAGTGGAATTAGCCTAAATCTCAGAGTCCTGGGTTAACACCTGCACCCAGACTACCAAACAGCGCCCCAAGGCGACCCTACGTGGGTCCAACTTTCTAACCAACCAAATTGAGTGTTTAGCACTAGTGAGCCCGAGCATGTTCTACACAGATCAGACAGTCCAAACAGACAGCCTTATATATTCACTGAATGACATTTAATGATATTGCATCAGAATTACCAGATTGAACTGGCTGATGTGTGCTTGTCTAAATATTATTATGCACCCAGTAATACTTGATTTAGAATCTGAGGAACAGGCCATATCGTAAAATCTTTCTATGACCAATTTCCTTAAATCAGACCATGAAATGGTATCAGGATATTTACTAATTAACCCTTACACCGCTTATTTTTTTTGTTGTCTGCTGTTTATTTTCTATTTTCCATTTCTATCATCAAAAACATGTTTTAACAGCACTTTATAATAATTTACAACATGATTTGACAGCACTTCAGAATCATTTCCAATGGAAAGCATGTTGTCAATTATTCTAAAGTGCTGTTAACGCATGTTTTTGATGATAGAAAATAAACAACAGACGACAACAAAATTAAGATAGCGGTGTAAGGGTTAAACCATTCTGGGGCTATACATTTTGCTGATGGAAAATTCTGTGTTGTGATCAAGTTGCTTATGTTTTACCCAAGGATTATCAATGTCTGATATCGACCGATTAAAAATATTGTTTACAGCTTAAGCTAATTCTTAATCTCAATAATCTGACTGTCTCCAGTTCAAATAGCATTTAAAATGCTTTGTGTTTAAAGCGTACTCTACCCCTGATTTCAAAATTATTGTGTATTTTACTTTTACAAATGGATTATGAATTTTCTTCATTACTAAATAGGGAACAAATGGTTTGCTTTTTGCAGCTCAACTAAGTGAATGTTCAACTTTATGACAGTATTTTCAAAACTCAATTTGAAACATTGCTGTGCGAATTTTATAAAATACGCACCTTACCTGGTGCTCTGCAGATTGATTGTTAGTTTATATCCATACAATAGCAGTTCATATAAGGCTGTGACTTGAGAAATGGGGCTTATGGGTTTTGATTCATCAACATTTTCATAATATATATTTTCGCATAGTAGTCATCTCAAAATTCAACTCTCTGTGCTTTTATGCAATTGTAATGATACTAGTAACACAAATTCAGACTACTGTCTGTTTCACGAAAGCTGCCCAAATTTCACGGCTATATAGACAATTCAAAAACAATATTTGTTTCGATAGTATTAAACTAAAGGAAAATTTAAGAATGAGCCTTCTTTTTATTTCGTGAAATTTTGTCAAATATTGATTTTTATTGCGTAAAATAACAAAATTTAAATCCCATGTTAAATCCCCATAGATCATCTCACGGTGTAGATGGGGGGGTTTCTATGGGGATTTATTTTAATGGGGGAATTTTTTTTGTTTGGGGATATTTTTTAAAGAAATACTGGACCGATTTTTAAAATGTAACTTGTGTTTTCTTAGTTAGATCATTTCCAAGCTGTCTAGTCAGGTTTCGGAGTCAATTTCCAAAATTTTTCGTTTTTTGACTCCTCCCACACTGCCTTACCACTTTTTCCCCCATGTTAAATTCCCATAGACAAATCAATTTTTCGTAATAAAATCAATATTTGACCGAATTTCACGAAATAAAAAGAAGGCTCATTCTTAAATTTTCCTTTAATTTAATATTATCGAAAATAATATTGTTTTTGAATTGTCTATATAGCCGTAAAATTTGGGCAGCTTTCGTGAAACAGACTATAGAAAATGTGCTCTGTCGACGCACTTAGGGTCCCTATTTGAAAACTGTTACAAAAACTTTCAAATAAATAAACAGATGAACGGATGTACGATCAGTAGCGAGGGTAATTATATTAATGTGGAAGGATGTATCGTTACTAAGCAATGCATGTGTGCAATGTGAAGATATTAGCTGAAGGCAAAGAGAAGTTATAGGTGATTTGAGAAACTCTGAAAAAAACCTTTCAAAAAAATAAACAGACGGACGTACGAACAGTAGCGAGGATAATTGTAAGAATGTGGAATGATGCATAGTTACTTAGCAATGTATGTGTGCAATATGAAGATGTTAGCTGAAGGCAAATAGAAATTATAGGTGATTGAGAAACTCTTACAAAAACTTTCAAAAAATAAATGGACTGCCGATTCTCGGCACGCCCTAAAAATTGCATAGCACCCGTAGGCGTTTATTAGAATAATTATGGGAAGTTATAAGTTGACCAAGAGTTACTCAGACTAAATACTCAATAAGCCTCATTTTCTTGTAGAGTGCTTGCAAAACGCTGGTTTGTTTGCAGGGCTATATTAACTCTGCATTCTGGGAAATTTCTGGGCTATTAATAGTTCAAAAATAGCAGATGACAATTTATGATATTTACTTTTATTTCTCGTTATAAATATCATAAATATTAAAATTTCATTAGAATTGCGTCCGGAGGAAAATAAGAAACATACTCGTAATTTGTTGGATGATATTTTCACCGCTAGCATGCAGTCAGTACTGTTTTTTGTTGAGAATATGATAAATAAATTATTATTTTTGTTTGTTGTTGATGTGTATTAATGGCCTATCAACAGCTAAGGTAATTTAAGGCCGGTAAAGATGATTTGAGGAGTTCAATAATCAATATGGATGTTGGATTACTATAACAGGATGAGGTTACTACAAATGCACACTGGCATAATTACAATGTGTATGATACTTATTGTATATTGATCAACTGTTGCCTATTTCATCAACATTGCAAAGTATACTTTCTTAGCAAAGTATACTTTGAGGGAGCAATCATTGATTTTTCCGAAATGCATTATTTCATGCAGAACTAACGATTGCATATATTTGATGATTAAAACTATGCAGAATTATTATACTGAATTTATTACATTATCACAGCCAAAATTGGCTGTGATAATGTAATAAATTCAGTATAATAAAAATTAATAAATTTATTCTAAAATTGAAAATTTCTCCCTCAAAGTATACTTTGCTACTAAAGTATACTTTGCAATGTTGATGAAATCGGCTACTGAACCACTTAAAAAGAGTGTGTATGTGTGTTATTAATCCGTTCAACCACAAAGGCCATAAAGTCGGCCGACATTTGCAAACATTGAAGATCCTGATGAGCCGTCTGTTTCGTAACCGAGCCATCTCATCAGCATCTGCAGTGTTTGTCAGAAATATTTGGATTTTGGAAGAAAATATCTCATTTCTGATCTTTGGAATTGTCCAAATGTGTTCATGGAGCAGTGAATGTCAGACATTTTGGGATGACAGGTTTAATATTAACCTTTGTAAACTTAATTGCCAGGAGATACGTCACAAGTTGACAAAATGTAATGCGACATTTGCCTTCAGCACCATCTAATGAGAGTACTATACATTGTTCAAGGGGATGTGGAGTAGTGGTTGGGTGGTTTAGGGGTGAGAGGAGGCCCCAAACGTTGAAAGTGATAAGGGGGCAGGCCACACAATAAGTCTTGTCAATAAGCCTGCATCAATCTTGCCCAGATTATCATTGTTTCTGACCATGTATTGACAGTTCCAAGTTCATTCTCTGAGCCTGAGCCAGAGCTCCAGATAAGCTTTGTGTCTAAAGAGTATTGTACCCCCAGATTTCAAATTAAATGCATATTTTATTTTTACAAATGGATTATTGATTTCTCCATTATTAAAAAGGGAACAAATGATCAAAATACATTTAACTATTCACTTATTTGAGTGTATTTTTACTTATTCACTTATTTTTACTGATACAGTTGAAAATTTACTTAATTGAGATGCAAAAACCAAACAGTTTTGCAGCTCAAATAATCATAAGAACATGTTCAACTTTATTACGGTATTTCCACTACTCAATTTGACAATCAATGCGTAGTCTCACATTGTTGTGAGTAATTTGTACTCTCAACTTTCTGAGCTGTAGCACAGCACAGGCTCAGACAATCAGTCAGGCTGCTCGACTTCAAGCACAAAATTCATGTATTTTTAAATAAAGAAAGGTTGCGTTTTTCTACGGTACTTGTTAAAATTATAGGTGTCCTTAAATGAATTTGCAATGGCTCTTGCTTCAATTGACTCCACCCGCAACCCCACTCAAATACTGAAACACTCGTACACAAGACACTTGCCTAAGATCAGTAGCCTAGGGAGTAATCATTTATTTTCCATGAAATGCATTATTTCATATAGAACTAACAAATGCATATATTTGATGATTAAAAGTATGCAGAATTATTATACTGAATTTATTACATTATCACAGCCAATTTGGCTGTGATAATGTAATAAACTCAGTATAATAAAAATTAATAAATTTATCATAAAATTGAAAATTTCTCCCTCAAAGTATACTTTGCTACTAAAGTATACTTTGCAATGTTGATGAAATAGGCTACTGACCATGGTCTACATCAATCTTCACCATTTAATTGTTACGGAGCCCCGCAGGGGACATGGATTTTTTTTATTAATTTGTTCCCATGAAATAATAATTTGTTACCTCAATTTAACAATTGGTTCCCTCGAATTAACAATTCGTTCCCACGATATAACAATTTGTTTCCTCGAATTAACAATTTTTTCCCACGAAATGACAATTTGTTCCCTCAATTTAACAATTTGTTCCCTCAAATTAACAATTTGTTCCCACGATATAACAATTCATTCTCACAAATTAACAATGTGTTACCGTGGGAACAAATTGTTATTTCATGGGAACAAATTGTTAAATTGAGGGAACAAATTGTTAATTCATGGGAACAAATTGTTATTTTGTGGGAACGAACAGATACAAAAATAATTCTACGTCCCCTGCGGGCTCCGCAAATTGTTAAAACATCATCTACAAAATATTCTGGTACCTACAACTTACTGTTAAAATGCAATATGCCGGAAATGGTAAATATACAATTGGGATGGTATTAACTGCACTATAAACAAACTTGGCTGTGACTAGAGAAATGGGACTTATGGGTTTTGCGACCCGTGTAGATCTGCACTGTTCGCCATTCCATCAATGAAACATCTGTCATACATCTAACAAGCAATATAGAATTGTTATCACACTACAGGCCTGTACACGTGCTATTGATTCTCATAGACACTGGTCACAAATCCCATAAGCCCCATTTCTCCAGTCACGGCCACAAATTAGTTGTGGGGATATATTCCACAGCAGGATATTATTTCTCCAGTTCAGTCTGTGAAATTAATTTAGAAGCAACATAGACAATTGCAAGGCATTCCCAGCTTCGAGTTAATAAGAAGTTTCTGTAGGGACCGAGTTAATAAGAAATTTCATTAATAAGAAATGGCACAGAAAGAATGAGACTTTTTGACGTTATACATCCACAATATCCTGGCTAGACTTTTGATGTTCAGAAAATGTGAAGCGGCACCATAACAAACAACACCACCACCAATGGTTTGTTTGTTTGTTTGTTTGTTGGGGCTTAACGGCCTATCAACAGCTAGGGTCATTTATAAGGCCGGGTCAATGGGTCATCCCATCACTGTGGAGGTTGGATTGTCTGAACCAGAAATAATTTAACCCTTTTAACACCACAGGCCTGTATCGTGGTATTAACAAACAGTGTAGATCCAGATGAGCCGGCTCGTGACGAGCCGGCTCATCAGGATCTGCACTTTTTGCAAGTGATTTTCATATTTTTGAGAACAAAAACACCCCATATGTTCATAACTGGACTAGTCTGAAAATCATTTTGTGACGTATGGATTGGTTGCAAAATGAACTATACTACCGGTAGACGGAAAATAATTTTGTGACGATTGTATTGGTCGGAAAATTAACATATCAAAATCCATTCCAGTTATTACATGCGGAATACACCTTTACGGGTATGAATTTTTTTAATATTTTTATTTTTCTTATTTTTCAATGAAAGTATATGTTGTGACCACTAATTTGAAAGTCTCGACAAGACGGTTGAAATGGTGGTCGCAACATATACTTCTGAGAACATATAAAGAAAACAGTTAAGATTTTCCGCAAACAAAATGGCATATATCCTCATGCAGCAATATGAAATGGGTTAAAGATGTTCACCAGATACCACCAGCAGCTAGGCCCCATTAGACAATTGATTCCAACTTCAGACATTTGATCCTGTCTGTGGTGCAAAATTGTTATCACATTGATCAGGATGTGTGTGTACATGTGTGCGTATCTGTGTTCACAGTTAGATAATGTCATGATGCCTTTGTATGAATTGATGGCAAATTTGCAAACTTTCCCAGGTCCAATGCATGTACGTGTGTGTGCTTTGCAATCACGAACGGAGATTGGCCATCCGAGATAGATGAGCGTGAAACTCGTCAAAAAGCAAACATATTGTGGCTTTCCTTGCGTCAAGTTTAGGGAGGTTCTACTGTATACATCCACAGAGCTCCAGGTAAGCTGCGTATTTGCTTAAATACCCAATTAAAATTGCCAAAAAACCCAATTGAAATCAGAAGTAGCGAGTATCAAAAAGCAATACAAATTTTGTAGTACCTTTACCATGCTGCAGAAAACAATAAACAGACCATAAATATAGCAAATTTTTATTATTTTCCATGAAAACACATCTTGGTATTTCATTAGAATTGTCTCCAAGGAGACAATTCTAATGAAATGCCAAGTCATGTTTTCATTTTGAAGAAGCTGTTCAAGAATTGCGGTCTGCTGATGTGCAAACAGTAGTGATTTTATTTTACCCAATTAAAATTTTGAAACACCCATTATTGCTTCAGAAATGATGGAGTGACAATACTCAATTACTAATTCCTTATCTGGAGCACTGCATCCATACCAGTGCATCTCATATCACCGCTCTTATCCACAACCCTTGAGTCTCCAAATTGAAGAATTATACAGTAAAAATATATTTGCATTGATATAGAATCAGCAAATGGGTTAGTCAATATTATCTGGTCGCATATTTCTTATTGCTATATGTGGGACTGGATGGTTAGATAGTCAAATGGTAGAGAAGTGCATATGAATACCAGATGTACTGGGTTCAATCCTAGCGTTCAATCCTAGCGTTTGGCGTGGAAAAATGTTTTTGTACTATTTACATCTCATTGTCTTTGAGACTTGAAACTTGAGGTGTCTGGCAGTAAAAGGTGCACACAACAATTATGTTTCATTTTAATGTTGGCGACTAGCACAACCCCAGATCAACATGGGTAAATTTCCAAAGTTGTCTTGTCAACCTTCTACAACGGCAATACATACAGACCAGTTTTATAAATACACATGTACCGTATTTATTCTAATAAACACCCCTGGGGCTATGCAATTTGTGGGGATCAAAACGTGGAAAATGGGATCAAAATATGCTATATACAAATACATAAGCCATTTAAAACAATGTTTTAAATGGCTTTTGTATATGAAAATAACATTTAGAATGCAATTAAGGGAAGGGGGCTACTATTCGAGAGGGGGCTACTATTATAATAAATACGATACTCAGTAAATCACAATTAACTCCCCTTGGAACTATGTTAGTGGGGGGGGGGGTATCATCGGCACAATTAAGCGTTGGTGGAGTTTGTTTAGTTTATGGTTAACCCTTTCAACACTAGAGACCTGCATGGGGCCGTTTCACTAAACTTTGTACAATCAAAATGTTTGTAAGTGCCATGTTATGATAGTCTGAAAATTTCACATTAACATTCTTTTCTGGCATACAATTATTGGATTTACATTTATTAAACATAGGCTGCAATGCAACCCTGTGTTCAATAAATGTAAATCCATCAAATGAAATTTCCAGACTATCCTAAATTTGCATTTACGAACATTTTAGTTGTATGCAGTTTAGTGAAACGGCCCCCTGTTTTCTAATTGTTACAAGCCGTCTCTTCAAGATGTTTGTGGTTATTTTTTATCTTTTATAAAATTACCCCCTTTTCTGCATAATGGAACAGTCTAAACTTTAACATGAAGCAGTCCCATGTCAGATACTTAGGGGTGAAAGGGTTAAACTAAGCAACAAGACAAACTACGTCAAATATAACAGCAATGATGCCCCAGAAGTTGTTCAAAGGGAAGCTATACATGTTTTTCCAAGTTTGATAACCTATTTATAACACTGGTATAGACTGTTGTAATGTGAATGGCAGACATGCAGGCTGATCTGTGGCTATATAGCCTGGTTGATAACGTCACGTCAGCCCAGGGGGTCCAACTAGATTATTCAACTCGCAGACATCACTAGCTGCAGACATGCGATCATACAATAACCCTTTTCATGCTGAGGATATGCCATTATATTTGCGGAAAATCCTAAATATTTTCCTTCTATGCGCTCAAAAGTATATGTCGCGACCACCATTTGAACCGTCTCATTGAGACGGTTCAAATGAGTGGTCACAACATATACTTTCATTGAAAAATAAAAAAATAAAAATATTTAATAAATTGCACACCCAATTATTGTCCGCTGTTTTTTTTTTCATTTTTAACATTTAACAAAAAAAAAAATGTTTGCAAGCGCATGAAAATTGTCCCAGTTGAAGTGTGCTCTTTCATGCAAAACAGTTTAATCGGGGTATATTTGAGGAATGAAGACAGTTCAATTATTAAACAAACTTTTATTGAGAAATGAAGGAACAATAGTAAATTTTGATACTGTGGAAATTTGCTCGAAGACCTCCCCTCCCATAACAGTATAATTTACAGCATGTGAAAATGTTTGACTGAAACTATCACCAGCTAGCCAACAGCAAAGGTCATATACAGATGGGAATGTACCTGTATGGTGGGGGGAGTGGGATCATATAATCAGCACTAATTGTTGTGTGTAGCGGTCTAAGGGTTAACCCTTACAATGCTGAATTAAAATTTGTTGTCAGCAGTTTATTTTTTATTTTCCATTTTTCTCATCAAAAACATGGTTTGACAGCACTTTAGAATCATTTCCATTGGAAATGATTCTAAAATGCTGACAAACCATGTTTTTACTGAGAGAAGAGACAAAATATGACACAGCAGCAGACAACTATTTTCGGTTTCCGCACTCTCGAAGGGTTAAGATATACATAATCCTCCCAATTACTGTCAGTGAAAATAGTTGCCTGAAACTGTATTGTGTAGCCAGGCTGGCAATGACGGCAAGCTATTCAGACCCACAGCAGTGACATATTACTGAAGTCAGACAAATTACTACAACATGAAAACTGCCAACAGCGACGTGGTATAAAACCCATAATCCATTTATTAACATTCCGAGAAGACACCATTTTACTTATCGGAAGTATATATAGTGCCCACCATTTGAACCGTCTCGTCAAGACGGTTCAAATGAGTGGTCACAATATATATACTTTTGTTGAGAAATAAGAAAAATATATCCAAAATTATTTCATTTATTAACAGTCAGACAGTCAGACAAATTACTACAACATGAAAACTGCCAACAGCGACGTGGTATAAAACCCATAATCCATTTATTAACATTCCGAGAATACACCATTTTACTTATAGGAAATATATATTGTAACCACCATTTGAACCGTCTCGTCGAGACGGTTCAAATGAGTGGTCACAACATATACTTTTGTTGAGAAATAAGAAAAATATATCCAAAAATATTTGAAAATGTTGACACATCTAAATGTGTATTCCGAATCTAACAGTCACGGAAAACACTTAATCCATTTATCAACATTCTGAGAATACACTATTTTACTGTTGGAAAATTGAAAATATTTTCTTTAATTCTCATCGGAAGTATATATTGTGACCACCATTTGAACCGTCTCGTCAAGACGGTTCAAATGAGTGGTCACAATATATACTTTTGTTGAGAAATAGAAAAATATATCCAAAAATATTTGAATATTCCGAGCCTTAAATGGGTTAACAGTCGCGGAAATGCTACATCCTGTGTAGTTAAATCTCACATATTATCCTCACACTTACTTAAGCAATGTCCTCCACTTTCACCACTCCATGACAACAGAGCATTTGACCATTGAAAATGCAGGAAGTGAAATGATTAATTTATTTATTTAATGGCGTTTATATAACGGCATGTCAACAGCTAAGGTCATTTTAGGCTGGGTTAACGGGGTCGAATCCCGTATTTCAAATGTTGTGATCGAGGTAAAATCCCAAAATCAGAACAGAATATTTACGGGAAAATATATACATATTCAGCCTTGAAATTAGAATAACCTGATCTGGTGCCAGGTCCTCATTACACACGAGATGTGAAAGGATTGAACATCCCACCAACAGCTGAGGTAATATAGAGACGTGATCTCAGTTTCAAGTCTCATCCGAAAGGCAAGTGGGATGGATGTACTTTCAGGTGTTTCTTCACGCCTAAGGCGAGGATTGAACCCACGACCTTCGGTATTGAAGTCCTGGCGCCCGTTTCACTATAGGAATGAATGGCCTTTTTGTTGAATTTATCGGGGTATAAACTTGGAAAAGTCGCGGGAATACTGGACGAAGGCCGGAAGGCCTTGTCCAGTATTCCCGCGACTTTTCCAAGTTTATATCCCCGATAAATTCAACAAAAAGGCCATTCATTCCTTATAATTCCAGCATTTGAAATAAATTCATCAAGAAAATGTGTTTATTTTCTGTTTTCTTAAGAATTATTTTAACTGTGCCTCACGGTTACGGAAAGTAGTTCGGCGTGGGAGTTTACTGGGATATAAATTTGGGACAGAGACTTGCTATGAGCCAATCAAATGTTAGGGAATTGTGTAAATATTTTTGTGCTGGAATTATTAAACTTTGTACGACTAAAATGTTCGTAAGTACAAATTTAGGATCGTCTGGAAATTTAAACTGATGGATTTACATTTATTGAGCATAGGCTGCATATGCAGCCTATGCTCAATAAATGTAAATTCAATAATTGTTTACAAGAAAACACTGTTAATGTGAATCTTAATTTTGCACTTACAAACATTTTAGTCATACAATATGAAACGGGCCCCAGGGTTCTACACATTAGATATAAATCTCTAAGAAACTGCAGGAAACATTCCTGTATGAGCCAACAATTTTGGCCAGCTTTGTCGATTGTTCTCCGATTCCGGGGAACTATTTTTTATCGACAAAACAGCAGCAGAGTAGTGATAAATTTTCGCACCGTCACGAACAAACAGCACAATCAAATCTCCACAAAGTGCAATGTATTCACTGTAATCAAGCAAGCCTCCAGCCTTGAATAAATTAAATTTTGTCGTCTGCAGTTTGCATTTTAATGGCTAAATTTTCACAACAAACACATGGTTTGGCAGCACTTTAGAATCATTTCCGACGGAAATGATTCTAAAGTGCAACCAAACCATGTTTTATTGAGAAAAAAAGACAAAATATGAAACAGCAGCAGACGATAATTAAAAAGACAAAATATGAAACAGCAGCAGACGATAATTTCGGTTTCCCGCCTTCTAAGAGCTCCTAGTGAATCAGATCATACAATTAAGCAGCCAGGTAATAGTGATGAATTTGCACTTGATTGCATCAATTCCTGAGCGTGTGACATGTGCCTGATTTCCAATAGGCAACACAACATAGATCTACATCTGTTAATCAGCGATCAATAAGTCGCTGGTACGTTGGTGGACAAGTGGCCTTATCATGTATGTAACCTCTGTATGTTCCAGTAGCCTATTTCATCAACATTGCAAAGTATACTTTACTAGCAAAGTATACTTTGAGGGAGTAATCATTTATTTTTCCTGAAATGCATTATTTCATATAGAACTAACAAATGCATATATTTCATGATTAAAAGTATGCAGAATTATTATACTGAATTTATTACATTATCACAGCCAAATTGGCTGTGATAATGTAATAAATTCAGTATAATAAAAATTAATAAATTTATCATAAAATTGAAAATTTCTCCCTCAAAGTATACTTTGCTACTAAAGTATACTTTGCAATGTTGATGAAATAGGCTACAGATCTTTGTTGCACTTCGTGAGATGATACTTGAAATCATAGGCAAGGATGGAAACAGTTAAAAACGGCAAATTTCGACTATGGCTATAAACAAACATATTTTTGCACCCACAAATGCAAACTAGCATGCATCACGCCCGCCGCGGCTTTGATAGAATACAGAAAAACTTTAACCAAAAACTCTAACCCGGACGCACGGACATACAGACGTACGCCAATGTGCCGACTATATCGCGCTATCCACAAGTGTGCTTCCCATGTTGAAACATTAACATTTTTTCTGCGCAAATCCAGATTTCAAGATATATCCTGAAAACTGCCACTCATGATAGGTGGAAGATTCGGGCCCATGACAACAATACCAGACAAGAAATGTGTTTATGCGAAAGCTCTATGTATAAAGCTGAGTGGCACCTCATCAGGAAACCGGTGCATTTTTTTACGTGAAACATTTTACGCCGCCGGTGCTGAGAGCAGCATCTGTGACATAGCTGAAACGCATTTCCTCTTATCTTGCTAATCCGGATAAATCTAGTTGTCATAATACCAACATAATTGCTACTTCATTGTGACTGTGGCTGGAGAAATGGGGCTTATGGGATTTGTGAGTCCAGTGTAGCTCCTGGTCAATAAACACATTCATGTAGCCTGCTATATAGCGATCTATATTAGATGTTGATAGGTATTTCATTGATGCAATAGCGAACAGCTAGTGCAGATCGGTGCGGATGCACAGGCTGATCTGGACGAACAGTGCAGATCCTGATCAGCCTGTGCGGATGCACAGGCTGATCTGGATCTACACTGTTCGCAAAAACACATAAGCCCCACTTCTCCAGTCACAGCCACAATTATGACTTTGACATCAGTTAACAGCAACAAGAACAGCTGCTGGCTGCAACCCACATCAACTTACTGGAGTTTATTGGACTAGTCAAGGATACTGTGCTTACAATGTATAAGTCTACCTACAAGCCCCGAAACAATAGAAGCTCATTAGGTAATTAATATTCTATACATGTAGACAGTACTCATCTTGGTGTAGACGCCCAGCATAGATAACAGTCTATGGCTCTGACTGAAGGCATGTGGCTTATGTCATATCCCCCCACACACCCCCCCCCATTCTCTCGCACAGTTCTGTGAGGTAGTTCTCTAGCACCATAATGATCACCATTGCCTGTTAGTAACAGGACTCGATATTTCACTGAATGACTGGCGACTAGTGTAGACCCTGATCAGACTGCACGGTTTCAAGCCACATCCATCATTATATCATTTCAGATACAACCATTTCACAAGTACAGGCCACCATGTGAAGCCATGTATGCAAACAGTGCAGCTCCAGATGAGCGGTCTCATAGTTATTCCTAAACTGATTTATGAAATTAACAATTAAATGGGCATATAAGGATATATTTTTTTTAAATACTATAAAAAATAAAAAAATCTTCAAAAAATTCTGATATGACCCTTTTTACCAAATTCATGTGGTATACTGATTCACAGGAATCAAAATTTACAAACAACTTTTTTGATATTTTGTTTGTTTTCTCTATTAAAATATATGTTGTTACAACTCATCAGAACAAATGCACATGTATCCGCTCATTTCATATACACTACAATGCATTGAGGTTTATTTTCTGATAAGACACGACTCCTGTGCTGTTTGATCTATGGCTATTCTGCATGAAATGGCCAAGTTGTTGATTTGGCTCCATTTATGTTTCCAAGGCAACCAGGTAGCTACAGGTGTGCACACAAGTATGTGTCTGTAAAGTTGATGGTACAGTGGAACCTCTCTAAACCAGACACCCTGGGAGATCCATTACAGTGGAACCTCTCTAAACCAGACACCCTGGGAGGTCCATTACAGTGGAACCTCTCTAAACCAGACACCCTGTGAGGTCCATTACAGTGGAACCTCTCTAAACCAGACACCCAGGGAGGTCCCCAGGGTGTCTGGTTTAGAGAGGTTCGTTCCACTGTTAAAATCGGTATGTGGAAACTAAATATTGCCTGAAAGTGGACCCTTACAAGTTTGCTAAACACGGCAACTGAATATTTTTTAAAGGGCCAATAATTCCAGCACAAAAATATTTACACAATTCCCTAACATTTGATTGGTCCGTAGCAAGTCTCTGTCCAGAATGTATATCCCAGTAAACTCCATGCCGAACTACTTTCCGTAACCGTGAGGCGCAGTTAAAATAATTCTTAAGAAAACGGAAAATAAACACATTTTCTTGATGAATTTATTTCAAATGCTGGAATTATAAGGAATGAATGGCCTTTTTGTGGAATTTATCGGGGATATAAACTTGGAAAAGTCGCGGGAATACTGGACGAGGCCTTCCGGCCTTCGTCCAGTATTCCCGCGACTTTTCCAAGTTTATACCCCGATAAATTCCACAAAAAGGCCATTCATTCCTATAATGAATGTGTAAAACAACATTTCTTGCCTGGAATTCCTTTTTTGAAACAACTGTATTATCATTATGATTGCAGAGATAGCCCTTACAAGATTTGGTTAAAATCAGTTAGTTGAAACTAAAAGTATCACCCGAAAATGGACCCTTAGAAATTGTTAAACGTAGTACCTGAACATTGTGGACGAGCCACTGCCGCCACTGCCACCCAACCATTAATATGATAGTCTGAATTTTGTTTAAAAAATCTGGCAACAAAACTGATACAAATCTACCATTAAATGCTCTTTTAGCAACTGCATGGCTCACATTTCATATGCATGCGAGACAAAGAGACTTTACAAACTAACACGAAAAATGAAGATGGCAGCATTTGTTTCCCAACTTTTAAGTGTTAACAATTGTGACTGTGACTGGAGAAATGGGGCTTATGAGTTTTGCGACCAGTGTAGTTACAGATCAACCTGTGCATCCACACAAGTCTGATCAGGATCTGCACTGTTCGCCAGAGTACATCAATGAAACATCCATCAAGCTTCTACGTACCAAGCAACATAGATCGTCATCAGCCTACATGGGTGTGCAATTTGATCGACGAAAATGTCCGTAAGTGCACATTAACAATGTTTTCTTGTAAATAATTATTGGATTTACATTTATTGAGCATAGGCTGCATAGGCTGCATATGCAGCCTTGCAGCCCATGTTCAATAAATGTAAATCCATCAATTCTAATTTCCAGACGATCCATCCTAAGTTTGCACTTACAAACGTTTTAGTCGTACAAAGTTTAGTGAAACGGGACTCAGGAGCTACATTGGTCACAATCTGATGAGCCCCATTTCTCCAGTCACAGTCACAATGGTGTGTTGTTATCATGTCTCCAGCCTGAGCAACAAGCAGGAAATGACAATACATTCAAGAGAACATTAGTAGGACTTACATTCGGAACAAGCAGGACAGACATTCACATGTCATGTCACCAGATTCCCTGATTTCTGATGTCGATGATCATTGAATTCCAGGAGTCGGATAAATTAACTCAATACATGCGGAATATACCGTTAATACAGGCATGAAATTTTTAAAATATTTTATTTTTATTTTTGTTATTTCTCAATGAAAATATATGTTGTGACCAATCATTTGAACCGTCTCGACAAGATGGTTCAAGTGGTGATCATGACATATATTTCTGAGCTCATATAAAGAAACTATTTAAAATCTTCCACAAACAAAATGTTGTATCATCAGCATGAAATGTGTAAATGCCAGTCTTGTGATGTTAGGAATAATTACAGCGGAACCTCTATAAACTGGACATCCTTATTTCATTATCGTATCTGTTCATATTTGAGAATGATAAGAGCTGTTCATGGAATGCTTAATTACAGTGAAACCTCCTCTCTAAACTGGACACACTGGCAACCCTAGTTGGTGTAATTTAGATGGGTTTCACTGAAATTTGTATCATAGTCATGTCTGTTCATGATTGAAAATGAAAAGTGAAATCTTTCTAAACCGAACACCCTGGCGACCCAATCAATTATGTTTAATTCAGATGTGTTTCACCGTAATTTGTATCATTTTCATGTCTGTTCATGATTGAAAATGACCGACAAGAACTGCTCATGGAGTGCGTAATTACAGTGAAACCTCTCTAAACTGGACACCCTGGGGATCTCCCAGGGTGTCCAGATTAGAGAGGTTCCACTGTAGGAAAGTGTTTGTAAAACAAAATGCCACCACGAGATGGGAGCTATGAACCAAAACAGCAATCAATTACCTGTGACCTTGACCTTGAGGGGATGAAGGTCACATTGATGAGGGTTCATCCCATGGTTGATATGAACGTGCAAGTGATCGAGGCATCCGTGCAGTGCACTATTCGTCAGTGATTCGATGAAGATCTATCATGTTTCTAATATATACATATAGGATATACCGGAGAATCAGGCTGCAGAAAAATGCTAGTATCATTGATGCTGCACTCTGCATCAGCATAAAATGTTTCACATCGAAAAAATGCACCTGTTTCTGGAAGAGATGCCTTACTTAGAGCTATCGCATAAATACATTATTCGTCTAGTGACTGGCGCAAATATCTTGTGCCGGTTACGAGATTAACCCAACAGTGCTGAATTAAAATTTGCCGTCTGCTGTTTATTTTTTATTTTCCATTTTTCTTATCAAAGACATGCTTTGACAGCACTTTAGAATCATTTCCAATGGAAATGATTCTAAAATGCTGCCAAACCATGTTTTTATATAGAGAAAATACAAAATAAGAAACAACAGCAGACGACAATTTTCGGTTCCCGCATTCTAAGGGTTAAAACGTGTATTATGCATGTAGCTGAATGGAAAATCATGAGGAATCCGGCATGTACGTGAAACATTTTATGCAGGACCAGTGAGTATGTTGATCAGAAGGGTGACTGACTGGTCATAACTGTCCCATTGCCATAGCTGTGACAGGAGAAATGGAGTTTATGTCATAGACAGTGAGTATAGCCCCAGATCAGCTTGTGCATTCAGCTGTCTGATCCGGATCTGCACAGTTCGCCATGCAGTCAATAAAGCATCTGTCATGATTACTGAATTTACATTTATTGAACATAGGCTGCATATGTATATGCAGCCTATGTTCAATAAATGTAAATTCATAACATTGAAATTTGCACCAACATTTTAATTGTACGAAGTTTTAGTGAAATGGCCCCCTGACGAGTCTGTATCAAAAGCTAGCTTGACCATAATTGCCATGTACAGGGAGGCAAAGCGCGAATACACAAGGGAAAACGCGAATACACAAGGGAAAACGATATAAATCTGTCACATAATATTTTATATACATTCAGGACTCCAGATAAGGAATTAGTAATTGAGTATTGTCACTCCATCATTTCTGAAGCAATTGGGTATTTCAAAATTTTAATTGGGTAAAATAAAATCACACTACTGTTTACACATCAACAGACAGCAATTATTGAATAGTTTGCTTCAAAATGAAAACAAGTCTTGGAATTTCATTAGAAGTGTCTCCTTGGAGACAATTCTAATGAAATACCAAGATGTGTTTTCATGGAAAATAATAAAAAATATGCTATATTTGTGATCTGTTTATTGTTTTCTGCAGCATGGTAAAGGTACCACAAAATTGTTATTGCTTTTTGATACTCGCTACTTCTGATTTCAATTGGGTCTTTGGCAATTTTAATTGGGCATTTAAGCAAATACGTAGCTTATCTGGAGCACTGTACATTGTGTATGGGCCTTTCTTGGGCTATATGCCTCTTGTAGCCTATTTCATCAACATTGCAAAGTATACTTTAGTAGCAAAGATTACTTTGAGGGAGAAATTTTCAATTTTAGAATAAATTTATTAATTTTTATTATACTGAATTTATTACATTATCACAGCCAATTTTG
The DNA here is from genome assembly GCA_029237695.1 of Conchocele bisecta. Classification (NCBI taxonomy): domain Eukaryota; kingdom Metazoa; phylum Mollusca; class Bivalvia; order Lucinida; family Thyasiridae; genus Conchocele; species Conchocele bisecta. The sequence goes on along the minus strand of CM055266.1, from coordinate 42,559,713 downwards.
GCTGTCATAATGTAATACATTCAGTATAATAATTCTGCATAGTTTTAATCATCAAATATATGCAATCGTTAGTTCTGCATGAAATAATGCATTTCGAAAAAATCAATGATTGCTCCCTCAAAGACTACAGGTCACAATATGGCCCTGATGAGTGTGTTACGGAACAGAACAGAACATTTCATTTATTAAAAGCAAAGCCACCGCTCTGGCCACATGCAAGTGGCATATGAGAACACACTGCTTCCGAGTCAGTAATATAGACAAGGTAATGTTCAATGTGGATGGTACGAGATCAGGAGCTAGATTGGCCATAAGCCCATTTTCCCAGACACATCCATGCTTATATTGATCAGAGATTGGTGATGGTTCCTCATGTGTGTCAATTGCCTGATTTGTATGCACAGGCTGGAACTGTTAATAATTGAAACCAGAAACGCAAAACCTATCACACCGTAGATCGCAGATCGCCAAACACCCAACACAACAAGAGAAAAGTGAATGGGTTTAGCATTGCATAGAGGTTTCGGATCTCATCCAAAAGACCCGCTGGATGGAAATACTATGAAAGTATCTGTTAACCCATTCCTTGCGGAATACCCGTTATATGGGTAAACATTTCTAAAAATAAATCTGCAATTTTTCTCATTTCTCATCGAAAGTATATGTTGTGACCACTCATTTGAACCGTCTCGATGAGACGGTTCAAATGGTGGCCACACCATATACATTTAGGGAGATACAAGAAAGCTAATTTTTCTATCAGCAAAATGGGGAATCCCCAGCATGAAATGGGTTAATATTCATTCTAAGGACAGGGATTGAACTCATGACCTCCCAAATCAGCTCTAATATATATGTGGTTGTTAATGATTTGATTTAATGGTGTTTAACGGCCTATCAACAACTAAGGTCATTTTAGGTCGGGTTAATGGGGTAAAATCCCATAATTATGTTACCTGTTGTGATGGGGGATAAATCCCAAAATCAGAACAGAATATGTATAGAAACAGAGCTCCAGATAAGCTGCGTATTTGCGTAAATACCCAATTAAATGGCCAAAAACCCTAATTGAAATCAGAAGTAACGAGTATCAAAAAGCAATACAAAATTTGTGGTACCTTTATCATGCTAAAGAAAACAATAAACAGACCACAAATATAGCATATTTTTCTTATTTTCCATGAAAACACATCTTGGTAGTTCATTAGCATTGTCTCCAAGGAGACAATTCTAATGAAATGCCAAGACATGTTTTCATTTCGAAACAAACTATTCAATAATTGCTGTCTGTTAATGTGTAAACAGTAGTGTGATTTTATTTTACCCAATTAAAATATTGAAATTGCTTCAGATATGATGGAGTGAAAATACTCAATTACTAATTCCTTATATGGAGCCCTGTAGAATTATATATATTCAGCCCTGAAATTAGAATAACTTGACAGGGTGCCAGGTCTTCACTCACCAGAGTCACTTAGCCCATTCCCCTAAAAGTAATATGATTAGGAATAATCATATTACTCATATACAAGATCTCTCACATGCAAGAATGCCAAACCAGGTCTCCAGTCTGGATTCCTGTAAGAATGAATTCCGATCGTTAAATTACTCATCGTATGTGGTTGTATTTGGAGAAATGGGGCTTACGGGAATTGTGCCCAGTCAAATTATAAGCACACCCCTGTAGCTATATTGTTTGTTAGAAGCATGACGGGCGTTTCATTGATGGAATGGCGAACCGTTCAGTAGCCTATTTCACCAACATTGCAAAGTATACTTTCCTAGCAAAGTATACTTTGAGGGAGAAATTTTAAATTTTAAGATCAATGTATTAATTTGTATTATACTGAATTTATTACATTATCACAGCCATTTTGGCTGTGATAATGTAATACATTCAGTATAATAATTCTGCATAGTTTTAATCATCAAATATATGCAATCATTAGTTCTATATGAAATAATGCATTTCGGAAAAATCAATGATTACTCCCTCAAAGTATTTGCTAGATAAGCATACTTTGCAATTTTGATGAAATTGGCTACTGATCCCAATCAGACTGTGCCACATGCATGTGTGAAAATCAATAAATCCAATCAAAGGAAATAGAAGTTATATAATAAGAATTTCATCCCAATGTTAAGTTTGAGTACGGAAACAACCGACAACCCCCAGGGTATTATGCCATTAGCTTTTCCGCACTTGATGCAGGCAAACAAAAAAGATAGTTCTGTATAGGCGTTTACTGTTGGTAGATTAACTCATTCACACCTAAGTAACTGGAACAGATTTTGATATGTTAATTTCAGACTAATCCATTTATGAAAAGGCGGTGTTTTTGTTCTTAAAAACAAGAAATTTACTTGCAAAAAGTGAAGATGCTGATGAGACGACACGAGCCGGCTCATCTGGATCTATACATGTTTTGCCAATACCAATACTATACAGGGGCCCCGGTTTCACTAAACTTCTTACAACTAAAATGTTTGTAAGTGCAAATTTAAGATCGTCTGTAAATTTCAATTTATGGATTTACATTTATTGAACTCAATAAATGTAAATCCAATAATTATTTGCAAGAAAACATTGTTAATGTGAAATGTGCAGACCATCATAATTTTGCACCTACGGACATTTTATTCGTATGAAGTTTAGTGAAACGGCCCCCAGGTCTGTGGTGTTGAAAGGGTTAAATTGTTTCACATAAACATCATTAGCTAATATTTGACTTTAATTTGTGAACTTATAAACTTTGAAGCTGATATTGTTACAATCCATTGAAGAATGCATGACAAAACCTCACTTACCCAGCTAGTCCGAATCTTAGAGAATTTTTTTTAATTGTAGAAACGTTCAGAAATTAACAATGCACAGAACTAATAATAGATTAACCCTGACACCGCTATCTTATTTTTTTTGTCATCTGCTGTTTATTTTCAATTTTCCATTTTGATCATCAAAAAATATGCTTTGACAGCACTTTAGAATAATTGACAATATCACTTCAGAATCATTTCCATTGGAAATGATTCTGAAGTGCTGTCAAACCATGCTTTTATTGAGAAATAAGGCAAGATATAAAAACAACATCGGACGACAATTATTGTGAGTAGCAGTCTAAGGGTTAATGCAATGTACTCATATTTCTTTCTTTTTTTCAAAGACATCACATATGTGATATGACATGATGTTTTAAACTTTGATGTAGTATTTCTTAAATAAAAATTTAGCACAAATTATTTCCGCTCATTGGAAGAATTCTCGTAGCTATATTTTGCACTAAAAGATGGAACGTCAAACGTGAAACGAACTGAGACAGCTAGCTAAATGCAAATCTGATTTGCATTTGCGCAGATAGGTAATTATTAAAATATCAATCCTCCTGTATTTCAATTGCCGCCATTTATATTGTGATCAGATCAAATACTATCAATTCAGCCAGACACTTCGTCAATATAATAAGTTTGGTTATGTTATCTATGGAGAAAAGTGATATTACAGTAGATCTCTGAAGATGAGACAACACAATCGTGGCTGTGACCAGAGAAATGGGGCTTATGAGATTTGTGACGAGATTTGTGACCAGTGTATACACTGGTCATAAATCTCATAAGCCCCATTTACGTAGCTCCTGGTCAAACAGCACACTTCATTTACGTAATAACTATATTACTTTTCTATAGAAGCACGACAGGTGTTTCATTGCTGGAATGACGAACGGTGCAGGTTTCGGTGTTCGATGCACAGGCTGATCTGGATCTACACTGGTCACAAAATCCATGGGCCCCATTTCTCCAGTCTCAGCCACATTTAATGATGTGGATACGTACATTAGTGTGTTGGACAAAATATTTTTATGAAGCAAGACAAATGCAAGTTAACCAATATCTGAATTAACCCATTTAAATGCTGAGGATACGCCTTTTTTGTTTGTGGAAAATCCTAAATATTTTCTAAGGATGATCAGGTATAGAATGGGTCCTTAATAATAAGAACAAAACAAATATTAACCCATTCCTTTCGGAATACACCTTTACGGGTATGAATTTTATAAAATATTTTATTTTTGTTATTTCTCAATGAAAGTATATGTTGTGACCACTCATTTGAACCGTCTCAACGAGACGGTTCAAATGGTGGTCACGACATATACTTCTGAGCGCATAGAAGGAAAATATTTTCCACAAATGATGTATCCTCAGCATGGAAAGGGTTAAACAGGGGCCCATAATGAGACACAATTGTCCAGGAGAATAAGGCCAAAAGAATAAGCATGTTGGTTCTCAGCTTTTTGTGCCACTACATGGGAAATATAACAAGAGGCCCAAATGGGCCTGTATCGCTCACCTAAAAGCCTCCATAGTGGTCATCTTGATTTCACAAAGACTCTTCACTTACAACTTCAAATGTTCCACAGAATTTGTTGGTACCTTCTGATCTAACATATATTGCGAATGTGCATGTGATTTACTGCTATAAATTCGATTTGATATATAAAATGACCATATTCGGTCAAAAATAAAATTTGACCCCTATTTGACCCCTCGGGCCATGACCATTTTTGACCCAGAGGCCACCATATGAACAAATCTGAATCAGCGTTAACTATCGATCATTCATACAAAGTTTCGTCGAAATCGGCCTGGCGGTTTGTGAGAAGAAGATTTTTTGACAATTTGACCTACGGTACTTTTCAACGGCGGACATCTTGGATTTGGTGATGACCTCCATTTTGACAAAAATGAACAGGCTTCACCAACAAACCATTTCAGTTAAGTTTGGTCAATATCGGCCAAGCAGTTCACAAGAAGAAGTCCTTTGAAATCTTTAGTAAAAGAACAACCTTTTGACCTGTCGGTGGCCATCTTGGATGACGTAATCATCTGATTTTGGCAAAACATGCTCCAGAGTGATCGTCTCGTCGATACCTTGGATTGGATATATTATATGACCATATTCGGTCAAAAATATAATTTGACCCCTAGTTGACCCCTCGGGCGACGCCCATTTTTGACCCAGGGGCCACCATATGAACAAATCTGAAACAGCGCTAACTATCGATCATTCATACCCAGTATCGTCGAAATCGGCCTGGCGGTTCGTGAGAAGAAGATTTTTTAAGAATTTGACCTACTTCTCAACGGCCGCCATCTTGGATTTGGTGATGACCTCCATTTTAACAAAAATGAACAGGCTTCAACCACAGACCATTACAGTTAAGTTTGGCCAATATCGGCCAAGCAGTTTACAAGAAAAAGACGTTTGAAATCTTTAGTAAAAGAATGACCATTTGAACTATCGGTGGCCATCTTGGATGACGTAATCATATGATTTAGACAAAAAATGTTCCAGAGTGATTGTCTCGTCAATACCTTCGATTTGATATATTACATGACTATATTCGGTTAAAAATAAAATTTGACCACTATTTGAACCCTCGGGCGACGCCCATTTTTGACCCACGGGCCACCATATGAACAAATCTGAAACAGCGCTAACTATCAATCATTCATACCAAGTATCGTCGAAATCGGCCTGGCGGTTCGTGAGAAGAAGATTTTTTAAGAATTTGACCTACTTTTCCATGGCGGCCATCTTGGATTGTCGATGACCTCCATTTTAACAAATCTGAAATGGCATCACCCATATATCATCCCTGTGAAGTTTAACCAATATCGGCTCAGCAGTTCGGGAGAAGAAGATGATTGAAAATGTTCACGGACGGACGACGGACACTTTGCCATAACAAATAGCTCACATGAGCTTTGCTCAGGTGAGCTAAAAATAAATGCTCACAAAGTTTTGATATACCATTTGAAGACTAATGTGATGCAAAAGGTAATAAGCACCTGGGGACTGTTTCACTACGAATATTTCTATGAATTTACGGTACACACTCACAGAAGCTGTAGAATTTACCAAAATGTAGAGTTCAATACATGTGATTACACCTGCTAATTATTTGCAAACATTGGTTGTCACAGAAACTATCTTTCTTACCTGTTAGTTTTGTACTTAACCCTTATAGAATGCTGGAACCGAAAATTGTTGTCTGCTGTTGTTTCATAGCTTGTCTTTTGTCTCAATAAAAACATGGTTTGACATAAGTTGTCAAATGAGTTGTCAAACCATGTTTTTGAGGAGAAATAATGAATATCAATCATAAACAGCAGACAACAAAATGTAATTCAGCATTATAAGCGTCAATTTCTTCTTAATCATATTAAAGAAGTTTAATGAAATGGGCCCCTGATCTAACACTAGAAAACACCTATTCATAAGGCTTATCTGGAGTGGAAGTGTTCACCTGTAAATTTGTCCACTTACAGTGGGGTCAGTGTGTAAGTGCACACAAGAACGAACACGACAGGTTGGAACCAACCTGTCCTGTTCGTTCGTGTGTGCACATACACGCTGACCCCACTGTGTCTGTAGCCGATTTCACCAAAATTGCAAAGTATACTTTACTAGCAAAGTATACTTTGAGGGAGCAATCATTTATTTTTCCTGAAATGCATTATTTCATATAGAACTAACGACTGCATATATTTGATAATTAAAAGTATGCAGAATTATTATACTGAATTTATTACATTATCACAGCCAAATTGGCTGTGATAATGTAATAAATTCAGTATAATAAAAATTAATAAATTTATCCTAAAATTGAAAATTTCTCTCTCAAAGTATACTTTGCTAGAAAAGTATACTTTGCCATGTTGATGAAACAGGCTACTGGTGTGGTGAGATAAAGAGACGATGAATCAAGTTCAGTTCTGACAGCTGATCTAATACTGTGTCATAGATAAGCCACCATGATTTCCTGGAATTTCCTCAGTGCCAGAACACCTTGAAGACACTGCCAAATTCCCAATACAATCTCCATACTTACCTTTCCCTTATCGTCCTTTATATTTACATTGGAAAAATACATCAATACACCGATAAATATGTCATGTAAATTTTATTGTGTATGGTGTCCTGTAACAGACATGTTACAATCTCACGTTTTCGTGAGATCGCAAGATTGCGAGGCGAGCTCACGAAAACGCAAGATCGCCAGGCCAGGCAAAAATGCGAAAACGCAAAGCGGAAACGCAAGATTTAATATTATAGAATCTCGAGTTTTCGCCTCGCAATCTCGGCTAGCATTTTCACGATCTCGTGATCTCTAGATCCCACAATTTCGCATCATGTATTCGCGAACTCGTAAAATTCAAACAGCCGTGGCAACATATACTTTTGAGGTGAAATAAGGTACTGGTAAATTTGGATTTTGTATTTTTCTTTATGTTTCATTGAAAGTATATCATGTTGTCACCACTCATTTGAACCATCTCGATGAGACGGTTCAAATAGTGGGGACAACATATACTTTTGAGGTGAAATAAGCAAAATATCGTACCACAGTAGACCAAGATCTATATGTGTTTGGACATCCATTTTGTGTCACTCGTATATCATAATTTTTTGCTTGATGGATAAAAATGTCTATTATAAACATGTTTAACCCTTAAAAGGCGGGAACCGAAAATGTTGTCTGCTGTTGTTACATATTTTGTATTCTTTCTCAGTAAAAACATGGTTTGACAGCACTTTAGAATCATTTCCATTGGAAATGATTCTAAAGTATTGTCAAACCATGTTTTTCATGAGGATAATGGCAAATAAAACATAAACAGCAGCCGGCGTAGTCTAGTTCAGCATTGTAAGGGTTAAACATTTTTATCCACAGAATTTACCTACAGAGTCACCCATATTACAGATGGGAACAGTATCATATAAATATTCAATAACACATTGTTTTAGATGTTTTAGAATTTTAGCTAATATAAAATTAATGGGAAACAACTCATTCCAATGTTGTGCTCAAACCCTATCTTCATTAATTCCCTTTGAAACTCTGGCCTGTACACCAAGGGAAATAACTCACACAGGTCTTGTTGCTGCAGCTGGCAAAGGTATTATCTCCCATATTGGTTTTTATCACGTTTTATTGACTCCACAATCGGTATTGTACATCTCACACATCTGTCATTTTGGCACACTTATATGTCCCTTAACCCATTTCATGCTGAGGATACGCCATTATGTTTGCGGAAAATCCTAAATATTTTCCTTTTATGCGCTCAGAAGTATATGTCGCGACCACCATTTGAACCGTCTCATCGAGACGGTTCAAATGAGTGGTCACAACATATACTTTCATTGAGAAATAACAAAAATAAAATATTTAATAAATTTCAATATTCCGAAAGGAATGGGTTAATCTAACAAGAGGGCCATGATGGCCCTAATTCGCTCACCTGACTCCATGAACACCAGAGGAGAATGTGACATTGAGTTTATGTGTTTTAAAAAAATTGTGCTATTTTTAGATGGCGGTCATCTTGGATTAAGCGATGACTCATTTTACAAAATCTGAAAACGCTTCACCCAAGGATCTTAACTTCCTATGAAGTTTGGCCAGCATCGGCCATGTGGTTCCTGAGAAAAAGACGTTCAAAATCTTGAATAAATGGACATTTTGGTGGCTATCATGGATGACATAATCATCCGATTCCGACAAATATTGCACCAGAGCAATGGCCTCATCGATACCTTCAATTTGATATATGGCATGAGCATATTCGGTCAAAAATAGAATTTGACCCCAATTTGACCCAACGGGCCACGCTCATTTTTGACCCCGAGGTCACCATTTTAATAACTTTGAAAAAGCATTGCACATTGATCATTCCTACCAAGTTTCGTCGAAATCCGGCTAGCGGTTCATGAGAAGAAGATTTTTTAAGAATTTATGCTATTTTTAGACGGCGGCCATCTTGGATTAGCGATGACCTCCATTTTAACAAATCTGAAAAGGCTTCATCCATGGACCATAACTTTTAAGTTTGGCTACCATGAGCCAAGCGGTTCATGTGAAGAAGAATTTTGAAATCTCTAATAAAAGAACGACCTTTTGACCTTTCGGCGGCCATCTTGGATGACATAACAATCCGATTTCGACAAAAAATGCACCAGAGTGATCGCCTCATTGATACCTTCAATTTGATATATGACATGACCATATTCAGTCAAAAATAAAATTTGACCCCAATTTGACCCCACGGGCCACGCCCATTTTTGACCCCGGGGTCACCATTTTAACAACTTTGAAAGAGCAATGTACATCGATCATTCCTACCAAGTTTTGTCGAAATCCGGTTGGCGGTTCTTGAGAAGAAGATATTTTAAGAATTTGTGCTATTTTTAAACGGCGGCCATCTTGGATTATGTAATGACGTCATTTTAACAATTTTGTAATCCCCCTACCTAAGGACCATGACCATGAAGTTTGGTGACGATAGACCCAATGGTTACCGAGGAGAAGACGTTTGAAAATTTTCACGGACGACGGACGACGGACGACGGACAACGGACACATTGCGGTAACAATAGCTCACAAGAAGAATTATATAACATCATGACATCACTGACCTCATAGCTGAACCTGTTTCAGAGCTATTTCAAAAAATTGTTATTAATGTTTTTCTCGCAATACCTCTGAAATAGATATATACATGTCATCGTCGGGTTATACTAATTTACTCCAACAGTGAGCTAGATATTCCAAAAAGTAGGCCCAAAATAGAAGATGTGTGTAACCTGCTTTGCCAAGAACAGGCTGACAGTTTTAACGCACCCTCCTCCCACACCCCCACATAGAGCATGCAGTGTGTACTCACCACCCGAGCTATAGCTGTCATTTGAGGATGCGGACTGCGAACGAGCCTTGAGTTTCGCTGCTCTGTTCGGGGTGAGGTTTAGCTTTATGTCCTGAAAATACAGAGAAAATATGTCTGTAACTGGAGAAATGGGTCTTATGGGTTGTGCAACCAGTGTAGATCCAGACCAGCCTGCGCATACGCGCAGTCTGATCAGGATCTACACTGTTCGCCATTCTATAAATGAAACACCCATTGAGCTAAATACCCACGAGGGCATTATTTCAAGATAATCAGCTCACCTGGTTAAATAAACGTTTTCTTACATTTCACATACAATACTCTATAAAAACAAAACGAATCAAGCGTAAAATATGGTCAAGAGGTGTGCGAGGCGGCGGGTCGCTGTGAAGGCGACTGTCTCGCGATTCAGGGGGTGTGTCTGAGAACAACAACTGCTACCGAGTGGTGTAATTCACTGTAACAAAAGAGCCAAAGATAAAAACGTACCTGAGGGCCAAACCAGGCAAATCGTGATTCCTATAAGGAGGAACCCCTACCGTTAATTAACGCCTTCACGTTCGCCCGACCAACCACCCACCGGATGCGCTTATGATAATAGTATTGTCTCATTTGGTAGAATTGTCTCTCAATAACAAAATAGCGAAGTATGAATGTCAACGCCTTGCAGGTTTTCTTCTATATTTTAGTGTGAAATGTAAATGCTATTACACAAATTTATACAGTTGACTGTGGTGTAGCGATATAGTGTAACCACCTGCCTATAAAGCGGAAAACTTGCAGCTAATATAAACCATTTCTAACATATCGGACACAACAACATTGAACGAATGCACATGCCAAATTGTACGCTTCACATGCCCAATTAAAACCCTATTCAGCAACAAACGGTAACATCCTCACAGAGTAAATTAAGTTTTCACTACGTCAATATGTCTGCATACTAAACTGCCGATACGTCCCTAAAGCTTTCTTTCCACGAAATTACATCCGAAGGCGCCGTTCACCAGAATAACAACTAATACACGGAACTTGTGATTTACATGTATTAGCAAAGACACTGAGATGCCAATCAGATTGTCCATTATCCAAGGTGTATGATCACGTGGTACTAACAACAACAACAACAACAAGTACCGATTCAAAGTACCGTAAAGATTCTAATTAGAATCACCACTGGCTCCGAAGTCCAGGGTGGGCGTTTAATAGAGGCAAGTGTTATTCAGCAAACGGAAAATGATAAAAAAATATACGATGTTCTGCTATCTGAACAAAAACATAACTAAGGGACGTTACTCTCAAACGCCAGACTTGATTGTACTGTCTGTCAGTTTATAAACATTTGGGCCAAGACGTTTCGGCCCACTCTGGTCATTATGGTACAGTCGGTAGAAATGTTAAATTTAATGGTAATGTATATCAAGACAGCATCAATCATTAAAGCTGTTTCGTCAGCGTTTGAAAGTGAAAGTAGCAATTATGTTTTTTCCCCGATTTTAAAGGAAGTTGCTTTCGAAATAATGGAAAGAAAAAAAATCTAATTGGACAATTAGCTCCAATTTTGTTTCAAGTCGGTACTGGGCATTTATTAGAGGCACTAATTTCATGAAAATCGGCCAAAAGATGTGTCATTTTCAACGTAAAAAGTGGGGGTGGGCGTCTATTAGAGTATGGTCGTCTATTAGAATCTTTACGGTACGTATTCTTTTATAGTGTCCTTATTACGTAACGGATTTTGATGAAACATGGTGTATCAAACGCGTCTTGTTAAGCTGCATTTGGTGGTCTCTGTACGTTGGCCCAAACTTATGTCGTTTTGCGAAGAATCGATTTCCGTGTCTACTGACACGGAAATCGATTTTTCGCAAAAATGACATAAGTCTGTGCCGAACTCCCTGGACGACCAAAAGCAGCTCATGAAGACGCGTTTGCCGCGCCGTATTTCATCAAAATCCGTTTCATATTAAGGAAAATATGAAATAATACTTACTTTGGAGTGGGCGACATTGTTGTTGTTGTAACCACGTGATCATGCACCTTGTTATCTTATTGTCTTAGGCAACTGTTCTATACAGTCATTAGCCAAACCTTTATATATGGCTGAGACTGGAGAAATGGGGCTTATGGGATTTGTGAACAGTGTAGCTCCAGATCAAATAGCATACTCCTGTAGCCTGATATGACCTATGATGTCCGCCAGAAGCGAGATGGTTGCTCCATGGATTGAATGGCCAACAGTGCAGACCCTGATCAGACTGCACGGATGTGCAGGCTGATCTGGGGCTACACTAGTCGCATAACCAATAAGCTCCATTTCTCCAGTCACAATCACATATAGAAAGCCATTTACGAGATACAGATTTTAAAACTGTACAGTATCAATGTTAAAAACAGTTTTTCTCAAATTTTCTTATCGATCAAAAGAATTCTCTGTTCGCCCCAGAGGGATATGTACGACCACTCATTTGAACCTTGTGAAACGGTTCAAATGAGTGGTCGCATCATAGTATACCGCCAGCTATAATCTTGCCAATACTGAAGAAAACAAAAGTGAAAGTGTTAAGTTTAACGTCCCAGCAACAGCTACGGTCAAATAGAGACGGGCCCACAGTTTAAAGTCTCATCTGACAGACCAGTGGGATGGAAATACTATGACAGTATTTTTGAACCCATAACCTCCGGATTGGGAGTCAGGGGTGCATTTCATTAAACTTTGTACGACTAAAATGTTCGTAAGTGTAAATTTAGGATCGTCTGTAAATTTCAATTGATGGATTTACACATGTATTGAGCATAGGCTGCATATGCAGCCTATGCTCAATAAATGTAAATCCAATAATTGTTTACAAAAAAACATTGTTAATGTGAAATTTACAGACTATCATAATTTTGCACTTACAAACATTTTAGTCGTAAGAAGTTTAGTGAAACGGGCCCCAGGTGTCCTAACCCCTAGGCCACAACCATCCCTTTGCCAATACGTAACAGTTTATTGGTATCAAAATACTTGAATATTGTGTTTGAAGTCAAGCAGCTGGATTGGTACAGTTCAGTCTCAGCCAATCAAACTGCTTGATTGCGAGTCGACATTGCCAATAGTTGTTCAGAATTTTTTATAAGATGGACAAGATTAACACGGGCGACTGTATGCTCCAGGTAGAAATCAAATGCGAAAATATTCCTGTTTTTCGTTAGCAAAAATTTGAATCTTAAGCATAAAATGTGTTAAAAAAACAAACTTTTCATTCTTATGTTTATACAAAAACCTTTAACTAATTGTATTATTGTTATCTAAGTATGATCAATATGATATTTTGCTCAAAACCTGGTAAAAGACAAATTAAATTTTGTCGTCTGCTGGAAATGTTTTATTTTCAATATTTCTCGATAAAAACCTGTTTTGACAGCGCATGAGAATCGTCTCCACTGGAGACGATTCTCATGTGCTGCCAAAAGAGTTTTTTTGTTAAGAATTAAGGCAAACATGATAAACAGCTGCAGACGGTAATTTTCGTCTCCCGCGTAGTGAGGGTTATATAATTTGACAGTTGAAATCCTTGGAAATGTGAATATCGTCGTAGATTTCTTGTTCATTAGAGCTGTATTCAGTTCTGAGTGCTGTCAAAAGGAAACAACATGACATGTCTAGCACTCCATGTCTGGACTTTCATTGAGATCGTGACAATGCTTTTACAAATACAGCAAATTGCCGGGGCTCAGTGTAAGCCGTTTTAAAACGTTAGAATGAGGGGAAACAGAAATTGTAGTCTGCTGTCGTTCTAGATTTCAGTCTTTCTTCTTTCTCAATACTAGATGGCCGCGGCCAGCATGTCGTGATCGCCGAGGCTTTCATAGTATACCGAAAAATTTTAACCAAAAACTTTGACCAAAGACTTTATAACCTGGACACACGTATGTACAACGCAACGTACGTGCGTACGCCAATGTGCCAACTATATAACGCTGTCCGCAAGGGGGAGCGACAAAAATCATGGTCTGACACTGCTTTTACAAATACAAATGTATAGCAGATTGGTGTAAGCCAAACTTTAAAGATTATAGAAAATAGGAATTGGAATTCAATGGCGGAAATGAAATTTGTCGTCTGCTAATGTTTTAGATTTTGTCGCTTCTTTCTCAATAAAACATGGTTTGACAGCACTTGAGAATCATTTCCAATGGAAATGATTCTAAAGTGTTGTCAAACCATGTTTTTGAGAAGAAAAATGGAAGATAAACAGCAGACGACAGAATTGTATTCAGCATTGTAACGGTTAACATTATATTCTGACTAGGTATGCTTTTTGACCACCAGAGCCTAAACTAAACTTCTAAATTTTTATATAATTTATTTTTCATGTATTTGCAAAAATATACATGAATATTAAACAAGAGGGCCATGATGGCCCTAATTCGCTCACCTGACTCCATGAACACCAGAGGAGAATGTGACATTGAGTTCATGTGTTTTAAACAAAATTGTAATATTTTTAGATGGCGGTCATCTTGGATTAAGCGATGACTCTCATTTTAACAAATCTGAAAATGCTTCACCCAAGGATCTTAACTTCCTATGAAGTTTGGCCAGCATCGGCCATGTGGTTCCTGAGAAAAAGACGTTCAAAATCTTGAATAAATGGACCTTTTGGCGGCCATCATGGATGTTATAATCATCCGATTCCGACAAATATTGCACCAGAGCAATCGCCTCATTGATACCTTAAATTTGATATATGACATGAGCATATCCGGTCAAAAATAAAATGTGACCCCACGGGCCACGCCCATTTTTGACCCCGGGGTCACCATTTTCACAAATTTGAAAGAGCATTGTAAATCGATCATTTCTACCAAGTTTAGTCGAAATCCGGCCAGCGGTTCATCAGAAGAAGATTTTTTAAGAATTTATACTATTTTTAGACAGTGGCCATCTTGGATTAGCGATGACTTCCATTTTAACAAATCTGAAAAGGCTTCATCCATGGACCATAACTTTTAAGTTTGGCTACCATGGGCCAAGTGGTTCATGTGAAGAAGAATTTTGAAATATCTAATAAAAGAAAGACCTTTTGACATTTCGGTGGCCATCTTTGATGACATAACAATCCGATTTCGACAAACAATGTACCAGAGTGATCGCCTCATTGATACCTTCGACTTGATATATAACATGACTATATTCGGTCAAAAATAAAATTTGACCCCAATTTGACCCCACGGACCACGCCCATTTTTGACCCCGGGGTCACCATTTTAACAACTTTGAAAGACCATTGTACATCAATCATTCCTACCAAGTTTCGTCGAAATCCGGCTAGCGGTTCATGAGAAGAAGATTTTTTAAGAATTTATGCTATTTTTAGACGGTGGCCATCTTGGATTAGCGATGACCTCCATTTTAACAAATCTGAAAAGGTTTCACCCATGGACCATAACTTTTAAGTTTGGTTACCATGGGCTAAGCGGTTCATGTGAAGAAGAATTTTGAAATCTCTAATAAAAGAACGACCTTTTCACATTTAGGCAGCCATCTTGGATGACATAACAATCCAATTTCGACAAAAAATGTACCAGAGTGATCGCCTCATTGATACCTTCGATTTGATATATAACATGACCATATTTGGTCACAAATAAATTTTGACCCCAATTTGACCCCACGGGCCACGCCCATTTTTGACCCCGGGGTAACCATTTTAACAACTTTGAAAGAGCATTGTACTTTGATCATTCAAACTAAGTTTCGTCGAAATCCGGCCAGCGGTTCATGAGAAGAAGATTTTTTAAGAATTTATGCTATTTTTAGACGGCGGCTATCTTGAATTAGCGATGACCTCCATTTTAACAAATCTGAAAAGGCTTCACCCATGGACCATAAATTTTAAGTTTGGCTACCATGGGCCAAGCGATTCATGTGAAGAAGAATTTTGAAATATAATAAAAGAACGACCTTTTGACCTTTCGGCGGCCATCTTGGATGACATAACAATCCGATTTCGACAAAAAATGCACTAGAGAGATCGCCTCATTGATACCTTCAATTTGATATATGACATGACCATATTAGGTCAAAAATAAAATTTGACCCCAATTTGACCCCACGGGCCACGCCTATTTTTGACCCCGGGGTCACCATTTTAGCAACTTTGAAAGAGCATTGTACATCGATCATTCCTACCAAGTTTTGTCGAAATTCGGTTAGCGGTTCTTGAGAAGAAGATTTTTGAAGAATTTGTGCTATTTTTGGACGGCAGCCATCTTGGATTACGTAATGACGTCATTTTAACAATTTTGTAATCCCCCTACCTAAGGACCATGACCATGAAGTTTGGTGACTATAGGCCCAATGGTTACTGAGGAGAAGACGTTTGAAAATGTTCACGGACGACGACGGACGACGGACACATTGCGGTAACAATAGCTCACATGAGCTTCGCTCAGGTGAGCTAAAAATACATTAGTTTTACAGAAATGTTTAACCCTTAGACCCTAGATCTTATTTTCTGCTGTTTATTTTCTATTTTCCATTTTTACCATCAAAAACATGCTTTGACAGCACTTTAGAATAATTTACAACATGCTTTGACAGCACATCAGAATCATTTCCATTGAAAATGATTCTGAAGTGCTGTCAAACCATGTTTTATTGAGAAATAAGGCAAGATATAAAAGCAACAGCAGACAACAATTGTTGTGAGTAGCGATCTAAGGGTTAATTATACTAAAACAAGTCATACACCATACTGTATAATTACAAAACTAAAATGAGAATTGACTAATTAATTTTCTATGGCCTCAGCCACACCGAGAGAAATGAATCTCACGCAACCACGAGGCAACGATACAAGGTTGTATTATATATTAAATATCAGACAGGAAACGTAAGTCATTCCTATAATTAATGCAAAAATAATTCATAATTGTCTAATTAGAATACAGCAGTAGCGTGTATTAGTGTTAAATGACAGACTTCTTATCCCAGTCGAATTGAATTGCATGCTGATAAAGGATGTTTGGGATATATAGAGAATACCAGGCTAGTGTCTTTTTCATATCACGTTTATCAGGCAAGGCTAGGAAACATCTAGGAATTCCGAGGCTCGCCAAGGAATTCCTAACATTTCTGAGCCGAGACATTTTCTGAAAAATACTGCTAATTAACCCTGTCCTTTTGGAATACACATTTACGGGTACGAAATTTATTAAATATTTTATTTTTATTTTTGTGATTTCTCAATGAAAATATATGTTCAAATGGTGGTCAATAAGTACGTTATAGTTCACATATTGAATTTTTAATAAACTAATTTCTTGCTCGCTTGCGCTCGCTCGAAATTAATTTATTAAACAAGAGGGACATGATGGCCCTAATTCGCTCACCTGACTCCATGAACACCAGAGGAGAATGTGACATGGAGTTCATATCTGTTTTAAAAAAATTGTTCTATTTTTAGATGGCGGTCATCTTGGATTAAGCGATGACTCTCAGGTTATCAAATCTGAAAATGCTTCACCCAAGGATCTTAACTTCCTATGAAGTTCGGCCAGCATCGGCCATGTGGTTCCTGAGAAAAAGATGTTCAAAATCTTCAATAAATGGACCTTTTGGCGGCCATCGTGGATGACATAATCATCCAATTCCGACAAATATTGCACCAGAGAAATCTCTTCATCGATACCTTCAATTTGATATATGACATGAGCATATTCGGTCAACAATAAAATGTGACCCCAATTTGACCCCACGGGCCACGCCCATTTTTAACCCCGGGGTCACCATTTTAACACCTTTGAAAGAGCATTCTACATCAATCATTCCTACCAAGTTTCGTCGAAATCCGGCCGGCAGTTCATGAGAAGAAGATTTTTTAAGAATTTGTGCTATTTTTATATGGCAGCCATCTTGGATTAACGACGACCTCTCTGTTAACACATCTGAAAAGGCTTCACCCATGGACCATAACTGTGAAGTTTGGCCACCATGGGCCAAGCGGTTCATGTGAAGAAGAATTTTGAAATTTTGAAATCTCTAATAAACAAGAGGTCCATGATGGCCCTAATTCGCTCACCTGACTCCATGAACACCAGAGGAGAATGTGACATTGAGTTCATGTGTTTTAAAAAAATTGTGCTATTTTTAGATAGCGGTCATCTTGGATTAAGCGATGACTCTCATTTTACCAAATCTGAAAATGCTTCACCCAAGGATCTTAACTTCCTATGAAGTTTGGCCAGCATCGGTCATGTGGTTCCTGAGAAAATGACGTTCAAAATCTCAAATAAATGGACCTTTTGGTGGCCATCATGGATGACATAATCATCCGATTCCGACAAATATTGCACCAGAGCAATCGCCTCATCGATAACTTCAATTTAATATATGACATGAGCATATTCAGTCAAAAATAAAATTTGACCCCAATTTGACCCCACAGAGCCACGCCCATTTTTGACCCCGGGGTCACCATTTTAACAAATTTGAAAGAGCATTGTAAATTGATCATTCCTACCAAGTTTAGTCGAAATCCGGCTAGCGGTTCATGAGAAGAAGATTTTTTAAGAATTTATGCTATTTTTAGACGGTGGCCATCTTGGATTAGCGATGACCTCCATTTTAACAAATCTGAAAAGGCTTCACCCATGGACCATAACTTTTAAATTTGGCTACCATGGGCCAAGCGGTTCATGTGAAGAAGAATTTTGAAATCTCTAATAAAAGAACGACCTTTTGACATTTCTGCGGCCATCTTGGATGACACAACAATCCGATTTTGACAAAAAATGTACCAGAGTGATCGCCTCATTGATACCTTCAATTTGATATATAGCATGACCATATTCGGTCAAAAATAAAATTGGACCCCACGGGCCACGCCAATTTTTGACCCCGGGGTCACCATTTTAACAACTTTGAAAGAGCATTTTAAATCGATCATTCCTACCAAGTTTCGTCGAAATCTGGCTAGCGGTTCATGAGAAGAAGATTTTTTAAGAATTTATGCTACTTTTAGACGGCAGCCATCTTGGATCAGCGATGACCTCCATTTTAACAAATCTGAAAAGGCTTCACCCACGGACCATCACTTTTAAGTTTGGCTACCATGGGCCAAGCGGTTCATGTGAAGAAGAATTTTGAAATTTCTAATAAAAGAACGACCTTTTGACCTTTCGGCGGCCATCTTGGATGACATGACCATCCAAATTCCACAAAAAATGTACCAGTGCGATCGTCTCTTTGTTACCTTCAATTTGATATACCGGTAGACATGACCATATTCGGCCAAAAATAAAATTTGACCCCAATTTGACCCCACTGGCCACGCCCATTTTTGACCCCGGGGTCACCATTTTAACAACTTTGAAAGAGCATTGTACATCGATCATTCCTAACAAGTTTCGTCAAAATCCGGCTAGCGGTTCGTGAGAAGAAGATTTTTTAAGAATTTATGCTATTTTTAGACGGTGGCCATCTTGAATTAGCGATGACCTCCATTTTAACAAATCTGAAAAGGCTTCACCAATGGACCATAACTTTTAAGTTTGACTACCATGGGCCAAGCGGTTCATGTGAAGAAGAATTTTGAAATCTCTAATAAAATAACGACCTTTCGGCGGCCATCTTGGATGACATAACCATCCGATTTCGACACAATGCACCAGAGTAATCGCCTCATTGATACCTTCGATTTGATATATAACATGACCATATTCGATCAAAAATAAAACAGGCCACGCCCATTTTTGACCCCGGGGTCACAATTTTAACAACTTTGAAAGTGCTATTTTTTAGACGGCAGCATTCTTGGATTACGTAATGACGTCATTTTAACAATTTTGTAATACCCCTACCTAAGGACAATGACCATGAAGTTTGATGACTAGAGGCCCAATGGTTACTGAGGAGAAGACGTTTGAAAATGTTCACTGACGGACACGACGGACGACGGTGGGCGGACACATTCCGGTAACAATAGCTCACATGAGCTTCGCTCAGGTGAGCTAAAAAAATGCGATATTTGTGATCTGTTTATTGTTTTCTGCAGCATGATAAATGTACCACAAATTTTGTAATGTTTTTTTAATACGCCCTACTTTTCAATTTCAATTGGATTTATGGCAATTTTAATTGAGTATTTAAGCAAATACGCAGCTTTATTATCTGGAGCTCTGGAATAAGGCCATGCCTGTCATAACATTCTCCATCTGTGACTCCCAATATGATCCATGGGATATCATCCTGGCACTTAGCAGCTTTATCTTGCAATGGCAACTGTCTGGGCAATATGTCTCTATATGTGGCTGTGACTGGAGAAACGGAGCTTATGTGATTTGTGACCAGTGTAGCTCTTGATCAAATATCACACTCGTGAAGCCTGATAACGATCTGTATAGCTTGTTAGAAGCATGACCGGGTGTTTCATATATGTAATGGCGAACACACCGAACAGTGCAGATCCTGATCAGAACAAAGCGTGAACATTTTTTAAATGTCACATCATGACAAAAAGTCTGAAAGAAGCCTAAAAAATGAGAGTTCTCATTCCTAGCCCCATCAACAGGTAGGACTAAAAGCATTGTAAACCTACGCAGTGCTCCAGATAAGGTGCGTATTTGCGTAAATACCAAATTAAAATTGACAAAAACCCAATTGAAATCAGAAGTAGTGAGTATCAAAAAGCAATGTAAAATTTGTGGTATTTTTTATCTTGCTACAGAAAACAATAAGCAGAGCACAAATATAGCATATTTTTCCATGAAAACACATCTTGGTATTTCATTAGAATTGTCTCCAAGGAGACAATTCTAATGAAATACCAAGATGTGTTTTCGTTTAGAAGCAAATTATTCAATAAGTGCGGTCTGCTGATGTGTAAACAGTAGTGTGATTCTATCTTACATAATTCAAATTTTGAAATACCCAATTGCTTCAGAAATGATGGAGTTACAATACTCAATTACTAATTCCTTATCTGGAGCCCTGCCTACGTCAATGCCCATTTCATGGAGAAAAAGGCAGATTGAACGCTGGAGCAAGGTGCCATCATCACCCCGTTAAAATCTACAATCGCCCATAAACTTAGCCCCTTGCCTAGGATTTGCAATGTGCACATATTTTCCATGTCATATCACAATGGATAATCCAAATGTATAAAAGTGATAAATTCATTTTATGTCGGACACCAATTCATCAACAGTTGTGGCTGCGGCTGGAGAAATGGGGCTATAATGTGATTTGTGACCGGTGTAGCTAGTGATCAAGTTGCATACTGGACCTGTAGTCTGATTATTAATGAACTATAATGAGTGTTTGTTTGTTTTTTGGTGTTTAACGGCCTATCAACAGCTAAGGTCATGTAAGGCCGGGCAATCGGGTTCGATCCCGTTTTAACCTGCTGCATTGGGGGGAAAATCCCAAAATCAGTTCGGAATATTTACATCGAGAAAAAATATATTCAGCCTTGAAATTAGAATAACCTGACCTCGTGCCAGGTCTATACCACACCAAAGTCACTTGTCCCCTTCCCCTAAACTAGGATTACGAATAATCATAAGGGGTATAACCTGATTCAACTGTCACATACAAAATGCCAGACGTATGTGAGGGCCAAACCAGGTCTCCAATCGGAATTCCGGTAAGGATGAACCCGGATCGCTAAATTACCCATCACATGCTCCCACCTGCCACCTACCTACAATATGGGTGTATCATTGAAGGAACGGTGAACAGTGCAGATCCTGATCAGACTGTGCGGATGAACAGGATGATCTGGATCTACACTGTAAAACCATAAGCCCCATTTCTCCAGTCAAAGCCACATTTACCAACATATAGTTTATATTTTCTTTATTTCTCAATGAACATATAAGCTAGCACAAACTTGTCTAGACAGTTTTAAATGAGTGGTGACAATGTATATGATGGTTCAGAAAAGAGAAAGGCAATTTTAAAAGCGAAACTTGAACCAAATCCTCAGTGACCTTGACCTTGGGCAATTGGACTTGAAACACCCAGAGCAGCGAGGCCAACAAAGGAATAGATGTGTTTACAGTTGCAAGACCGACCCGTTTTTTAACACCCAGGGCCCGGTTGTTCAAAACATCCGTTAGCTTAACGGACTGTTAAATCCTTAACTGAATGGTTAAAATCTCTGTATTTTTTCTTTCGATTTTAATTGTTTTTTTTTAAATCCTATATAGTCACTCATTTGTAGTCCGTCCGCTAAATTAGTCAGTAGAAATTGGCCGACCACATTATTCTAGATTAAACATCATTGACTGTGATATGCGTTGTATGAAATCAAATTTTAAAATTTCGGACCATGACAGGCGGTCATGGTACGTGGCTCTTTCTTTATTGATTCCATGAAACAATAAGCTGCAAGATTTGGCTCCGACGGCTACCAGCATGATCCTTGCACACACATGCCACTCACTGCGGAGGTATTTGATGGTCCCAGTATGCATGTATCTGGTTAGAGCAATCGGATTGGGGAGATATTGGGTACTTAAAAACTTTAACGCAGATTTTACGTTGCCCAGCGAAAGAATAAAAGAATGTGAACAAATATTGACGCAGCCGCCGCCATCATCAGAAAACACATTCATACATCTCCCCCACACAAGAAACAAGAAACGAGGCAAAGCCACGAAGGCCAGGTTTTTTCCAAGCATGGACACTTGGATAACATAATTATACCCACTTTTTGTAGACTAGATGGCCGTGGCCTGCATGTCGCACCTTGGGGCGAGGCATGGACACTAAAAAAATAGATATAGTAGATGGAAAAACTTTAACGAAAAAACTTTAACCGGACACACGGACGTACGGACGGACGGACGGACGTATGCCAAAATGCCGACGATATCGCACTTTCCGCAAGCGGGTGTGACAATGATGATAAACACCCATGTGAAGTATCAAGGTAATGGGTGAAGCAGTTGCAGATATATAGTACATGAAAAAACTTTTAACAAATAAATTCAAAGTAATTTGACCTTGACATTGCGCAAAGGGGCCGCACGGTTGGGGGTTAGAATGAAAATATGGACAATGATAAACACCCATGTGAAGTTTCAAGGTAATGGGCGAAGCAGTTGCAGAGATATAGTAAAACAAAAAAGTTTTAACCAAAAAATTTAACCAGACGTACGTTAAAAAGTTAACGTTGAAAATGGCCAAGTCAATTACGTAGAAATAATAGGTGAAGGTAAAAAAAATGGTCACATGTTGGATAGTTGTATGTGGTAGGCACCCCTTGGTTATGAAGCTGTGAAAGTTTGGTGGTCCTAGGTGGTACAGTACCAAAGAAATGGACTTAAACACAAAAACTTTACATTGTAAACGCGAAAACTTAACATTGAAAATGGCTAAGTCGACTGCGCGGAAAAAATGGGTCAATAAAACATGGAAATAATAACATGTCAACACTAATCACATGCAGTGCGTGTAAGAGTATTTTATTGTGTATTAATTAGACGAATAAACAATAATAATATTGATACGTTGATAATCTATATTTTACGACAACCGTATGCCGGC
Organism: Conchocele bisecta; assembly: GCA_029237695.1. NCBI lineage: Eukaryota > Metazoa > Mollusca > Bivalvia > Lucinida > Thyasiridae > Conchocele > Conchocele bisecta. The sequence continues at coordinate 42,536,444 of CM055266.1, read as the reverse complement.
ACGAAACACAGGAAATTGACACATTCTTATCAGATTATACACGAGTGTTAAATGTACCGAATGTTTGAGGTGAATATTGATATTTTTTTATGTCGAACTACGTTTATGTCGACGTCATTCTCTGTCTCCCATCGATGTCGACGCGAATCGACTGTAGTACACGAAAAAACTTAAAAAAAAAAATTCAAAGTAATTTGACCTTGACATTGGGCACAGGATCGCGCTTTCCGCAAGCAGGTGCGAAAATGATGATAAACACCCATGTGAAGTATCAAGGTATTGATTGGGTGAAGCAGTTGCAGAGATATAGTACACGAAAAAACTTTAACAAAAAAATTCAAAGTAATTTGACCTTGACATTGGGCACAGGGGCCGCACGGTTGGGGGTTAGAATGAAAATATGGATGATGATAAACACCCATGTGAAGTTTCAAGGTAATGGGCGAAGCAGTTGCAGAGATATAGTATAACGAAAAAGTTTTAACCAAAAAACTCTAACCAGACGTACGTTAAAAAGTTAACGTTGAAAATGGCTAAGTCAATTACGTAGAAATAATAGGTGAAGGTAAAAAAATGGTCACATGTTGGATAGTTGTATGTGGTAGGCACCCCTTGGTTATGAAGCTGTGAAAGTTTGGTGGTCCTAGGTGGTACAGTACCAAAGAAATGGACTTAAACACAAAAATGGCTAAGTCGACTGCGCGGAAAAAATGAGTGAAGTTAAAAAAAAAAGTAACATGTTGGATAGTGATATGTGGTGGGCACCCCTTGATTATGAAGCTGTGAAAGTTTGGTGGTCCTAGGTGGTACAGTACCAAAGAAATGGACTTAAACACGAAAACTTAACATTGTAAACGCGAAAACTTAACATTGAAAATGGCTAAGTCGACTACGCGGAAAAAATGGGTCAAGTTAAAACAAAAGTAACATGTTGGATAGTGATATGTGGTGGGCACCCCTTGATTATGAAGCTGTGAAAGTTTGGTGGTCCTAGGTGGTACAGTAACAAAGAAATGGACTCAAACACGAAAACTTAACATTGATTGTGGACGCCGCCCGCCGCCCGCCACCGCCGCCGCGCCGCCGCCGCCCGCCCGCCCGGCTTTCGCCAATCCAATAGCCTGGATTTTTTTTCAAAAAACCTGGCTAAAAATTAATAAATTTATCATAAAATTGAAAATGTCTCCCTCAAAGTATACTTTGCTACTAAAGTATACTTTGCAATGTTGATGAAATAGGCCCCTGGTCACTTTATGCCAGGCTAATCGGGTCGAATCCCATATTTCAACTGTCAACTGTACGGATGAGGGAAAAATCCCAAAATCAGAACTGAATATTTACAGAAAAAAAATAATATATTCAGTCCTGCAATTAGAATAACCTGACCTGGAGACAGGTCATCGCACACCAGAGTCACTTAGCCCCACTCCCTACAAGTAACAGGAGTAGTACTAAACTTACTACTTTTATAATAAGTATGACTACATGTACATACAACTCTCTCAAGTAACAAGAAAGTAAAAAATGTACCCGAAAGCTGAACTAGGGATATCGGGATTCCGGTAGGGATGAACACCATTGTTAACCCTTACAACGCTGAATTAAAATTTGTCGTCTGCTGTTTGTGTTATATATTCCATTTTTATCATTAAAAACATGATTTGGCAGCAATTTAGAATCATTTCCATTGGAAATGATTCTAAAATGCTGCCAAACCATGTTTTTACCGAGAGAAAAGTCAAAATATGGAACACTGTAACAAACGACACTTTTCGGTTACCGAATTCTAAGGGTTAAATTTACCATTTGCATGCTTCCAACCAGCTCACCGCGCTTGTGTCTCACATAATATGTATGGCATAACGTCAACAAACACTCAGACAGGGGCGAAATGCAATTTCTTTTGTCATTCACGGAACAGGGAAGCAACAGGAACAATTCAATTTTCTCATCTCTAGAAATGAATCCCATTTGAACATAATGCCATTAATTCTCTACATTCCGGAGAAAAATGGTTTTACTACTGGAAAATTTTAAATATTATATTGTTCTAGGTTCGCCTCAAAAGTGATTGCTGTGACAGAGCTCCAGATAAGGTGCGTATTTGCTTGAATACCCAATTAAAATTGCCAAAAACCCAATTGAAATCAGAAGTAGTGAGTATCAAAAAGCAATACAAAATTTGTGGTATATTTATCATGCTACGTACATGAAACAATAAACAGACCACAAATATAGCATATTTTTCTTATTTTTCCATGAAAACACATCTTGGTATTTCATTAGAATTGTCTCCAAGGAGACAATTATAATGAAATGCTTAGACATGTTTTCATTTAGAAGCAAGCTATTAAATAATTGTGATCTGCTGATTTATAAACAGTAGTGTAATTTTATTTTACCCAATTAAAATTTTGAAATACCCAATTGCTTCAGAAAAGCGAGTGGCAATACTCAATTACTAATTCCTTATCTGGAGCCCTGGCTGTGACCATATTTATGTGGTGTCTGAAATGGGTGATCCTGAGCTCTAGATAAGGTGCGTATTGGCGTACTGTACGCACATATTTTAGCAGAATACGCATTGAAAATCAAAAGTGGGAGAACATAATACTCACAGCAATGTGAAAACATTTATTTTGCTTTTTGCAGCTCAAATAAGTGAATTTTTAAATTTGTTTTATTTTTTTATCATTTGTTCCATATTTAATAGGGAAGCAAATCAATATTACATTTATAATTCCAGCACAAAACTATTTACACAATTCCCTAACATTTGATTGGCCCGTAGCAAGTCTCGGTCCAAAATTTATATCCCAGTAAACTCCCACGCCGAACTACTTTCTACAGGTGCGCTGTCAGTGCTGTCAATGTAAACAAATGGCTGCCGTCTGTCAAAATAAACACATTTTCTTGATGAATTTATTTCAAATGCTGGAATTCTAAGGAATTAATGGCCTTTTTGTGGAATTTATCGGGGATATAAACTTGGAAAAGTCGCGGGAATACTGGACGAGGTCACATAAAGGCCATTCATTCCTTATAATTCCAGCATCTGAAATAAATTCATCAAGACAGAATTAACAGCAGACAACAATTTTCGTTCCCATCATTCTAAGGGTTAATGTGTGTTTCCCAGAATGAATTGTTTCTGATTATTTAGGCATATTACGGTAATATACAAAACACATAAGGCTATTACAGGTCCACATTCATAATTATTTCACACTGTGTACAACAATACTTGCTAAATAAACGTGTATTGGTCTCAGGAAATATCTCAATAGAGACGAAGTTCCTGATAACAAGTTTACTATATGGTAATGTGATATAAGGCCTCCAGAGACCAGGAAATTTCAAGAGAATGCATTAGCTATTCACTGAAATAGTTGGATTATGTCAATCATTCAACTCCACTTTGACTGAAGTCAGTCTAGCTACATCACAGGTGAAATACACGTACCTGTGACATACAAAATGCACCTTAAAAAATTCCACTATCTTCCCTACATATTGTCGTACTGTACATTACGTCATATATAAATCCCATTACCCCACCCACCTGTTGTCGTACTGTACATTACGTCACATATAAATCCCATTACCCCACCCACCTGTTGTCGTACTGTACATTACGTCACATATAAATCCCATTACCCCACCCACCTGTTGTCGTACTGTACATTACGTCACATATAAATCCCAATTACCCCACCCACCTGTTGTCGTACTGTACATTTACGTCACATATAAATCCCATACCCCACCCACCTGAAATTGTTCGTACTGTACATTACGTCACATATAAATCCCATTACCCCACCCACCTGTTGTTGTATTTTCATTACGTCATATATAAATCCAATTACCTCACCCACCTGTTGTCGTACTGTATATTACATCATATATAAATCCCATTACCCACCCACCTGTTGTCGTACTGTATATTACGTCATATATAAATCCCATTACCCCACACACCTGTTGTCGTACTGTATATTACGTCACATATAAATCCCATTACCCCACCCACCTGTTGTTGTATTGTACATTACGTCATATATAAATCCCATTACCCCACCCACCTGTTGTCGTACTGTATATTACATCATATATAAATCCTATTACCCCACCCTCCTGTTGTCGTACTGTATATTACATCATATATAAATCCAATTACCTCACCCACCTGTTGTCGTACTGTATATTACGTCACATATAAATCCCATTACCCCAGCCACCTGTTATCGTACTGTACAATACGTCATATTTATGACGTAATGCACAGTACGACAACTAGTGGGTGGGGTAATGACATCTTTTAATGCACATTGTTCATGTCACAGGTACGAGTCTTTCACCTGTGAGCTACATGAGGACAGTCTATTATCACAGCGCAGCCATGTGAAATAGGACAATCTGTTATAAACAGGGCAGCCATGTGATATAATACAGCCTGTTATAACAGGGCAGCAATGTGATATAGGTCAGCCTGTTATAACAGGGCAGCCATGTGATATAGGTCAGCCTGTTATAACAGGGCAGCAATGTGATATAGGACAGTCTGTTATAACAGAACAGCAATGTGATAAAGTACAGCCTGTTATAACAGGGCAGCAATGTGATATAGGTCAGCCTGTTATAACATGGCAGCCAAGTGATATAGGACATCCTGTTATAACAGGGCAGTAATGTGATATAGGACAGCCTGTTATAACAGGGCAGCAATGTGATATAGGTCAGCCTGTTATAACAGGGCAGCCAAGTGATATAGGACATCCTGCTATAACAGGGCAGCAATGTGATATAGGTCAGCCTGTTATAACAGGGCAGCCATGTGATATAAGACAGCCTGTTATAACAGACAGCTATGGGATAAAAGACAGCCTGTTATAACAGTGCAACAGTGTGATATAGGACTGCCTGTTATAACATGGCAGCAATGTGATATAGGACAGCCTGTTATAACAGGGCAGCAATGTGATATAGGTCAGCCTGTTATAACAGGGCAGCCATTTGATATAGGACAGCCTGTTATAACAGGGCAGGCATGTTATATAATACAGCCTGTTATAACAGACAGCTATGGGATAAAAGACAGCCTGTTATAACAGTGCAACAATGTAATATAGGACTGCCTGTTATAACAGATCAGACATGTGATATAGGACAGCCTGTTATAACAGACAGTCATGGGCTATAAGACAGTCTGTTATAACAGGGCAGCCATGTGATATATGACAGCCTGTTACATCAGGGCAGACATGTGATATAGGACAGACTCTTATAACAGCGCAGCCATGGGATATCAGATGGCCTGTTATAACAGAGCAGCCACGTGATATAAGACAGCCTGTTATACCAGTGCAGACGTGACATAAGACAGCCTGTTATAACAGGGCAGCCATGGGATATAAGACAGCCTGTTATAATGGGGCAGCCATGTGATATAGGACAGCCTGTTATAACAGAGTGACATGGGATGCAAGACAACCTGTTATAACAGGGCAGCCGTGTGATATAGGACAGCCTGTTATAACAGGGCAGTCATGGGATATAAGACAGCCTGTTATAACAGGACAGCCATATGGTATAAGACAGCTGGTTATAACATGACATCCATGTGATATAAGACAGCCTGTTATAACAGGGCAGCCAAGGGATACAAGACAACCTGTTATAACAGGGCAGCCGTTTGATATAGGACAGCCTGTTATAACAGGGCAGCCATTTGCTATAGGACAGCCTGTTATAACAGGACAACCATTTGATATAGGACAGCCGGTTATAACAGGGCAGCCATGGGATATAAAACAGCCTGTTATAACGGGGCAGCCATGTGATATAAGACATGTTATAACAATACAGACATGTGGTATAAAATAACAGGACAGCCATGGGATATAAGACAGCATGTTATAAAAGGACAGACATGTGATATAAAACAGTATGTTATAACAGGACAGCCATGTGATATAGGACAGCCTGTTATAACAGCCATGGGATATAAGACGGCCCGTTATAACAGGGCAGCCATGTGATATAGGATAGCCTGATATAAACAGAGTGCCACTGATATAACGTGCCCACATGATACAAACAACCTTTTTTAAAAAATGACAGGCCGTTTGATAGGAAAAAAAAAAAACCTGTTATAACCTGGGCATCCATGAATTATGGACAGCCATGGGATATAAGACCAGCCTGTTATAACGGGGCAGGCCATGTGATATTAGGAACAGCCTATTATAAACGAGCAAATTGATGCCAGACAACCTGAAAAGGAGGCCGGTGTTGATTTAGGACAGCCCCTGTTATAAACAAGGGCCGCCATGTGATTTTTAAACGCCTGTTAATAACAGGGCAGCCAATGTGATATTGGTCAGCCTGTTTACAGCCAAGCCATTTGTGATATAGGAAACACCTGTTTATAACAGGGCGCAATGATTAGGAACAGTCTGGGTTTATACAGAACGCAATGGATAAGTTACCAGGCCTTTATAACAGGGCAGCAATGTGATATAGGTCAGCCTTGTTATAACTTGCCAGCCAAGTGAATATAGGACATCCTGTTTATAACAGGGCATAATGTGATATAAGGACAGCCTGATTATAACAGCCGCAATGTTGATATAGGTCAGCCTGTTATAACAGGGCCAGGCCCAAGTGATATAAAGGAACATCCTGCTATAACAGGGCAGCAATGTGATAATAGGTCACCTTTTAAAGGGCAGGCCATTGTGATAATAAGACAGCCTGTTATAACAGACAGCTAATGGGAGGACAAGCCTGTTATAACAAGTGCAACATGTTGATATAGGACTGGCCTGTTATAACATGCAAGCAATGGTGATATGGACAGCCTGTTATAACAGCACTAATGTGATATATTCAGGCCTGTTATAACAGGGCAGCCTTTTTTGATATCAGGCAAGCCTGTTATAACAGGGCAGCCATGGGTTATATAATTACAGCCTGTTATAAACAGCAGCTATGGGATTAAAAGACAGCCTGTTAATAACAGGTCACAATGTAATATAGGACCCTACCTGTATAAACAAGGATAGAACATGGAATATTTAGGACAGCCGTTATTTTAACAGACAGTCAGGGCTATAAGAACGTCTGTTTTAACAGGGCGAATGTGATTATGACAGCCTTGTTACATTCGGGCAAACATGTATATGGGACAGACTCTTTTTTAACAGCGCAGCCATGGGATATCAGATGGCCTGTTATTAAACAGAGCACCCGTGATATAAGACAGCCTGTTATACCATTGCAGGAAGTGACATAAGACAGTGTTTATAAACAGGGCAGCCATGGGATATAAGACAGCCTGTTATAATGGGGCCAGCCATGTGAAATAGGACAGCCTGTTATAAACAGAGTTGACATGGGATGCAAGAAACCTGTTATAAACAGGGCAACCGTGTGATATAGGGACAGCCTGTTATAACAGGGCAGGCATGGGATTAAGACGGCCTGTTATAACAGGACAGCCATATGGGAAAAGACAGTGGTTAATAACATGACATCCAATGTGAAATAAGACAGCCTGTTTATAACAGGGGCACCAAGGGATTACAAGACCAACCTGTTATAACCAGGGCACCGTTTTGGATATAGGGGACGCCTGTTTTATAACAGGGAAGGCCATTTGCTTTAGGACAGCCTTGTTTAACAGGACAACCTTTGATATAGGACAGCCGGTTATAACAGGGAAGGGCCAGGAAATAAAAAACCAAGCCTGTTATAACGGGGCCCATGTGGATAAAACATGTTATAAACAATACGACATGTGGTATAAATAAACAGGACAGCCATGGGATAATAAGAACGCATGTTAAAAAAGGACCAGACTTGTGATAAAAACAGTATGTTTAAAAGGACGGCCATGTGTTTAGGAACACCGTTATAAAACAGGCCATGGGATAAAACGGGCCCGTTTAAAACAGGGCAAGCCCATGTGATAATAGGATACCTGTTATAAAAAACCCAGGATGGGGCCACAGGATAAAACAGAGTGGCCACAATGATACAAAAACCAAGTTATAACATGAAGCCGTTTGTATAGGAAAGCCTGGTTATAAACTGGGCAACCCATTTGATATAGGACAGCCATGGGATATTAAACAGGCCTGTTAATAACGGGGGCAGCCATGTGATTAGGCAGCCTGTTATAAAAACAGGCAAAATGGGAGCAAGACAACCTGTTATAAACAGGACAGCCGTGGAATTGGACAGCCTGTTATAAACAGGGCGCCATGGGATATAAGACAGCCTGTTATAACAGGACAGCCATGTGGTATAAGACAGCCGGTTATAACGTGACATCCATGTGATATAAGACAGCCTGTTATAACAGGGCAGCCATGGGATATAAGACATCCTGTTATAACAGACAGCCATGGGATATAAGACAGCCTGTTATAACAGGGCAGCCGTGTGATATAGGACAGCCTGTTATAACAGAGATAAATGGGATGCAAGATAACCTGTTATAACAGGACAGCCGTGTGATATAGGACAGCCTGTTATAACAGAGATAAATGGGATGCAAGATAACCTGTTATAACAGGACAGCCGTGTGATATAGGACAGCCTGTTATAACAGGGCAGCCATGGGATATAAGACAGCCTGTTATAACAGGACAGTCATGTGGTATAAGACAGCTGGTTATAACATGACATCCATGTGATATAAGACAGCCTGTTATAACAGGGCAGCCATGGGATATAAGACATCCTGTTATAACAGACAGCCATGGTATATAAGACACCCTGTTATAACAGGGCAGCCATGGTATACAAGACAGCCTGTTATAACAGGGCAGCCATGTGATATAGGACAGGCTATTATAAGAGTGTAGCCATGTAATATAGGACAGACTGTTATAACAGGACAGCCATGTGGTATAAGACAGCCAGTTATAACATGACATCCATGTGATATAAGACATGTTATAACAATACAGCCATGTGGTATAAAATAACAGGACAGCCATGGGATATAAGACAGCATGTTATAAAAGGACAGACATGTGATATAAAACAGTCTGCTATAACAGGACAGCCATGTGATATAGGACAGCCTGTTATAACAGGACATACATATGATATAAAATAGCCTGTTATAACAGGATATACATGGTATATAAGACAGCCTGTTATATAAGACAGTCTGTTATAATAGGACAGATATGTGATAAAAACAGCTTGTTATAACAGGACAGCCATGTGATATAGGACATCCTGTTATAACAGGACATACATATGATATAAAACAGCCTGTTATAACAGGATATACATGGGATATAAGACAGCCTGTTATAACAGGACAGGTATGTGATAAAACAGCTTGTTATAACAGGACAGTCATGTGATATAGGACAACCTGTTATAACATGACATACATATGATATAAAACAGCCTGTAACAGGATATACATGGGATATAAGACAGCATGTTATAACAGGACAGGTATGTGATAAAAACAGCTTGTTATAACAGGACAGTCATGTGATATAGGATAGCCTGTTATAACAGGACAGACATGTGATACAAAAAACCTGTTATAACAGGACAGCCATAGGATATAAGACAGCCTGTTATAACAGGGCATACGTGCGATATAAGACAGCCTATTATATAGAAAATAGAACAAAAATGGTAGCAAACATTGATAAACAGACGGATAAACAGATGGATCCCATAATGTAACAGCATATGTACATGTATATCTGTTTTTCAGGCATAACAAATAAATGAATACAGAGCGTGCAAAGCCCATTAAATCTCAAATTTCGTTTTCAATTCAACACAACCTTATTATCTCTGTACACCGTCGGCACCATGGCAACTCAAAATTGCATTTTCTGCGACCAAGTATCGTATTATACAGTTTTTTATTTGCAATATGTACTCGAGCGGGGGGCGGGTGTTTTCGGCCATCTAAGACGTCAATATGCAGAGCTCCAGATAAGGTGCATTGGTGTATTTTACGCATTTATTTTAGCACAATACGCATTGATTATCAAAGGTGGGAGCACAAAATACTCACAGGAATGTGAAAATATGCATTGATTTTCAAATTGAGTAGTGAAAATAATGTAATAATGTTGAAAATTTACTCAGTTGAGCTGCAAAAAGCAAACATTGTTTGCTTTTTGCAGCTCAAATAAGTGAATTTTTACATTTGTTTTATTTTGTTATCATGTGTTCCCTATTTTATATAATAAGGAAGAAAGTCAATATTACATTTGTAAAAGTAATATGCATTGAATTTGAAATCTGGGGGTATAATACTCTTTACATACAAAACTTATCTGGAGCTCTAAACATGCAAGCTGTACAGACACAGTTCCAATTTTGGGATTTTCCTGTATTTAAACATAGATTAGACTGTATTATGTATTTTTATTAGTCTGGGAATTAAATAAGTGTATACTTGTGTCACTTTTCCACCAGTTCTAAAAATTACAAGTGCCCGCTATACAGATATAATAATCTAGTAATATTTATTTTACTGATAGTGACGAGCGGTGATATCAGGCTATTTTCATACGCAAATGAGGCATGCTATATTTTGATTATTTATACTAATTAAATGTGTCACCTGAAAAAAGGATCATTGCACATCAAAACATAAATACTGAGAATAAATAGTAATGTCCGTTAACATTATCAGGAAACATGGTTATCGCCCCTGATATCAGTGTGAAAATTTACATCTGATATAAAATGTATAATAATGCCAATCAACAGGTGGGATAACGGTGAATGAATGTTTATTTTGCCAGAAAATGTTCCTGATGATGTCTATGCGGGAGACGAAAATTGTCGTCTGCTGTTTTTCATTTTTGTCTTAATTCTTAACAAAAAAAACCTGTTTTGGCAGCACATGAGAATCGTCTCCAGTGGAGACGATTCTCATGCGCTGTCAAAACAGGTTTTTATCGAAAAATATTGAAAATAAAACATTTCCAGCAGATGACAAAATTTAATTTAAGGGTTAAGAAGCAAATCCCATGTCAGAGCAAGTAGCACTTTCCATTGACACCTTGCCAGTGTCATTGGGGTGCAAGCAAGCATATACTTTCAAATTGATGTGCAGGTAATACAGAAATATCATGTATGCAGTTGTGCATGACACAGAGCCACAGAGCTCCAGGAAAGGTGCGTATTTGCGTAAATAGCCAATTAAAATTGCACAAAACCCAATTGAAATCAGAAGTAGTGAGTATCAAAAAGCTATGAAAAATTTGCGGTATCTTTATCATGCGACAGAAAACAATAAACAGGCCACAAATATAGCATATTTTCTTATTTTTCCATGAAAACACATCTTGGTATTTCATTAGAATTGTCTCCAAGGAGACAAATATAATGAAATACATGTACCAAGATGTGTTTTCATTTAGAAGCAAACTATTCAATAAGTGCGGTCGGCTGATGTGTAAACAGTAGTGTGAGTCTATTTTACACAATTAAAATTTTGATATACCCAATTGCTTCAGAAAAGATGGAGTGAAACTACTCAATTACTAATTCCTTATCTGGATCCCTGCAGCCATATTCCCATAACAAAAAAGACCCATGGTTATATTATACGATTACAATGTACATGTACAGGCACCAGGGAAATTATAAATCGGTATGCCATGCCCATATTTTCTGAATAAAATGTGTTTAATCAGCATAAATTGTTTTTTGTCGACAAACATATTGAAACAAACAACAATGAGAAATCAGTAACACTGATGGAGGATAGTGTTTAATTGCTTTTTCCAGCTCAATTATGTGAATGTTTAACCCTTCCTACGCTGTTGACGGAAATTGCCGTCTGCTGTTTTTCATTTTTGCTTTAATTCTTAACAAAAACCTGGTTTTGACAGCACATGTGCTGTCTAAACCAGGTTTTTGTCGAGAAATATTAGAAATAAAACATTTCCAGCAGACGACAGCATTTAATTCAGCGTAGTAAGGGTTAAATTTGTTATATACGGAGTCAAAAAAGAAAGTGTTCACTGTATATGTTGGTAGATTTTAGATGTACTGTCATGTCAAAGAATGGCATATGATATATTAAAATTTAGGGAAATGTATGCGCCATAAGACTATGGTGTATTGAGAATGGTTCTTTCAATGGTTCTCATGTGACACCAGTTGAAACACCATAGGGGTCACTTTTGCAATTAACTAAGTTGATCATTGTTGAAGTGTTGGCGGTTGCGTGAAATTTTCGAATAAAAAATGCGATTTGGGCGGATGTTTCAATCAATATCGGTTATGCCCACCTCTCTCGCGCAATAACGTCACTATGTGACTACGCATAGACAGTGTACGTAACGTCAAATGACGTCTTCTGGAATCCGATTCCATTCTTACGCATTGAAGCATTGCAATATCGATATTATCATCAGGTATGATAGGACAATATCGCCTGAACTAATTGTGCAAGTTTTGTGACATATATACTGATTTATTTTAGAAATTACAGCCAAAATAAAAGTGAACACTTTCTTTTTTGACTCGGTATATTTGTATACCCCCCATAACGAGCTGTGGGGGGGGGTATACTGGAGTCAGGTTGTCCGTCCGTCCGTGTGTCCGGGCCAACATCGGGGGTTTAGGAGCTTAGGGGCGGGGTTAGGAACAAAAGATTCCTTTGTATTATTCAGTTAACTCGTAATTCTATTGAAATTTAGGAGCTATTCCTTTGATCTTTTAAAGAACAAATAGCTTATAACTCCCAAATGTTTGAACGTCCGTGCGTCTGTCCGTCACTAAACTTAACATCAGAGAAATATTGTTATAACTTCTATTTCCTTCATCTAAAATGCTTCATATTTCACACATGCATTCCTGTAAGGCTCTACTACCATGCCGTGCCAAATCCACGACCGTCCAACCCCGCTGATCCCAAGGTCAAGGTCAAATACTTAGTCTCTTTACAAAACTTAACATCGGAGAAATATTGTTATAACTTCTATTTCCTTCATCTAAAATGCTTCATATTTCACACATGCATTCCTGTAAGGCTCTACTACCATGCTGTGCCAAATCCACGACCGTCCAACCCCCGCTGATCCCAACATCAAGGTCAAATACTTGGTCTCTTTACAAAACTTAACATCAGAGAAATAAGTTATAACTTATATTTCCTTCATTGAAAATTCTTAATATTTCACTCGTGCATTCCTCTAAGGTTGTACTATCATGCTGTGACAAATCGACGACCGTCCAATCCCCGCTGATCCCAAGGTCAAGGTGACATACTTAGTCACTTTACAAAACTTAACATCAGAGAATTATGTTATAACTTCTATTTCTTTCATCGAAAATTCTTAATAGTTCATGCATGCATTCCTCTAAGGCTCTACTATCATACTCTGACAAATCCCCGCTGATCTCGAGGTCAAGGTCACATACTTAGTCTCTTTACAAAACTTAACATCAGAGAAATCGATTATAACTTCTATTTCCTTGCTCGGATCTGCTTCACATTTCACACACGCATTGCTCCAATGGACCTCTTCCACGCTGTGACAAATTCACGTTCGTGCCACCCCCAGTCAGCCCAGAGTCAAGGTCACAAGCCCACACACTTGGAAATTTTTTACATATTTAGGGGTACCTGGGCCCACGCGGGGGTATTCCGTAAGCCTCGCTTACTGACCAATCTAGTTTTATCATTTGTTCCCTATTCAGTAATGAACAAGAAACGAGGCAAAGCCACGAAGGCCAGGTTTTTTCCAAGCATAGACACTTGGATAACATAATTATACCCACTTTTTGTAGACTAGATGGCCGTGGCCTGCATGTCGCGCCTTGGGGCGAGGCATGGACACTAAAACAAGAGGCCCAAATGGGCCTGTATCGCTCACCTAAAAGCCTCCATAGTGGTCATCTTGATTTCACAAAGACTCTTCACTTACAACTTCAAATGTTCCACAGAATTTGTTGGTACCTTCTGATCTAACATATATTGCGAATGTGCATGTGATTTACTGCTATACCTTCGATTTGATATATAAAAAATACCATATTCGGTCAAAATAAAAATTTGACCCCTAGTTTTGACCCCTCGGGCATGACCATTTTTGACCCAGAGGCCACCATATGAACAAATCTGAATCAGCGTTAACTATCCATCATTCATACAAAGTTTCGTCGAAATCGGCCTGGCGGTTTGTGAGAAGATTTTTTTGACAATTTGACCTACTTTCAACGGCGGACATCTTGGATTTGGTGATGACCTCCATTTTAACAAAAATGGACAGGCTTCACCCACAGACCATTACAGTTAAGTTTGGCCAATATCGGCCAAGCAGTTCACAAGAAGAATACGTTTGAAATCTTTAGTAAAAGAACAACTTTTTTACCTTTCGGTGGCCATCTTGGATGACAAAATCATCTGATTTAGACAAAAAATGCTCCAGAGTGATAGACTAGTCGATACCTTCGATTTGATATATTATATAACCATATTCGGGCAAAAATATAATTTGACCCCTAGTTGACCCCTCGGGCCACGCCCATTTTTGACCCAGGGGCCACCATATGAACAAATCTGAAACAGCGCTAACTATCGATCATTCATACCCAGTATCGTCGAAATCGGCCTGGCGGTTCGTGAGAAGAAGATTTTTTAACAATTTGACCTACTTCTCAACGGCGGCCATCTTGGATTTGGTGATGACCTCCATTTTAACAAAAATGAACAGGCTTCAACCACAGACCATTACAGTTAAGTTTGGCCAATATCGGCCAAGCAGTTTACAAGAAGAAGACGTTTGAAATCTTTAGTAAAAGAATGACCATTTGAACTATCGGTGGCCATCTTGGATGACGTAATCATATGATTTAGACAAAAAATGTTCCAGAGTGATTGTCTCGTCGATACCTTCGATTTGATATATTACATGACTATTCGGTTAAAAATAAAATTTGACCCCTATTTGACCCCTTGGGCGACGCCCATTTTTGACCCACGGGCCACCATATGAACAAATCTGAAACAGCGCTAACTATCGATCATTCATACCAAGTATCGTCGAAATCGCCGGCCTGGCGGTTCGTGAGAAGAAGATTTTTGAAGAATTTGACCTACTTTTCCATGGCGGCCATCTTGGATTGTCGATGACCTCCATTTTAACAAATCTGAAATGGCATCATCCATATATCATCCCTGTGAAGTTTGACCAATATCGGCTCAGCAGTTCGGGAGAAGAAGATGATTGAAAATGTTCATGGACGGACGACGGACGCCGGACGACGGACGACGGACACTTTGCCATAACAATAGCTCACATGAGCTTTGCTCAGGTTAGCTAAAAATAGATATAGTAGATGGAAAAACTTTAACCAAAAAACTTTAACCGGACGAACGGACGGACGTATGCCAAAATGCCGACGATATCGCGCTTTCCGCAAGCAGGTGTGACAATGATGTTAAACACCCATGTGAAGTATCAAGGTATTGGGTGAAGCAGTTGCAGAGATATAGTACACGAAAAAACTTTAACAAAAAAAATTAAAGTAATTTGACCTTGACATAGGGCATAGGATCGCGCTTTCCGCAAGCAGGTGTGACAATGATGATAAACACCCATGTGAAGTATGAAGGACTTGGGTGAAGCAGTTGCAGAGATATAGTACACGAAAAAACTTTAACAAAAAAATTAAAAAAATTCAAAGTAATTTGACCTTGACATTGGGCACAGGATTGCGCTTTCCGCAAGCAGGTGCAACAATGATGATAAACACCCATGTGAAGTATCAAGGTATTGGGTGAAGCAGTTGCAGAGATATAGTACACGAAAAAAATTTAACAAAAAAATTCAAAGTAATTTGACCTTGACATTGGGCACAAGATCGCACTTTCCGCAAGCAGGTGCGACAATGATGATAAACACCCATGTGAAGTATGAAGGTATTGGGTGAAGCAGTTGCAGAGATATAGTACACAAAAAAAAATTAACAAAAAAATTCAAAGTAATTTGACCTTGACATTGGGCACAGGATCGCGCTTTCCGCAAGCAGGTGCGACAATGATAAACACCCATGTGAAGTATCAAGGTATTGGGTGAAGCAGTTGCAGAAATATAGTACACGAAAAAACTTTAACAAAAAAATTCAAAGTAATTTAACCTTGACATTGGGCACAGGGGCCGCACGGTTGGGAGTTAGAATGAAAATATGGATGATGATAAACACCCATGTGAAGTTTCAAGATAATGGGCGAAGCAGTTGCAGAGATATAGTATAACGAAAAAGTTTTAACCAAAAAACTTTAACCAGACGTACGTTAAAAAGTTAACGTTGAAAATGGCCAAGTCATTTACGTAGAAATAATAGGTGAAGGTAAAAAAATGGTCACATGTTGGATAGTTGTATGTGGTAGGCACCCCTTGGTTATGAAGCTGTGAAAGTTTGGTGGTCCTAGGTGGTACAGTACCAAAGAAATGGACTTAAACATGAAAACTTAACATTGTAAACGCGAAAACTTAACATTGAAAATGGCTAAGTCGACTGCGCGGAAAAAATGGGTGAAGTTAAAAAAAAGAGTAACATGTTGGATTGGATAGTGATATGTGGTGGTGGTGGGCACCTCTTGATTATGAAGCTGTGAAAGTTTGGTGGTCCTAGGTGGTACAGTACCAAAGAAATGGACTTAAACACGAAAACTTAACATTGTAAACGCGAAAACTTAACATTGAAAATGGCTAAGTCGACTACGCGGAAAAAATGGGTCAAGATAAAAAAAAAAGAAACATGTTGGATAGTGATATGTGGTGGGCACCCCTTGATTATGAAGCTGTGAAAGTTTGGTGGTCCTAGGTGGTACAGTAACAAAGAAATGGACTTAAACACGAAAACTTAACATTGATTGTGGATGCCGCCCGCGCCCGCCCGCCCGCCCGCGCCCGCCCGCCCGCCCACCGGCTTTCGCCAATCCAATAGCCTGGATTTTTTTTCAAAAAACCTGGCTAAAAAATCAATAATCCATTTGTAAAAGTAAAATATGCAATGATTTGGAAATCAGGGTGTATACACAAATTTCTAAGTCATTTGACCTTGAGCACAGGGAATTGAGTACTGACAGAACAGGGGGCCGTTTCACTAAACTTTGTACGACTAAAATGTTCGTACATGTAAGTGTAAATTTAGGATTGTCTGGAAATTTCAATAGATGAATCAACATTTATTGAGCGAGGCTGCATATGCAGCCTATGCTCAATAAATGTAAATCTAATAATCGTTTACAAGAAAACGTCGTTAATGTGAAATTTGCAGACTATCATAAGCGTGCACTTACGAACATTTTAGTCATACAAAGTTTAGTGAAATGGCCTCCTGTATCCCTCAAAGACAAAATTTTATGTAATTTGTTTCCATGTTATTTGCAGCAAAAAAATAATTTCTCATTTCCTAATGCGACATTCTTCAGTGATGACATTTCAAATCTAGAAAATGTGATTTGTAGGCAGAACTCAAAGACTTCTTGAGACAAATTCCTTAGCACAAGCCGCATAATTGCGTTTGCATTATTGATCACTATAGGTGTACAGTGAAACCTCTCTAAACCGGACACCTGGGAGGTCCCCAGGGTGTCCGGCTTAGAGAGGTTTCATTGTACAGCAGGCATTTTAATCATTCTGAAAGATAGTTGTGCGCTATGCGATCACGAATGGACATTATCACCGGAGATAGATGACCAAGAAACTCATCAAAAATAAGATCACGGGTGTTTTCCTGGTGTCCTGTTTAGAGAGGTTCCACTGTATATATTTCACACACATCTGAAACTATAGCAAGTGAGAAGGGGCTCACGTGTACACACAGGGCTGAGACTCCGCCAGGTTTCGGAGTCAATTTCCAAACTTTTTCATTTTTTGATCCTTCAGGATCAAAAAACGAAAAAATTTGGAAATTGACTCCCCACGTTAAATTCCCATAGGAAAATCGTTTTTTTCGCAATAAAATTAATATTTGATGGAATTTCATCAAATAATGTTTTTTGGGGAGGGTGACTTTTTTGTTATTGATGAAAAAGTACTTACTTTTAAATATTTTTTAAATTTAATGTGTTTAATAGCCAAAACAGACAGTAATAAAGAAGGGTGCCGAAGGCCACAATATATACGCCCGTCGAGGCATACATGTATTCAGCAAACAAGGGAGAAATAACTCATTGGCAAAAATCAATAAGGTTCTACCTCTTGTCATGATAAGCATGCATAACAAATTTGGTAAAAATCTGTCAAGTAGTGGTCTATGAATGTGTATTTCATGAAAATATTCCAAGGGTAATCAAGTTATGCTCCGGACACGAAATCAGTGGTGAAGAAACAAAGGGAGATAACTTGAAATTCAGTGAGGCAAGAGTTGTCATTCTCACGTGTGACATACCCTTGGCTCGACATCTATGCAAGTACGAAGTTTCATGAAAATAGTCCAAAGGGGTATAAGAACTAGAAATGGACGCTTGTCGACAAGCGCATGTGTATCCCCCTCCCCAGATACACAAGTAGTTTGAAAAAATGGTGTTCGAGTTATGCTCCGGAGACAAAATCAGTGACGGAAAAACAAAGGGAGATAACTAAAGAATTAGTGATGCAAGAGTTGTCATTCTTGCGGGACACACCTTTAGGGTCGTGGTCTATGCATGTGTGAAGTTTCATGAAAATATTCCAAAGGGTGTTCGAGTTATGCTCCAGACACGAAATCAGTGCACGAAACAACAAAGGGAGATAATAAGAAATTAACGACGCAAGAGTTGTCATTCTTACGTGCGACACACCTTTGGGTCGTCTTCTATGCATGTGTGAAGTTTAATAAACTAGAAAATGTGTTCATAGAACACGGATGTCCCACATATCGCTTTGATAATAAATGAGGCCAAATTGCAAGTCAAAATTTTCTTTTACCTGAGCGTTAAAGTTTTTGAAGCACCAAGTATGTGACCTTCACCCTGGGCTTGGCGGGGGCAGGACAAACGTGGATTTGGCACAGGGCGGTAGAGGACCATTAGAGCAATGCATATATGAAATATGAAGCTGATCCGTGAAAGAAAACAGAAATTATAAGATATTTACCTGAGCGTTAAAGTTTTTGAAGCACTAAGTATATGATGTTAACCCTGGGCTTGGCGGGGGCGGGACGAACGTGGATTTGGCACAGGGCGGTAGAGGACCATTAGAGCAACGCATATATGAAATATGAAGTTGATCCGTGAATGGAAAGAAAAATTATAAGATATTTACCTGAGCATTAAAGTTTTTGAAGCACCAAGTATGTGACCTTGACCCTGGGATTGGCGGGGCAGGACGAACGTGGAGTTGGCACAGGGCGGTAGAGGACCATTAGAGCAATGCGTATATGAAATATGAAGATGATCCATGAAAGAAACCAGAAATTATAAGATATTTACCCGAGCGTTAAAGTTTTTGAAGCACTAAGTATGTGACATTGACCCTGGGCTTGGCGGGGGCAGGACGAACGTGGATTTGGCACAGGGCGGTAGACGACCATTAGAGCAACGCGTATATGAAATATGAAGTTGATCCGTGAATGGGAATAAAAATTATAAGATATTTACCTGAGCGTTAAAGTTTTTGAAGTGTGACCTTGACCCTGGGCTTGACGGGGGCAGAACGAACGTGGATTTGGCACAGGGCGGTAGAGGACCATTAGAGAGCAATGCGTATATGCGTGTTCGAGTTATGCTCTGGATACAAAATCAGAGCACGAAACAACAAAGGGAGATAAGTAAACAAGAATTCCGCGGAATCAGATGCCTCGCCTTGTCCCGCCTTGACCTCGAGCCTGGTCCCGAAAGCAATTTTCACTGGCCCGAACATATTATACAATTATTGACTAGTGAACCATAGAATATCAGATTATATTCTATGGCTCACTAGTCAATAATTGTTTTATTATATGATAATAGTCTGTATATAGCACTTACGACCTTATGCTACTAGACAAAAATTGAAAAAGAATTTGAAGAAAAAAAATGAAGAAAAAAAATGAAAAAAAAAAATGGAAAAAAAGTTTAAAAATTAAAAATAATAATGCTTGCTACTGGAGCCCAGAATTTTTTTGAATAGTCCTATATTTATCTACATATATCTGCACAGGTCCACATGCCACAATATTTTCAACAGTTTACGGAAATGTAATATAATCATTTACCTGTATAAATTACCTGTAAGTGGTCAGTGGTCAGTTGCACATGCTAGCACATGCACAGGTGAATAGTCTGTATATAGCACTTACGACCTTATGCTACTGGACAAAAATTGAAAAATAATTTGAAAAAAAAAATGAAAAAAAAAATGAAAAAAAAAAGTTTAAAAATAACAATGCTTGCTACTGGAGCCCAGATTTTTTTTCCAGTCAAATTGAAAAATAATTTGAACAAAAAAATGAAAAAACAAAATGAAAAAAAAAAAAAAAAATTACAAAAAAAAGTTTAAAAATAATAATGCTTGCTATTGGAGACCAGATTTTTTTTAATAGTCCTATATTTATCTACATATATCTGCAGAGGTCCACATAATGCCACAATATTTTCAACACAGTACCCAATGTAGTGATTTACCTGTATAAATTACCTGGTCAGCAGTGGTCAAGCACTGGACATCTGCACATGCTAGCCCATGCTTAGCACATGGTTCTCCCAGTTTTCTATTGTTCTCTCTACAGGTAAGGTGTACAGAGCACACGAGAAAAGGTATACAGAGCAGACGAGAAAACAGGTCTTCATGCATTATTGTCCAGTTTGTAGAGTGCGCAAAACAAAAAAGGGAGATAACTGAAAAATTAGCTACGCAAGAGTTGTCATTCTTGTGCGCGACACACCTCCGGGTCGTGGTCTATGCATGTGTGAAGTTTCATGAAAATATTCCAAAGGGTGGTCGAGTTATGCTCCGGACAGGAAATCAGTGAGCGAAAACAAAAAAGGGAGATAACTAAAAAATTAGCTATGCAAGAGTTGTCATTCTTGTGCACGACACACCTTCGGTTCGTGGTCTAATTGAATGTGTTAAGTTTCATAAAAATATTCCAAAGGGTGGTCGAGTTATGGTCGATCAGTGCGCGAAACAAAAAAGGGAGATAACTAAAAAATTAGCGATGCAAGAGTTGTCATTCTTGTGCGCGACACACCTTCGGGTCGTGGTCTATGCATGTGTGAAGTTTCATGAAAATATTCGAAAGGGTGGTGGAGTTATGCTCCGGACACGAAATCAGTACAAGAAACAAAAAAGGGAGATAACTAAAAAATTAGCTATGCAAGAGTTGTCATTCTTGTGCGCGACACACCTTTGGGTCGTGGTCTATGCATGTGTGAAGTTTCATGAAAATATTCCAAAGGGTGTTCGAGTTATGCTCCGGACAAGAAGTGTCTGCGGTGGACGCGGACGCGGCGCGCTGTCAAATCCATAGTATCCCCCGACGGAGTCCGGGGGATACAATTATTCTTCGGACACAAAGTCAGTGCACAAAAAAACAAAAGGAGACAACTTGAAAATTAGTGAGAGTACAAGAGTTCTTATATGCATGAAACACCTTTGGGTCGTGGTCTATGCATGTGTGAAGTTTCATGAAAATATTCCAAAGGGTATTCGAGTTATGCTCTAGACAAGAAGTTTTTGCAGTGGACGTGGATGGTGTTCAGTGTCAAATCCATGTTTCCCCGACTTTCGTCTGGGGATACAATTAGTAGTCAACCCCCTTGACATACACACACAGAACATCGGCCACTCAAAATGAAAACTGTCAGGATCAGATAGAGAATACCAGTCTAGTGTCTTTTTATATCAAGTTTATCAGATAAGGCTAGAAAACATGTAATAATTCCGAGGCTTGCCGAGAAATTCCTACCATTTCCGAGCCAAGCCTGATATCAACTTGATATCAACAGACATTAGCCTGGTTATCAGGTAACGTTTTATGCTAGTCAATGATCAAATATAAAAAAAGTTCTTGTTGAAAAGAACACAGACTTGTTTACAGTGTATAATTACACTTACATCATTTGGTAAAGTCATGTGACGCCGTTCGACCAATGAAACATTTCCAATATCGATAAAAAAATGCTGTATTAGGCATTGACCCCGATACCATGTACCACAGTCAATTCAAAACTAATTTCACTGATATTTCATTGATCGAATGATGTCGTCAAATGACATTCACAAAGAACGTCAGTGTAATGATACGACACCAAAATGTCAGTGATTTGTTTTCGATGAAAACCAAATTATATTTTCTCATTTCCTACCATAAGAGACGATCTGAGTAATAGAACACCATGCTTGTGTCTTTTGACATTCAGTTGATCATACACGACTTGGAAATTTTAGAAATTCATTGCCAAGCCTTTCTTAGCCTTGCCTGATAGACTCGATATTAACCCTTTCAACAACCGTTTCACTAAACTTTGTACGACTAAAATGTTCGTAAGTGCAAAATTATGATTATAGTCAATTATAGTAAATTTCACATTAACAACGTTTTCTTGTAAACAATTATTGGATTTACATTTATTGAGCATAGGCTGCATATGCAGCCTATGCTCACTAAATGTAAATCCATCAATTGAAATTTACAGACGATCCTTAAAATTTGCACTTACGAACATTTTAGTCTTACGAAGTTTAGTGAAACAGGCCCCAGCTAGATGAGCTGGCTCGTAACGAGCCAGCTCCTTAGATTAACATATCACAGTCCATTCCAGTTATTTAGGGATGGAATGGTTAAATGACTCCAGATAGGTCTCGATACAAAGTTCAGTAGCCGATTTAATCAACATTGCAAAGTATACTTTCCTAGCAAAGTATACTTTGAGGGAGAAATTTTCAATTTTAGGATCAATTTATTAATTTTTATTATACTGAATTTATTACATTATCACAGCCAATTTTGGCTGTGATAATGTAATAAATTCAGTATAATAATTCTGCATAGTTTTAATCATCAAATATATGCAATCGTTAGTTCTGCATGAAATAATGCATTTCGGAAAAATCAATGATTGCTCCCTCAAAGTATACTTTGCTAGGAAAGTATACTTTGCAATTTTGATGAAATCGGCTACAGATTATGTAATAAGTCATAAAAGTGTCTCAGCAGTTAACGCACAGAAAAGATCATGTATTATAGTTATGCACTAAAAACACACTCCCTCCAGTTATGACCTGTGTCATATGCACAGTTGATCAAGGCCTACGTACATAGGTCAACATTTAGCGGAACATAACAATCAAACCAGTCGGTTACTTTTACATAATCAGGAAGGCAGCTAGGGATCAGGAGTTATATATATATTGGTCACAATCGTACCGAGGCACGTTTTGCTTTATAATCTTATTATTAATGTCTAGCCACAGGGGAAATAATATGACAACGCAAATTAATGTTTCTCTGCGTCTTTCCTGTGAACTACACGTGTATGAAAGGTCAGTGACGATTACCACAAATTAAGCTGGAGGAGTTATAGAAGAACATACCATGATGCTGAAGCAGTAATTACTGTCTGTTCCATGATTTGCTGCGGATACACTTTTGGCTATCAATCACATTAAATCTAAATAATATCTATTTGCAAGTACTCTGGACATTATGTTTGTAAAACATTGGATATGCCCCCATGGCAATATACTGGACTCTCTTTTCATCGTAAATGTACACGGCGTGCCATAAATCACATGGCGTGTCTCATAATCCCCTTTTGCCTATCGACGAGGGTTTACAATATACAACAACTGGTTCGGTATTGCCAGATGTCTGAATAACACATCTTGAAAGTCGCTAAGGTTGTAGACAGATATGCAGTTAAGGATGCGCCGTCTGATCTGGATCTACACTGGCCACATATGTCATAAGTCCTATTTTCCCAGTGACATCCATGTTTGTGAAAATATGAATTCGTTATAATCGGCGGATCATATGTCCTGTGGCATAGTTTATGCAAAAAAGTTGCGCTTTATAGAAAGCAAAACACCGACCTCATGTGACCATACCTTAAAAACTTGAAACCACAGAACGTGCGAAAACAGTGTAACTTGATACGAAACATATTTCTACCTTATCATACTATTAAAATATCCCACACTGAAACTGTGGACACAGCAAACGGTATTAAATTGGTCGTTAAATAGAATTGCACTTTTAAAAATGAAAACGTTTGTTCTGCAGGAAATATTATTTAAAAAGAAAATCATTGTTAATATTAATTGGTTTAATCAGGAAAATTAATTACAGAATTAATGTCATTTCATTTTACAGAATGGCTCACCATTTACAAATACAATGTACCATACTACAGTATATACGCTGCTGGATACAATTTAACTGGGTATGAAATATGTTCCAGCCAATTCCCACCCTTAAATATAAGCTGAATGAATGAATGAACAGTTTAACCTTTAAAGGTACATGTCCACTTAGTAGGCACAAACTGCCAGGTTATAATATTTGTTTATAGGAGACAGATAGTTTTGCATAGTCTGTAGATATGACATTTTGTGGCAAAATATGCCCCCTTGTTATCGCATATGGGACATAAACAATCACCATGATGGCCCTAATTCGCTCACCTGACTCCATGAACACCAGAGGAGAATGTGACATTGAGTTCATATGTGTTTTAAAAAAATTAGGCTATTTTTAGATGGCGGTCATCTTGGATTAAGCGATGACTCATTTTACCAAATCTGAAAATGCTTCACCCAAGGATCTTAACTTACTATGAAGTTTGGCCAGCATCGGCCATGTGGTTCCTGAGAAAAAGATGTTCAAAATCTCGAATAAATGGACCTTTTGGAGGCCATCATGGATGACATAATCATCCAATTCCGACAAATATTGCACCAGAGCAATCGTCTCATTGATACCTTCAATTTGATATATGACATGAGCATATTTGGTAACATATAAAATTTGACCCCATGGGCCACGCCCATTTTTGACCCAGGGTCACCATTTTAACACCTTTGAAAGAGCATTCTACGTTGATCATTCCTACCAAGTTTCGTCGAAATCCGGCTGGCGGTTCACGAGAAGAAGATTTTTTAAGAATTTGTGCTATTTTTAGATGGTGGCCATCTTAGATTAGCGACGACCTCCGTTGTAACAAATCTGAAAAGGCTTCACCCATGGACCATAACTGTGAAGTTTGGCCACCATGGGCCAAGCAGTTCGTGTGAAGAAGAATTTTGAAATCTCTAATAAAAGAACAACCTTTTGACCTTTCGGCGACCATCTTGGATGACATGACCATCCAATTTCGAGAAATAATGTACCAAAGCGATCGCCTCTTTGATACCTTCGATTTGATATAGACATGACCATATTCGGTCAAAAATAAAATATGACCCCAATTTGACACCACGGGACACGCCCATTTTTGACACCGGGGTCATCATTTTAACAACTTTGAAAGAGCATTGTACATCGATCATTCCTACCAAGTTTCGTCGAAATCCGGCTGGTGGTTCAAGATTTTTTTTATGCTATTTATAGACGGCGGCCATCTTGGATTACGAAATGACGTCATTTTAACAATTTTGTAATCCCCCTACCTAAGGACCATGACCATGAAGTTTGGTGACTATAGGCCCAATGGTTACCGAGGAGAAGACGTAAGTGCCAGGTCCTCACCACATCAGAGTCACTGAGCCCCACTCCCTGAAAGTTTGTTTAGCTTATATTTAACGGCGGCACTGGCTCTAGGACCTTGCATGCCGTCTCCCAAGAATGGGAGAATGAACAGAGGTAGAGATTTTTGAGAGAAGCCGGTAATTCGTATTTACAGAGCAACTACGAATTATCGGTACCCATTTACAGCTGGGTGAACTGAAGCAGTGTGGATAAAGTGTCTTGCTCAAGGACACAACGCACGCCGCTAGTCAGGCTCGAACCCATGACCCTTGGATCAGTAGTCCGACACACTAACCATTGTGCTCGTGACGAGCCATCTCATCAGGATCTGCACTTTTTGCAAGTAATATTCACATTTTTGAGAACAAAAACACCCTCTTTTCATAAATGGACCAGTCTGAAAACCATTTTGCGACGGTTGGATTGGTCGCAAAGTTAACATCAAAATCCATTCCAACTGCTTAGGGGTGAAGGGGTTAATTTATTGGTGTCAACATATCAACAAGTAGTCATTATTTTTCAAAGCAGATGGCCACTGTCCACATGTTGAGCCTGCCAAGATATCTGATAGTCATATGACCTTGACCGTGGACATGGAGGTCGCATGTATGGTCTATAAGTTAATTAAATTAAGACAGGGATCATATTAAACGAGCATATGAAGTTTATAAAGTTATTCTGACATATGGTTGCAGATATAAGTTACATGTACTGTGAACAGTTACAAAACATTTAGCAATTTGACCTTCAACTTGAGCATGCGAGCCACATGGTTAGGCCATAGAATGAAAATACAGATGATGATAAACAACCATATAAAGTGTCAAGTCAATCTGACAAATGAATGCAGATATAAATAATTTAAGAACTACATGTATTATGCAAATTTTGGATGGTCCAATCAGGCACGGCTAGATGGACTAAAGGACAAATTTACACACAAATTGTGATCACTACGTCGCGAGTTCTGCAAGCGGGCTCAACAAAAATCTCTTCAAACGCCAGCTACTTCTCCAGGGTATGGGATCACGTGGTCTCTTGTTTATACTGTAGTAATGGCGGCGCCCACGAGGTCTCAGGTAAATCTTATTTTTCATCAATACGACTGCGGTTTCTTCCCCTAAAGGCCCCTTTACACACACGGAGATCGTTGGGCGACCATTGAGCGATCCAAAATTGGCCCGATCTCTCGACGATCTCGACGATCTCGACGATCTCGACGATCTCGACGATCTCTCAAAGCCCAGAAAAAGTTGTTTCTGTGTAAATGCTTGGGAGATCCTTGTGCGCTCGTTGTGCGATCAAAATGCAATTTGATTGGAAAATCTAATGGAATATTTTCCTCCAGTTAGTGATAATGAATGTTGTTAGTTTCTCTTTAGATATAAAGGTCATAAAATCATAAATTACCCTGTGAGCTTATGGGATTTGTGACTGGTTTAGCTCTTGATCAAATAGAATCACGCTCCCGTAGCCTGATAACGATCTATATTGCTGGTTAGAAGAACGACGGGCATTTCATTGATGGAATAGCGAACAGTGCCAATCCTGTTCAGACTATGCGGATGCACAGGCTGATCCGGATCTACACTGGTTGTAAAACCCATAAGCCCCCTTTTTCCAGTCACAGCCATAGGTACTTTGTGGCATCAACGACAAAACGACAAAAAGTATATCCAATTTTACTTCAATATTAAATATCTAGAAGGTAAGACAATCGCCATTTTTTCAACCAACGGAAGTGGTACTAGTGTACCTTGGGCCCGGCTCTCTAATTCAGTAATTGTAACACGCACGAAGGCCAGGACCCTGCTCAAAATCACAGGCATTTGGCGTGTTTCGGCTTTCATCTGTATAACTCTATATATATATATGAACAAGGCTTCTAACTTTGGTCGATTATATTGCGCGACAAAAATTAGCATGTTGGACATTTATGGGTGAAAGGGTTAACATTTCCGTCTACAAGTTAACGAGCGTCAAATCAGTAGTCATATAACACATATAATCCAAGGATCAATTTTGCAAAACTTCTCTGCTGTGTGTGAGAAGGATGGTCGTGACAGGTGACTTTCTTCCGAGATCAGACAGTCATGACATCTAATTATGTCTCAGTTAACAACCACTTCATTAACATCCAGACAATAAAATCTGCACATATAATATAGGAACTACCAACAGAGCTCCAGTTAAGGTGCGTAATTTGGAGGTAAATTTATTTCTCCATCAAAAATGGCAAGTTGGGAGTGCTTTAGAATCGTCTCAATGAGACGATTCTAAAGGACTCCCAACTTGCCATTTTTGATGAAGAAATAACAAAATTTACCCCAAGTTGGTCAAATTACGCACCTTAACTGGTGCTCTGTACCAAGTTTTTACCAATGTAGATCTTGTTCAGGTAGTACATGTGTATTCAGGCTGGTCTGGGGCTATACCAGTCATAATTTGAAATAGAAACTTGTTTGTGAAACAAAATACCAACATGGACCAAACAACAATCAAGTGATGTAAAGTATCGGTTGGATATACAATGTACAGTCGGTCAAGTTATCACACAGAAACGAAACAAAATATTGAGGGAGAAAACTATCTATTTTTAGCACCTGTGACCTTGGTTTTGAGGCAAAGAAGCCCACATTCAATATGAGTCTTCATATTCCTGGTGGACATGAATGTATGTATGCAAGTGAAATACCGCAAGGGTTTGAAAGATTATAGTCCAGTTGTCGCACAGAAATTAAACAAGAGGGCCATGATGGCCCTAATTCGCTCACCTGACTCCATGAACACCAGAGGAGAATGTGACATTGAGTTCATGTGTTTTAAAAAAATTGTGCTATTTTTAGATGGCGGTCATCTAGGATTAAGCGATGACTCATTTTACCAAATCTGAAAATGCTTCACTCAAGGATCTTAACTTCCTATGAAGTTTGGCCAGCATCGGCCATGTGGTTCCTAAGAAAAAGACGTTCAAAATCTTGAATAAATGGACCTTTTGGTGGCCATCATGGATGACATAATCATCCGATTCCGACAAATATTGCACCAGAGCAATCGCCTCATCGATACCTTCAATTTGATATATGACATGAGCATATTCGGTCAAAAATAAAATTTGACCCCAATGACCATGCCCATTTTTGACCCCGGGGTCACCATTTTCACAACTTTGAAAGAGCATTGTAAATCGACCATTCCTACCAAGTTTAGTCGAAATCCGGCTGGCGGTTCATGAGAAGAAGATTTTTTAAGAATTTATGCTATTTTTAGATGGCGGCCATCTTGGATTAGCGATGACCTCCATTTTAACAAATCTGAAAAGGCTTCACCCATGGACCATAACTTTTAAGTTTGGCTACCATGGGCCAAGCGGTTCATGTGAAGAAGAATTTTGAAATCTCTAATAAAAGAACAACCTTTTGACATTTCGGCGGCCATCTTGGATCACATAACAATCCGATTTCGACAAAAAATGTACCAGACTGATCGCCTCATTGATACCTTCGATTTGATATATAACTTGGCCATATTCGGTCAAAAATAAAATTTGACCCCAATTCGACCCCACGGGCCACGCCCATTTTTGACCCCGGGGTCACCATTTTAACAACTATGAAAGAGCATTGTACATCGATCATTCCTACCAAGTTTCGTCGAAATCCGGCTAGCGGTTCATGAGAAGATTTTTTAAAAATGTATGCTATTTTTAGACGGTGGCCATCTTGGATTAGCGATGACCTCCATTTTAACAAATCTGAAAAGGCTTCACCCATGGACCATAACTTTAAGTTTGGCTACCATAGGCCAAGCGGTTCATGTGAAGAAGAATTTTGAAATCTCTAATAAAAGAACGACCTTTTCACCTTTCGGCGGCCATCTTGGATGACGTAACCATCCGATTTCGACAAAAAAAGCACCAAGGTGATCGCCTCATTTATACCTTCAATTTGATATATGACATGACCATATTTGGTCAAAAATAAAATTTGACCCCAATTTGACCCCACGGGCCACGCCCATTTTTGACCCCGGGGTCACCATTTTAACAACTTTGAAAGAGCATTGTACATTGATCATTCCTACCAAGTTTTGTCGAAATCAGGTTGGTGGTTCTTGAGAAGAAGATTTTTGAAGAATTTGTGCTATTTTTAGACGGCGGCCATCTTGGATTACGTAATGACGTAATTTTAACAATTTTGTAATCCCCCTACCTAAGGACCATGACCATGAAGTTTGGTGACTATAGGCCCAATGGTTACCGAGGAGAAGACGTTCGAAAATGTTCACTGACGGCGGACGATGACGGACGACGACGACGGACACATTGCGGTAACAATAGCTCACATGAGCTTCACTCAGGTGAGCTAAAAACACACCGTCTACCGACAGACGGAGAGTGAAAAGAGAATTGTCATTGTGGCGGCATAATAAGCCCATCTTTGATGTGGCAAGTCACATGTGAACGGTCACATGACAAAAAGAATCTTAGGACATTTGGATGCTGATTTTGACTGGCCTATTGATACTGTCATTTCAATATCTACAGAGCCCCAGATAAGGTGCGTATTGGCGTATTTTACGCAATTATTTTAGCTAAATACGCATTGATTATCAAAAGTGTGAGTTCAAAATACGCACAGCAATGTGAAAATACGCATTGATTTTCAAATTGAGAAGTGAAAATACTGTCATGAAGTTAAAAATTCACTTAGTTGAGCTGCAAAAAGCTTTTGCAGCTCAAATAAGTGAATGTTTAAATTTGTTATATTTTTTATCATTTGTTCCCTATTTAGTAATGAAGAAAATCAATAACCCATTTGTAAAAGTAAAATACGCAATGATTTTGAAATCAGGGGGTATAGTACGCTTTAGACACAAAGATTATCTATCTGGAGCACTGAATCCATCATTAAATCACTAACTAATGCCCTTCTACATCCATGGAAAAATCTATGCAATTATTCACCTCATCTTAACAAGGTATCAAATCACTCACCGGATGTTAACAAGCAATTAAATCCAACCAATCAATCAATCACTAACAGATAAATCGACCAATCGGAGATAATCCACAAATCAATCACTGACCTTGCCCTTCAAGATCAACCAAAAATCTACTTCAAGTATTCACCTCATGTTAACAAGGTATCGAAACACTCACCGGATGTTAACAAGCAATCAAATCCAACCAATCAATCAATCACTAACAGATAAATCGACCAATCGGAGATAATCCACAAATCAATCACCGACCTTGCCCTTCAAGATCAACCAAAAATCTACTTCAAGTATTCACCCCATGTTAACAAGGTATCGAATCACTCACCGGATGTTAACAAACAATCAAATCCAATCAATCAATCAAGAGATAAATCCACAAATCAATCACTAACTTTGCCTTTCAAGATCAACCAAAAATCTACTTCAACTATTCACCTCATGTTAACAAGGTATCGAATCACTCACCGGATGTTAACAAGCAATCAAATCCAATCGATCAATCAAGAGATAACTCCACAAATCTATCACTAACTTTGCCTTTCAAGATCAACCAAAAATCTACTTCAACTATTCACCTCATGTTAACAAGGTATCGAATCACTCACCGGATGTTAACAAGCAATCAAATACAATTGATCAATTAAGAGATAAATCCACAAACCAATCACTAACCTTGCCCTAGCATGCTAGCGACGAAAATATCCGCCAAACGGATTAGGAGTACATGTATATGTTTTATTTCTCTCTGTAAATATGTCTTGAAATTTCATTAGAATTGAGTCCTCAGGACTCAATTCTAATGAAATTCCAAGACATATTCATGATATTTACGGGGAGAAATACAAGAAAATATGATGACTTCTTGTCCGCTAGTTTTGAACTATTTATAGCCCACAAGTTTCCCAGCATGCAAAGAGTTAAGATCAATGGAAAAATCTACTTCAACTATTCACCTCATGTTAACAAGGTATCAAATCACTCACCTGTTGTTAACAAGCCATCAAATCCAATCGATCAATCAAGAGATAAATCCACAAGCCAATCACTAACCTTGCCCTGACGCAACGCGACGAAATCTGCCTCGACGACGGCGGCGGATGGGCGCCGCCCGCGACTCAGCATCGGGGCCTGTAAACTAGCACCGGACGACATGACTACTTCCTTATCAGTGGCTGACTGAGAACCCTCGTACACCGTCGATAGTGTTGGTTTGGACGAAGCCGGCTGGCTGAATGACGTCGACGCCTGAACAGGCTTCATAAATAAATGTTGCTATGTGTCGTAAGTATTTCCGCTATCCTATAGGCTGCCTGATTCTGACAGTGACAAGTAAGGTGGCTGCGACTGGAGAAATGGGGAGTATGGGTTTTGCGACCAGTGTAGATCCAGATCAGACTGTGCATCCGCACAGTCTGATCAGGATCTACACTGTTCGCCACTTCATCAATGAATCACCCATCACCAGGATACAGAAGTGTGCTATTCGATCAGGAGGTATATATATAGTGGTCATAAATCTCATAAGACCCATTTATCCAGTCACAGCCAGTAATTACCAGTGCGTGAAGGATACATACAGCACAATGCGACACAGATGAATTACAATAAACCACAACGGTCTACCGTGCGAACGTTTTACTACTGTATTACATATATACTGTGACGAAGTGTGGCAAAATGACAAAGTTCACTCACTTCTTAATTATTATTATTAAATTTGTCCTACATAATATCCCTGTCCTCATGATAAGAAACAAATATATCCAGAATACAGGCACATACATCCGTCTATTTAAGTGGATCGCCATTTCAAATTTAAAACTTCTTTGTAATTGTTACAATATAATTTTAATATATTTTTTAAATCTGCATTATAATTACTTTTTGCTTATCAGTAATCCTAGTTTCACTGAAGTAAATTACCTGTAAACAAGAAACACAATATTCTTGACTTTATAATTTCACCATATAGTTACACTACACGACAAAACTATGCGAACCACTATCTCGATTCAATACTCCAGTCCGTTCGAATTAAGCACTGTAGACATTGCAATAAACGAAGATACAAAACTCGCCACAACGTCGTAATCTCACATTAACCCTTATAGAACGCGGGAAGCGTAAATTGTTGTCTGGTGTTGTTCCATATTTTGCCTTCTTTCTCAATAAAAACATACTTTGGCAACACTTTAGAATCATTTCCCATGGAAATGATTTCTAAAGTGCTGTCAAATCATGTTCTGATGAGAAAAATGTAAAACATTACAAATGATCAGCAGACGACAAAATTTATTTCAGTTTTGTGTAGGGTTAACCGTAATCCCTCAACACAACAGGTCATACATCCAATATATGGAAACATTGTAGACGATGTGATGCGCCGTCTCATTTGGTCTGCAGTGTTTGTTAGCATTTTCAGAATTTGTAACATTAAGCTCCATAGATATATAACTTTACTGATCGAAAATTATAAATATTGTCTTTAACCCTTAGACCACTATCTTAATTTTTTTGTCATCTGCTGTTTATTTTCTATTTTCCATTTTAATCATCAAAAACATGCTTTGACAGCACTTTAGAATAATTTACAACATGCTTTGACAGCACTTCAGAATCATTTCCATTGGAAATGATTCTGAAGTGCTGTCAAACCATGTTTTATTGAGAAATAAGGCAAGATATAAAAGACAAAAATTGTTGTGAGTAGTGGTCTAAGGGTTAATCCTTATCAGAGGTGCACATCATGACCACAATTTGAACTGTGTAGTAGAGATAGTTCAAATGACTGGTCACAACATATACTTGTTAAGAGAAAAAAGAAATTATTGTTATTCCTTTATACAAGTATGGTCATAAACACCATTTGAACCGTCTGAAACGGTGAATACAACATATGCATTTGTTAAAGAAACAAGGAAAACAGAAAAGAAAATATTTAAAATTTGTAAAATGCCTAATTTGTTAAAAATACCGATTTTCAGATTACTGGAAAAGTTAAAACAAATAGAGCATGGCACAGCTTGCTTCAGATGAATACCGGTAAAATTCTGCATTTCAGCACTTAAAAGTCCAACTATAGCACAGTAGACATTGCAATAAACAGGATATAAAACTCGCCCAAACCACGTAATCTCACATTAACTACAGCTAAGAGACACACAACCACTATTGAGCACACACTAACAAATTCGATGCAGAGGAGAAAAGCAATATGGTTGGTTAATAATGATCACATTTATTTTTATCACCGTATATGAGGAATATTCTCACTTTGGTCCCATTTTATTTTATTGCATAAAGGTTTTTGCAGCGTAATAACACAGTGTCTTCACAATTATAACACTGAATCTATTCGCGGACTGATTTCCATATTGACGGTGCAGAGACGGAATTCCCTATTGACTGCATTGACTGAATCTATTCCCTATTGACTGTATTCCCTATTGAATGTGCATTGACTGAATATATTCCCTATTGAATGTACTCCCTATTGATTGTGCATTGACTGCATCTATTCTCTATTGGCTGAATTCTCTATTCTATGTAAATTGACTGAATATATACTCCATTGACTGTAAGTTGACTGAATCTATTCTCTATTGACTGATATCCCTATTGACTTCAAATGGACTGAATTCTATTTTCTATTGAACGTCCATGTTATACCCATCAAATTTGCATTGACCGATTCACAGACTATTGATGTTATTCCCTACATTGATCGACTCTATTCTATTCTATTCTCATTGATGATATTCCCTACATTGATGACTCTATGCTGTATTGTTTATTAGTATTTCCTATTGACTATACATTGATCGACTCTATTCTTTTCTATTCTCATTGATGGTATTCCCTATTGACTGCACACTGATTGCCTCTATTCTCTATTGATGGTATTACCTATTGACTATACACTGTTTGAATCTATTCTCTATTGAAGGTATTTACTATTAACTTCATTGATTGACTCTATTCTCTATTTGAATATATCTCCTAATGACTGCATTGACAAGGACCTATTCCCTATTGACTATACATTGACTGAATCTATTGTCTATTGAATATATTCTCTCTTCGACCAGTAGCCGATTTCATCAAAATTGCAAAGTATACTTATCTAGCAAAGTATACTTTGAGGGAGTAATCATTTATTTTTCCTGAAATGCATTATTTCATATAGAACTACAGACTGCATATATTTGATGATTAAAAGTGTGCAGACTTATTATACTGAATTTATTACATTATCACAGCCAAAATGGCTGTGATAATGTAATAAATTCAGTATAATAACAAGAAACGAGGCAAAGCCACGAAGGCCAGGTTTTTTCCAAGCATAGACACTTGGATAACATAATTATACCCACTTTTTGTAGACTAGATGGCCGTGGCCTGCATGTCGCGCCTTGGGGCGAGGCATGGACACTAAAAAAATAGATATAGTAGATGGAAAAATTTTAACCAAAAAACTTTAACCTGACACACGGACGTACGGACGTACGGACATACGGACAGACGGACGGATGTATGCCAAAATGCCGACGATATCACGCTTTCCGCAAGCGGGCGCGACAATGATGATAAACACCCATGTGAAGTATCAAGGTAATGGGTGAAGCAGTTGCAGAGATATAGTACACGAAAAAACTTTAACAAAAACATTCAAAGTAATTTGACCTTGACATTGGGCACAGGGGCCGCACGGTTGGGGGGTAGAATGAAAATATGGATGATGATAAACACCCATGTGAAGTTTCAAGGTAAAGGGCGAAGCAGTTGCAGAGATATAGTATAACAAAAAACTTTTAACCAAAAAACTTTAACCAGACGTACATTATAAAGTTAACGTTGAAAATGGCGTCAATTACAAGTCAATTACGTAGAAATAATAGGTGAAGGTCAAAAAAATGGTCACATGTTGGATAGTTGTATGTGGTAGGCACCCCTTGGTTATGAAGCTGTGAAAGTTTGGTGGTCCTAGGTGGTACAGTACCAAAGAAATGGACTTAAACACGAAAACTTAACATTGTAAACGCGAAAACTTAACATTGAAAATGGCTAAGTCGACTGCGCGGAAAAAATGGGTCAAGTTCAAAGAAAGGTAACATGTTGGATAGTGATATGTGGTGGGCACCCCTTGATTATGAAGCTGT
This sequence comes from Conchocele bisecta, assembly GCA_029237695.1. NCBI lineage: Eukaryota > Metazoa > Mollusca > Bivalvia > Lucinida > Thyasiridae > Conchocele > Conchocele bisecta. The sequence goes on along the minus strand of CM055266.1, from coordinate 42,500,610 downwards.
GAAAGTTTGGTGGTCCTAGGTGGTACAGTAACAAAGAAATGGACTCAAACACGAAAACTTAACATTGATTGTGGACGCCGACCACCCACCCGCCTGCCCGCCCGGCTTTCGCCAATCCAATAGCCTGGATTTTTTTCTTCAAAAAACCTGGCTAAAAATTAACTAGATTGGTCAGTAAGCGAGGCTTACGGAATACCACCCTCGCATGGGCCCAGGTACCCCTAAATATGTAAAATTTTCCAAGTGTGTGGGCTTGTCACCTTGACTCTGGGCTTAGCGGGGGCAGCACGAACGTGAATGTGAAGCAGATCCGAGCAAGGAAATAGAAGTTATAACCGATTTCTCTGATGTTAAGTTTTGTAAAGAGACTAAGTATGTGATATTGACCTTGGGATCAGTGGGGATATGTCACAGCATGATAGCAGAGCCTTAGAGGAATGCATGCATGAAATATTAAGAATTTTAGATGAAGTTATAACATATTTCTCTGATATTAAGCTTTGTAAAGAGATCATGTATTTGACCTTGACCTTGGGATCAGCGGGGGTTGGACGGTCGTGGATTTGGCACAGCATGGTAGTAGAGCCTTACAGGAATGCATGTGTGAAATATTAAGCATTTTAGATGAAGGAAATAGAAGTTATAACAATATTTCTCTGATGTTAAGTTTACAGACGCATGGACGCACGGACGCACTGACAACCTGACTCCAGTATACCCCCACCCCACAACTCGTTGTGGGGGGTATAATAAATTTATCCTTAAATTGAATTTCAGGAAAAATAAATGATTACTCCCTCAAAGTATACTTTGCTAGATAAGTATACTTTGCAATGTTGATGAAATAGGTTACATGATCTGTTCTCTCTTGATTGTAGAATCCAGTCCACTTCACCCTGCATGTTGCATTGTAGATCATATTGACACAAGTAATTGCTGTGGATCTAGACACAAAACAGGGCAAATAATGTTAACAGTGGCACAAACTAATCTGCAAACTTCGTAATTGTTTCAAAAGATGTTAGCAGTACATTCTGTTTAGTCTCCAATTATGTAAGGTGTGTTCCAGCACTGTGTCCAACATTATAAGGCAGAAATTAGCCTTGTATGTGAAAATAGATCTAGATCCAGAAATGCCTTGTACAGATTTGGACACAGGGATAAATAATCCAGGACGGACTAACGGTGATAATCAATTCCGTTATCGATCAAAGTGGTGCATTAACCCTTAGAATGCGGGAACCGAAAATAGTCGTCTGCTGTTAATTCATATTTTGTCTTTTCTCTCAGTAAAAACATGGTTTGGCAGCATTTTAGAATCATTTCCATTGGAAATGATTCTAAAGTGCTGCCAAACCAAGTTTTTGATGAGAAAAATGGAAAATAAAAAATATTCAGCAGACGACACAAATTAATTTAGCACTGTAAGGGTTAATTAACACCTTCACCCGTAAATAAATTTTGATATGTTAATTTTCAGACCAATTCAAACATCACAAAATGATTTTCAGACGAGTCAATTGATGAAAAAAAATACGAAAACTACTTGCAAAAAGTGCAGATCTCGATGAGACGGCTCGTCACGAGCCGGCTCATCTGTATCTACACTGTTTGCAAACACCGCTATGCAGGTCTGTAGTATTGGAAGTGTTAAGATCTACAGTGAAACCGAGTGACACCAGGCATCCTGGGAAGTCCCCAGAGTGTTCGGTTCAGAGAGTTTCCGCTGTAAATTAGATTATATGGACCCTCCAAGGCATGATTACGTGCTTTACAATCATTAACCAATATTATCATTGGAGATAAATGAGTGAAACCCTTATACTTAACTTGTAAAGAGGCGATTGTTGTCACTTATTTCCCTTTAATTGGATTATATATATCGAGAGAGGTGTTCTTATAGGTAGGTACATACCCACTCAGTATGTTATAATGTAGGGAAGACAAATAGTTTTGTATATTCTGTAGATGACATTTTCTGGCAAAATAAACATTCATTCACCATTACCCCACGTATTGATTGGCATTATTATACATTTTATACCAGACATAAATTTCCACACCGATATCAGGGACGATAACCGTGTTTCCTTAAAATGTCAACGGACATTACAATTAATTTATTCTCTGTATTTATTTTTGGATGTGCAATGATCATACTTTATAATCTTTTGGAAATGATTCTGAAGTGCTGTCAAAACATGTTTTTATTTTGAGAAATAAGGCAAGATATAAAAGCAACAGAAGACAACAATTGTTGTGTGTAGCGGTGTAAGGGTTAAATTAAATGTTGTTGTCTGCTGTTTATTTCTATTGTCCATTTTCTCTATGACAACATGTTTTGATAGCACATACGAACAGGTTTCAATGGAGACAAAGTTTTGTGTGCTGAACCTTTTTTTCAAACATCATATAATAATATTCAGTTCTTATCTTTTAAGTATTAACCCTTAGACCGCTACTCACAACAATTTTCGTCTGCTGTTGCGCTTATATCTTGCCTTATTTCTCAATAAAAACATGGTTTGACAGCACTTTAGAATCATTTCCAATGGAAATGATTCTAAAGTGCTGTCAAAGCATGTTGTAAATTATTCTCATGTGCATTCAAAGCATGTTTTTGATGATAAAAATGGAAAATAGAAAATAAACAGCAGACGACAACAAAAATTAAGATAGCGGTTTAAGGGTTAAGGTCCCTTTCATCAGCTAGCAGCCCATTCGTACCTACGTATGGGTGGCTTTGAATTTGAGGAAATAAATGGAAACCTATACATTATAGATGATTGCTTCCAACTGTTCTATATATTGATAAACTCGGTATCCAGATGGATACTGATAGGTTATTGGATTTGTATGGAAATATATTTCGGCGCCGAACGAACAAGTACGCCAAAATATATTTCCGTACAAATCCAATAACCTATTTATTATATACCCGTTCAACAAAACATGCATCCTAATCATTAAATAAACTAATAGTGTGATGAAATGCGACTCTATTATTTTTGTTGAACAATCCGAGCGCCTGTGATAGCTTCAGTTTATGCAAATTGTAGCGTGTAGGAATACTAACTTGACAACGTCATTTCGCGCATCTGAATCGATCCAATACACGAAAACCAAGATGGCGTTGTAACGTTATCGTATTATCCCATACAGGCTAAATTTCATAACGGACATCTTTTGGTGCTGATGTCAGTTTTATGGACCATGGATTGGGATATTTCCTTATTCGCGATCAGCTGTTGTTAGCTTAACGACACAGGCGCGCGACACAGTTCGACGACAATACGACTGCTTGACAGCGTACAATACGGCAATTTATTGGTGGGTAGCAACAATGCAAAGTCAATGGGGCAAATATGAAGGTATATAATAATGTGATATACTATCTATACATGGAAACTGTGCTGCAGTGGAACCTCTTTAAACCCATCAGTAACTGGAACAGATGTTGATATGTGAATTTTGCAACCAATCCAATCGTCACAAAATGATTTTCAGACTAGTCCATTTATGAAAATGGCGAGTTTTTGTTCTCGTCACGAGCCGTCTCATCTGGATCTGCACTGTTTGCCAGTACCACTATGTGGTTTTCAAAGGGTTAAGCATCTTATATGATATTGCAAAGGGAGACAACACCAAAAGTGCAAAACCCCGAGTTATTGTTCTTGTACACAAAATAGCTTTAGATCATGAAATTATTGGGTCTTTTTGCAACCCCACAATTTAAATTACACTTATTCCATCAATTTTAAAACTTATGGAATAAGTAAAATTTGTTGCGCATATGAGTTAGTACTTCGAGCAAACAACAAATAAACAATTCTTGGAGAGAAAAAAATCAACATCACCGATAACATTCAGTTCTCGTATTTTTAAATTCGGTTATTTTTATGATCATGCAGGTACATCGTGTGTTAAGGTACGACAGTATTTTCAGCATTCGACGGATGACGAATGCAGCTAAATTAAATTTATCATGGAATGTCCTCGACTTAATTTTTACAACATCGAATGCTGACATTCAAATGCGATAATTAGCCGACAAACGCATGTTTATGACAAAGAACAAGTTGTGACTGTATTTATACAATATCCATTGATATCTCAACTATTTTTTGTGACATGCTTCTTTGGAGGTGCATGTACCATCTGAGACACAGGCACTTTAACCCTTTCAACATCATAGACCTGTACATTGTATATAGTGTATTGGCAAAATGCGTAGATCCAGATGAGCCGGCTCATGACGAGCCGTCTCAACAGGATCCAGGGCTCCAGATAAGGAATTAGTAATTGCGTATTGTCACTTCTGAAGCAATTGGTTATTTCAAAATTTTAATTGGGTAAAATAAAATCACACTGTTTACACATCAACAAACAGCAATTATTGAATAATTTTCTTTGCAATGAAAACCAAGATGTGTTTTCATGGACAATAAGAAAAATATGCTATATTTGTGGTCTGTTTATTGATTTCTGCAGCATGACAAAGTACCACAATTTTTGTATTGCTTTTTGATACTCGCTACTTCTGATTTCAATTGGGTTTTTTGCAATTTTAATTGGGTATTTAAGCCAATACGCAGCTTATCTGGAGCCCTGAGGATCTGCACTTTTTGCAAGGTAATTTTCATATTTTTGAGAACAATAACAATGGACTGAAAAAAAAATTGTGACGGTTGGATTGGTTACAAAATTAGCATATCAAAATGCATTCCAGTTACTTAGGGGTGAAAGGGTTTCAGATTTCACTGGGTGTATAAAGGCATATGCTGAATGACACTGATGGGTTACTGTGGGGAAATTGATGCGTCTCATGGCACAGACTGATGGTATCGGTGCCATACCCCTACCCAGGACCAACCAACTGATGAAGGCAGTGACACTGACTGGAACACACGAGCACAACTCTGTGGCAATTCCAAGATATCCAATATAGCAATGAATGGCCTTTTTGTGGAATTTATCGGGGTATAAACTTGGAAAAGTCGCGGGAATACTGGACGAAGCGATAAAAAATTACAATTTTCGGAAAAAAAATCAAAAAGAAAAAATATATTTTTTTTTTTTTTCGAAAATTGTAATTTTTTAAGGCCTCGTCCAGTATTCCCGTGACTTTTTCAAGTTTATATCCCCGATAAATTCCACAAAAAGGCCATTCATTCCTTATAATTCCAGCATTTGAAATAAATTCATCAAGAAAATGTGTTTATTTTCCGTTTTCTTAAGAATTATTTTAACTGCGCCTCACGGTTACGGAAAGTAGTTCGGCGTGGGAGGTTACTGGGATATAAATTTTGGACAGAGACTTGCTACGGGCCAATCAAATGTTAGGGAATTGTGTAAATATTTTTGTGCTGGAATTATCAGGTATTATTGCATGGCCATTTAACTCTTTGCATGCTGGGAAATGTGTGGGCTATAAATAGCAGCAGCAACCCTGTGATAGGTAAAGCTCAATGAGCACCGGGTGATATAGGATCAAGCACCGGTCCCAGCAGCCCGGTATCCCCTGTATGGATCACCAGCCTATCACATGAGAAAAGTTACGAAGTCAGAGAACCTGACCGTACTTTCTCAACGTAACCCGACCCCCCCGATGGGGGGATCCCATCTGACGCACCCTCCGAAGCCTTACCTACTTCGGAAGGCACCACCGCTCCCAAGAGCTGGGACGCGGACACAGACTACTACGACCGTGAGGTATGGGACCTACGAGACCCAGCCTTGCCCCACGTCGTATCCGTCCAACGGCCGGACAAAACACATGGCTTCTCCTTGCAACACCCGCAACAGGCAAAGCACCTGTCCTTATGGGTGTCCCACGGAGAAGTCATGTGCCCACACGAAACGCGTGATTGCGGCATGTTAACAGGTATTGTACTACAAAACCCGATAGAAGACACCGCAAATACGTAACAAAAAAGTGTCACGGGAGCGAAACCACTAGGGGACAAACCCGTCAGGGTACGAATCGCGTACACGCGAACCGCGAAAAAACGTGACACAGTGTAAAACACAGTGAAAAACCCAAAAAACACAATGGAGAATTAATCACGCAACACAATTGAGTGACAATAATATGTATTGAACAATATCAAAAGACAAATAAGGCACAATACACGGCAGAAATTCAAAATTAGAACGAAATTATGGGAGATACAAAATATACCTGCACCCTGATAGCGTCCTAAAAATAATAGGAGGGGTTTAAATAGCGGACTAGCCAACTGGCTGTGTGTAGAGCGGAATGGTCTATGGTGGGTTATTTGAGTGATTAGAGTAGGCAGATTTTTATGATTAGGACGATTTCATAGCAACCTAATCGTTTGCAACCATTCAGGTTAGTTTGAAGACATAAAAACACTGTATTCATGAACAGATTTAAAACTTAGGCAAGTCCCAAATCGATGTTAATTTTATTTACCAGTAAATAGTGTAAAATAGCATACACAGTTTGTTTTTTTCATAGAACAACGCTCAAAACCTACCCAGACGCTTAACAGAGAAAGAGAAAGGTATGGCCTTACCGGTACACACCTGTATTCAATACCTGTCACATACACCACAAGGACGTCGAATGTTATTATCTCTGATGTATACCAGTTGCTTATTATTGTGCGCAAATTTGACGTATGTGTTTTAGTGAGAAGCAATATAGGAATGAATGGCATTTTTGTGGAATTTATCGGGGTATAAACTTGGAAAAGTCGCGGGAATACTGGACGAAGGCCGGAAGGCCTCGTCCAGTATTCCCGCGACTTTTCCAAGTTTATATCCCCGATAAATTCCACAAAAAAGGCCATTCATTCCTTATAATTTCAGCATTTGAAATAAATTCATCAAGAAAATGTGTTTATTTTCCGTTTTCTTAAGAATTATTTAAACTGCGCCTCACGGTTATGGAAAGTAGTTCGGCATGGAGTTTAAATTTTGGACGGAGACTTGCAACGGACCAATCAAATGCTAGGGAATTGTGTAAATATTTTTGTGCTGGAATTATATGGAAATGAATGGACTGGCAAATGGACAGACAAACTCTATACCATAATAGACGTATGTCACATGTTTTTCGAATAAGCACATGAAAATGGCATGACCGGTATTGACACAGAAGTACAAATGTAAATCCTATTAGAGAACTGCACGTAGACATTATCGACAGAAGTGATTGATTTAGAACATATAGCAGACATATCCAACAGCAGATATACCCGGTAGAAACAAATGTCTGCAATATCTGCAAGGCTTAGTCAATTCATAGAAACAATGAAATGTGAAATGTTGTATAAAGATCAGAGCTCCAGATAAGATTTGTGTCTAAAGCGTACTATATATACCCCCCCCCCACCCAATTTCAAAATCATTGCGTATTTTACATTACAAATGGATTATTGATGTTTTTCATCACTAAATAGGGAATAAATGATAACAAAATATAACAAATTTAAACATTCACATTTACCTTATCTGTAGCCTATTTCACCAACAATTTTAGGATAAATTTATTCGTTTTTATTATACTGAATTTATTACATTATCACAGCCAAAATGGCTGTGATAATGTAATAAATTCAGTATAATAATTCTGCATATTTGTAATCATCAAATATATGCAATCGTTAGTTCTATATGAGATAATGCATTTCGGGAAAAATAATGATTACTCCCTCAAAGTATACTTTGCTAGAAAAGTATACTTTGCAACGTTGGTGAGATAGGCTACTGGAGCTCTATAAAGATGTGTCCTCGGAGTCAAGTCTCACCCAAAAGATCAGTGGAATGAAAGTATTGTTTCATACCCAGGATTTCTGAACATTTTCCGACGTGACATAATCAGTGGTGTCATTTCTACAGAAAATTTTCATTAAAATCTTCGTAACAAATGGACAGATTTTGATGACACATAGCAAATATAAGACGATGACTGTGTTTTATGGGTGTTCTAATAGTTCTTTACAATAACATACAACTTTCAGGAAGAATCCACTACCATTTATTTCTTACAATCATGCATTCTAGACTTTTAGTTACATTGACGGTAACCGATTCTTTGTCAAAATTACAGAATTATGAGAAAGTATGTAAACTGTACAATGAAGGGCAATCTGGGGGCCGTTTCACTAAACTTTGTAAGACTAAAACCTTTGTAAGTGCAAAATTATGATAGTCTGTAAATTCCACATTAACAACGTTTTCTTGTAAACAATTATTGGATTTACATTCATTGAGCAAATTTCCAGACGGTCCTAAATTTGCACTTACGAACATTTTAGTCGTACAAACTCACTACAAAGTATAGTGAAACGGCCTCCAGTTCAGAATTTGCTGCGCTATGTTTCATAAAAATCTGTCTTTTCTAATTAATAAAGTACATGAATAGTTTGTCCATACTTGAACGTTTGCTAAGACACATGTAGATTATCTTTCCCCACATTCAAATGGACAGTGGCCACTGTGGGTATCATTTAACCCTTTGAATGGGGGAAACCAACATTCTCGTCTTGTACTAGGCAAACTATTTGCTTTTTGCAGCTCAACTATGTAAATGTTCAACTCTATTACAGTATGAATAAGTAAAAATACTAAACTAAGTGAATGTTCAAATTTGTTTTCAGCATTTGTTCCCCATTTAATAATGAAGAAAATCAATACGGGTACGGTACATAACATGGTACCATTTTTCGGCATGCCTCCTGCATCATGATGCCACGTATCAAGAACAGAAATAGGGAAATATAGCTCCTTTCAGTAGTGGTGACACAATACTAAAGGAACATGTTACATACATAGAAGACACGCCATGTGATATTGTACCCAAGAAGATGTGTGATTTTTCATGAAATATGTTTACAGAAACTATGATATTTTCTGTAAATGACGTCGAAAGATGACAAAAATTTCATAACAAATGCGGAATAGAATTCCGCATTTGCTATGAAAAATTTGTCACCTTTCAACGTCATTTACGGGAAATATTGTAAATTTTGTAAATGTTTTTCATGAGATATTGCGCATGTTCTTAGGTGCAAAATTATATGGCTGGCATGTCTCCTTTTACATCTTTGGATACATAGCAGCACTTTCAGTTTTATACATATACAGTCTACACTCGTTTACTCAATATACAGTCTACACTCGTTTACTCAAAGTCCAGGGGACTGAGAAAATTTTTAGTTAACGAGACTTGTTATACAGGAAAACATGTACTTTGGACCAAGAATTTGATAGAGTTTGATAAAGGTACTTGCCCACTCAGTAGGCACAAACTGTTCTTTATGGGAATTAAACAAGTGTATAATCATGTCACTATTCCACCAGTTCTAAAAATTACAAGTTCCCGCTGTACAGATATAATCATTTAGTAATATTTATTTTAATGATAGTGACGCGCGGTGGTATCAGGCTATTTTCATATGCAAATGAGGCATGATATTTTTTAATTATTTATACTAATTAAATGCGTCACCTGAAAAAAGAATAAAGTATGATCATTGCACATCAAGAAATAAATGCAGAGAATAAATAGTAATGTCGGTTAACATTTTAAGGAAACACGGTTATCGCCCCTAATATCAGTGTGGTAATTTATGTCTGATATAAAATGTATAATAATGCCAATCAATACGTGGGGTAATGGTGAATGAATGTTTAATTTGCCAGAAAATGGCTCAGATGATGGCTCTGATATAAAGAACATTTTGTGCCTACTGCGTGGGTATGTACCTTTAATCAGTAGTTATACTTTAGAGAGTTTGAGGTAACTAGTGTAGACTGTAGCTCTTATTCTTGAAATGTCCTCTTAGTAAATGGTTTGTAAATTTTATGATAATACTTTCAACAATTAAACATTCAGCACCTACTATTACCTTCCTGCCTATTGTCCATGCAAACATATATAAACATAAATGCATATTATTATAATATTCAGAATAATTCATCTTGTTAGCAAACTTGTGATAAAGTTACTCCGTGCAACCAATGCCGACCCAGATCAGCCTGCACATCCGTGCAGTCTGATCAGGGTCTACATCGGTGGTTTCAGCAACTTCTTGTATCCATGAAATAATATTTTTCGCAATATGAATATCCTGGTATTTGACAAACCACTCGAGATCATGATCAAGTGACACAGGTGTACAGATAATAGTAGCAGATTGTGGCACATTAACCCTTTTCATGCCGAGGATACGCCATTATGTTGGCGAAAAATCCTAAATATTTTCCTTCCATGCGCTCAGAAGTATATGTTGTGACCACCATTTGAACCGTCTCGTTGAGACGGTTCAAATGAGTGGTCACAACATAAACTTTCATTGAGAAATAACAAAATTAAATATTTAATAAATTTCATACCCGTAAAGGTGTATTCCGTATTCAGAAAGGAATGGGTTAAAAAGCCAAGTTGTATTTTTCCACTGTGCGTCTCATATAAACTTGATTATTATGCAATGAAGATGAAAATTGTATTTGAGAGTCATTTCCATGGTGTCACAATATATTGTTATATTATCCCGCATACATTGAAATATTAAAGAGGTCAGTGAATTCGCATAAAACTGACCTACATGATTTACCAGTGAAGCATTGAACTGTTACAATGCTGAATTATATGTGTATGTTTTTTCAATTTCATTCCATGAAAACATGTTTTGACATCGCATGAGAATCTTTTACTGCTAAAAATAAGATAAAATAATGATGAGTAGATGAAAATAGACGAAAATATTCAGTTGACGCCATTTAAGTGTGAAAGGAACACGCTGACGATTTGTGGGCCTTTTTATCAATTAGGAAACTAGAAAATGTGTTCATATAACACGGATGCCCCACATATCGCTTTGATAGTAAACAAGGCAAAATACCAAGTCCAAAAGGGGAGATAATCCATGACCCGGATCTCGAATCAAAAATCAAACTTTGCACATCTACTCATCATATGGAAGCTACATACCAAGTTCAGGTATGTAGCTATTATGGTTTAAAGGTTTTACGAGTTACCAGACAAAATTGCCAAATTTTAAGTTGAAAAGGGGGAGATAATCCATGACCCCGGGGTCAAACCAAAAATCAAAACAAACTTTGAGCATCTACTCATCATAAGGAAGCTACATACCAAGTTTCAGGTCTGTAGCTAGTACGGTTTAAAAGTTTTATGACTTACAAGGTTGGTGACGGACAGCCAAAGTACCATATTGAGCCATATTTCATCAAAATGCGTTACAAAATAAGGATAATATAACAGAATACGTACTTTGAAATGGGGGTGCTCCTGTAAGTTTCAGTAATTGTTGCTGTTGTTGTAACCACATGATCATGCACCTTGATATTTCTATGTCTTGATGCTTTTCCAAGAAGCTCTTTTAAACTAAAAGGGAAGTAACTTGTGGATATCTTCAACTTGCGACTACAACAGTTGTCTACAATTAGTTATTGAGACTCAATGATGAATTATGGGAATTATGTGAGAATTAGATACTTAGACCACAGTAAATAAATTTGTACAATCTCATCCCACCTACCCTAAAGTAAATTGTTTTATTTTATTTATATATATTTTCACAATATAGAAATTAGTGTGTACATTAGTTTAACCCTATCCCTGATAGAGACGACTTTTCACGCCTCTGCAGAAGATGTCTTTTGAAAACATTGTGGGAAAAGGAGAAATTGCTTGTAACAAGCAATTTCTCCTTTTCCCACAATGTTTTCTACTCCATCAGATAATTTAACCATCATTTGATTCTTTTATTCAAATGTTTTGGATTTGGAAGAGTCGAAATATCGCAAAACAGGGAAAGGGTTAACATAACTTCAATATTAAAAGTGAAATGGAGTATCAGATAGCAACATTAGCCACAGGGGCAAGAATTTGGCGGAAGGGGATATGTGGCTGTGAGAAATAGGTTTGTTTGATTATTGTTGTTTAATGGCCTATCAGCAGCTATGGTCATGTAAGGCCAGGGTAACGGGTTCAATCTTTAAACAAATTATCTTTGATGTAGACCTAGTAAATTGCCAAAAATAATAGAACAGGGAAATCATTTTCCCATGGAAGCCATCTTTTCTCTAGTTGTTGTTCAACATTCAACATAACAAAATGAAGCTTTCAAATTTATAAGATATACATGTAAAGGTCAGATAAACACCTCGACAAGTAAAATAACCCAATTTCTGTATGTGTATGTTCTTTATTAATACAGCTTTGACAGTTTTATATCGCTAACAAATCAAACATGCTGGAATAACCGATTGCAAAAAGCACTCTTCAATGCATTACATTAAAGGGATAGGATTAAATTGCTACCCTCGCGTGGAGCGGGGTAGCAATTTTGTTTTTAATATTTAACCTGCTGCATTGGGGGGGGAAATCAGAACGGAATATTTACATTGAGAAAAAATATATTCAGACCTGAGATTAGAATAATCTGACCTGGTGCCAGGTCCACAGCACACCAAAGTCACTTAATTGGCCCCTTCCCTAAAAAGTAATAGGATGAGGAATAATTATATTACTCATACAAGGGGTATAACCAGATTTAACCCTCAAATACAAAAATGCAAATGACGTACCGGAGGGCCAAACCAGGTCTCCGTTCGGGATTCCGGTCAGGAAGAATCCTGATCGTTAAATTACTCATCACAGGCTCCCACCAGCCACCCACGTACTGTGAGAAATAGGACTTACGCCAATTGTGACCAGTGTAGAGGATCTTACATGATGATGGTTCAATAAGGTATTACAAGTACCGCAATAACCCTAAATATTTAGACACAATTTATCTGGGAAGCACATATTTATACCGGGGCAAATCTGGAGGGGGGGGTTCCGTGGTTGCAACCCCCCCGTTCAGCCACGGAGTTTACATAGATAACAGTTTACCACCAGTTGGAGTCTGAATTTAAATGCCGTAAAATACAGGAGAGTGCATTTCGAAGAGCTCGAAAATAGGACAACCCCCTAGTTGCGAACGGTAACTCTTGCAATTACTCCCGTACCGTCCGTAGTTAGCTACAGACAGTACGGGAGTAATTGCAAGAGTTACCTTCGCAACTAGACGACACCCCCGTTCCCAAAATGCTGGATCCACCCCTGTTATATAATATTTTGGTTTCTCATAGCAAGGAGTGTCCAAATATTTATGGTTGTTTAGCACAACAACAATGTTTGTTTGTTTGTTTATTGGTGTTTAACGGCCTATCAACAGCTAAGATCATGTTAGGCCGGGCAAACAGGTTCGATCCCGTTTTAACCTGCTGCATTGGGGGGAAAATCCCAAAATCAGAACGGAATATTTACATCGAGATACAACATATTCAGCCCTGAAATTAGAATAACCTGACCTGGTGCCAGGTCCATACCGCACCAAAGTCACTTGGCCCCTTCCCCTATTTAAAAGTAATACCGGTAGGATTACTCTTATAAGGGGTATAACAAGATTCAACTGTCACATACAAAATGCCAAAGACGTATGTGAGGGCCAAACCAGGTCTCCAGTCGGGATTCCGGTAAGGATGAACCCCGATCGTTAAATTACCCATCGCGTGCTCCCACCTGCCACCCACCAACAACAATGTATCTGGATACTTTTTATTTTGTGAAAACCCTATTTATAGGGGTTACCTAAAATAACTGATGTCCGACTATTTGGGGTCATTACGGTGCATTGATTTCACAAGAAACAAGGGTACATAAATGTGTGTGTTAAGTTAACCCTTAGACCGCTACTCACAACAATAGTCGTCTGCTGTTGCTTTTATATCTTGCCTTATTTCTCAATAAAAACATGGTTAGACAGCACTTCAGAATCATTTCCAATGGAAATGATTCTGAAGTGCTGTCAAAGCATGTTGTAAATTATTCCAAAGTGCTGTCCAAAGCATGTTTTTGATGATAAAAATGGAAAATACAGCAGACGACAAAAAAATTAAGATAGCGGTCAAGGCCAAATATAATATTTTAATTGTTTCCTCTCCCGCTACATACCCACCAAAATTATCAGAAATAAAACAAATTTTGGGTCGTTGGGTAGAGAAAATATTTTATTTTTATAATTACCCACTCATGACCAAATATTTGCTCGTGATAAAACATAGATACCATAATTACGTAACCTTTAATAGTACAGAGTTTGGGAAAATAGAAATGGTATAAGGTGTAATTATCTATCACAAAAAAATATTAACATAAAATAGAATATTTAAAATAAAAAATAAAAAAATCCCTACCGACCTACCCACACCTATATGACCCGGGTAGTGGGAGGGGAAACAAATATATTTTTAATATTTTTAAGGGTTAACTTTAATAAATATCATATTAAATCAACACAAATGTCAGTTGATTTTTTATAAGCACATTATTATGCACTCCAGCTGTTCTAATCATGTAATGTTTAACCCTTCCTACGCGGTTAATGAAAATTGCCGTCTGCTGTTTTTCATTTTTGCTTTAATTCTTAACAAAAAACTGGTTTTGACAGCACATGAGAATCGTCTCCACTGGAGACGATTCTCATGTGCTGTCAAAACCAGGTTTTTGTCGAGAAATATTGAAAATAAAACATTTCCAGCAGACGACAACATTTAATTCAGCTTAGTAAGAGTTAACAGTCTCATTTGCATATTTATTACACTGATGTAGTATGAGTTTTAATACACTGTGTTAGTGTTAGCCCATTCACTGCAATGTATGTATAAAGAGAACGTAATTTTGGAGTGATGAAATTTCGTACTATTTCAGAGCTCCAGATAAGGCGCATTTGTTTGTTGGGGTTTAACGGCCTATCAACAGCTAAGGTCATTTAAGGCCGTGTCAATGGGTTTAGTACTAAATCCCATATATTACCTGTACAAGTACATGTTCAAGTACATGTACAAATTGTGGGAAAATCCCAAAATCAGAATATTTACAATAAAAGAACTATATAAATTATTCAGCCCTGAAATCAGAATGATCCTGATCTGAAGCCAGGTCATCGCCACACCAGAATCACTTGGCCCCCTCCCAAAAGCAGCAAGATCAGTAATAATCTTACTACTTTTATAATGGGCAATAACCCAATTCAAAAAGAGCCAAAGATAAAAACGTACCTGAGGGCCAAACCAGGCAACTCGTGATTCCTATGAGGAGGAACCCCACCGTTAATTTACACCATCGTCTTTGCCCGACCAACCATCCACCAGATAAGGTGCGTATTGGCGTATTTTACGCAATTATTTTAGCTGAATACGCATTGATTATCAAACGTGGGAGTACAAAATACGCACAGCAATGTGAAAATACGCATTGATTTTAAAATTGAGTAGTGAAAATACTGTCATAAAGTTGACAATTCACTTAGTTGAACTGCAAAAAGCAAAGTGTAAAGTGTTTGCTTTTTGCAGCTCAAATAAGCAAATGTTTAAATTTGTTATATTGTTTTTCATTTGTTCCCTATTTAGTAATGAAGAAAATCAATAACCCATTTGTAAAAGTAAAAAACACAATGATTTTGAAATCAGGGGTTATAGTACGCTTTAGACACAACAAGAATTCCGCGGGAATCAAATGTCTCGCCTTGTTGTGCCTTGACCTTGACCCTGGGGCCCCGAGAAAAGTCCTATATTCATGTACATATCATAGTAAAGGTATGTATAAAGTTTGATGACTGTAGCTGATAAGGTGTTGAAGTAATGACCGTAACACGAAAACTTAACATTGAATGATGACGACGCCGCCGCCGCCGCCGCCGCCGACTCCGGAAAAGCAAAACCTTAGTCTCGCTTTCCGCTTTCGCGGGCGAGACAAAAAGCTAATCTGGAGCTCTGTATCTATCTGTATCAATAATTGGCAATTCTCATGACATGAGATTACAGAAGGGAGATATTTACGAGTGTTACTTATCAGCATGTACAGTGTAAGTTACTGTCCTTGGTACAGTCTGCAGATGATACTGTTGGCTTCCGATAAAGTGGCAAGGGCAAAGTTCACAGGAGATTCCATAGTAAACCATAATATGTAAAGTAGATGTGTAAAAAGTACAAAATGGACATTAGCACGACGATGTAGCAAGTATGTGACCAATATTGGTCCGAAATATATTCAAATATCATTCAGGCATATTCTGAATCAATTTGTCACTTTTGTTGTGACATATTTGTTAAAAAAGAAAATAGTGAGCACAGGCACTCGAATCATACATTGTATACGCGCAGCCAATATCTTCCCCGCTCTGGGGGCGGTGGACATGCGACGTGTGGGGTGGGTTAAGCCAGCCAAACATTTCCAACGGCCAAAAATTAGGAGGCCAATAACCCCGAGGATGTGTATATTTGATGTCCCGAAGAGTCCCCCCCCCACCCCCCATCGACTGCGTGGTCTGTGACGCATTTGACCCAGTGCACACAGAACAAGGACCCTTTGTCAATCAGTTACAATTAAAAAATAAAAACCAAATAACAATTTTTCCGAGGCTCGAACTCGCACAAAAGAAACACAGTTCGAATGCATTTACCGAATGGGGACAATAATGTTTATGCTTGCGCAAGACTCGGCAATCAAAATGAGTCAACTATCGATACATTGTATATTTATAAATATGGCATTTATTGTTGTTTACAATCACCTGTTTCAACAGTCAACCTGTAGGTAATTTAAATAATCTCCCAAGCTATCAGGAGCATATATTTTCAAGCTCTCAATAGCTCTAGATAAGGCGTCGATTCAACCACCTAAAATGACTGCAAACTGGCTACATCCCTAAAACGCTAAAATAGACATAGTCCGCTGACCCCGTTACGTCAGGTGTCACTTTATTGGAAATCAATAGTAACTTGCTACATGTACTTGTTTATAACCAAACCAGTCGTAAACAAAACACAAAATAGGTGAGACAGGTAAATAAATGTACCCGTCCACGTATTCCTTTTCTATATAGATTCCGGCGCTGTTCATACAACCATACTTAGTCAAGGGGTTAGAGCAACGGACGAATGTCATGAGTTCGAATCTCGTCTTTTCATAAATATAATTATATATTGTATTCAATTTCTTTTTGCATTTGCCATTACAAAACAAATATATTTACGTGTGATGCAGTCTTATATAAGTAAAAAGTCAGCCAGCCTCAATAACCCTTAAAGCACTATTTTAATTTTTTGCCGCCTGCTGTTTATTTTCTATTTTCCATTTTTATCATCAAAAACATGCTTTAACAGCACTTTAGAATATTGGAAATGATTCTGAAGTGCTGTCAAACCATGTTTTTTATTGAAAAATAAGGAAAGCTATAAAAGCAACAGCAGACGACAATTGTTGTGTGTAGCGGTCTAAGGGTTAAAGATACATGCTCGCTCAGTAGGCACAATGTTCTTTATAGGAATTGTATATAGAATTGCATAGAAAAACGTTGAAAAAATGTCTAAGTTAAAAAGGTGATATTTTTGTTAAAAAATATTTTTTCGGCATAAAAACACCAAGGTGCACATCTTCAATATGTGTAGAAGACATGTGTACAGTTTCAGATCGATTGACTGAACAGTTTCAGAGGAGTTGTGTACACAAACTCTGTACCCTATATAGAATTGTATAGAAAAATGTAGAAAAAATGGCTAAGTTAAAAAGATGATATTTTTGTTAAAAAATATTTTTTGGCATAAAAACATGAAGGTGCACATCCAATATGTGTAGAAGACGTGTGTATAATTTCAGATCGATTGACTGAATGGTTTCAGAGGCGTTGTGTACACAAACTATGCACTTTTTCTGTCTGCTGCCCGCCGGCCCCGCGGTAAAACATAATACGTACCGTTTTTTTAAAACGGTTGTATAAAAACACAAATTCAAGATTCTAATAGATGCCCATGCTCTAATAGACGCCCACCCCCCACTTTTTACGTTGAAAATGACATACTTTTTGGCTGATTTTCACGAAATTTGTGCCCAGTACCAACTTGAAACAAAATCGGAGTCAATTAATTGTCCAACTAAGATTTCTTTTCTTTACAGTATTTCCTTGAAAATCGGGGAAAAAACATAATTTCTACTTTCAAAAGCGGAAGTGAAATTCCACTTTTTCCGGTGTCACAGTAAATTCCTCATCGGCAGTAGCTATTTGCACGGACACAGGGCGATCAGAATTTACACGGTTACAATTTCAAAGCATCTCAAACCCATCTTGTATAATATGGGTGAAAGTGACATCATGTTGGATTGTTGGCAGATATTTCCCAGGAGATGAGCAAAACTAAATAGTTCTTGTTCATCTGGACGTGGTTATGGGCCGAAATTAATCGCACTGATACGGACCGAAACGTCCATGGTCCGAAACGGTGACAGTCTGAAACGTCCATAGGCGTAAATCTGATCAGCATTAATGATCGACGCTGTATTGATATATACATTACCAGTATTTAAATATTTTTACCGAGTGTACCATAATGACCAAGTGGGTCGGTCGACACGTCTTGGTGCAAAATGTCCATAAACTGATATCCACTACAATCAAGTCAGTCAGACGTTTGAGAGTAACGTCCATTTGTTATGTTTTTGTTCAGATAGTAGAAAATTGTATATTTTTATCATTTTCCCTTCGCTGAATAACACTTGCCTGTATTAAACGCCCACCCAGGATTCGGAACCCGAGTGGTGATTCTAACATACGCCCGGGCGTCTATTATAATCTTTACGGTATTTGTGTTTTGAATTTCTGGTTGAAACCGTGACACTAATTTCTATGAAATCGAGACGATTCTCATCTGCTACCAAACATGTTTTATTAATTAAACAAACAGAAAAGCATCAATATTTCTTATATCAACACATATTTGGACAACACATTTAGAATCGTCTTAGAGGACAATTCTCGTGTGCTTCCAAATAGTTTTTTTATTAAGAAATTAAAAATATGAAGAAAAAATTGTTATATTTCCTAACAAAAACATATTTTGACAACACTTTAGAATCATCTAAGGAGACGATTCTCATTTGAGACAATTCTCATATGCACAGTGCTGTCAAAACATGTTTTGTTAAGAAATCAAACAAAGGTGGAAAAAATATTGTTAACAAATATATTTTGACAAAACGTCAGAATTGTCTTAAAAAAAAGAGACGATTCTCATGTGCTGCCGAAACCTGTTTTATTATGAAATCAATAATAAACGTGAATAAACATCATTATTTGTTAGCAAAACATATTTTGACGAAATATGAGAATCGTCTTACGAGGCAATCACATGCTCTGTCAAACACAAGTTTTGTTAAGAAGTCAAATTTCAAATTTGAAAAACATGTTTTAGTATGAAATCAAACAAACGTGAACAAACATCAATATTTCTTAACAAAAACATATTTTGACGAAACATGAGAATCGCCTAAGGAGACATAAAGGCAAATATAAAAAAAACGGTTACATCATTATGCGTGGTTAAATGTCAGTCGCACCTTGCAAGTGAACACCATCAGGTGTGCACCTAGACCCAAAATGATATGTTGCAAATGTGCTAGTTCGGGATTGGTGGGTACCGCGGTGGCTGAGCGTGGATCTCCATCATGAGATTGCGGATTTTCATAAATCCTCACTGGGGCCACTATATCACACTAAAAAGGTGATCAAGCTATAAAGTTGTTAGAACTATTTTATTATGGCGTAAGACCCATGTTTTTAAAAAGTTCAACCCGCAAAATATGTGCTGAGACCGACAGTAGCTCATTTGCATAAAAGCTGGAAGACGTCATATTTTGGATGTTGGTTGTATAATTCTTCGCTAGCGCTCGAATAAAAAGATATCAGCAAAACAACGACATCGGCACAATTTTGCGAGGTTCGAAATCTCGACCAGATAGAATCAACAAAAGGTCTGCCAACTCGGTGATTTTTCTCCCGCACCGATACCACTGAACCACACCCGTTTGTGAGAACAAATACACGATAGCGAGATATACGGTCGAACACTTTCGTTGTCCCAATGGCACAATTACTATATAAATGACCCTGCGAATAAAGACCACCTGTGAACAAAGGCCAGATTTTTTACTTCCCATGACTGGCCGTTATTCACAGGTTTGACTGTACATGCACATGCTTTATATCATGTTTTTATTATACACGAAAACGAGGCTATGATATGATAATTTGTATGGTATCTGGTATACCTATTTCTGGACTCATTGAGTCCAGAAATAGGTATACCAGATACCATACAAATTACCGATTGACCTATAGCAACTTATTATTGTTGTTTACATGTACCATGTATTTATACTTGGAATATTGTGCATTCCACAACAAGTGTGTGCATGTATTTCTAACACGTAAATTAGCAGCTCTTTCAGTGATCTATTTGCCACGTGTAAATGTGGCAGTGAAATGGGGCGTATGGAATTTGTGACTAGCTCCTGATCATCTAGCACACTCCTAGGAAACTACATGAATATTGCTTGTTGAAAGCATAACGTGAGTTTAACTCACGGAATTGTGAACAGTGCAGACCCTGATCAGACTGTGCATATGCACAGTCTGATCTGGGTCTACACTGGTCGCAAAGAAAATAAGCCCCATTTCTCCAGTTACAAATACTAGAATAGCTGGCATATAATTCAATTATTGGAGATTCAGAAGCTATGAGATTTAAGGCTGACAAAAAAGTTTATTACATGTACTATAGAGCTGTAGTGATAGATGGAGCTATCAAAATCGCATTGATTGATTAAAGTTTCGCATCAATACACAACAACAATGTTATACACACTGACAGACAGGAATACACACATATGAGGGATGCAGTGTTGTGAATTTATTCATTTAATGGTGTTTAACGGCCTGTCAACAGCTAAGGTTATTTTAGGCCGGGTTAATATTTCACTTGCATGGATGGACGAAAATCCCACCAAAATCAGAACTGAAGATTTACAAAAATACATATATTCAGCTCTGAAATTATAATATCCTGATATGGTGTCAGGTGCTTACCAGATCAAGATTCACTGAGACCCCACCCCTAAAAGTAACAGGATTAGTATTAATTCTTGATGTCATTGATGTAAATTCTACGTGTTATTAGAGTCGAATAAAGCTGTAAGTTTTTTTAATATTGGCTGCCCTAGAGCACAGTCGATGACGATATACCCACTTTTCCCAAAATGCAAAGTCGAAAAGGGGGAGATAATCCAAGACCGGGGGTTGAATCAAAAATCAAAATTCACTTTACGCATCTACACACCATAAGGAAGGCACACACAAAGTTTCAAGTCCCTAGATATTACAGTTAAAGAAGAGTGCCGAAAGTCACAAAATACGCCCGTCGAAGATGGGCCAGACAGCGAAGATGCAGAATGTGAAGCTGTCACCAGGGCAATAAACATTAATGAGAATTTGAAACTCTATAGCATTATTTCTTCCTCTCGTTGTGCTAAACAGGTATGTATACTAATTTAGGTAGAGATGTGTAAAGTAGAAATTATATAGAATTGGATACAAAAATGTATAAAAAATGACCAAGTTAAAAAGGTGATATTTTTGTTAAAAAATATTTTTCCGGCATAAAAACACAAAGGTGCACATCTTCAATATGTGTAGAAGACGTGTGTATAGTTTCAGATCGAACGACAGAACGGTTTCAGAGGATTTGTGTACACAAACTCTGTACCCTATATGGAATTGTATACAACAAGAAACGAGGCAAAGCCACGAAGGCCAGGTTTTTTCCAAGCATAGACACTTGGATAACATAATTATACCCACTTTTGTAGACTAGATGGCCGTGGCCTGCATGTCGCGCCTTGGGGCGAGGCATGGACACTAAAAATATAGATATAGTAGATGGAAAAACTTTTAACCAAAAAACTTTAACCGGACACACGAACATACGTACGGACAGACGGACGTATGCCAAAATGCCGACGATATCGCGCTTTCAGCAAGCGGGCGCGACAATGATGATAAACACCCATGTGAAGTATGAAGGTAATGGGTGAAGCAGTTGCAGAGATAAAGTACACAAAAAAACTTTAAAAAAAAAATTTAACAAAAAAATAATTTGACCTTGACATTGGGCACAGGGGCCGCACGGTTGGGGGGTAGAATGAAAATATGGATGATGATAAACACCCATGTGAAGTTTCAAGGTAATGGGCGAAGCAGTTGCAGAGATATAGTATAACAAAAAACTTTTAACCAGACGTACTTTAAAAAGTTAACGTTGAAAATGGCTAAGTCAATTACGTAGAAATAATAGGTGATGGTAAAAAAAATGGTCACATGTTGGATAGTTGTATGTGGTGGGCACCCCTTGGTTATGAAGCTGTGAAAGTTTGGTGGTCCTAGGTGGTACAGTACCAAAGAAATGGACTTAAACACGAAAACTTAACATTGTAAACGCGAAAAGTTAACATTGAAAATGGCTAAGTCGACTCCGCAGAAAAAAATGGGTCAAGTTAAAAAAAAGGTAAGATGTTGGATAGTGATATGTGGTGGGCACCCCTTGATTATGAAGCTGTGAAAGTTTGGTGGTCCTAGGTGGTACAGTAACAAAGAAATGGACTAAAACACAAAAACTTAACACTGATTGTGGACGCCGCCCGCCCGGCTTTCGCCAATCCAATAGCCTGGATTTTTTCCCAAAAAAAACCTGGCTAAAAATACAGAAAAAATGGCTGTTAAAATGGTGATATATTTGTTAAATAATATTTTTTCGGCATAAAAACACCATAGTGCACATCTTCAATATGTGTAGAAGACGTGATCGATCGACTGAACGGTTTCAGAGGAGTCGTGTACACAAACTATGAATTTTTTCTGCCCGCTGCCCTCCCGCCCGTCCCGCGGTAAGACATTAATATGTACCGTTATTTTTAAAAATGTTCTATAAAAAGGTTGTACTTTTTACAAGGCAAACATTGGGAAAGGGGGAGATAATCAATGACCGGGGTGGAATCAAAAATCAAAATTCACTTTGCGCATCTACACACCATAAGAAAGGCAAACACAAAGTTTCAAGTCCCTACCTATTACGGTTAATAAGTTTTACTTTTTACTAGAAACGCGACGGACGGACCGATGTACGTTAGATGGATACCTGTGACGAAAACAATATACCCAGGTTTTATTTTCAAGAAGTGGGTATAATAACAGATGGCTGACTAAGATCATCCATCTGTATTGAAGACATTTTCAACACTCCCACAACAGTATTGGAAGACGCTCCCACGGTTCTGTCAGCAAAACCGTGGGAGTTTTTGGTTGTTATGATTTTATCAAAAGGCATATAAAAAGAAGTACATGTACTGGGTACACATACACTACAGATGACAACCACTATACATGTACTGGGTACACATACACTACAGATGACAACCACTATACATGTACTGGGTACACATACACTACAGATGACAACCACTATACATGTACTGGGTACACATACACTACAGATGACAACCACTATACATGTACTGGGTACACATACACTACAGATGGGACACACTAGTACATGTCTGGGTACATACAATACAGAAGACACCTATATGGGTACTGGGTACACATACACTACAGATGACAACCACTATAAAGAGGATAATTTATCAAGTCAAGAAGCCACAAATGGCCATAAATATATACACTATTAATGTGATTACAAGAGCTGGTAAGAATAAAATATGACCAGCATAAAACACAACTTGCATACATGTGTAAAAACAGGATGGGCAAAGACGACCAACTACCGTAATGAAATGGACCTTATAGTGTTTGCAATCAATGTAAACACATACAATGTATAATGCATGCTCTACTGTCTGCTGTTCAGGGCATACACTGTTAGCCCATCCTTGATATCAGTCAACATAACAACAGCTTACGGAATAATCAACTACGTACATATGAGACATGTTATTTTGTACACGTACCTAAGAAGACGGGCGATTTTTCATGAAAACTGTTTACAGAAACTGCGATATTTTCTATACATGATGTTGAAAGTTGACAAAATGTTCATGGCTGTGAACATTTCGTCAACTTTTAATGTCATTTATGGAAACTATCGTACATGTTATAAATATTATTCATGAGATATTGCACAGCTTCTAAGGTACAAAATCACATGGCTGGTCTCATATGCACGAGGACCTTTACCTAGAAACGGTAAAGACTCACCCGGCCGGTAATGTAAGTGAATTTTTTTATCAAATTTACATTCTATACACGGTCATGAAGTTTTATAATTGCTGGCCCAGATGTCTGTAATTTCTGATATGAACGCTATAACTGATAACTGTTTAATAATATAATATTGTTACTTAGTCAATTTCAATCACAACGTGTCAGGTTAACAGCGTAAAATAGCGTATCGTGAATCACATCGCCGATTTCTGTGCATCAAATTTTCTGTGCATCGTTACACTCCTAGTAAATGATGTAAATTGTGTGATATATGACATCACCCCTGCGTGCTTGCGTGTAAACAAAAAATGCAATTACCATACTACATGTACCAAGAAAAGATATTACATGTACCGGTAGTTCTAAACTTGAAGCAGTACTATCCTACTATCTTTTCTTGAATTTTCAAGATGTTTTCTTGAATTTTCAGGTTCTTTTCTTGAATTTTCAAGATCTTTTCTTGAAAATTCAAAAAAAGATCTTGAAAATTCAAGAAAAGATCTTGAAAATTCAAGAAAAGAACTTGAAAATTCAAGAAAACATCTTGAATAAATGGAAATTAAAAAAAAGTGAAGTGGCCCTAATGGGCTTCCGTACTATCCAGTGACATCACCACAGATTAGTTTCTTACTTGAACTATTCATTTAGTAAACAAAACAGCCATTAGGCCTAACGACGGGATCTCACGACGTCACATATTTTGGCCACATTTATGAATAGCTTTTTACCAAACTACCAGAATGTGAGTGTGATGTAGTGTTCAATCAGCTGGCTCATTTGAAAACCTATATATTCCGATATACATGTACGCTCAGCAAAAGCTGACATGAATCGCGCAAACGCTGATGCGCAGAATTAGCCGAAATAACAGTACTACATGTACATGTAAGTTCAATATTCAGCCACTGCAGTATTACTATCGACAGTAATCACTGATCATTAACTCTTTGCATGCTGGGAAATTTGTGGGATATAAATAGTTCAAAAATAGCAGATGACAATTCATTATATTTTCTTTTATTTCTCCTTATAAATGTCATGAATATGTCTTGGAATTTCATTAGAATTGTGTCCTGTGTCACAATTCTAATGAAATTTCAAGACATATTTACAGAGAGAAATAAAACATATACTCCTAATTCGTTTGGCGGATATTTTCGCCGCTAACATGCAAAGAGTTAATCAATGCCCTATCACCATGATCACCCACCACTTTTATTTAGAGACAGGATATTATAGCAGTATGAAATTTTTGAGATGAGAACAAAAACATTTTCTTCATTTCATTTCGAAAATACATGTATATGTTGTTACCACTCATTTGAACTGTCTCGAGACAGTTCAAATGAGTGGTAACAACACAGACCTTTATGGAGAAATAAACAATATTATAAGCTTTTTTTGAAAAGTGTTAATTGACAAGTGAGTATCCCCTCGCCTATATGTAAGAGGGGATACAGTGTTAATCCACGTACGTACATGAGTGCGTACGTTAGTAACACCTTCATTTTTCAATAACTCATGAACCGCTTCACCGATTTTGATAATATTTGGCAACAATGTGTGTCTAGGGATTGTGCTTTGTTTTATATACGACCGCCAAAATACAAGGTCACTGAGGACTTATGTTCACCTTGTTTGTAAGGCAAATGCATTAAAAAAAATATTATTTTATTATCAAGGCTGCCAGCGAGGGGATTAGCTTTGTAATAACGATGCCCTTGTTACTATTAGTAAAAACAAACACTTTGTGTATGCAATAACCGAATAAAAAAAATAGTCTGATCTTTCCACATAAAAAAATGAAGAAAATCTATAGACGGTAAATTTACAGTGGGACAATATCCGACATGCACCGGACACACATCTACCTGGATCCATGCCTGCAATATAAATGGTGGATTCGCCACGATTCGGTTGATATACATGTATAACCCTTATATGGTCACTAGTTGCGGGAAGTAACTCTGCAGAATACTCCTGTATCATTCGTACCCAGAGTTACGGCGCTATCCATAGGTTTGCCCTGCAGAGTAGAGAATCAGATCTGATTCGCACTTTATAACTGTCAATTGTGACATATTTTCTGCATTTTTCTGTATTGTAAATTTAGAACAAACTTGTAATTCTGAAATAAATTTTATCATTGTAGTTAAGTAAGACTGGAAAATTAAATATTGCCTTTTCAGTTTCCAGTAGTAGTGAACTGTAACTCTTGCATCTACTAACGCTCTGGCTACGGACGGTACGGGAGTAAATTGCAAGAGTTACTGCATGAGTAACTAAGTATCCGGTAACTGAGAATAGGGTCACTTGTAGCTTAGATAATCTCAGCTATACAAATGATTTTCACTATTTCATCTGTCTTATATTGTCTGTATCTTTATAGCCGAGACCCGGCCACCATAAAATATGGTCACAAATTAACAGCCCGTTCTTTCCTGGCATTTTGTGACAAACGAGCCAGGGACAAATTTCTGATACACATGCACACATATCAAATGGTAGAACATCGGGTGAGCACAGCTGACTCGTCGACCGAGCGAAGTGAGGGAGACTGCTAGGGGGGTCGGGGGCATGCCCCCCCCCAGATTTTTTTGGAAACGGAGATCCTATCACGCGTTTTCCTGCATTATTTACGGCACCATTTGTTTGTAATCGACATGTACATTTGATACAAAATGCGTTCCGTTCCAGACTCAATAGCAATTCCCCCCTCCCACCCCCAAGATTTTATTTTTTAATTCTTTTATTTATTCTCGTACGCACGTGCGTATGCCTGGCTACGCCACTGCGAGCGGTTTAATACTTCGTAGTTCTGTTAAAAAAACTTGCACAGACCAATAATAAACATGTAAATATACCTACTTTGACCCACATGCACTTGGCGTGTTTCGGCTTTCATCGGTACATCTCTATATATATGAACAAGGCTTCTAACTTTGGTTGGACACGACCTCGTATCACAACACAATCCGCGATTGTATTAACGCTAATTTGAATAGTTTGCGGAAAGTGCACATGTTCATTTGAGAATTACAGCTCCTTTTCCTAGGTTGGACACAACCTTGTATCATAACAAATGAAATAATGTGTTTACGGCTCAAACGTCAATATTGTTGTGGCAAGTTCATATGATCATTTGAGAATTATCGATATCCTGCAGAAATACATAGAATATTACAATTTTAAACATGTTACCTTATGATACGAGGTTGTGTCCGACCAAAGTTAGAAGCCTTGTTCATATATATATATAGATTTATCTTTTAATTCTGTTTTATTCGCAAAAAGCAAGGACAGAATAGGCCGTTATTGTGACCATATTTTATAATGGCCAGGTCTCAGCTATAAAGATACAGATAATATAAAAAGACATGTAGATGAAATAGTAAAAGTCATTTGTATACATATGTAGCTGAGGTTATGTAAGTATCTAAGGTAGGTCACTTGCAGTCAAAGAATCATAATGCCTACGAGTATGAATGTCTAATAAATTATTTGAGACACAGTACCTTAAATGGCACCAGTGAAAATTTGACAAAAAACACGTGTACTTTAGGCAGTATTTGTACTGATCATGTTTCAACTGTCATTGGGCACATGTATACATTTTTACACGATACGACGTCACGTTTGTCCTCTTTTATGGACGAATCATGAAATACAGCGGCTGCCTTTGTTAGTAAAAATCGCATACATACCCGAGATGATCTCTCTGTGTCTGAAAGTTTCTTGTCGAACTTTAAACCAGGATTTGGACGCTGAGAAAGTAGCCCAACCACATCTGCATCCGACATTTTGACTAGATGTGTGATCACGTGATATTTTCATGCAGTGAGTTCATTGACCAATCAGCAAGGACGCACCTGCTAGGATGATTGATTGATGCCAATGATTATTCGATACCACCGAAATCCGGTATGACATGCGTTTTTTTTTGTTTTTTTGGTATAAATCTAACCTGGGTCATAACTGGGTCATATAGAAGACATTGTATTCTTATGACCCAGATCTAACTGACAACCAACTTCCTTGAATAATCTGTGTATATATTCCAAATATGTATGCACTTCTCGTGTATTACTCGATCGTCCCAGTGGCGGATCGGTTGAAATTCGAACGACTACTTTCAGGACATATATAATCAGGGCGGCCAGGCAGGGCCCCCATCCCCTCAACCCCCTTGTCCAGGCAAAAAAAAACAAATTAAAAAAATTACAATACTCGAATAGTTGGATGACTTTTTTCGTGGCATAAGTGTCAGGAGATCGCATCTGCGGCGATCTGGCATTTAAAAATGTCATGGGGGAGGACCCCCCTCCCACTTTACGATTTCGCTCTCGACTGGTAATTACAGACCCCCCCCCCCCCTGCAATTATTTTTGTATCCGCGCCTGCAGGGACCATACATACATTCATAGACATAGAATGTTCTATGTTTACTCTGATACATTCTTCGTCCTAGATATAATGCTCATGTGATACAAAATCCGCCACTGCGTCGTTGTCTACAATTTGGAAACTTTATGAAAGTATTGTTGTTGTTTTTTATGTAGGCCTATTATAAATCACATGGTTCATGATGAAAAACATCAAGATTTGCAATAGGCATTTTAGAATTTGGCAAGGATCTTTCTCATAAAAAAAATCTAGAAAAATATATTGAACAATACAGAAAAAAATCCCCGAGTTTTCAATTGGATTCTTCCAACATGGCCGCCAAAATGACAACCAAATCACGCATTTTATGGCTAAATAGGGAAACCAGAAATGTGGCATGTCAGCACGCGATCGAATGCCCCCACTGGTAACCAAAGAAAACAATGGCCGCACATTTGAAATACAAACTATAGCATGCTAGAGGACCATCAGAGGAATAGTCCGAGCTACAAGGCACCGAACCTTGTTTTGTTATATATACAACGTTTTTTGCTGTTTCTACATGTCTTTGTTGCGCTGATTCCGAATCCATTGAGTGCCACTTCGAAAAAATTGAGCATTTTTGTAGAATTGCATAAATCCAAGATGACCGACAGTTTTCACCAATATGTCTTATTTAGGCAAATATATGCTGCATTTCGGTGATGTGAATGTTTAAATTATTAGCATATGGGAACATTCAATATGTATGAGGACTTCTAATTGTATACGCCACAAGCATCATCTGGAAAAATGGCAACCATTTTTATAAAAAAATCTCTATTTCAGCTCAAATTTATATTTCAGCATTTTATCTGTTAATATGAGTGATTGCGACACAACGACGTTGGACAGACAGCATATGCCAATGAAATTAATGAGCTCACTTTTATTAAAGATGGCCGTGAAATGTAAATGATTACGATAAATATAAACACATCATTTATTATTATATATATAATACGTTACATATTTGTCGATGTACATATTAATCAATCGTGCAGTATGGTGTTTCTTTCAAATATCCACACTTATATTGACTCTTGTGGTAACATAGAATAAATCTACATTCCTCTAGGAAGGCGAATCTCAAGATTGCCGTCATGAATAAGCAATTGTGTAGTGTTTAAACTGATATTATGTAAATGTCAAGTTAATATGTATACTTGGTGTTACAGTACAGTTGTCCATGTAACTATCATGTTCAAGCAGTCAGAAGAGTAGAACAACCAGGCTGTGGGTTGACTGTCTTGTCAGACCTGTGTTGCTCATGCTTGCCTTTGTGAGGACAGAGCGTGAGGAAGAATGGCTTCATCTGTCAGCGGTTGGGAAAATGCTGCCTTACTTCTTTGCATCCGGGCATGTGAACTACGCTCGCTGTGGATTGTATTACCATCGTAGTATGCAGCGCATTTATTCCGCAGTTCTAAAACTATTGATGAAGGGCGAATACGTGATGCACCACCAATATGGCATTTGGAACGGCATATGGTATGATCTATTCATATTGAGAGTACCTACATGCGATATGGCAAAGGACCATTCGGCAGTATTAGCTCCACACTGAATGAATCAACTTTTGCCATTTGGGCCCTCTCTCTCTCTCTCTCAACATCTTTGGTAAACTAAAGAGTAACATATATAGAGGCAATGCAGGAAGGTGCCACACAAACAGCGATCACGTCTCAAAAGCATATATATGCAGGAGTCATTGGCATCATGGCATCATCCAGGGAGACCGTTTCCACTGCAACTCTGTTCTTTTATGAGTTAGCTCATATTCTGTCTGCTCTGTTCGACGAATGTGGTGGAATGCGATAAACAAGCAAGTCAGTGCTGCAAAACAAGATAAAAGTAGAATGCAGCCAACTAAACATGGATCGCCCTGCAGTTGTTTTTCTGGACATGTGCGTTATTGTGTGGACCATCCCTTGGTCATCATTACCTGCAACGGTATCCACATTTGTCAGTGCAGCTGCAAACACAGCTATATATCAGCTGCAGACATGTAACGTTCTGCACGTTGTCTGACAAATAATATGCGAACAGCATAAAGTCAGCATGCCGAATTACACTTTCAAAGGGATTCAACCACGTGTACCAGCTTACTAGAGCCTCTCCAGTATCAAACAAGCCAGCACATTGGCAGTTACTGCAAATAAAGTGCAGATCCTGAAGCTGATTGTGGATCACATGTGTTCCATAAACGTCCCTGATGGTAAGCGGATGATCGTAACTGGCCTATGTCCTCACCATATAGATGTTGGTACAGGAGTAGGGCAGTCGCTCACGAGGAAGCTGATGTCCTAATGGCGTACCACACAATTAATGATACTCGCCAATTGAAGTAGGTGTGTGAGGACACGGATGTACTTGTGCTACTTGCCCATCACATACTCGCAGAACCGAATGATATGCCACAGAGAGTACAGTTAATAATAGTCATGTACAAGAAGTTGGTTATCGATGTCAACCACGTCGTGCGAACACAAGCGAAAATAATGCAAAACCTCATGGCAGCTCATGAATTAACTGGGTGTGACGGTGTGTCGTGCTTTGCCGGTATAGGAACGACCAATGTCTTGAAGAAACTGGAGGCATATATACAGCGACATTGAAACTAGAAGACCCAACAATTTTCATTGATGAGTTAATTGGATCGGCTTTACCATATCATGCCATACTTTATAGCCAGGAGACCGTTGAAATGCGCACCACCGAAGCTAAACAACTTGCCCCCTACAATGCCCAATTTTCGTCCCCACTGTACACGTGCACATTACCAAGCTGTCATGTGGAGTGCTGCTGGCATGTCTGCACCTCCAGCTCTGGACCTACGGAAGTATGGATAGGAGAAGAAAGCATCTATGATTCGTCATGTATGCCTCGATGGGGAGCGACGTGTTGTGTCTGATGAGGTTCTGAATGTGATCAGTGGGTGTATTCAGGAACAGGTGTAAATAAATACTCTACAGTTGTAATAAATATACGCTCACGTGCACAGAGAGGTGAGGTGAGGTTGCATGTGAAAATCCGCTGAAAGTGTTATCTCATGTGGACATTGGTAATAGCGAACATGAAAATGACGATATCAGAGGATGCTAACTGTGCTCATGCTATGTTCAACGAAACTCGCATACTGGTTAGATTAACAAGATTTGAGAGAATCATCTGCCCGTACCATATAACTACCGGTCGCAACAATAAACAACTATTGACATATATACTATATACGGGCCATAAATATGAAAGAGCCGGGAACATTTTATTTTTTACCAATCAACTGATCCTTATCAGGTGACACACTCATTCAGCCAGATCATAGTTCACATTATTTACTAGAGGTTAACTCGGTTGTTCAATGACAGAATATCGATGAGTGCAAACCCTGATATAACGAAAATGGGCAGGTTGATCTGGATCTTAACTGGCCTCAAGGAAATGACTCCGGTTAAAAATGGTCAGATAATGACTTGTACAGTATTATAATGGCAATTAGTTAACAGTTGTCAATGTAACATGATATCCACATGTGAAGCTACGTCACCTAAATATATATATCAATATGTATCACATTCTATATTATTTGTCGGCCATCTTGGATTATATGGCTTTTTTTAGAGATCATGACATAAATATCAGATTCACCATGTAAAGTGTTTACAATTCCCATCTAACCTAGGCCAATGTATAATTTATATATACTATTACTGATGAGAGCAATTACTATTCTACCTGCTATATATCACATACTGATATTTTGTGGCCATGTTTAGTTTTTGTATATGATGTATATAATGTATTTGTGTTTGTATTTACTTTATGAAGTTATCAATACGAGTTTCTCTCCCAACATATCCCAGTTCCACAAATTAAATTGCGAAATATTTAATCTGATCGCATTTACGTATACAAAAATCATTTTGGCGGCCATTTTGAATTTCTACTGAAGATATAAATATCGAATTAATTAATAAAGTTACCTAGCCATTTCTAATCCTGAAAACTAAATTATAGCATTTTAAATTATTAAAATAGAACATATGCATGCCAATATATGGCACATTGTTAAAAACTGGCGGCTATCTTGGATTTATGCATTTCTACACAAATTCTCAAGGTTTCGAGAGTGGCACTCAACGGATTCAGCGCATCAAAGACATATAGAAACTGAAAAAAAAAAACGTTGTATATATAACAAAACAAGGTTGGACCACGTTTGCATGGGCTCTAGCCTGGACTAGAATGCAAGTGTGAAATATGAAGCAGTTAGTATAAGTGAACGATAACAGAAAGTATAAGGTATTCATCCGTTAGGGTATTAGGACAAAGATATATACACTTGACTTAATGATAATTGCTTCCCTTAAAATGTTAAAAGGACATCACTATTTATTATTATTAGCCGATCTATTTATAGATCGGCTATATATTGGTTATCCATCGGTTTGTGAAAAAGTTTGTAACCACCCTTTTCTCCTATATTCGGTAATCTACAAACGCGAAATTTGTTGTATCACTTCCAAACTACATCAACCGGATAATTTTTCATTTTTTGGCCATTATCTCTGTTTAAAACTTTAAATAAGCGAAATAACACAATTTGGCTATAAATAAACGTTTTCACTACAATTAGAGTTCTGCGGTTTGCAATTTGGCTATAAATAAACGGTTTGACGTCACAAACCGGAAGCTCCGCCATGTTCCAATATCTCGATACACAAATCAAAACACGTCGAAGTTTGACCTAAATTCAGTTAGTTAGACACACAATGGTTGTGAAGAGTTCTATATACGGATATAGTCATCGTAAAGAACGCGAAAGGACACTGGAGTAGTATAGATTGCCTGCAGTAATCACAAATCAAGGTGTGGAATGCGAGAAACCGAGTTCGGATCGAACACGTGAATTTCCGGCTAGAATTGGACAAGAATTTGGGCACACAAATATCCAAAATGTTCGGGTGTATTCGGCGCATTTTGTCAATGGTAAGTCCTTGATATTATAAATAATCCGATAGTTCTACTTGTCAGCAGGTGAGACAATGTAAGCTGGTGTAATCATTATAGTGTGTGTGAACCCCACCCAGAGCTCCAGATAAGCTGCGTATTTGTGTAAATACCCAATTAAAATTGCCAAAAACCCAATTGAAATCAGAAGTAGTGAGTATCAAAAAGCAATGACAACAATTGTGGCACCTTTATCATGCTGCAGAAAACAATGAACAGACCACAATATAGCATATTTTTCCATGGAAACACATCCAAGGAGACAATTCTAATGAAATGCCAAGATATGTTTTCATTTCGAAACAAACTATTCAATAATTGCTGTCTGTTGATGTGTAAACAGTAGTGTGATTTAATTTTACCCAATTCAAATTTTGAATTACCCAATTGCTTCAGAACTGATGGAGTAACAATACTCAATTATTAATTCCTTATCTGGAGCCCTGCGGCCTCCCACTGAATTATAATGTTTGACACCCGTGCTCACTGCTGTCATTGTATTTAACAAGATGTGCGAGATGGTGTATTTTGATGGACCTCAGACAATAAAAAATTGCAGTTTGTGTGGAATTTCATGAAAAATGTTTACAGATTTTGTGATATTTACTGTAAATCATGCCAAACGTTGATGCAATTCTCAGAGCAAATGCAGAATGTCACCATGTTGTCACCATTCAATGTTATTTATGAAAGATGTTGTAAGTTTTGTAAATATTTTTCATCAAAGTGCGCACATGTTTGTACATGCAAAATCACATGGCGCATGTCATATGTATAAAATTTGTCATAAATTGTCAATATTTCAGTGATATTTCATAACAGTACACATTTTCTTTTTTATTTCTCCTCAAAAGTGCATGTAAATGTTGTGACCACTCATCTGAACCGTCTCGGCAAGAATGTTCAGATGGTGTATGCAACATATACTTCCGAGAAGAAATAACAAAAATAAGTTATTATATTGTAACTAAATGTGCAAAGTTACAATATCCGACAAGTACACATGTATTTATTTGTTTTTAATATATATATCATGTATATGTTTCAGGAAAGAAGGCAGAGTTGTATGCCCATCTTAACCCAAACTGGGCACCATCAGTCAATCTGGGCGGACAAAAACGAGCACCATCTACATCAAGATATGATCAGCAGCAGGAAAAGAAGAGAAGGAAGCCAGCTGAATCCACAACTATTGTTGGACCTGATCACACTGAGACGGGTATGAATATGGGTGACAGCGTTGATGAAGACGGCGTTCAGTCACAGACTGATGTTGATGGTCCACTCATGGAGGCTATGTCGCTGGAGCTGCAGGAACTGCGTACAGAGAATGGGGAGCTGAAGGAAAAAGTGGCCCATTTGGAAACTAAATTCACTGCAAGTTATTTTAAGGGTAGTGGCGAGAAGGTGAAACATTTAACAGGATTACCATCATTCACAGTTCTATCTATATTGTTCAATTTTCTGGAGCCTCACCTGCCATCCAGTCTGGTCATGCCCAAATTCAAGGTAATGATATGGACATTAGTGAAATTGCGACTAAATTTGTCAAATCTCTTTATTGCGTATGAATTTGACACTACTCAATCAACAATATCTAGACTTTTTTACACGGATAATTTACTGTATGTACAAGAGGCTAAAGAAACTCATAAGATGGCGAGAGCGCGAGACATTGAGAAAAACCATGCCAATGGAATTTAGGAAGTACTTCGGCCACATGTGTGCAGTGATAATTAATTGTTTTGAGGTATTTATTGAAAGCCAGAGCAGAAACCTGGTCTTCATACAAACACCATGCACCACACTGTGAAATTTCTAATTAGAATTACTCCTCAGGGCAGTGTGTCCTTCATATCGAAAGCATGGGGTGGTCGTGTGAGTGACAAGTTTGTGACAGAGAACAGTGACTTCCTGTCCAAGTTATTACCTGGGGATTTAGTGTTGGCGGACAGAGGATTTGATGTCAAGGACAGTGTTGGCTCGGTAGCTGCAGAAGTGAAGATTCCAGCATTTACGAAAGGTCGTGATCAGCTATCCCCTCTGGACGTGGAATCAACTTGCCCACTCAAGAATACATGTGGAACGGGTTATTGGTTCAGTTCGACAAAAATATATTATATTGAACGGTTGTCTTCCCATTGATTGTCTCATGAACAAGGATAAGTTTGGTAAGACGGTCACTGACAAAATTGTTACCGTTTCGTGTGGACTAGTAAATTTGTGTGACTCAATTGTTGATTTTAACTGAACCAAATTGATATACACTGGTCTTTGCACTTCTTCGTGTCCTTTTGTAAATACTGAAATCTTCTTTTTCTGATTCACTTATTTCGCCATCAAACATTTACTTTTCTATTGATTGCAAGGAAATAGCGATTCTGCGATTTCGGTCGGCTGCCAGCATGTTACCGGTAAACAGGTTGTCTGTCGGTCGGTATAGTCAACTATACCGACCGACAGACAACCTGTTTATCTGTACCATGCCAGCAGCCGACTGAAATCGCTGAATTGGTATTCCTGGGCCAGGGGTGTGGAATTTCTTCATCAGATTTGCTGGCACCTTTTGAAATTAAAATCATATACATATGCCAATTCAAAACCATTTTTAATAGAAGCTAAACATGTATACTTTATCATTTATTCCATTATCATGATTATCACATAAAGCATGTAATACTAAAGTATAAACACTCATAGTAAGCATGATATTACTTCCTTTCAATGGTAATATGACCAGTGTAGGCACAGATCAGCCTGCACATTCACATACAGGAGTGTGCTAGCAGATTAATATCCAGATTGATCAAACCGCATAAGGCCTTTTTCTCAAGCCACGGTCACATATACTTTTCTATATTTGTGATGCACCGTTAGAGAAACAGTCCACTTACTTCACTGGTGCTGCACTCCGTGCCGATGGAAATATTTCAAGACAATCCACTTGAAAGATCCAATAGGCATCATTAATTGTAAAAAAATGTTTCAAGACGAGTAGTAATTTTATTGATTTTTTAACACTCATCTAGAAACATTTTATAATGGCGCATATTGTATTTTTCAAGTGGATTGTCTTACATTTTCCACCGGCATGGAGTGCTGCACCAGTGTAATAATGATAATTAAGATGCGCCATGTGTTTTGTACCTACAAAAATGGGCGTAATTTCTTAAATTCTGGCATCTTTCTAGTCTGGGCAATAGGTATATATATAAGATTCCGGCACCTCGTGTTAATTTATGGAACCCGGTGTTTTTATAAACTTGAATGTATAAGGTTTCCAAAAATTCCGGCTGCCATTTTTTTAAACCAAGTTCAAGGTCATTGAACTTTATGCTTGACGGAAGTCGAAAACTGGTAGGTCATGGTCCTTAACTTGGAAATTGGTGTAAGTTGTTCGAAAACATTTTAGATGGATATATTAAAGAATTAACGTAAACTACACTAATATTCAGTATATTATTATCATATTTTCAAGATGGCCGCCAAAAATCGGGTATTTATGAGGTTTCGGTTGACTTGCTACATATTTGTGTAATGCTAAGCGCCTTCACCTATGTTCAAAGGTTAATTCTTTCAACTGGAATAATATTGCAGTTAATATACTCCATTGTCAGAAAACTCAAAATGGCCGCCAAGTAAATGTCAAATCCATAGTAATTTACTAAATATAACTGGGAGAATTTGGTTGGGGAGGAAATCAACACTTCTCTCACTTTTCCCTGAGATTCCGTAACTACTAAAATGTGGACATATATTGAACCCTGATTTGATCGGCTAATAACATCATGCTCTGCATGACTTTTCATCTGTATTTATTTTTTGATTTGCAATGATCATACTTTCTAATCTGTCAAAAATATTATTTTATATATAGTATAAATAATTAAAAAATAGTATGCCTCGTTTGCATATGAAAATAGCCTGATACCACAGCGAGTCACTATCAGCAAGATAAATATTACTAAATGATGTATATGATATAATATCTGTATAGCGGCGACTCGTAATTTTTAGAACTGGTGGAATAGTGACATAATTATACACTTATTAAATTCCTATAAAGAACATTTTCTGCCTACTGAGTGGGCATGTACCATTAAGGGTTTGAATGCACTAAGTATGTGACCTAGACCTTGGGTTTAGCAGGGGCCAGCCATGATCGCGGAATTGTCACAGCATGATAGAGGACTAGAAACAAAATTGCTACCCCGCGTCATACCTCTCTCCGTATATAACATGTAGGAGGCGAATTATTGTAGCTAGATAGAGGACCATCAGAAGGAACGAAGAGACGAAGTTTAGTGTCCTTAATCATTTTCTTTGTTCCTTCGTTTCTTCGCCACGAAGACACGATAATTATCGTCTCTTCGTTCTGTCGCCACACTGTCTTTGTGCTAATTTACCTTATAATGCGATAATTATCTCCATTCGGGGCGAAAAGACGATAATTAGCGTGGCGAAAAGAAGTTTAATTTCGTTTCGTCGCCAAGCTAATCTGCGTTCCGTCGCCAGAGACGAAATACCCCTAACGAGCCACCATATGTCCCCGTGTGTGTGTCCGAGTGTTATACAGATGGCCATACCGAGTTTCTCCAGTCTGCCAACGGGAATAATTTGTGTGCCGACAGGCCACATTTTCTTGTTCAGCTTGCAGCGCAAATAGATGTAGGGAGATGATTTATATAAGATTGCCTTAAATTCATCCGCATTTGTATATAAATATAAATACTGTTATTGATAAACAAGAAGCTAAAATGAGCCCGAGTCGCTCACCTGGCAAAACTTGCAACAGAGTGACCGTCTCGTCGATACATTCGATTTGATATATGACATTAAACATGCAATTTAACCCCTCTTTTACCACCAGGCCCCTCCTATTTGCGATACCGAGGTAATCATTTTAACAAATCTGAAATAGCATAGATCATCAATCATTCCTGCCAAGTTTCGTCAAAATCGGGCTGAAAAAAAAAAGTTTCTAATAATTTAATCTATTTTTGGATGGCGGCCATCTTGGGTTACGCGACGACCTCCATTTTAACAAAATGCCAAATGTTTCATTGAATGACGTAATCATCCGATTTCGACAGGAATTACACCAAATTGATTGTCACGTTGATACATTCAATTTGATCAGCATTGGCCAAGCAGTTTGTGAGAAGTCTACGTTTGAAATCTCTAACAAAAGGATGACCTTTTGGCGGCCATCCTGGATGACGTAATTGTCCGATTTCGACAAAATTACAGATCGATCGTCTCGTCAGTACCTTCAATTTGATACATGAGATTTGACCTCTATTTGACCCCCTGGGCCTCGCCCATTTTTAATCC
Organism: Conchocele bisecta; assembly: GCA_029237695.1. Classification (NCBI taxonomy): domain Eukaryota; kingdom Metazoa; phylum Mollusca; class Bivalvia; order Lucinida; family Thyasiridae; genus Conchocele; species Conchocele bisecta. Next base: position 42,461,695 of record CM055266.1, on the reverse strand, counting down.
TGGGTTCATCATTTTAACAAATCAGAAAGAGCATTGACTATCGATCATTCCTGCCATGTCTCGTCGAAATAGATCTGGTGAGAAGATTTTTAAAAAATTTAAATATTTTTAGATGGCGCCCATCTTGGGTTATGCGACAATCTCCATTTTAACAAATCTGAAAATGCTTCACCCAATGACTCGGATCATAACTGAAGTTTGGACAGCATCGGTCAAGTGGTTCATGAGAAAACGCTTGCAATCTCTAATGAGTGCAATCGAGCAGAGGCTCACGGATATCCCCGGCCGCCGCCTGGACCGACAAATAAAAACTTTAACGCAAATCTTACGGACGAACAGACGGACGTACAGACGGAATGACGAGACTGTATACTTCGTATAATAATCTTGGTTTCTGTAATCATCCAATTGCGACAGAAATTGCACCAGATCGATTGTCTCATCAATACCTTCTATTAGTTGACATATGGCATAACAAATATTTGGTCAAACATGAAAGTTAGCCCCTATTTGACACCCGATACAGGGGTGATCCGTTTTAACAAATTGGAAAGAGAGCACTGGATTTGACACAGTATGTATGGTAATACTGGTATATATTACGTAGAATTCTTTTTTTTTATTAATTAGTGACCACAAATTAACAAGTCGTTCCCTCAATTTAACAATTCGTTCCCACGGGAACGAATTGTTAATTCGTGGGAACGAATTGTTATATCGTGGGAACAAATAGTTAATTCGAGGGAACAAATTGTTACATTGAGGGAACGAATTGTCATTTCGTGGGAACGAATTGTTAATTTGAGGGAATGAATTGTTAAATTGAGGGAACGAATTGTTATTTCGTGGGAACGAATTAATAAAAAAAAATCCATGTCCTCTGAGGGGCTCCGTAATATATTGACAGCATTTTATATATTTATCAGGGCCCGGTTGTTCAAAACGTCCGTTAGCTTAACGGACTTAAATCCTTAACAGAGATTTTAACCATTCAGTTAAGGATTTAACAGTCCGTTAAGGATTTAACAGTCCGTTAAGCTAACTGGTGTTTTGAACAACCGGGCCCTGACTGTTACACAACCATTACTGGATGCTCCAAAAAAATAACAACGAACCAACAAACTCTTCAGAATTCAGAATTTGTATATAACATGTATCAGTGTGCCGACATATGAACTCCATGCGTCGTATATTATACTGTAACAAGCTAATGTTCACATATATATTATACATATATATTCCATCACATTTAGCAAGCAATTGTCTTTGATAGAACGGGTCCTTAACAATCGGAACATGCTTCACTCAAGGACAAAAACTGGGAAATGTTGCCAAGCGGTGACGTGAGAAGCCTCTAATAAAAGGATGAACTTTTGACGTAATTGTTTGATTTTGACAAAAATTACACCAGATCGATCGTCTCGATTTGAAATATATGACATTATTTGAGTTATTTGTGTTTAACGGCGCTGCATAGAGATATATATTCGGTCAAGAAATTAAATTTGACCCCTATTTGACCCCTGGGTCCCGCCCATTGTTGATCTTGGTATCATCATGTTACCAAATGCGTCGACTATCGATCACTGCTACCACGCTTCGTTGAAATCAGTCTGGCAGTTTGTGTACCCGGGATGCCAAAGTGCTAAATGGACATGATTTGTGATCTGCGTGGTATTTTTGGTTTGGCACTGTGGTTACCTTCTATGACATATACACAACACAGTTAGCAGATATATCCCTGTCAATTTTTTGCATAAAAGCCTGCAACTGAGATACAAAATGGCCGCCATATTTTTTCATTTTGTCCCAAAACGAATATATATAGGATAGTATTTGCCATCAGATTGTGTGCTTATCATTCATTTAATACGTAGATATCATGACTGACTGAATGTTCCTATGTACGAACCATAATATTATCGAGTATACTCCAGTTTCCTCATATATCAAACACACATAATTACACTACCTGGTCATTTGTTTTTCATTACAACAGCTTAAATGAGTTCAAGTGACTGAACGAACAACAGTGAAGACCCTGTTCGGTCTGTGCTGATGTGCAGACTGATCCAGGGTGTCCGGTTTGGAGATGTTCCACTGTAAATCAGACACGATAGAGAATCATTAGAGAAAGGCATGTGTGAAATATCAAAACATTTGGTGCAAGGAAACAGAAATTACAACACATTTCCGCCAACATTTATGAAAGCATAAAGATTGTGACCTTGACCTTGGGGTTAGCGGGGATCTGAGGGTCGTGGATCTGCCACAGCATGATAGAGAATCATTAGCTAAAGGCATGTGTGAAATATCAAAACGTTTGGTGAACGGAAACAGAAATTCTAACAAGTTTCCCGCAACGTTAAGTTTATGAAAGCACAAATACTGTGACCTTGACCTTGCAGTTGGCGGGGGTCTGAGGGTCGTGGATTTGCCACAGCGCGATAGAAAATCATTATAGAAAGGCAGGTGTGAAATATCAAAACGTTTGGTGAACGGAAACAGAAATTATAACAAATTTCCCCCAACGTTAAGTTTATGAAAGGGGGGATCCCAAAATCAGAACGGAATATTTACATAGCTACATCTCATAGTACTCATGTTATCCTTGAAATGGCGGCCATCTTGAATTTGTAAATATTTCTTATAAATATACATGATACTTAGGATAAATACTGCATGAAAGACAAACAAAAATATAACAAGATCCGGTACTATCTGTTGTGTTTGTATGTGATCTCATTGGAAAGTTAATCTGATTTTCATAAAACATGGAATGTTGGCCATCTTGGATTCTTTTTTACAATTCTGTTCCACGAACAAAGATACCTCTTGTTTTGATTTATTTAATGTAGACAACGCGTAATTTAATCCTTTTTTTTTTTTACATATTATGCCGGCCATCTTGAATTTTCTAGTTTTGTTTTGTATATTTACATAGGACTGAAGTCTCTAGTATAACTCAATGTTGTAGACCCTAAAACGTTGTTTAAAACTTGAAACGTATCATTTGAAAGGTAATGCGATTTTTTATGAAATATAGAATGGCTGCAATCTTGGATTCCATATTCCTGATGTTGTGCAAAAACTTGAGAGGGTTATACCTGCTTATGGTCATTATATATGTTTTTTTTATTGGTGGTTAACAGCCTATCAACAGCTAAGGTCATTTAAGGCCGGGCCAATCGGTTCGATCCCGCATTTACATTTAACCTGCTGCATTGGGGGGTTTTGTTTGTTTGTTTATGGGTGTTTAACGGCCTATCAACAGCTAAGGTCATGTAAGGCCGGGTTCGATCACATTTTAACCTGCTGCATAGGGGAGAAAATCCCAAAATCCCAAAATCAGAACGGAATATTTACATTGAGAAAAAATATATTCAGCCCTTAAATTAGAATAACCGGACCTGGTGCCAGGTCCATACCACAGGTCACTTCCCCTAAAATAGGATTACGAATAATCGTAATACTCACATAAGGGGTATAACCAGATTCAACTGTCACATACAACATGCCAAAGATGCATATGAGGACCAAACCAGGTCTCCAGTCTCCAAGGATGAACCCCGATCATTAAATTACTCAGCGCATGCTCTCAACAAAGCACCACATTATCGTTAAGAATGTTAACCCTTACACCGCTATCTTAATTTTTTGTCGTCTGCTGTTTATTTTCTATTTTCCATTTTTATCATCAAAAACATGCTTTTACAGCACTTTATAATAATTTACAACATGCTTTGACAGCACTTCAGAATCATTTCCATTGGAAATGATTCTGAAGTGCTGTCAAACCATGTTTTTATTGAGAAATAAGGCAAGATATAAAAGCAACAGCAGATGACAATTGTTGTGTGTAGCGGTCTAAGGGTTAATATATTTGAAAAGATTCACCAAAATGAACAAGGCTTATCACTGTATCGCATTTATTAAAATATTACATTTCATTTAAACTGTGTCATTTTATTTACATGGACACAGTATATACAAGGCATAGCTAGCGGAAATATACAGAGACGTGAAATGTGTCTGTGACTGGACACATGGGGCTTATGGGATTTGTGACCAGTACATATGCAGCCTGAGTATCCACACAGTCTGGTCAGCGTCTGCACTGTGTGTCATTCCATCAATGAAGCACCCGTCGTGCTTCTAAGTAATATAGATAATTATCATTTGATCAGTAGCCTATTTCACAAACATTGCAAAGTATACTTTTCTAGCAAAGTATACTTTCAGGGAGTAATCATTTATTTTTCCTGAAATGCATTAGTTCATATAGAAATAACAAATGCATATATTTCATGATTAAAGGTATGCAGAATTATTATACTAAATTTATTACATTATCACAGCCAAAATGGCTGTGATAATCTAATAAATTCAGTATAATAAAAATTAATAAATTTATCCTAAAATTGAAAATTTCTCCCGCAAAGTATACTTTGCTAGAAAAGTGAGTGAGTGAGTGAATAGGGTTTAACGTCTGCTTTTCTGACATAGAGGTACAAGCCTCAGGGAGTCTACACGCAGACGGGTCAACGGGGTTGTGTCCTGTATCCACCTGTCCGAGGGGGGTAAATCCCAACTTCAGAACTCAATATTTACAATCAAAATATATATTCAGTCCTGAAATTAGAACAACCTGATCTGGTGCCAGGCCCTCGCCACACCAGCATCATTTATCCCATCCCCTAAAAGTAATAGGATTAGCGCTAATCTTACTTTAATATATGGGGCATAGCCCGACTCAACTCTCACATACAAGAAAGCCAAAAATGTACATGATGGCCAAATCCGGTATAGTGGGTTCCGGAAAGTATGAACCCAATCGTTAAGCCAGTTTAGTCGCCTTTTACGACAAGTAATGGCTACTGCAGCACTATTCTCAGGATCAGTTGATCCCGCCCCGGTGCCTGCACGGGGCTGCTAGAAAAGTATACTTTGCAATGTTGGTGAAATAGGCTACAGGAGTTATACTGGTCACAAACCCCATAAGCCCCATTTCTCAAGTCACAACCACAAATAGCATTTGTTGTTCCTCACCGGTCCATAATCTTTGAAACTGTTTATAAATGTAGGTCACTAAATAAATAGAAAATTTCAACAAGACATCAAAGTTTTGTTGAAAAAATTTCATACCATCTATGTCACAGATTTAGACTAGAATTTTTACAAAACCCCAAAATGTTATCATACCATATTTTCACATTTTTTATTGGACTGTATAGATCACACCAGTAGCCGATTTTCCAAACATTGCAAAGTATACTTATCTAGCAAAGTATACTTTGAGGGAGACATTTTCAATTTAATGATGAATTTATTATTTTATTATTATACTGAATTTATTACATTATCACAGCCATTTTGGCTGTGATAATGTAATAAATTCAGTATAATAAGTATGCATACTTTTAATCATCAAATATATGCAGTCGTTAGTTCTATATGAAATAATGCATTTCGGGAAAAATAAATGATTACTCCCTCAAAGTATACTTTGCTAGATAAGTATACTTTGCAATTTTGATGAAATCGGCTACAGAAAAGCATATAAACGAACATATAAACAAACATGCATATACTGACACACTGCGTTTAACGTTGCATTCAGAATATGTTTTTAACCCTTACACCACTATCTTAATTTTTATATGTTATCTCCCTTGAGATAGCATATTGTGTCACGCAAATGTCTATTGATCGTGCTACGCCTAAACGGGCGAGTACGACCAAGAAAATAATGCCCTGTGCCAACTTATCCTATGGCGTTTTGGTCTGTCTTGCTTTGTATCTAAAACTCTACATACACTATTCTCTATTGTTTTCACAGTTTTTTGCTCAGTTTATCGGTTAAATTATGTAAAATACGAAGACATTTCGTGCGTATGAATACAGCAGCTATTATTTTTAGTCCTCACAGCTAGGTAGCAGTGAACAGCTCGTCGCCAGCTTCGTACAATTTTTTAAAACAGTAATTTATTCTAGAGAAAACGTACGGATGGGAATGGGTTTGCACCATCACAGTACATTTGCCTCTGGATGATGTTTGAGAAAATATGCAACTTTCAGTCTCTAGCTATATCCACAAGTGATAATATTTTGTGGAGATAACATATTTCAGTACTTTCAGTACTAATTTGATTGTTGTCTGCTGTTTATTTTCTATTTTCCATTTTTATCATCAAAAACATGTTTTGACAGCACTTTAGAATAATTTACAACATGCTTTAACAGCACTTTAGAATCCTTTCCATTTTCAGTAGTATAAAACTTTTTAGGCAAAAAAGTCGTATTTTCTTTATTTCGTCTCAAAAGTATATGTTGTTACCACTCACTTGAACCGTCTCGATGAGATGGTTCAAATGAGTGGTAACAAAATATACCTTTATGGAGAAATAAAGAAAATAATGAGATTTTTTCAACAAAAATTATCGTATTCTTCGACTGAAATGGGCTAACATGGTATTTTATTTATCAGGTAACATTTAATGCTATAGGATGTGCATATATAACATGTTTTTCATTGAAAAGAATGCAGACTTGTTTACATAGCGTCATTACACTCATGTTCTTTGGTAACGGCAGTCCCCCTAACAGTCGCAGGTCGACGAACGAGCACCTCGAAAATATAGTAATCTATATTTCAATTAAGAAGTTTCGTCCCCCCACCCCCAAAGCGAAATCCTGGATCCGCGTCTCACATATATAGCAGCACATGAGAATCTTCCCTATTGGAGGAGACAAACAGTTTAACCCAGTATTGTTAGGCTTAGAGTAAGTTAATATTGTTTTTTAATTCAACAACTAAGACACTCATATGCATACAAAACAAAACACTAACTAGGTTAGTTTCATTATTAAAACTATAAAATCATGTTACTGGTAAAACAACAGAGGTTGATTACATGTCATGCAATATACCCACTTTCCAAATTCAGTCAGTGGAGATACTCCATGACCCGGGGATCAAATAAAAAATTGAAGTTCAAGTTGCAGATCTAAACGCTACAAGGAAGCCACATACCAAATATGAAGTATCCACCTATCATGACTTAAAATTTCAAAATATCAAAATGCAAAGTCCAAAAGTGAAGATAATCCTGTACCCTGGAGTCAAATCAAAATTCAATTTGGAAATCTAAACACTATAAAGCCCCAGAGACACATACCAAGGATGAACTACGGATGCCATATATGCCCCCGGAGGGTCCGGGGTTCATCACCGGGGCCGTCCGGGAAGCCCTGGTGTGACTGGAGCTTAAGGAAGCCACCTACCAAATATCAAGTCTTCAGCTTTTGTGTTTAAAAGTTTTACTTCTTAAAAGAAACGTGACGGACGGAAACCGTGACGAAAACAATAACCCAGTTTTTATTATTAAAAAGTGGGTACCGGTATAACAACAAGAGGCCCAAATGGGCCTGTATCGCTCACCTAAAAGCCTCCATAGTGGTCATCTTGATTTCACAAAGACTCTTCACTTACAACTTCAAATGTTCCACAGAATTTGTTGGTACCTTCTGATCTAACATATATTGCGAATGTGCATGTGATTTACTGCTATACCTTCGATTTGATATATAAAATGACCATATTCGGTCAAAAATAAAATTTGACCCCTATTTGACCCCTCGGGCCATGACCATTTTTGACCCAGAGGCCACCATATGAACAAATCTGAATCAGCGTTAACTATCGATCATTCATACAAAGTTTCGTCGAAATCGGCCTGGCGGTTTGTGAGAAGAAGATTTTTTGACAATTTGACCTACTTTTCAATGGCAGACATCTTGGATTTGGTGATGACCTCCATTTTGACAAAAATGAACAGGCTTCACCAACAAACCATTTCAGTTAAGTTTGGTCAATATCGGCCAAGCAGTTCACAAGAAGAAGTCCTTTGAAATCTTTAGTAAAAGAACAACCTTTTGACCTGTCGGTGGCCATCTTGGATGACGTAATTATCTGATTTTGGCAAAACATGCTCCAGAGTGATCGTCTCGTCGATACCTTGGATTGGATATATTATATGACCATATTTGGTCAAAAATATAATTTGACCCCTAGTTGACCCCTCGGGCCACGCCCATTTTTGACCCACGGGCCACCATATGAACAAATCTGAAACAGCGCTAACTATCGATCATTCATACCCAGTATCGTCGAAATCGGCCTGGCGGTTCGTGAGAAGAAGATTTTTTAAGAATTTGACCTACTTCTCAACGGCGGCCATCTTGGATTTGGTGATGACCTCCATTTTAACAAAAATGAACAGGCTTCAACCACAGACCATTACAGTTAAGTTTGGCCAATATCGGCCAAGCAGTTTACAAGAAAAAGACGTTTGAAATCTTTAGTAAAAGAATGACCATTTGAACTATCGGTGGCCATCTTGGATGACGTAATCATATGATTTAGACAAAAAATGTTCCACAGTGATTGTCTCGTCAATACCTTCGATTTGATATATTACATGACTATATTCGGTTAAAAATAAAATTTGACCCCTATTTGACCCCTCGGGCGACGCCCATTTTTGACCCACGGGCCACCAGATGAACAAATCTGAAACAGCGCTAACTATCGATCATTCATACCAAGTATCGTCAAAATCGGCCTGGCGGTTCGTGAGAAGAAGATTTTTTAAGAATTTGACCTACTTTTCCATGGTGGCCATCTTGGATTGTCGATGACCTCCATTTTAACAAATCTGAAATGGCATCACCCATATATCATCCCTGTGAAGTTTAACCAATATCGGCTCAGCAGTTCGGGAGAAGAAGATGATTGAAAATGTTCACGGACGGACGGACGGACGACGGACACTTTGCCATAACAATAGCTCACATGAGCTTTGCTCAGGTGAGCTAAAAATACAACATCTCATAAACGAGGCAACAACAGTATGTATACAAATCATATAACTAGAACTTTTCAGCAGATACTTTCACCCATTACATGTGGAATAAACCTTTATGGGTATGAATATTTTTAAATATTTTATTTTTATTTTTGTTATTTCATAATGAAAGTATATGTTGCGACCATTCATTTGAACCGTCTCGCTGAGACGGTTCAAATGGTGGTCGCGACATATACTTCATAGCGCTTAGAAGGAAAATATTTAGGATTTTCCGCAAACATAATGGCGTATCCTCAGCATGAAATGGGTTAAGACGCTCTGTACTTGTATATGAAGTATGCAATAGTTTAACCATTAAAACGCGGGAAACGAAAATTGTTTTTTACTGCTATTGTTTCAAATTTTTTCTTTTTTTTCTCAATAAACGCATTATGGTTTGACAGCAGTTTATGATCATTTCCACTGGAAAGGATTCTAAAGTGCTGCCAAGCTATGTTTTTCTTGATAAAAATTGAAATTAAACAATGATCAGCAGGCAATGAAATTGAATTCAGCAGTGTAAGGTTTAAGGCTTTATAATATACATACGTCATGTATGTTAAAGGTGGAAGTTGGTGGGGTAGGGTTAAATGTGAATTCCGGTGCTCCGAGTGTTATTTATTATAGGAATGAACGGCCTTTTTGTGGAATTTATCGGGGTATAAACTTGGAAAAGTCGCGGGAATACTGGACAAAGCGATAAAAAATTACAATTTTCGAAAAAAAATCAAAAAAAAAAAAGATATTTTTTTTTTTTGATTTTTTTCTCGAAAATTGTAATTTTTTAAGGCCTCGTCCAGTATTCCCGCGACTTTTCCAAGTTTATATCCCCGATAAATTCCACAAAAATGCCATTCATTCCATATAATTCCAGCATTTTAAATAAATTAATCAAGAAAATGTGTTTATTTTCCGTTTTCTTAAGAATTATTTTAACTGCGCCTCACGGTTACGGAAAGTAGTTCGGCGTGGGAGTTTACTGGGATATAAATTTTGGACAGAGACTTGGTACGGGCCAATCAAATGTTAGGGAACTGTGTAAATATTTTTGTGCTGGAATTATTTATCTAATGGTGTTTAACAAAAATGGGATTTCTTTAGCCTGAAGATTAATAGGGAACTTGCTATGTTGGAGAAATAGCAGAAAACAAATAACACTACTGTCTGTTTCATGAAATCTGCCCAAATTTTACGGCCATATAAACAATGTAAAAACAATATTTTTTTTGATAATATTAAATTTTATTACGAAAAATTTATTTGTCTATGGGAATTTAACATGGGGGGAAAAGGAGGTGGAGGAGCTGTGGGAGGAGTAAAAAAACAAAAAAATAATTTGTAAATTGACTCCGAAACCTGGCTAGATAGCTTGGAAATGATCTAACAAAGAAAACAAAAGTTGAAAATCGGTCCACTATTTCAGAAATTCTAAACATTTCCCCATGTTAAATCCCCATAGACATCTTCACCCTGTGAAGATGTCTGGGGATTTAACATGGGAAAATGTTTTTTCGCAATAAATCAATATTTGACAAAATTTCAGGAAATAAAAAGAAGGCTCATTCTTAAATTTTGCTTTAATTTAATATTACATAAAAAAGATTGTTTTTGCATTGTTTATATGGCCGTAAAATTTGGGCAGGTTTCCTGAAACAGACAGTATTGTGTCTCAAAACAATGATGGGATTTCATTAGCTCTAAGATCTCAAAAGTATGCCACATGTTGGGAAGAAATTGATTGATTGATTTGGGTTATACATCCACCTACTATTGAAATATAACAGAACTAACAGAAAACAAACAACCATAATATACTTTACTGTTTGCCCTAGTTTTTCGACCAGTGAACACACAGCATTTCGTCTCAATTAATCGCATATTGCGACACTTTCACCAATATCTATTAAATTATCCTTTAAATGTTTCAATACGTGGAAAGTTATATTTATCACCAGACGCTCCATCTTGTTTACGTAATTTCCCTGCCACGCACCATGTCACCGTGCGTGCACGATCGATTCATTGTCAAACAGCCAATAATGATGTAGTATCGCAATTCGAAAGCATGTTTATGGGCGAGGCTTCATTCCAACAGACATATGCACGCCAAGAGGCTGGGTCAACATTAAGATAGTTATAGTTCACATATCATTTTTATGCCACCGGGTTTCAAAGAAACGGGTGGCATATAGTGTTTGAACCGTTCGTCTGTCCGTCTGTCCGTCCGTCCGTCCGTCCGTCACACTTTTCGGTTAACCACTTTGTCACAGTTTCTCAAATATGCTGCAGGTGGCATCCGCGTTCGACAGACACATTTCTTGTTAATAAAGAAATTAACTCGCTCAAAATTTATTAAAAAATTCAATACACTGCAGCTCCATTATAACGCGGTCGCGTATAGCGCGATCTCCATTATAACGCGGGTCTCTCGTGGATCCCAAAAAAATATTTAAAAAATCGAGAAAAAAATAATAAAAAAAAACAAAGAAAAAAAAAATATAAAAAAAATCGTCGGACGTCGTAGTCATCGTGTAATTAGTTGATTCATGACTTCTGCAAGTTTATTCAAACAACGAAGTTCAAAGTCCATGAAAGGATTATTATTAGTATGTTAGCAAATGTAATACATGTACCTTTAATCAGGTAATCATGTTAATAGGCATATTTATTAATCAATTCAATTACACATAGTTGTCGCTAATAAATGTTTTTTCTTTACTCACAGGTATAATATTTAGCGTTCTATAAATAGACTGGTGTTTCAGCATTATCTGGATCAGGGTATGGGATCACGTGGTCTATTGTTTACACTGCAGCCCACGGCAATCTCGCTTAAATCGTAAATTTCATTCATCAATATGACTTGCAGCGTAAACAATAGATCACGTGACCCCACATCCTGAGATTATGCACGTATCATCGCATGAATAGGCAGGACACGTGACCATAGGCATTATTTATTATCAATTAATCCGTTTAAGCGTCTGTTGATCGCGAGTAGTATACATTGTAATAAGCGTCTGTCTATCGCGAGCACTATACAACGTAATAAGCATGATTTTATAAATAACTCGTATGTTTAATACATTAATACATACAAGTTTGTATGTCATAGGCATTATTAATAATTACTTTAACTTCTGTTCAAATGACATGATTTTATATGGGTCCGTTGTTAATGGAATTCCCGCAATAGTTGGTAACCGAAATGCTAATGATACCAGTAACCCGTGCAGTACCAGTACCCGTGCATGTCCCGAAATTTTATAACGCGGTCGGATTCGATCGCGGTTTGAAATCTTGGACCCCGACCACCGCGTTATAATGGAGCTGCAGTACATGCATGTACATGTAATATCTGTTCAAGGACATATCTGTTGCCACGGACATATCGTCCGTGGCAACAGATATGTCCTTGAACAAATTGTCAAATACAGGTGCATGTATACATAGACTCGCGCACAATGAAATGATAAATTGAAATACAGTGGAACCTCTCTAAACCGGAGATGCTTTGCATCCATGTGTGGGTAATTCATAGCCGATGTCATTGTCTGTTCATGATCACAAAGCACCAGATCAAGTTTGGAGTGGTCACATGCCCGATTTACAGTGTAACATCTCTAAGCCGGACACCCTCTGGACTTCCCAGGGTGTCCGGTTTAGAGTGGTTGCCTGTACATTTTATGGAAAATGAGTCTTACAGCATTTAAAACCAGTGTAGACACAAATCAGTCTGTTGCATATGCATGCAATCTGATCAGGGTCTGTCTACACTGCTCAGCATACAGTCAGTAATACAGCCGTCATGCTACTAAGAAACGGTTTAGATTTTATCAGGCTGCAGGAGTGAGCTCGTGGATCACATGTGACTGGCCACAAGTGCCATAAGCCCCATTTCTCCAAACACGGCCATGTTTGTAGAGATCGATTGATTTAGTCAAGGTGATTGATCATGTGCTTACAACAACAACAACAATAACAATGGCTGAAAGTGCTGAAAGAGCGTCCACTCCAAAGTAAGTACATGTATTATTTGATATTTTCCTTAATAGGCAACGGATTTTGATGAAATATGGCGCAGCAAGCGCGTCTTCATGAGCTGCATTTGGTGGTCCAGGGAGTTCTGCACATACTTATGCCGTTTTTGCGAAGAATCAACACAGAAATTGATTCTTCGCAAAAACGATAGAAGTTTGGGCCAAAGAACCGAGACCACCAAATGCAGCTATTCAAGACGCGTTTGATGCGCCATATTTCATCAAAATCTGTTACATAATAAGGAGAAAATAAAAGAGTATGTACTTTGAATCGGAGTGTTTCAGGAAGTTTCAGTACTTGTTGTTGTTATCTTAACCACGTGATCATACACCTTGTTAGTGGTGTGTTACGTAAGTTTAACAGCATGGTAATGTACATATAGAATGAAAATACGGATGATGACAAAGAAATATATGAAGTTTCAAGCCAATGCGTCTTACGGTAACCGTAAGACAAGTTGGCTTGAAACTTCATATACTTATTTGAGATATAGTAGACAGCCAAAAGTACCACGCAGTCAACACCGAAATTACAATAAAAAGCTTCAGAACTATCCTGATCCATTGCCAGGCACCCTTACTACACCGGATCACTTAGTCCCAGGTGTGAATCCCAGTAACATCTCCACTAAGATGTGAATCCTTACCCCGTTCACCCATAAGTCATTGGAATGGATTTTGATATGTTAATTTTGCAATCAATCCAATCGTCACAAAACGATTTTCAGACTAGACCAATTATGAAAAGGGTGTGCTTTTGTTCTCAAAAATATGAAAATTACTGTTAAAAGTGCAGATCCCGACACGATGGCTAGTCACCAGACGGCTCATCTGGATCTACACTGTTTGCCAATACCACTGAATAGGTCTGTGGTGTTGAAAGGGTTCAGGATGGATTAACTGATAATATATGCACACCTTCACATCCTCCCTAGGGCTTACTGAGATGTGATACACCTGTGATAACATCAATCATTATATTGTTCAGCATAAGCCTCAGAAATTGCGCAAAATCAAACCAAAAACTAGAACTAGACATTATGTTTGTAACATGGATATGCCCCTGTGGCATACAGGGGCCCGTTTCATTAAACTTTGTACGACTAAAATGTTCGTCAGTGAAAATTTAGGATTGTCTGGAAATTGATGGTTTGTTTGTTTATTGGTGTTTAACGGCCTATCAACAGTTAAGGTCATGTAAGGCCGGGCAAACGGGTTAGATCCCGTTTTAACCTGCTGCATTGGGGGGGAAATTCCAAAATCAGAACTGAATATTTACATCGAGAAACAATATATTCAGCCCTGAAATTAGAATAACCTGACCTGGTGGCAGGTCCATACCACACCAAAGTCACTTGGCCCCTTCCCCTAAAACAGGATTACGAACAATCGTAATACTCACATAAGGGGTATAACCAGATTCAACTGTCACATACAAAATGCCAAAGACGTATGTGAGGGCCAAACCAGGTCTCCAGTCGGAATTCCGGTAAGGATGAACCCCAATCGTTAAATTACCCATCGCTTGCACCCACCTTCCACCCATGGATTTACATTTACTGCCTATGCTAAATACCGGTACATGTAAATTCAATAATTGTTTATAAGAAATCATTGATAATGTGAAATTTACAAATTATCAAAATTATTCACTTATGAACATTTTAGCCGTACACTGCCTGGACCAACTAGATTGGTCAGTAAGCGAGGCTTACGGAATACCCCCCGCGTGGGCCCAGGTACCCCTAAATATGTAAAAAGAAATCCAAGAGCGGGGGTTGGACAGTCGTGGATTTGATACAGCATGGTAGTAGAGCCTTACGGGAATGCATGTATGAAATATTGAGCATTTTAGATGAAGGAAATAGAAGTTATAACAATATTTCTCTGATGTTAAGTTTATGGACGGACAGACGGACGGACGTTCTTACATTACTATACTTATGTGTCTTATCACATGTTAAATATTAGCCACATAAAATGATTTTTAGCCACATAAAACGATTTTTTAGGTGGCTAATTGTAACCAACCCTATCCTTTACCAAGTCCATAACCCTGTGGGGCTAGCCACATAAGTACTCTAATGTGTGCCCGGACGGACAGACGGACGCACGGCCAACCTGACTCCAGTATACCCACCCACAACTCGCTGCGGGGGGTATAATAAACAACTAGAAAATGACAGAATGCCTCACATATAGCTTTGATAGTAAACGAGGTAAAACTCCAAGTCCAAAGTGGAGATAATCCATGACCCAGGGTTCGAATCAAAAATAAAAATAAACTTTGCGCATCTACTCATCATAAGTAAGCTACATACCAAGTTTAAGGTCTGTTGCTATTACGGTTTAAAAGCTTTACGAATTACAAGACAAAATTGCCAAATTCTAAAAAGAAAAGAGGGAGATAATACATGACGGACGGACGGGACGGACGGAGGGACAAGGATAACACTAAATGCCCCCTCTACTATCGTAGTGGGGCATAAAAACTTTAACGCAAATCTAACGGACGGAAGGAATATCAAAAACTATATACCTTTTGACATACTTCGTATGCTGGGTGTAAAGTAATACGCAGTGTAAGCCGTTATCAGATTATACATGTGCATGTTGATCACAGGCACAATGATTGGCGAAGGCAAGAATTCCCCGACTATCAATGTGAGCCATACTATTATACACTTCAAGGAAAACTCATCATGACAAAGTATTCACAAATGGTGGTCGAGAACATAATGAGGTAATATATGTTAACCCTTTCAACACCACAGGCCTGTATAGAGGTATTGGCAAATAATGTAGATCCAGATGAGTAATTTTAATATTTTTGAGAACATAAAACAACCCTTTTTTCATAAATGGACTGGTCTGAAAATCTTTTTGTGACCATTGGATTGGTTGCAAAATTAACATATCAAATTCCATTCCAGTTACTTAGGGGTGAAAGGGTTAAGTATGGCCATAACCATATACATGTATTAACATTTACACTATTTTTTACCCTAATAAGAATGATAGCAAAACATGTTGTTAATTTACAACCAATGTCTCACATGTATTCAATGTAATATCTCACTTTTTGCATTACAAATGACATATACCGTAATAACCCTAAATATTCGGACAGCCATGTCGGAGCAAACAGTGTAGACCCTGATCAGACTGCTCCTAATGGAGCAGTCTGATCAGGGTCTGCATTGTTTGTTATTACTCCAGGCTGGTTTTGACACAATACTGGAAATTAAAATCCATTTGTTCAAATTTTAGGACAATGATAGAAACTGGTCAAGGTGTCCGAATATTTAGGGTTATTACGGTAACACACAGTGGCCGCATGGCTGGGCTATAGAATGAAAACACGGATGATGATAAATAAGTATATGAAGTTTCAAAGTGAAAGGGTTTAACATCCCAGCAACAGCTAAGGTAATATATAGAGACGGGACCACAGTTTAAAGTCTCATCTGACAGACAAGTGGGATTGAAATACTATGAAAGTATTGTTTGAGGCCCTAGGCGAGGTATTCGTGGGAACGAATTGCTATATCGTGGGAACGAAATGTTAATTCGAGGCAACGAATTGTTAAATTGAGGGAACAAATTGTCATTTTGTGGGAACAAATTGTCATTTTGTGGGAACGAATTGTGAAATTGAGGGAACAAATTGTTATTTCGTGGGAACAAAATAAATTGTTATTTCGTGGGAATGAATTGTTATTTTGTGGGAGGTCATTTTAGGCTGGGTTAACGGGCTCGAATCCCATATTTCACTAAACCTCGCATACTATGAATCGCGTTATCTCTGGGCGCAAATTTCATGGTTTCTTAAAAAAAATACATTTCCTTGACGACGTAATTTTGTGGATAGCTTCTGCCCGCCAAAACATAATAATAAAGACGTACCGTCATTTCTTAGATATAATCTCCTGATTAAAAGCAAAAATGCTTTTTATTCATCCTTTGGCCGCATCCTGCGATAGTTATCGCCCAGTGCAAGTGTATCGCCGAGCAATTATGATTTGCCCGGCTTACTGCATGTGATTGTTGATGTAAACTAAGACTATCGTACTAACCCTAAATATTTGGACACAATTTGTTTTGGGAAACCCTATGTACCCAAATACACTACAAAATGTGTCGCATATGAATTTCATATGGAAATTTCATGAAAATGATATAAAGTGAGCCGATATGCAATTCATATGCAAAATCCCATATGCATTTCAAATGCAAATGAAATCATAAAAATTTCATATGAAGACCCACGTACAATGCGTTAAAATCTATAAAATTTTCATATGAATTTCATATGAATTTTGCATATGAAAAAATAATGTATATTTCATATGAATTGCATATGGAACAAAAAGAGTATATTTCATATGAATTGCATATGAAAAGTTTTCATATCAGCTCTTTTCATATGAATTGCTCATATGAATTTTCTTCATATGAATTGCATATGTGGCACATTTTGCTGTGTACATTGTTATTGTGATTAAACCAGTACTGCCATACTAACGCTCACTGTTGTGGGAACCATATATTTTTATGAGTTTCCCAAAATAAATGATGTCTAAATAGTTAGGGTTATTCCGGTAGTAACAATGTACTATTGCTTAGCATAATTAGCGTGATTAGCAAATAACCAAACTGTGATGTTTCCTCGAATAGATCACTGTCTGATATTGTACATTGGTCTGGCTTGCCAACCGTTCTTTAACAGAACTAGATTGGTCAGTAAGCAAGGCTTACAGAATACACCCCCCCCCCCGCGTGGGCCAAGGTACCCCTAAATATGTAAAATTTTCCAAGTGTGTGGGCTTGTGACCTTGACTCTGGGCTTGGCGGGGGCGGCACGAACGTGAATGTGAAGCAGATCCGAGCAAGGAAATAGAAGTTATAACCGATTTCTCTGACGTTAAGATTTATAAAGAGACTAAGTATGTGATCTTGACCTTGGGATCAGCGGGGATATGTCACAGCATGATAGTAGAGCCTTAGGGGAATGCATGCATGAAATATTAAGAATTTTAGATGAAGTTATAACATATTTCTCTAATGTTAAGTTTTGTAAAGAGACCATGTATTTGACCTTGACCTTGGGATCAGCGGGGGTTGGACGGTCGTGGATTTGGCACAGCATGGTAGTAGAGCCTCACAGGAATGCATGTGTGAAATATTAAGCATTTCAGATGAAGGAAATAGAAGTTATAACAATATTTCTCTGATGTTAAGTTTACGGACGGACGGACGGACGGACGGACGGACGGACACTCTGACTCCAGTATACTCCCCACAACTCGTTGCGGGGGTATAACTAGAAAAGTGTGTGTAAAACAAATGTCACCGCTGTTGAGCATTCATGAATACAACAGCAATTATTGAGAGAGTGATTGGAGAACAAATTATTTTGAGTCAAAAAAGGGGCTTAACTGCGGATTGATCATTGGGACAGTGACAATTTTATGTGCCGCACTCCTGCTCTTGATGGTTGGGATGTATACTGAGTATCAAGCGAATCGGCCAAAAACTGCAGAAGTAGTTCGCCGGACATGGAAAAAAACCATTTACAGAATCAAAAAAGGGGCATAACTGTGGATGGATCAGCAAAGTTTGTTTATGTTTCACACTCCTGTACTTGATGGTAGAGCTGTATACCGAGTATGTAGAGAATCGGCCAAAAACTGTAGAAGTAGTTCGCCGGACAAGGAAAATTGTCTACTGACATACAGACGGACAGGGTAAACACTATATGCCACCGACAACTATCGTTGCAGTGGCATAATAATTACACATGGCTCATTTGAAAAACGTTACCCCACCCACCCATTCCCATTTTCGTGTGAACAGGCTATACTGCATAATGTATGGAAATGGATGGGTGGGGTAACGTTTGTTAAATGTAAATGAGCCATTTATTGGGTCCTAGGTCCAAATCTTCCACCTGTGTACAATTGCTTTCCGATAAAACCACGAATACTAGTAATAATACTCGTAACAAGCCATCTCATCACGATCTGCACTTTTTGCAACTACTTTTTTTTTTTAAGATGGACTACAGTAGTCTAATCAGGATCTGCACCATGGTGGATATTTTCTTATTTCTAAACACAATACATGTACCCCTTTCTGATAAATGGAATAGTCCAGAAAACAACATGAAGGTGTCAATTCCAGTTAGTTAGGGGTGACAGGGTTAACAACAAGGTCATATGTGGCCAGGACTGAAGAAATGGGGCTTATGGAATTTGTGACCAGTGTAGCTCCTGATCAGTAGCCGATTTCATCAACATTGCAAAGTATACTTTACTAGCAAAGTATACTTTGAGGGAGTAATCATTTATTTTTCCTGAAATGCATTATTTCATATAAAACTAACAACTGCAAATATTTGATGATTAAAAGTATGCAGAATTATTATACTGAATTTATTACATTATCACAGCCAAATTGGCTGTGATAATGTAGTAAATTCAGTATAATAAAAATTAATAAATTTATCATAAAATTGAAAAATTTTCCCTCAAAGTATACTTTGCTACTAAAGTATACTTTGCAATGTTGGTGAAATAGGCTACAGATATCACACTCGTGTAGCCGCATTACGTGCTATATTGTTTGTTAGAATCATTACTGGTGTTGCAAATGATGGAATGGCGAAAAGTACAGGGGCCGTTTCACTAAACTTCTTACGACTAAAATGTTCGTAAGTGCAAAATTATGATAGTCTGTAAATTTCACATTAACAATGTTTTCTTGTAAACAATTATTGGATTTACATTTATTGAGCATAGGCTGCATATGCAGCCTATGCTCAATAAATGTAAATCCATAAATTGAAATTTACAGACGATCTTAAATTTAAACTTACAAACATTTTAGTCGTAAGAAGTTTAGTGAAACGGGCCCCAGATCCTGATCTGGATTTACACTGGTCGCAAAACCCATAAGCCACATTTCTCCAGTCACACCCACTTATAACGTTGAGAATATGCCTGCATGGGTTAACCCTTACTACACCGAATTCAATTTTGTCGTCTGCCGGAAATGTTTTATTTTCAATATTTCTCGACAAAAGCCTGTTTTGACAGCGCATGAGAATCGTCTCCACTGGAGACGATTCTCATGTGCTACCAAAACAGGTTTTTTTTTTAAGAATTAAGGCAAACATGAAAAACAGCAGACAACATTTTCCGTCTCCAGCGTAGTGAGGGTTAAGTATTGGAATGTTGCTATTGATATGCCGTATTTACAGCAGCGAAATTAAAATATCCTGATCTGGTGTCATGTGTCATTACTTGATCTACAATTTATTTAACCCATTGAAGTCGAAGGATACAATAAATTTTGTTTAAAGAAAATTTGATTTTCTAGTTTATTTCTCAATATAAGTACCGGTACATGTATATGTTGTTACCACTCATTTGAACCGTCTCGCAGAGATGGTTTATTTGTTTGTTTGTTTATTGGGGTTTAACGGCCTATCAACAGCTAAGGTCAGGTAAGGCCGGGTCAATGGGTTCGATTCCATGTTTAACCTGCTGCATTGGGGGGAAAATCCGAAAATCCGAACAAAATATTTACATTGAGAAAAATATATTCGGCCCTGAAATTAGAATAACCTGACCTGGTGCCAGGTCCATACCACACAAAAGTCACTTGACCCTTTCCCCTAAAAGTAATAAGAATAGGAATAATCATATTACTCATATAATAAGGGGTATAACCAAATTTAACCCTCACATACAAGAATGCCAAAGACGTACCCGAGGGAAAAACCCGGCCCCATTCGGGATTCTGGGAAGGCTGAATCCCGATCGTTAAATTACACATCGCATCGCATCGCATGCTCCCACCTCCGGTAATGATGCACCCGGATCGTTAAATATCGATGGACCATCGCATGCTCTGTAGAACCCCCTATTGTTCACCCTCCTTTATTGTTACCCAGGAGGGTAACAATATCGGAGGACTGTAGAATTTGTAGAACCCCCTATTGTTCACCCTCCCCTATCGTTACCCCTCTGAAAGTTCGTCCATTCAATTCTTGTGAGTGTCCGACAACAAAAGTTGCCAACCAAAACAGATGACGAAATGTATCGGATGTTTGGAGTTCGATATCAAGAACATTTACATGCCGATATCACCATTGTATGCCGATATCACCATTGTATGCCGATATCACCATTCTGGTCGTCTATAAAACATGATATTTATGACGGGTAACAATAGGGAGCGTAACAATAAGGGAGGACTGTAGAATTTGTAAAACCCCCTATTGTTACCCCGTCATGTTTTATAGACGACCAGAATGGTGATATCGGCATACCGACACCGGGGGCATAAAATGAGTGTGTTTGGTTGATATAGGTTGATATTGGGAGTACACAAAGCCAGAAAATAGCAAATTGAATGTCCGACACATTGTCCGAGATACAGTGCCTTTAAACCTTTCACCCCTAAGTAACTGAAATGGATTTTGATGTTAGTTTTGCAACCAATCCAACAGTCACAAAAGGATTTTCAGACTAGTCCATTTATGAAAAGGGGGTAGGTTTGTTCTCAAAATATGGAAATTACTTGCAAAAAGTGCAGATCATGATGAGACGGCTCGTCACGAGCCGGCTCATCTGGATCTACACATTTTGCCAATACCACTATACAGGCCTGTGGTGTTGAAAGGCTCTGACCTGTGACACAACTAAATGACCATTAAAACAAGACATTATGTTTGTAAAACGTGGATATTCCCCGTGGCATACTGGATTGTAACTGGAGAAACTCTTACAAAATGGCTAAGTGTTTCAACGATATATCGAAGGTGACAAAGGTGATGGTCGTGTTAACGTTGGCGCGAGTGTGTTCAGGTGATTCAAGTGTCCCAAGTATTGAAGTAATCCTTCGCGTAATATTGAAGATATTACATGTTGGAGGAACTCTTACAAACTTTTTGATGTTTGTTTGTTTGTTTATTAGTGTTTAACGGCCTATCAACAGCCAAGGTCATGTAAGGCCAGGCAAACGGGTTCGATCCAATTTTAACCTGCTGCATTGGGGGGAAAATCCCCAAATCAGAATGGAATATTTACATCGAGAACAAATATATTCAGCCCTGAAATTAGAATAACCTGACCTGGTGCCAGGTCCATACCACATAGTCACTTGGCCCTTCCCCTAAAATAGGATTACAAATATCGTAATACTCACATAAGGGGTATAACCAGATTCAACTGTCACATACAAAATGCCAAAGACGTATGTGAGGGCCAAACCAAGTCTCCAGTCGGGATTCCGGTAAGGATGAACCCAGATCGTTAAATTACCCATTGCATGCTCCCACCTGCCACCCACCAACTTTTTGACGTAAATGTACACAGACGGACAGAACCTCAAGAGCAAAGTATTATGCCCCCCTTGCTATCGTATAGGGGGCATAAAAATCCAATTACCCCACCCACCTGGTCTCGTACTGTACATTATATTAACATAATGTACAGTACAAGACCAGGTGGGTGGGGTAATGGGATTTTTGAATGGGCATTTCTTTTGTGTCACAGGTCCGAGTCTTCCACCTGTGTTTAATGCTGGGAAACGGCTTACACATCATCTACACCAGTTTCTTTATTTTTCTTTATTTTTATTCATGAACATGTTTTAATACAGTACATTAGAAACATCTCCTCCATATCTATGACTGTCAGATACAAGCTATTTAACCAATTTCATGCTCAGTATGTCATTTTGTTTGTGAAAAAATCTAAATATTTTCTTTATATGTGCTTAGAAGTATATGTCGTGACTACCATTTGAACCGTCTTGTCGAGACGGTTCAAATGAGTGGTCACAACATAATCTTTATGAGAAATAAGAAAAATAAAATTGAGATGTTTAAAATATTTCATACCAAATGTGCATTCCGAATGTAATGGGTTAACCAATTTCATGGTGACGATGCACCATTTTGATGATGGGACAGTTACAAATAGAGGATCTCAAACGAGTGTCCATTTGATAATTATGTTATTTATGAAACGAGTCACGCACAATTTATCCACCGAGCCTCTGGCGAGGTGCATAAAATTTCGGACGAGCATCATAAATCTCATATCAAATGGAAACGAGTTTGAGATTCTGTTTATCACATGACCTCACTCTCCAAAGAGCAGCCAATGTGGAGATATCAAATATGTTTCAGTGAGCAGACGCCATTGACTATTTTCTCATCTGGGTAAATATCTCCACAGAGAAAAATAGGTTTTATCTCTGCAAGAAAAATATTATAAATATGCCATATAGTAGGTTCCTGTTCTTTGTAAACACTTCATTCAAACAATTTCAGTAATTTTAACGAGTCACCGACGCTTCTAATGACGTTTCATAATGACGTCAACGTCAAAACATTGCTCTTTCGCACCATTACGGACGTGATTTGGAACGTCTCCATTTTGTTCGCTTGGCATACCATTAACGCATACTACAAATACGTAATTAGGGTGATGCGGCTAGCCTATCAAATTCGCTCAAGGTGTTATTACACGTGTGTCATATCACATTTATGAAATGGGTCATAACATGGTTTTCATGTGATAAATATTTTTCTTACATTTTAGCCAGTAGTTTACAGAAATATAACGGTGAATTACACCACTCAGCAGCAGTAGTTTACACCACTATCGTGCTTACCATATATGGAGAAATGACGTCAGTAACGTCGCAATGACGTCTTCCCTTTCGGCCAATCAAATGCTGTTCTCAGACACACCCCATGAATCGTGAGACAGTCGCCGTCACAGCGACCCGCCTCCAGAAATTGACTTCTTGGCCATATTTTACGCTTGATTCACTTTGTTTTTATAAAGTATCGTGTATGAAATGTAAGAAAACGTTTATTTAACCAGGTAAGCTGATTATCTTTGAATAATGCCCTCGTGATTGGGTCCTACCGCTAAACAAACTCGTTTCGCTACGCTCACTCGTTTGTTTGGCGGAAGGACCCAATCACTCATGCATTATTTCACGATAATCAGTTAACCTGGTTAAATAAAAGGTATGTATCACATGAAAACATTGTTCCATTCATTTTTATTTCAACATTCCATATTCTTTTTCTCATAAATAGTGCATGTTTTAGTGACTCATTAGAACCATCTTGTCAAGATTTTTTATCATTGTATTGGTAAATGACATAAAACGAGTTAATAGAGTAATTATAATTAACAAATGGTTAAAAAATGGTCACAAGATGAAATTCATGATAAAAAGCACTTAAAACCATTGACACAAAGTGCTATATTTAACAATGTGTATTTATCAGCAAGTCAGCACTAAAAATAAAATGCAAACTTGACATCTGCGAACAGCATAGAGCCAGATCAGGTAGGTACTGCAGTCTGTTCTTGATCTATACTGTTCGCCATAAAAACAGTCAAGTTGAGCATCACAATGTACAGAATAAAACAAAGTCACAGGGATATATTTATACACAATTGGCATAACAACAGATATGGAACCAAACTCTCGGATTCTGTTGTATCTCGATATTTTGCCGATATTTATTTTGGCAGGTCCGTAGCTACACTAGAATGCACTTGCTCTTGTTTAAAAACATCAATATATGAGACTTGCCATGTGATTTTGTACCTAAGAACATGTGCGGTATTTCATAAGAAAATATTTACAAAATCTTTACGATATATTACATATTACGTAGATGACGTCGGCAGTTGACGAAATTTCGTCATTTTTCGATGTCATTTACAGAATATATCGCAGTTTCTGTAAATAGGTTTCAGAAAAATCACATGACGTGCTACATATGTCCCAAAATCAAG
Organism: Conchocele bisecta; assembly: GCA_029237695.1. Lineage (NCBI taxonomy): Eukaryota > Metazoa > Mollusca > Bivalvia > Lucinida > Thyasiridae > Conchocele > Conchocele bisecta. The sequence goes on along the minus strand of CM055266.1, from coordinate 42,436,909 downwards.
TATTGGTTACGAGACATTACAATGATGTTTGCAAACCAGTAGCCTATTTCACCAACATTGCAAAGTATACTTATCTAGCAAAGTATACTTTGAGGGAGAAATTTTCAATTTTAGGATAAATTTATTAATTTTTATTATACTGAATTTATTACATTATCACAGCCATTTTGGCTGTGATAATGTAATAAATTCAGTATAATAATCCTGCATACTTTTAATCATCAAATATATGCAGTCGTTAGTTCTATATGAAATAATGCATTTCGGGAAAAATAAATGATTACTCCCTCAAAGTATACTTTGCTAGAAAAGTACTTTGCAATGTTGGTGAAATAGGCTACAGAGCAAGTGAATGAAGGCTCAGAGCCCTAGTCATCGCTTGGACAGTCAAACAACATTTATAACAAATATTTCGCAGCTACAAATTCATTTGAGCTTCACCTCAAGCACGGTGGCATAACAAAATCTAAATTATTGGAAACACGAGCATATTTTTTTGCACACTTTCAGCATATACATGTATATTAGAGGAAACAAAGTTGATTTTTTAACTCTTAACCCTTTCAACACCACAGGCCTGTACAGTGGTATTGGCAAACAGTGTAGATCCAGATGAGCCGGCTCATGATGAGCCGTCTCATCAGAATCTGCACTTTTTGCGAGTAATTTTCATATTTTTGAGAGCAAAAACACACCCTTTTCATAAATGGACTGGTCTGAAAATCATTTTGTGATGATTGGATTGGTTGCAAAATTAACATATCAAAATCCATTTCAGGGGTAAAAGGGTTAATAAGTGGGAAACACTTATTGCTTGTCTGGTGTTTTTAGCATATTTGATTTTTCAATGAAAACATGTTTTAGCAGCACATGGAGTCTTATTCCCATCTGCTGGAAAAAACAGGCTTTGTCGAGAAAATAATAAAGATATGAAAAAAAAACCGGCAAACAACATAATTAGAATCTAGAATTGTACCCATGTGTATTCTAATAACAGTGCCCGCCCACCTCCTATATTTTTAGCCAAATTTTATTTTCACATAGTAAAGTTGTCTCAAAATTCAATTATAATGCCAGAACTAATTTAGAAAATTGCATAGCCCAGGGGGGGGGGGGTGGGGGGGGGGCTACAATAATACATTACAATTTATGGTAAGTCAATATCAGTAAAATATGAAGATACAATGGTAAACAGAATCCTAGACTGGCACCCACGTATTATTTTATTCACAGTTATCTCCCTGAAGGCAGAAACAGACTGTGTCAGTGTCTCGTTACAGATAATGTAACTATACACAAAACAATGCTCCAGATAAGTTTTGTATCTAAAGAGTATTATAAGCCCATATTTCAACTTCAATGCATATTTTACTTTTACAAATGTATTATTGATTTTCTTCCTTGTTAAATAGGGAATAAATTATACAAAATAAAACAAACTTAAACATTCACTTATTTCTACTTTATTACAATATTTCCACTACTCAGTTTGAAAATTAATGAATATTTTCGAATTACTGCGAGTATTTTGTACTCCAACTTTTGATAATCAATGCGTATTCTGTTAAAATAAGTGCGTAAACTACGCCAATACGCACCTTATCTGGAGCTTGCAAAACCAGTCGGTCGGCTACATGTATATATACACACTGTCCTTCAAGAGTTTGGTTGCCCTATGTTTACATATACTGAAGTAACCGTCTCTTACAATGGACGACTTCGCAATATATATTCTCATATATATATCAAAATGGACGACTTCACAATATATATTCTCACATATATATCTCAAATACATAAACAACACAGTACCAGTCCGTTTTCTGGCCATATTTATTAGTATCAACCCTTTCAACACCACAGGCCTCTATCCCAACGTTTGCTTACAGTGTAGTGTAGATCCAGACGAGAGGATCTGCACTATTTGTGAATAGTTTCCAAGTTTTTATCAAATTTCTCCTTTTTATGCCCACGCCATGATTCGTCATTTTCAGATTAAGTCATTACATTCGGAATACACCTTTATGGGTATGAAATATTTTTATTTTTATTTTTTTATTTCTCAATGAAAATATATGTTGTGACCACTCATTTGAACCGTCTCGATGAGACGGTTCAAATGGTGGTCACGACATATATTTCTGAGCTCATATAAATATAATATTTATGATTTTCCACAAACAAAATGGTGTATCCTCAGCATGAAATGGGTTAATGAAACAGTCTGAAAAATAAAACTGGGAGTATTCCAATCCAGCTACTTGGGGGGCGAAAGGATTAAAATACCAGCATTTACGAGATCTATTCACATAATCGGGTACCTGTACCCAATTCAGTGTCAAAACTGCCACGCAATCATACATCGCGTGTCACATTTGCACAACTTCCTCTAGGTTTCCGTTGGCTCGTCGATGTCAAAAACTTCCTTGTGTAACTCCGGCAAGTCTTTTATTATTTCACCTCCTTTCTGCATCTTTATGCTATTTAAGGCCAATGAGTGTTTCTGGTTGATCATGTGAAACAGTGGAATGATGCCAATGAGGCAGGCAAATTTCTTCTCGTAGTCAGCGTGATGCCGTTTCATCATCTCGAACATAGAGTGGTTAAACAGTGCGTTCAGCTTCTCGATAGCAGCCTTGTTGCTCAGGCCCTCTCGGTCTGAAAATGAATTTTGTTTATTTATTTATTGGTGTTTAACGACTAATCAACAGCTGTTCTTTATAGGAATTAAATAAGTGTATACAGTCAAACTTGCAGAAGCGACCACGTGCATTAAACAACTTTTGTCTTAAGCGACCACTTTCAATTCCACCCGACCATTTGGCCTATATAATGACAGTGTATTAAACGACTTTCCCTTAACTTTTCCACAGGTCATTTATTTTGTAAAACAAAAGCAATGTTAGTTTGTATTAAACGACCATTGTTTATAATTATTGACCTGAAACCTCGTTCTGAATCGCTAGTTTTCTTACAGCGAGTTCGGGTTCGTACTATAGTTGAACTATAGTAGATGCATTGCGCATGTCTAGTAGAGAATTTCCATGTAAATTTCCTGCTCTCTAGAACTTTTTACCTATTCGCCGCCATCTTGAAACTGGAGAAAGAGGCATCTTTTGGCTAGTCAAACTATTGTAGATGTATGACGTTACTGGTCGAACCAGTCTGCGTTCGCGGTTGTTTAGTTGAAATATAGTTCAACTATAGTAACCATAGTTTCAGCTCGAACTCGCTCTTAGTGATTACTGAAGGGAATTAACTCATGCCTATTTGCGACCTTAGGTGGTCGCTTAATGCAAGTTTGACTGCTGTAATTGTGTCACTATTCCAACAGCTATCAAAAAATAAATAGATAGAATAAATAATATTGGCCGTTAACATTTTAAGGAAACACGTTATCGCCCCTGATATCAGTGTGGAAGTATATGCCAATCAATATGTGGGGTAGTGGCGAATAAATGTTTATTTTGCCTGAAAATGTCTCAGATGATGTCTCTGATATAAAGAACATTTTGTGCCTACTGAGTGGGCATGTACCTTTTAATGTCCCAGCAACCGCTAGGTCATATAGAGACGGGACCACAGTTTAAAGTATCATCCGACAGACCAGTGGGATGGAAAAACAAAGTGAAATTTAAAGTGAAAGGGTTTAACTTCCCAGCAACAATGAATCTCATATAGAGACGGGATCACAGTTTAAAGTGTCATCCGATGGACCAGTGGGGAGGAAATACTATGAAAGTAGTTTTTGATGCCCTCAGCGAGGTTTGAACCCACGACCTCCGGATTGGAAGTCAGGTGGTCTAACCCCTAGGCCACAACCCATCCCTTTCGTCGTACAAAGTTTAGTGAAACCTTGGTCTACACTAACCTGGACACATCATCAACATTGCGGAGAACATCCCCCGCTCTTTATCGGTCAATTCCAACGGGTTCAACGATTCGGCAACCGAGAAAAACTCTTCGAGGAAAAATCCCATCGGCATATTCTTCACCATCGCCCTGTCAGTTGAACAATTTTGTTTTCATTTCTAGTAAACATGCAACATGTATGTATATCAAGGTGTATGATCATGTGGTTACAACAACAACAACAACAAGTACTGAAACTTCCAGAAGTCCTCCGATTCAAAGTACATATTCTTTTTTTGTCCTTATTATGTAACAGATTTTGATGAAATATGGCGCAGCAAACGTGTAACCTGCATTTGGTGGTCTTGGTACTTTGGCCCAAACTTCTGCCGTTTTTGCGAAGTATCTTTGCGCAAAAACGACATAAGTATGTGCCGAACTCCCGGGACCACAAAATACAGCTCATGAAGCCGCGTTTGCTGCACCAAATTTCATAAAAATCTGTTGCCTATTAAGGAAAATATCAAATAATACCGGTACTTACTTTGGAGTGGCCGCGCTTTCAACACTTTCAACACTTTCAGCCATCGTTGTTGTTGTTGTAACCACGTGATCATGCACCTTGTATATGTGGTAACAGGGTTAGACAACAAGCTTAGTAGTACAGGGGAACCTCTCTAAACCGGACACCAAGAAAACACCTGTGGTCTTATTTTTTATGAGTTTCTTGGCAGAGCTCCAGATAAGCTGCGTATGTGCTTAAATACCCAATTAAAATTGCCAAAAACACAATTGAAATCAGAAGTAGCGAGTATCAAAAAGCAATAACAATTTTGTGGTACCTTTATCATGCTGCAGAAAACAATAAACAGACCACAAATATAGCATATTTTTCTTATTTTCAATTAAAACACATCTTGGTATTTCATTAGAATTGTCTCCAAGGAGACAATTCTAATGAAATGCCAAGACATGTTTTTCATTTCTAAGCAAACTATTCAATATTTGCTGTCTGTTGAAGTGTAAACAGTAATGTGATTTTATTTTACCCAATTAAAATTTTGAAATACCCAATTGCTTCAGAAATGATGGGAGTGAAAATACTCGATTACTAATTCCTTATCTGGAGCTCTGTCTTGGTCATTTATCGTGTGTGATAATGTCTGTTCGTGATCGCATAGCACACAACTATGGCTCAGAGTGATCAAATGCCTGATTTACAGTGCAACAGTCTGTTAAGCTAACAGAGGTTTTGAGCTGTAAGGATTTAACAGTCCATTATGCTAACAGAGAGTTTGAGCAACTAGGGGATAACAGTGTTAAGAATTTAAGTCTGTTAACTCAACAGGTTTTGAGCAACTAGGTGTCCATGTTTTAACAGTCTGTTAAGCTAACTGACGTTTTCAGCAACCAGGGGTTAACAGTGTTCAAGATTTAACAATCCGTTAAGCTAACATAGGTTTTGAACAACCGGGCACTAACAGTGTTAAGGATTTAACAGTCTGTTAAGCTAACAGAGGTTTTGAGCAACCTGACCAAGAGATTCTAACCTCGACCAGTAGCCGATTTCATCAAAATTGCAAAGTATACTTTCCTAGCAAAGTATACTTTGAGGGAGCAATCATTGATTTTTCCGAAATGCATTATTTCATGCAGAACTAACGATTGCATATATTTGATGATTAAAACTGTGCAGAATTATTATACTGAATTTATTACATTATCACAGCCAAAATTGGCTGTGAAATTTTGGCTGTGATAATGTAATAAATTCAGTATAATAAATATTAATAAATTGATCCTAAAATTGAAAATTTCTCCCTCAAAGTATACTTTGCTAGGAAAGTATACTTTGCAATGTTGATGAAATCGGCTACAGCACCTCGGCTCCCCGTCTTATCCACAAACCCTTACCTTGGGCATTTCATCTTCATGTTGGGGTCAAACATCTCACCCTTCTGATGATCGACCAACATACACATGCGCACCATGAGAACCTCGAACGCCCCCTTCTTGATCATAATGATCTGGTCCTCCTGGCCTATCTCGCCGAACCCTGTAAGAGAATGGATCAATCGATTGACTATAGCAATGAATGGCCTTTTTGTGGAATTTATCGGGGTATAAACTTGGAAAAGTTGCGGGAATACTGGACGAAGGCCGGAAGGCCTCGTCCAGTATTCCCGCGACTTTTCCAAGTTTATTGATTAATTAACCCTTTCAACACTAATAACTAGAATGGACTGTGATATATTAATTTTCTGACCAATCCATTCATCACAAAATGACATTTCGGACTATAGTCTATTTATAAACAAGAGGGCCATTGTGGCCCTATATCGTTCACCTGGTTGTTATATATATGCAAGTAAAACTGAGAGAGCTTTATACATTCATTATACCTACAAAGTTTTGTCGAAACCAGTCTGGTAATTATAATGGGAAGACATTGTTTAAAAGGTTTTGTCCAACTTTATACGGCGGCTATCTTTGATGGACGATCTCCTATTTGAAACATCTGTAAATTATTCACCGAAAGACAATAACTATGAAGTTTGGCCAGCATCAGCCAAACGGTTAGTAAGAAAAGGCTGTTTGAAAGCTCTAACAAAAAAATAACGGTTTCACCTTTTAGCGGCCATTTGAGAGGACGTAATCCTCCGAATTTCAATGAAAAAAAACTTCAGAACAATCGCTTCCTCAATACCTTCGAATTGATATACAATACAACATGACCATATTTGGTAAAATGTGAAATTGGACCCCTACTTGATCATCATTTTAACAAATCTGAAAGAGCATTGACTATCGATCATTTCTGCCAAGTTTCGTTGAAATCTGTCTGCAGTTTAGATAATTTTTTTTAAGAAGTTTACCTACTTTTCCACGGCGGCCATCTTGGATTAGGTGACTACCTCCAAATTTACAAATCCCACCCAGAGATAATCCCTGTGAAGTTTAACCAACATTGGCCAAGTGGTTCACGAGAAGAAGACGTTTGAACCCTCTAATTAAAGGATGACCTTTTGGTGACCATCTTGACCTAATCATCCGATTTCAACAAAAAATTATCCAGAGTTTGATCGTCTCCTCAATACCTTCGATTTGATATATAACATGACCATATTCGGTCAAATTTGTGTGTAATTTGACCCCTAGTTGACCCCGCCCATTTTTTACCCCGGGCCACCATTTAAACAAATCTGAAACCGCATTGACTATCGATCATTCCTGTCAAGTTTCTTTGAAATCGGTCTGGCGATTTGTGAGAAGATTTTTTTAGAATTTTACCCTCTTTTCCACAGTGGTCATCGGGCTGGATAGTACGGAGCTCCACAGGGGATAATTTGTTCCCACGAAATAACAATTCGTTCCCTCGAAATAATAATTAGTTCCCACGAATTAACAATTCCAAATTAACAAATTGTTAATTTGAGGGAACGAATAGTCATTTCGTGGGAATGAATTGTTAATTTGCGGGAACAAATTGTTATATCGTGGGAACGAATTGTTAATTTGAGGGAACAAATTGTTAAATTGAGGGAACAAATTGTTATTTCGTGGGACCGAATTAATAATAAAAAAAACATGTCCCCTGCGGGGCTCTGTAGGATAGGCATAGAGACATAGTGACACTGTTCTGATTTTCCTCTCGGTTTGATATACCGCAAAGATTCTAATAGACGCCCAGGCATCTATTAGAATCACCACTGGCCATGAAGTCCTGGGTGGGCGTTTAATAGAGGCAGGTGTTATTCAGCAAAGAGAAAATGATAAAAAAATATCCGATTTCTACTATCTGAACAAAAACATAACAAAGGGACGTTACTCTCAAGTCTCAAACGTCTGACAGACTTGGTTGTACTGTCTATCAGTTTATGGACATTTTTTACCAAGACTTTTCGGCCCACCTTGGTCATTATGGTACACTCGGTACAAATGTTAAAATACTGGTAATGTATATAGCAAGACAGCGTCAATCGTTAATGCTGATCAGATTTAAGTTTCGGACTGTCACTGTTTCGGACCATGGACGTGTCGGCTCATGGACCTATCGGTCCGTATCCGTGCGATTAATTTCGGCCCACGGCCACGTCCAGAAAAAAACATATTTATTTTTTGCTCATCTCGTAGGACATATCGGCCAATAATCATGTAATTTATTTTTTGCTCATCTCGTAGGAAATATCGGCCAACAATCACCGTGTAAATTCTGATCGCCGTGCAAATAGCTACTGCGGATGAGGAATTTCGCTTCCGCTTTTGAAAGTGAAAGTAGCAGTTATGTGTTTTTTTCCCGATTTTCAAGGAAGTTATCTTCGAAATATTGGAGAGAAAAGAAAAATAGTTGGACAATTAGCTCCGATTTTGTTTCAAGTTAGTACTGGGCATTTATTGGAGGCACTATTTCTTGAAAATCAGCCAAAAAGTTGGTCATTTTCAACGTAAAAAGTTGGGGGTGGGCATCTATTAGAGCATGGGTGTCTATTAGAATCTTTACGGTAAATGAATTTTATGTTGTGTGAACGCTTTACATGAAGTAGAATATTACATACCTGGCAACTTTTTACAGAACCGCACGACATTCGTGATTTCCAGCACCATCGACTGGATAAATTCCTGCCACATGGCCGCAGTGTTGATCATCAGCTTTGTCATGTCGGGCTACAAAATATCATTGATTTATTATAGGAATGAATGGCCTTTTTGTGGAATTTATCGGGGTATAAACTTGGAAAAGTCGCGGGAATACTGGACGAAGGCCGGAAGGCCTCGTCCAGTATTCCCGCGACTTTTCCAAGTTTATAGCCCCAATAAATTACACAAAAAGGCCAAAATAAATTCATCAAGAAAATGTGTTTATTTTCCGTTTTCTTAAGAATTATTTTAACTGCGCCTTACGGTTACAGAAAGTAGTTAGGTGTGGGAGTTTAATGGGATATAAATTTTGGACAGAGACTTGCTACAGGCCAATCAACTGTTAGGGAATTGTGTAAATATTTTTGTGCTGGAATTATTGACTGACCAGGCAATTCAAATGAACAAGTGCACGTGACAGGGCGGGCCAAACAATAAGACAGTTACAGTTCAACTATCGAATTTTTAATAAACTAATTTACCGACCGACTGACATATTGATTGAATTGGTGTATACAAGTACATTTGAGTGACTGGATAGAACCAGTCTGTACAAATGTGGGGGAAATTACAATTTAAGGAATGACCAAAGTCACAACATCCTGATTTTAATCAGCTTTTACAACAAGCAGGCTATATATATTATCAGAAAAAAATTGGCCCATTTTATTCAATGGCCCATAAATGCGTCTCAACATTAATTTAAATAAATATATTTAAATATATTCAAATTAAACACACATGTTTTTGCGAGCCCAGTTCATAGAGATTCAACTGTAGCTAAATATTACTGTCAGATATCAACAGAGCAAGCAAACTATCAACCAATTAAATCGAGAAATCAAGCAATCAAAACAAGGAATCAACCAATCAAATTGAAATTCCAACAAATCAACTTGAGCTAATCAATTCAAGTAATCAACTAATCAAATCAAATTATAAACCAATCAAACCACACTATTAATGAATCAAGCTCACAATCAAACAATCAAATAGGAAAAAAAAAGTGAAAGTGTTTAATGTCCCACCAACTGCTAGGGTCATAATAGAGACGGGGGCCACAGTTTAAAGTCTCATCCGACAGACCAGTGGGATGGAAATACTATGAAAGTATTTTTGATGCCTAAGGCAAGGTTTGAACCCACAACCTCCAGATTGGAAGTCAGGTGTAACCCATAGGCCACAATCCATCACCAATCAAATAGAACTCACCATGTTGCCATCGGCAGCCATCTGCGCCAACCTCTCATTGGCCTCGGCTATGGACTTGTATGTCGGTCGTACAGTTTGCATGTGTGCGCTGCCGACCGTGTCGATCACCTGCTCCATCAGCTGTCGGCGAAGATCGGTCGGCACCTGCTTCACTTCTTCCATTATACGGTCGACGTCAATCACGTTCGCATTTGGGTCGGGCTCCGAAAATACCATGGGCGGCATCTCGGGCATCTGGCCTGACATCATTCCTGGTGGCCAATGATTGGATAGTTCGAAAATGGTGGACAATGATTGGATAGTTTCAAATGGGGGACAATGATGGGATAGTTTGAAAATGGCGGACAATGATTGGACAGTTTGAAAATGGCGGACAATGATTGGATAGTTTGAAAATGGCAGACAATGATTAGATAGTTTCAAAATGGCGGACAATGATTGAACAGTTTGAAAAGGGTGGACAATGATTTGATAGTTTCAAAATGGCGGACAATGATTGGATAGTTTCAAAATCCTGGTCAACGGTTGGATAATTTGAAATTTCACTCTGAAGTCATACTTTTCTGATTGACCAAGGCCGAGACTTGAGGTATAGTTAGTATCAAATTGTGTGATTTGTAGGGACGAAATGGAATACTGCTATATGTGCCGTATTATGCCTAGGTGTCCGGTCCCAGGAACAATTTCAGGATTTGGACCGCTTTTGTGTTATGATAGCAAGACTTATATTTTAATCCTTACAATGCTAAACTGTCGTTTATTTTCCTTTTTTCTCATCAACAACATGGTTTGATAGCACTCCAATGGAAATGATTCTAGATTCAACTGTCACATACCAAAATGCAAAAGACGTACCGGAGGGCCAAACCAGGACACCGGTCGGGATTCCAGTAAGGGTGAAACCCGATCGTTAAATTACCCATCACATGCTCCCACCTGCCACCCACCACTGCATGCTTATAGAACCTATATACCCCAACCTACTGCTATGACAGAAGCAAACAGCTAGGATGATTCCTGCAAATACCGAAGGCTGTCAACTATTAGAGGGCGTGAATATTACAGTCTTCACTACAAACTTTCACATCAGCGGCCAGTGAAATAAAACTGCTCGCCTGAACGAGATTTTGCTGGTGCTAAAACAATGATATTCAGAATTTGTTCATCATTTGTTAAAAATTTAAATACAAATTTATTTAAGCAAACGTTTTGCTGGTGTCCTCCATCCAAATTGAATGCTGGCTCCTATTAGAGATGGGGCTACTATTTGAATACACATGCTACATGTAACCTACTGCTACAATGCTACGTGATATGTGGCTGTGACTGGAGAAATGGGGCTTATAGGTTTTGCGAGCAGTGTAGATCCAGATCAGACTGCATCTGCACAGTCTGATCAGGATCTGAACTGTTCGCCATTCCATAAAGCAAGACCCATCATGCTTCGAACAAGCAAAAGAGATCGCTATCGTACTACAAGAATGCGCGATTTGACCAGCAGCCACACTCACTTGTCACAATTTCTCCAGTCACGACCACATATCAAGGAATAGTTACCTGACATCATCCCCTCCATCATACCACCCATAAGTCCGCCCATCATTCCCTCCATCATGTTATTATTGTCCATAAGCAGCATATCGGGCGACATATCCGGCATAATGAGCGGCGAAGCATCGAGCGACGATGGCGAGTATTCCGGCGACGTCAGCGTCTGATTATCCAGATCCGGCTCCTGCTTAATGTCCGTAAACCCCGTGGTTTTATTGTCTGTTTCATTATCCGTTTTAATCACGGCCGCGTCTTGCGAGTACTGATAGTTATCGACGGTTCCATACAACCCTTGCTTGTTATCGACGGTACCGTATATCGCTTCATTGTCAATGAGTTTGTTATTAAGGTTCTGGTTATTTGTCGTGGTCAGTTCCGTGAGCGGCGAGTGGCTCTTACTGCTGTTTGTTGGACTACTGACGCTCGTGTACCCCGACTCCTGTCCGTCTTTACCGGGCTTCGGTTTCTGATTGTCATTCCCCTGGCGCTGGTGCTCCTGGAAGCTGACCTTCGCCGCGGAGAGGAACGCCTGCATCAGGTCCGACTTGAATGTGCCATTTTGTTGGAGGAGACGCTGCAGTTCCGCCATTCTCAGTTTGTAGAGCTCGGCTGGGGACGGGTACGGCGCAATCGGTAAGTTGGCGTGTGACTGCTTCGATTCACCGCTCGAATCTTTCAGGCGCTTTGGACGGCGACCGAGTCTTGAAGCTGCAATGAAAGAATGATAATTTGATTGATTGGGGTTTTATTCACATCCAACAGCAATATAATATACAGGGGGCAGTTTCACTAAACTTTGTACGACTAAAATGTTCGTAAGCGCAAATTTAGGATCGTCTGGAAATTTAAATTGATGGATTTATATTTATTGAACATAGGCTCAATAAATGTAAATCCAATAATTGTTTACAACAAAACATTGTTAATGTGAAATTCACAAGACTACCATAATTTTGCACTTACGAACATTTTAGTTGTACAAAGTTTTGTGAAACGACCCCCAGGAACGTATCCGTGTCTGATTGAAGGAGTGAAGTGGTCAATGCGTAGCAGAGCTCCAGTTAAGGTGCGTAATTTGATCAACTTTGGGGAGACTTTCGTTATTTCTTTGCCAAAATTGCCAAGTTGGGAGTGCTTTAGAATCGTCTCGATGAGACGATTCTAAAGCAATCCCAACTTGCCATTTTTTGTGAAGAAATAAGAAAAAAAAACGGAAAATTTGGTCCAATTACGCACCTTAACTGGAGCTCTGCTTAGGCTGCGGAATTCAATTGTCTGATGCTTCTTTGCCATTTCCTTGATGAAAACATGTTTTGCCAGTATATGAGAATCGGGACTATTCTCATTAGCTTCCAACACACAAATATTTTGTTAAAAAATAATAAATACCAGTTCCCCCACTTTAAAGAATATGTCATTATAACACTTTCTCAACAAGTTCCTGAATTTATGGTCGAAATTAAGCAGTTTGATTGGCCGAAACTGAACTGTGTGCAGCCTCGACCAGTCAAACTTCCTCATTTCGAGCATGAGATCCAAGGACAAGCTCATAATGCTTTATAATCCTGGGGACCGTTTCACTAAACTTTGTACGACTAAAACGTTTGTAAGTGCAAATTTAGGATCGCCTGGAAATTTCAATTGATGGATTTACATTTATTGAGCATAGGCTGCATATGCTCAATAAATGTAAATCCAATAATTGTTTACAAGAAAACATTGTTAATGTGATATTTAAAGACTATCATAATTTTGCACTTACAAACATTTGAGTCGTACGAAGTTTAGTGAAACGGCCCTGGTAGCCGTACCCAGGCTGAAATAAGAACACATTTCTGAAAAGAATGTTGTGGTACATAGTCATGAATAAAGTTTGCTAAAACTTTCAAACAAAATTACATTTCTGGAATGAACAACTGGCAATGGTATTTTTACCCTGACAACGTTGAATAATATTTGGTCGTCTACTGTTTATCTTTTAACTTGCATTTTTCTCAATAAAAACATGGATTGGCAGGACTTTTGAATCATTTCCATGGAAATGATTCTAAAGTGCTGCCAAACCGTGTTTTTGTTGAGAAAAAAAAACAAAATATGAAACAACAGCAGACGATAGTTTCTGTTTCCCTACTTCTCATGGTTAACCCTTAGACCGCTACTCACAACAATTGTCGCCTGCTGTTGCTTTTACATCTTGCCTTATTTCTCAATAAAAACATGGTTTGACAGCACTTCAGAATCATTTCCAATGGAAATGATTATGAAGTGCTGTCAAAGCATGTTGCAAATAATTCTAAAGTTCTGTCAAAGCATGTTTTTGATGACAAAAATGGAAAATAGAAAATAAACAGCAGACGACAAACAAAATAAGATAGCAGTGTAAGTCTTAACCCTTTCCCTGTTTTGCGATATTTCAACTCATCCAAATCCAAAACATCTGAATCAAAGAATCAAATGCTGTGTCAAATGATGGTTAAATTATCTGATAGAGTAGAAAACATTGTGGGAAAAGGAGAAATTGCTTGTTACAAGCAATTTCTCCTTTTCCCACAATGTTTTCAAAAGACATCTTCTGCAGAGGCGTGAAAAGTCGTTCGTCTCTATCAGGCAAAGGGTTAATATTGCTGAAAGTGTAAAGGTTGTAAAAACATGTAAACAAATACATTCAACATAGTCTCAAATACTAACCTATACATTCTCTGTTTACATACTCATACTGTCTCTACAACATCCAGTAGTTTTCTATTTTTGCTACAAAATATAATGTTGTGGCTTATTAATCCTCTGACTAGTTAGTTTTTCATGAAAACTAGATATGAAACATTTCAAACTACTGAAAACTAGACGGCCGCTGCCCACATGTTGCACCCGCCGAGGCTTTCATAGTATACCGAAAAAACTTTAACCAAAAGCTTTAACCAAAAACGTTAACCAAAAACATTAACCAAAACCTTTCACCGGGACGGTTATATCGCGCTGTCCGCAAGCAGTCGTGACAAAAACAAAATACTAAACATTTCAAACTACTGAAAAAAACACTTAAGTATATACTTACAGAATAAAAATAATATCCTACAATTTATGATCAAACTATTACTGGTTCACAAGAAGATCCAAAATAAAAGACTTATTCCTTCCTACGATTCGTATCAAACTTCCGACTGTGAAAAAAATACCAACTCGTTACACCGGCAAATCAGCTGTTCGAGGCCGGCCAGCTAGAAAATGTTAATAAATATATTAGTTACCTACCGGTTACTGCTTGGGTAAGCAATGGCTGTGAAGATTGTTATGGCAGGTAGCACTTATATATACCACAAACTGGCAGCTTGACCAACTTTTACACCGGGGTGAACAGGTGAACTGGGGAACCACCAACAAAATATCTGGACATTGTGTCCACTGTAATTAATGTATGACATGGTTGGAGATTTGACCGAAATCCATTAAATACACAATTGTAGACCATATAAAGTGATCTTTATAGAGAAACCAAGACTTAGGCTTCACAATGCTGAATTACATTTTGTCGTCTGCTGATTATTTCTTAATTTCCATTTTTAACTACAAAATCATAGTTTGGCAGGACTTTAGAATCATTTCCAATGGAAATGATTCTAAAGAGCTGCCAAACCATGTTTTCATTGAGCACAAAGACAAAATATGAAACAGCAGCAGACGACAGTTTTCAGTATATTCGGCACAAACAGGAACCAATGCACCCCTGGAACTGGAATAAACTTGCCCGATATCTAAAATCTGTGAGTGATGCGAATGAATTAACTTATATTCCACCTTTGTTAGCAATTCGACACAAACACTGCGAGTGCATGCCAAGTATCACGCTGATCATCCTCCAGCCTCATGATCCAAACAAAAACCACGCAGTTTCATAACCAAGTTTGGAAGCTGGCCGATTTAGTTAACCAATTTCTTGAACTGGGTCTTAACTCCCCACTCGACTGATCAAGTTTTCGGTAAATGTGTTATCATTTTAATAAATACAGATGTCATCTAAATTTATTCCCTGGGATGTTCGTTGTGTCAATTCTGAATTCGAAATTACAGGGATAACCAAATACAATGCCAACAAATTACCAAGGACGACAAGTCAAAACAGCATCTGGGCTGTGAGAGTTTTAACCCTTACAATGCTGAATTAATTTTTGTCGTCTGCTGTTTATTTTTTAATTTCCATTTTTCTCAAGATAAACATGGCTTGGCAGCAATTTTGAATCATTTCCATTGGAAATGATTCTAAAATGCTGTCAAACCATGTTTTTATTGAGAAAGAAGGCAGCATAATTATGAAAACAACAGCAGACAACAATTTTCGGTTCTCGCATTTTCGGTTTTCGGTTCTTGCCATGATGAAGTAAATTTTGTCATCTGCATTTTTTATTTTCCATTTTTCTCATTAAAACATCATTTGACAGCACTTCTAAAATGATGTCAAACCATGTTTTTATTGAGAAAGAAGACAAAATACAAAATGAAACGTCATGCAGAGCATGATGTTATTAGCCGATCAAATCAGGGTTCAATATATGTCCACATTTTAGTAGTTACGGCATCTCAGGGAAAAGTGAGAGAATTAAAGTGTTGATTTCCTCCCCAACCAAATTTTCCCAGTTATATTTAGCTATCATTAATATCTGATCATAGCAATACTTATGGTAGTCAAATGTAAACAATATTATTCCAGTTGAAAGAATTAACCTTTGCATATAGGTGAAGGCGCTTAGCATTACACAAATATGTAGCAAGTCAACTGAAATCTCATAAATACCCGATTTTTGGCAGCCATCTTGTAAATATGATAATTATATACTGAATATTAGTGTAGTTTACGTAAATTCTTTAATATATCCATCAGAAATGTTTTTTAACAACTTACACCAATTTACAAGTTCAAGGACCATGACCTATTGACTCATATATTGGCAATTTTCGACTTCCGTCAAGCATAAAGTTCAATGACCTTGAAATGACCTTGAACTTGGTTTAAAAAATGGCACTCGGATTTTTGGAAAACTTATTATAAAAACACCGGGTGCCATAAATTAACACGAGGTGTCGGGAATCTTTATATACCTACAATTGCCCCTGGACTAGAAGGCAAACCGCCTAACTTTAGTTTACCGAACGCTTGTAGATAAAACGTTTATTTACAGCTAAATTGCAAACCGCCTAACTTTAGTTTACCGAACTCTTGTGGTGAAAACGTTTATTTATAGCCAAATTGTGTTATTTCGCTATATTTAAATGTTTCAACAGAGATAATGGCCAAAAATGAAAATTATCCGGTTGATGTAATTTGGAAGTGATACAACAAATTTCGCGTTTGTAGATTACAGAATATAGGAGAAAAGGGTGGTTACAAACTTTTTCACAAACCAATGGATAACCAATATATAGCCGATCTATAAATAGATCGGCTAATAACAAAAGCAGTCAACAATTTAAGCAAGTCTTTGTGTGACAGTCGTTTTGTGCTTCCATTGAATTAAATCAAGTTCTAGAATACTTAACGCTTTGCATGCTGGGAAATGTGTGGGCTATAAATAGTTCAAAAACACCAGACGACAATTCATTATAGCTTCTTTTATATTTCTCCCAATAAATATCATGAATATGTCTTGGAATTTCAATAGAATTGAGTCCTCCTCCGGACTTGATTCTAATAATAATTCCACATATTTACAGAGAGACTTAAGAAACATACTCGTAATTTGTTGGATGTTATTTTCATGCATGCAAAGAGTTAAATCTTTCAACAAACTAAATTTATTTCAAATACCGGTACACACATACAGTGATGAAAGATTGGTAAAAATATATTTTAATTATAGAGATGCGTTGTATTTTTGAACTGAACTACATGTATACATACACATACGAGTTGTCAAAAAATTACTACAAAAATGTTACTGAAAATAACTAGCATTGCTAGCTTTTCTGCAATCGGTGTTTACTAATTAAACTGCTTTAAATTACTTAAAACTAATGCATCTGATGAAAACCTCTTTCTTCCTAAATATAGCATTGCACAACAGAAAAATATTTTTTCTTCATACTTTTTCCTTACTGGTATGTGTATAGCAAAACTGGCTTATAAAAATCATATAATTTACCATTAACTCTTTGCGTGTTATCGCTGAATATAACAGCCAAAAAATAGAAGTATTTTTCTTATATCTTGAAATTTCATAGAATTGTGCCCTACGTATTCTCATGGAAGTGAAAAACAAGATACTGAATATCTTGCTACATCATCTGACACACAGTGTCTTGAACTCTTTGCATACTAAGCAGTGAAAATATCCGCTAAACAAATTAGGAGTATAATTATGTTAAATTTCTCTCTGTAAACATATACTTTCAATGAGAAATAAATAAATATATTTTAAATTTCATACCCATAAAGGTGTATTCAAAAAGGATTGGGTTAGTAAAAAATCTTTGTACAAACATTTTTATCGTAAGAAGTTAACTCTTTGCATGCTAGCGGCGAAAATATCCGCCAAACGAGTTGGTGTGAAATTTCATTAGAATTGAGTCCTCAGGACTCAATTCTAATGAAATTCCAAGACATATTCATGATATTTACAGGGAAAAATAAAAGAAAATAAGATGATTTTTTCTTGAAATTCCAAAACACATTCATGATATTTACAGGGAGAAACAAGAAATGCGTCTGTCGAACGCGGATGCCACCTGCAGCATATTTGAGAAACTGTGACAAAGTGGTTAACCGAAAAGCGTGACGAACGGACAAACGGACAGACGGACAAGACGGACGGACGGACAGACAGACGGACAGACGGACGGTCCAAACACTATATGCTACCCGTTTCTTCGAAACCCGGTGGCATAATAAAAGAAAATAAGATTTGTGTCCGCTAATTTTGAACTAGTTATAGCCCACAAGTTTCCTGAGCATGCAAATAGGTAATGGATACATCGTTGAGATACATAGCACACGGATCCAACCCTCCAACCCGGAAACCGAGCCTCCTCCAATCCCGACCATACGCCATTACCTCACAATACCAGGAAATAATTAACACAAACAAAACCCCTGTAAACAGGGCTAATTAGCGATGAAGGTATTAATACCTGTGACAAGCAAACAATAGCTTACGACACATGCAACCAGTGTAAAGATCCATACAAAACTGCATCTGCAACCAGTGAATTTCTTACCTACTCAGTCCATTAGTAGTATTATATCATAAAATATACTTGAGCAACATATCCATGAACAGTGTCGGCTCAGTAGCTGATTTCATCAAAATTGCAAAGTATACTATCTAGCAAAGTATACTTTGAGGGAGTATTATCATTTATTTTTCCGAAATGCATTATTTCATACAGAACTAACGATTGTATATATTTGATGATTAAACCTATGCAGAATTATTATTCTGAATTTATTACATTATCACAGCCATTTATAATGTAATAAACTCAGTATAATTAATAAATTTATCCTAAAATTGAAAATTTCTCCCTCAAAGTATACTTTGCTAGGAAAGTATACTTTGCAATGTTGGTGAAATCGGCTACTGATCTGACTGTAGATTCATCCCAGTTATACTTTGTGCAAGTGCCATAAAGGAACGTTGATCAGCTGGCAGAACATTGTTTCTGTGCTCATCACCACGATATGACAAAGATAGGTGAACTCTACATAATTACTGTCAACTAAACAACATATAGCAGAGCTCCAGATTATAAAGGTGCGTATTGGCATATTTTACACTTATTTTAGCAGAATACGCATTGATTATCAAAAGTGGGAGTACAAAATACTCACAGCAATGTGAAAATATGCATTGATTTTAAAATTGAGTAGTGAAAATACTGTATTAAAGTTGATTTACTTAGTTGAGCTGCAAAAAGCAAACAGTGTTTGCACCTCAAATAATTAGTGAATTTTTAAATTAGTTTTATTTTTTTATAATTGGTTCCCTATTTAATAAGGAAGAAAATCAAGAATATATTTAGTAAAATACGCATTGAATTTCAATTATGGGGGTATAATACTCTTTACAAAACTTATCTGGAGCTCTGATATAGGTGTACGATTTTATAATTGACGTAAGCTTTCAACACTGCAGACTATCATTGTAAAGTTTACACATGGTGCAGATCCAGTAGCCTATTTCACCAACATTGCAAAGTATACTTTTCTAGCAAAGTATACTTTGAGGGAGAAATTTTCAATTTTAGGATAAATTTATTAATTTTTATTATACTGAATTTATTACATTATCACAGCCATTATGGCTGTGATAATGTAATAAATTCAGTATAATAATTCTGCATACTTTTAATCATCAAATATATACAGTCGTTACTTCTATATGAAATAATGCATTTCAGGAAAAATAAATGATTACTCCCTCAATAGCTCACATGAGCTTCGCTCAGGTGAGCTAAAAAATAATAAATGTATCCTTAAATTGAAAATTTCTCCCTCAAAGTATACTTTGCTAGAAAAGTATACTTTGAAATGTTGGTGAAATCGGCTACAGATGAGCTAGCTCGTAACGATCATAGGATCTGCACCATTTGTGGGTAGCTAGTTTCATAATTGTCACACAATCAAACCCTTTTCTGATTAACGAAATAGCCATTAATTTTGGGAGATTTTATAGGGGTTTCCCAAAACAAACTGTATATTCAAATACCGTAATTATGATTCTAATAGTCTGTTTCCGGTGTCACAGTAAATTCCTCATTGGCAGTATACGTAGCTATTTGCATGGATGCTGGGCGATCAGAATTGACACGGTTACGGAGACAGACAAACCCATCTTGTATAATATGGGTAATATTGACATTATGTTGGATTGTTGGCCGAAATTTACTAGGAGTTGAGCAAAAGTAAATATGTCTTGTTCTGGACGTGGCCGTGGGCAAAGATTCGCGCTGATACCGGCCGAATGACTCCACGGTCTGAAACGTCCACGGTCCGTAGGCGTACATCTGATCACCATCAATGATTGACGCTGGTTTGATATTATACATATTACCAGTATTTTAACTGTTTTACCAACTGTACCATAGTGACCAAAAGTGTGGCGAAACATCTTCGTCCGAAATGTCCATGAACTGACAGACAGTACAATTCAGTCCGGTAGACATTGAGATGGTGAGATCGATAGAGTAACGTCCCTTCATTATGTTTACAGTTATCAATTGTATATTTTATCATTTTTCACAGCATACCGTTTCAGTGTAATGACTTTTGTGAGTTCTGGCTGTAAGTTGCCCTGCGCTACCGACAGAAAATTTGGGTTACTAAATGTATTATTATTGTGATAAACAAGTACAGTGCAACCCCTCTACAACAGCCACCCATGGGAAGAGGCAAAATTGGCTGTTATAGAGAGGTGGCTGTTGTAGGGAGGTTAATGCTGAATACAATTTTATCGTCTGATGTTTATTTATTTTCTTCAATAATTCTCAATAAAAACATGTTTTGACAGCATTTTAGAATCATTTCCAATGGAAATGATTCTAAAATGCTGTCAAAACATGTTTTTTATTGAGAAAGAATGCAAAATCAACATCAAACGACAATGTTCATGCTCAGCAGTGTAAGGGTTAGATATAGAGGAAATCATCCATTTGGGAATAACCGGATATAAAATAGCGGCTGTTACAGAGAGGTGGCTGTTGTAGAGAGGTGGCCGTTCGGGGAGGTTCGACTGTACACCCATAATAACTGTATATATTTGGACATTCCTTGATGTGAGAAACCAATTACATATTAATTAACCCTCTACAGGCCTGCATGGTATTGGCAAATAGTGTAGATCCAGATGAGCCGGCTCGTGACGAGCCGTCTCATCAGGATCTGCACATTTTTGAGAACAACAACACTTCCTTTTCATAAATGGACTAGTCATAAAGTCATTTTGTGACGCTTGGATTGGTCGAGAAATTAACATACCAAAATCCATTCCAGTTACTTAGGCGTGAAATGGTTAATCTGTGTTTCCCAGAAATAATTGTGTCCGAATATTTAGAGTTGTTACAATACTATAATTCCAGCACAAAAATATTTACACAATTCCCTAAAATTTGATTGGTCCGTTGCAAGTCTCCGTCCAAAATTTATATCCCAGTAAACTCCATGCCAAACTACTTTCCGTAACCGTCAGGCGCAGTTAAAATAATTCTTTAAGAAAACGGAAAATAAACACATTTTCTTAATGAATTTATTTCAAATGCTGGAATTATAAGAAATGAATGGCCTTTTTGTGGAATTTATCGGGGATATAAACTTGGAAAAGTCGCGGGAATACTGGACGAAGGCCGGAAGGCCTCGTCCAGTATTCCCGCGACTTTTCCAAGTTTATACCCCGATAAATTCCACAAAAAGGCCATTCATTCCTATATTGGGTACCGTATAATTACCACAAACAGCAGAATTGGGATACCACAATCAACAAGGTTAAAGGTACATGCCCACGCAGTAGGCACAACATGTTCTTTATGCGAATTAAATAAGTGTATAATTGTGTCACTATTCCACCAGTTCTAAATATTACGAGTGCCCGCTATACAGATATAATCATTTAGTAATATTTATTTTGCTGATAGTGACGTGCGGTGGTATCAGGCTAGTTTCATATGCAAATGAGGCATGATATTTTTTAATTATTTATACTAATTAAATGTGTCACCTAAAAAAATAATATTTTTGACCAATTATATAATATGACCATGCACATCAAACACGAGCTGTAGGAGAACAGCATAGCTCGACTACGAGGGTTGTCGATGTACACATAGCTTGACAAAGAAGGTGGCTCCGGCCTGCATAAAAACAAGGTTAAATGTAGGTCAATGTCAGATATAGGTCAGTGGTTATTTATTTACATCACAAGGAGATAAAGTTTTCCAAGTATGGTTGCTGTAGGCCCAGGAGTATTCCATATACAAGCTTGTGTAAAAACCGTAACCAAGGGGAGATAACTAAGTAATCCAAGGATAAAAGTAGGTCAAGGTCAAATATAGGTCGGGGATTATTGATGTACATCACTAGGAGATGAAGTTGTCCAAGTATGGTTGATGTAGGCCCAGAAGTATTCCATATACAAGCTTGACTATAAACATTAAGCAAGTAATTCAAGGTTAAATGTAGGTGAAGGTAAAATAAAGGTCAGGGGTTATTGATGTACATCCCTATGAGAAAAAGTTATCCAAGTATGGTGTCTGTATGCACAATAGTATTCCATCTACAAGCTTGACAAAAAACCTTGAACATAGTTGGAATCCAACAATTATACGACATACGTCGGTGCCACGAAAAATAAATGTGGGAGCTCTAAGAAGATTCTGATTCTGATTATTGGTGTTTAACGGCCTATCAACAGCCAGGGTCATGTAAGGCCGGGCCAACGGGATGGACTATCCCACATTTAACCTGTAAAAAATGAGGGAAATTCACAAAATCAGAGCTCAATATTTACATAAATTATATATTCAGCCCTGAAATCAGAATATCCTGACCTGGTGCCAGGTCCATGCCACACCAAAGTCACTTAGCTCTGCCCCAAAGTAACATGGTTAGCTATAAGCATATTACTTCTTAATGGAACATAACAGGGTTCAGCTCTCAAGTACCAGGGTGCCAAAACGGTAAAAAAGGGCCAAATCATGTAGGTCAGCTTTCCGGTAAGGATGAATGCCGATCGTTAAATTACCCTTCGCTGCTCCCTCCTACCACCCACGCTCTAAGAAGAAAAGAAAGAAAGAAAAAGATAGCGGTGTAAGGGTTAAAACAGCAAAACACAGTCTGTTTTGGTTCGGATCAACATTTTATGATATATTGATGGCCCAGTTGGTCTTGAATTCCAGGGCAGAGGTACCTGCATGTGGCCATGACCTAGTACATGTAAACACCTAAAACAAGCATCGAAACTCGGTGAGCAACAAACTAAATATAGTACAATCTATTTAGCCCTTACTACGCTGAAATAATTTTTTTCGTCTGCTGGAAATGTTTTATTTTCAATATTTCTCGATATAAACCTGTTTTGACAGCGCATGAGAATCGTCTTCTCATGTGCTGCCAAAACATGTTTTTTGTTAAGAATTAAGGCAAAAATGAAAAACAGCAGACGACATTTTTCGTCTCCCGCGTAGTGAGGGTTAATAGGCCTCTGATGATAATGAAAGAACCATATTTTCCGGAAAATTCAGCAAACTAATTGTTTCTCTAAGTGTACCATAATAACAAGAATATTAATCAGATATCATTTTTTCCCGGGGGAAATACATATTGTTTCCCAAAATAAAGAGTGTCCCAGAACTCCAGTAGCCTATTTCACCAACATTGCAAAGTATACTTATCTAGCAAAGTATACTTTGAGGGAGAAATTTTCAATTTTATGATAAATTTATTAATTTTTATTAAAAACTGAATTTATTACATTATCACAGCCATTTTGGCTGTGATAATGTAATAAATTCAGTATAATAATTCTGCATACTTTTAATCATCAAATACATGCAGTAGTTAGTTCTATATGACATAATGCATTTGAGGAAAAATAAATGATTACTCCCTCAAAGTATACTTTGCTAGAAACGTATACTTTGCAATGTTGGTGAAATGGGCTGATAAGCTTTGTGTCCAAAGCGTACTATACGCCCTGATTTCAAAATCATTGCGTATTTTAATTTTACAAATTAATTATTGATTTTCTTCATATAACAATATATAACAAATTTAAACATTCACTCATTTGAGCTGCAAAAAGAAAACACTGTCAAAAGTGAATTTTCAACTTTATGAGAGTATTTTCACTACTCAATTTGAAAATCAATGCGTATTTTCACATTGCTGTACGTATTTTGTACTCCCACTTTTGATAATCAATGCGTATTCAGTTAAAATAATTGTGTAAAATATGCCAATACGCCCCTTATCTGGAACTCCGGTGTCCCAGTACAGTATGGGGGGGGGGGGGGGGGGGGGGGGGGGGGGGGGGGGCTGAGCGTTGGTCCGGTCATTGTCCGGCAAATGCATGCATGCAACCAGAAACTCATGATCTGCAAACCCCAGACATTATTTGAATCAAGTGAAACATTTATGTTGCAACAAGGTGACATATAGGTCCAATGGGCCGGGTGTAATTAGTATGATTATCAATGTTATACTTATTCTTGTACGTTTACACATGTCACTATAATAAACAAATTACTTACTTACTTACTATTTAGGGTTATCAAGGCAGTAGTGGTTTTTGTATTTGACCAATTTTCCATTTGGTGAAAGGCATAATGAAAACATGTTTTGTACACATACACAATCTGAACTAGGCATATTAATTTCAGACTAGAAATGTGGCCTGTCGGCACACGAATGCCCCTGCTGGCAGCCAAAGAAAACGAGACACATTTGAAAACATGGAAACAGAAATTAGAAGCCATTTACCCAAGCGTTAAGGTTTCGAACGGACCAAGGCTGTGACCTTGACCCTGGGCTTAGCGGGGGCGGGACAAATGTGGATTGTGACAGGGCGGTAGAGGACCATTGGAGCAATGCGTGTGTGAAATGTTAAGCAGATCTGAGCAAGGAAACATAAACTAGAAATGGACGCTTGTCGACAAGCGCATGTGTATCCCCCTCCCCAGATACACAAGTAGTTTGAAAAAAGGGTGTTCGAGTTATGCTCCGGAGACAAAATCAGTGACGGAAAAACAAAGGGAGATAACTAAAGAATTAGTGATGCAAGAGTTGTCATTCTTGCGGGACACACCTTTAGGGTCGTGGTCTATGCATGTGTGAAGTTTCATGAAAATATTCCAAAGGGTGTTCGAGTTATGCTCCAGACACAAAATCAGTGCACGAAACAACAAAGGGAGATAACTAAGAAATTAACGACGCAAGAGTTGTCATTCTTACGTGCGACACACCTTTGGGTCGTCTTCTATGCATGTGTGAAGTTTAATAAACTACAAAATGTGTTCATAGAACACGGATGTCCCACATATTGAGGCCAAATTGCGTTAAAGTTTTTGAAGCACCAAGTATGTGACCTTGACCCTGGGCTTGGCGGGGGCAGGACAAACGTGGATTTGGCACAGGGCGGTAGAGGACCATTAGAGCAATGCATATATGAAATATGAAGCTGATCCGTGAAAGAAAACAGAAATTATAAGATATTTACCTGAGCGTTAAAGTTTTTGAAGCACTAAGTATATGATGTTAACCCTGGGCTTCGGCGGGGGCGGGACGAACGTGGATTGGCACAGGGCGGTAGAGGAGGACCATTAGAGCAACGCATATATGAAATATGAAGTTGATCGTGAATGGAAAGAAAAATTATAAGATATTTACCTGAGCATTAAAGTTTTTGAAGCACCAAGTATGTGACCTTGACCCTGGGATTGGCGGGGGTGGGGGGCAGGACGAACGTGGATTTTGGCACAGGGCGGTAGAGGACCATTAGAGCAATGCGTATATGAAATATGAAGATGATCCATGAAAGAAAAACAGAAATTATAAGATATTTACCGGAGCGTTAAAGTTTTTGAAAGCACTAGTATGTGACCTTGACCTGGGCTTGGCGGGGAGGACGAACGTGGATTTGGCACAGGCGGTAGACGACCATTAGAGCAACGCGTATATGAAATATGAAGTTGATCCGTGAATGGAAATAAAAATATTATAAGTATTTTTACCTGAGCGTTAAGTTTTTGAAGCACTAAGTATGTGACCTTGACCCTGGGCTTGGCGGGGGCAGGACGACGTGGATTTGGCACAGGGCGGTAGACGACCATTAGAGCAACGCGTATATGAAATATGAAGTTGATCCGTGATCCCGTGAAATGGAAATAATTATAAGATATTTACCTGAGCGTTAAAGTTTTTGAAGCACCAAGTATGTGACCTTGACCCTGGGATTGGTGGGGGGCAGGACGAACGTGGATTTGGACACGGGCTGGTAGATGGTCCATTAGAGCAATGCGTATATGAAATATGAAGATGATCCATGATCATGAAAGAAAACAGAAAGTATAAGTTATTTACCCAAGCGTTAATGTTTTTGAGCATAAGTATGTGACCTTGACCCTGGCTTGACGGGGGGCAGAACGAACGTGGATTTGGCACAGGGCGGTAGAGGACCATTAGAGAGCAATGCGTATATGCGTGTTCGAGTTATGCTCTGGATACAAAATCAGAGCACGAAACAACAAAGGGAGTAAGTAAACAAGAATTCCGCGGAATCAGATGCCTCGCCTTGTCCCGCCTTGACCTCGAGCCTGGGCCCGAAAGCAATTTTCACTGGCCTCGAACATATTATACAATTATTGACTAGTGAACCATAGAATATCAGATTATATTCTATGGCTCACTAGTCAATAATTGTTTTATTATAGATAATAGTCTGTATATAGCACTTACGACCTTATGCTACTAGACAAAATTGAAAAAGAATTTGAAAAAAAAAATGAAAAAAAAAAATGGAGGAAAAAAGTTTAAAAATTAAAAATAATAATGCTTGCTATGGAGCCCAGATTTTTTGTTGAATAGTCCTATATTTATCTACATATATCTGCACAGGTCCACATAATGCCACAATATTTTCAACACAGTTTACGGAAATGTAATATAATCATTTACCTGTTATAAATTACCTGTAAGTGGTCAGTGGTCAGTTGACAATGCTAGCACATGCACAGGTGAATAGTCTGTATATAGCACTTACGACCTTATGATACTGGACAAAAATTGAAAACAAATAATTTGAAAAAAAAAATGAAAAAAAAAAATGGAAAAAAAAAAAAAAGTTTAAAAATAACAATGCTTGCTACTGGAGCCCAGATTTTTTTCCAGTCAAATTGAAAAATAATTTTAAAAAAAAAATGAAAAAAAATAATGAAAAAAAATAAATAAAAAATTACAAAAAAAAGTTTAAAAATAATAATGCTTGCTATTGGAGACCAGATTTTTTTTTAATAGTCCTATATTTATCTACATATATCTGCAGAGGTCCATATAATGCCACAATATTTTCAACACAGTACCCAATGTAGTGATTTACCTGTATAAATTACCTGGTCAGCAGTGGTCAAGCACTGGACATCTGCACATGCTAGCCCATGCTTAGCACATGGTTCTCCCAGTTTCTATTGTTCTCTCTACAGGTAAGGTGTACAGAGCACATGAGAAAAGGTATACAGAGCAGACGAGAAAACAGGTCTTCATGCATTATTGTCCAGTTTGTAGAGTGCGCAAAACAAAAAAGGGAGATAACTGAAAAATTAGCTACGCAAGAGTTGTCATTCTTGTCACCTCCGGGTCGTGGTCTATGCATGTGTGAAGTTTCATGAAAATATTCCAAAGGGTGGTCGAGTTATGCTCCGGACAGGAAATCAGTGAGCGAAAACAAAAAAGGGAGATAACTAAAAAATTAGCTATGCAAGAGTTGTCATTCTTGTGCACGACACACCTTCGGTTCGTGGTCTAATTGAATGTGTTAAGTTTCATAAAAATATTCCAAAGGGTGGTCGAGTTATGGTCAATCAGTGCGCGAAACAAAAAAGGGAGATAACTAAAAAATTAGCTATGCAAGATTGTCATTCTTGTGCGCGACACAACCTTCGGGTCGTGGTCTATGCATGTGTGAAGTTTCATGAAAATATTCGAAAGGGTGGTGGAGTTATGCTCCGGACACGAAATCAGTGCGAGAAACAAAAAAGGGAGATAACTCAAAAATTAGCTATGCAAGAGTTGTCATTCTTGTGCGCGACACACCTTCGGGTCGTGGTCTATGCATGTGTGAAGTTTCATGAAAATATTCCAAAGGGTGTTCGAGTTATGCTCCGGACAAGAAGTGTCTGCGGCGGACGAGGACGCGGACGCGGACGCGGCGCGCTGTCAAATCCATAGTATCCCCCGACGGAGTCCGGGGGATACAATTATAAGCCATTTAAGCGAGCGTTAAGGTTTCGGGACGACGTACGGACGCCGGTAACACTATATGTCCCCCTCACCATTCGGTGGCGTAGGCATAATTATACTAATACTTAAAGCATTTAACCCTTAGACCGCTACTCACAACAATTGTCGTCTGCTGTTGCTTTTATTTTTGCCTTATTTTTCAATAAAAACCTGGTTTGACAGCACTTCAGAATCAATGGAAATGATTCTGAATTGCTGTCAAAGCATGTTGTAAATTATTCTAAAGTGCTGTCAAAGCATGTTTTTGAAGATGAAAATGGAAAACAGAAAATAAACAGCAGACGACAAAAATTATTACCCTGATCATTTTACCAGATACCGCCACAAGACCTTTGAAGTCATGTTATGCACGGAACTCATAGAATATTATAACTGACAATGCTGAATTAAAATTTGTTGTCTGCTGTTTTTTATTTTCCATTTATCTCATCAAAACCATGCTTTGACAACACTTTAGAATCAAAAGTGTTGTCAAACCATGTTATTTTTGACAAAAAAAGACAAAACATAAATCAACAGCAGAAGACAATTTACTTGTCCCGCATAAAGGGTTAAAACCAGAAGTCAACAGATTTATGATTTGCAAGATTGGGTTACATATTTTTTCAGACGTTCATATAGCTAATGTTTATAGATCTACGGATCATAAAACTACATAATTATGTACTTTTGTATTCAATCAATCACTCAACCAACCAATCAATCAATCACTCAACCAACCATCACTCAAACAATAAATCACTCAACCAACCAATCAATCAATCAACAAACAAATATATCACTCAATCAACCAATCACTCGACCGATCACTCGACCGATCACTTGATCGACCGACCGACCGACCAATCAATCAATCAACAAATCAACCAAATAGTCAATCAATCAAATGTAATTTTGTGAATACAATTATATTGGCAAAATGTTAATTTATTAGTAAAATTGTCAATGTACGTCACAAAGTCATCTCGTCAGGATCTACACTTTTTGCAACTAATTTTCGTATTTTTTAAGAACAAAAACACTCCCTTTACATAAATGGACTAGTCTGAAAATCATTTTGTGACAATTGAATTGTTTGCAAAATTAATATATAAAATTCCATTCCAGTTACAAAATATTCCACACTGAAATGCAGTGTCCTGATCTAGTGCCAAGCATCGTCCCGACACCGGAACACTTGGCCACACATGTAGGTGCAAGCTTCCCCAAGATATGAATCCTTAAGAATGGATGCATCCACAATTCTCAGCATGTCACTATTCCACCAGTTCTAAAGATTACGAGTGCCCGCTATACAGATATAATCATTTAGTAATATTTATTTTACTGAAAGTGACGCGCGGTGGTATCAGGCTATTTTCATATGCAAATGAGGCATGGTATTTTTTAATTATTTATACTAATTAAATGAGTCACCTGAAAATACAATATTTTCGACAGATTATAAAGTATGATAATTGCACATAAAAAATAAATACAGAGTATAAATAGTAATGTCCGTTAACATTTTAAGGAAACACGGTTATCGCCCCTAATATCAATGTGGAAAGTTACGTCTGATATAAAATGTATAATAATGCCAATCAATATGTGGGGTAATGGTGAATGAATGTTTATTTTGCCAGAAAATGTCTCAGATGATATCTCTGATATAAATAACATTTTGTGCCTACTGAGTGGGCATGTACCTTTAAGTAAGATACCCTGTCATCCGCTAGAAAGTTTTGCATGTCAGTTGTTGAACAGTTGAAATCCAACCTCTCATTTAGATGCTGTGATTGGAGAAATGACACCTATGGGTTTTGCGACCACCAGATCAGCCTGTGCATCCGCACAGTCTGATCAGGATCTGCACTGTTTGCCATTTCACCAATGAAACACCGCCCTTCACTCTTCTAGCAAGCAACATAGATCGTTATCAGACTACAGAAGTGTTCTGTTTGATCAGAAAGCTACGCTGGTCACAAATCCCATAGGCCCGATTTCTCCAGTCACACCTCTCATGTTGTAGCTCATATACCTTCTCGGGCAAATAGATAACCACATGTATTGATGTTTTTAGTGCAAAAAGTTGTAAATAAAGAAATCGCAAACACACTTGCAGCAGAAATATAAAATAGAACGATAGACTCTCAATGCAGATGTTGCTGTTGTGAATTGTTGTTTTGTTGCACTAGCTAGCTGCGAGCATTGGTGTTTTCACACACACATGCACAATTGTTTCCGCATCAAAATATATATTGGTTTTTGCTATAAACAATTATATCTGTTTGTATTTTTTATTATTTTCCTTCCCGGTACATTCCCGGTACATTGGTTCTAAAAAAGTTTCAAAATCACAAAGGCCGGGTTTTCTTCAAGGCATAGACAATTGGAAAACAGATATTTGGCTATTAATGTTGTTATGACCACGATTGAAAGTGATAACTGTCAGTGGCCTAAGATGGAAAAAGAAGCCAGTGTGTGAGAAAACATACATGCAGTTGCAGGCTGGCATACATGTATTCTAAAGTAAAAGATACAAGTGAACTTCTGTCCAGTCTGATGAGTGTTGTCCAATTTAACATTGAAAATGGCTAAGTCGAAATATAGGTCAAGGTAAAGAAAAAAGTCACATGTTGGATAGTGGTATGTGATGGGCACCCATTGGTTATGAAGTTGTTCAAGTATGGTGGTTCTAGGTGGTACAGTAACAGAGAAATGGACAAAACTCAAAAACTTAACATTGGACTTGGACGCCGCCACACTCATGGGCCCGGTTGTTCAAAACATCTGTTAGCTTAACGGACTGTTAAATCCTTAACGGACTGTTAAATCCTTAACTGAATGGTTAAAATCTCTGTTAAAACAGAGATTTTAACCATTCAGTTAAGGATTTAACAGTCCGTTAAGCTAACGGATGTTTTGAACAACCGGGCCCTGGCTTTCGCCAATCCAATAGCCGGGATTTTCTTTTTGAAAAACCCGGCTAAAGACTTCTTGATGGCACAAATAATTTGTGTGTTTTATAATAAATGAAAGGTTTGTTTTATATTCTATTGTTTGTATTATTTTGTTTCGATTTAATGAAGTTTTATGGAAACAGCATTACAGCATACATATATGACCAGGTATGATAGTAAGCAATTAGCGTTCTGTAGAAACTATAGTTCCTTGATAAAGGCCTTGCGCCGAAACATCTGAAAAGTGAGTTCCTGGTTTTTGTTTTGTTTTGTTCAGAGAGTAGAAAATAATATATTTCTATCATTTTTCCTTCGCTGAAAAACACTCGTCTCTATTACCACCCAGGACTTTGGAGCCAGTGGTGATTCTAATAGATGCCCGGGTGCGTCTATTAGAATCTTTACGGTATTTTATTTTTATTTCTAAGGTATATGTGACGCGCCAAGCGAAAACCTCCTTTAGGGGTCAAAAATGCGAAATTGAGTTTTCAACATATTTAGAAAATATGATCCCTCTCGAACAATATGATATATAAACCACTGCTGTATTCAGCTGATAAACCATCTGTCTAGACCAACAAAGATACCCATCTGACGTCACTTTGTCGCAGCGACGTACTTGACATGACGTACGTTACGTCGTCGTTATCAATATTTGCGGACGGCGGACCGCTCGAGTCGTGACCTTTTTGTGCTACAGTTGTTCTCACACAGAAAGTTCCATTACAATGCACATATTTATCCACTACATGTATATTATTATTAATACATGTATATACATGTACTTATACTAGCGATATTTCAAAACATTTATATTTAATTTATAAATAGTATAATTGTTACAGGTGAATGTCTCGATAGCTGTACTCGGAGATCATAGCGGCTTATAAATAGACTGGCTTTATCATATTTAAGACTCGCCATTTCTGGTGATTTTAAAATAAAATAAAGAAACCATGCACTGTGGTTATCCGTGTGTAACTGTTACATTACACTGTATTAGGGGTCATTTTTTTGGTATAAATAAAGTACGTACGAATGGCGTAGATTCTGATGACACGGCTCGTGAATAGCCAGCTCATCGGGATCTACAGTTTGCAAACATTTTGATAAAGGACAAAGGTACGTCTGCCATGTTTAAATAAAAGCGTTCATCTGCAATCCAAAATAAAACAATGATTCGTCTAGAGCTGTCGTTTCACAATGTTTCCGTCTTGCGAAAACATGCGAATCGTCTCCTAAAGACATGAGAATCATCTCGCATTTTCGCCATCTCGCCTTTCGCTTTTGGAAATATATTTTGCTTTAACCCAAATTTTAAAACGCAGGTAACGCAGGGCGACTTACCTTGTGTTACAGACATAAAATTCGGGTTAGTTTTGCTCATGTGTGTTGATGCAGATCGCGAAGCAAAACCGCGATCTTCCACCTGTGGGCGAGGTTGCGAAAATGCAATATTGAATATGATAGAATCGTGTGTTTTTGTCTCGCAATCTCGCGATCATACTTCACATTTTCGCGATCAACCCATGCTCGATATCGCGAGAAAACAAGATTGTAACATGTCCCAAACAGGACACGTAAAAATAGTCTTAGGAGACGATTCTCATGTGCTGCTGAAACATGCTTTTATATTAAGAAGTAGAATAAATGTGGACACACACCAATAATTCTTGACAAAAACATGTTATCGTCGTCTTAGGAGAAGATTCTTATGTGCTACCAATACATGTTTATTGGGGGAAAAACATATTTTGATGTGTTATTGGTTACTGCATCGCATCGCCGGTTTTTGCCTTATCTTCTTTTCTGGGATTCTGCACCTCCGACTTTTAAATTTCAGATGTCATAAAGTTATGGAATAATTATGTGCGAAAGATAATTCTAGAACCAAACCTTACTAAATAAAGTTCTATTTTATTCCATGCCTGATAGTGTCCCAAAATGGATAAATATGTGTTGAGTAATTGATCGTAAATGTGTGTCTGTTGATAACACGTCGGCATGTATCAAATGTCAGATCGACATGACTTTGTAACCTTTGATGTCTCACTCACCCTTCGCACTCACGTAGTCAGTATTGATTACAACCGCAGGTGCATGTTATGTACGACGTGATCGGACAAAACCGAGCTTATTGTTTTGTTTGTTTGTTTGTTTATTGGTGTTTAATGGCCTATCAACAGCTAAGGTCATGTAAGGCCGGGCAAACGGGTTCGATCCCATTTTAACCTGCTGCATTGGGGGGAAAATCACAAAATCAGAACGGAATATTTACATCGAGAACAAATATATTCAGCCCTGAAATTAGAATATCCTGACCTGGTGCCAGGTCCATACCACACCAAGTCACTTGGCCCCCCTTCCCCTAAAATAGGATTACGAATATCGTAATACTCACATAAGGGGCATAACCAGATTCAACTATCACATACAAAATAAAATGCCAAAGACTTATGTGAGGGCCAAACCAGGCCTCCAGTCGGGATTCCGGTAAGGATGAACCCCGATCGTTAAATTACCCATCGCGTGCTCCCACCTGCCACCCACCGAGCTTATTGTATATTATGCGACTAGTGAAGACCAAAACGTGTTCAGCATCAGTAATAAAAAACGCGAGATTGTAACGTGTCCCCCAACAGGACACATAACAATCGTCTTAGGAGACGATCCTCATATGCTGCCAAAACATGTTTATTAGAAAAAAAAATATTTTGACAAAACATGAGGCAGGGGGGTGGGGGTAGCACTAATCGTACTGGCTCCTTCGGGCCGACAGTTATGTCCGGACCAATTGGCATTCTGAAATTTTAGAAGCCCTGATGTGTAATATATGTACTTGTGTATTTATGTTATGTGTAACTGTAAAATCTCAATTCCTATACATTTATTGAATACCTGTAAATTCGTAACATATTTCGATTTCTGCATTCTAATCGGTAAAGCTGCGATAATAACATTGCTCCACAGTGACTGCGGACACACTGGACTGAGTAATGGTCCCATCCATATTTCGAGCACAAATTGCCGCTACCGTAATTGTTCGGTGTAAATATTGAATATGGAGTCATGAAAATAAACAAGAGGGCCATGATGGCCCTAATTCGCTCACCTGACTCCATGAACACCAGAGGAGAATGTGACATTGAGTTCATATGTGTTTTAAAAAAAATTGTGCTATTTTTAGATGGCGGTCATCTTGGATTAGGCAACGACTCGATTTTACCAAATCTGAAAATGCTTCACCCAAGGATCTTAACTTACTATGAAGTTTGGCCAGCATCGGCCATGTGGTTCCTGAGAAAAAGACGTCCAAAATCTCGAATAAAGGGACTTTTTGGCGGCCATCATGGATGACATAATCATCCAATTCCGACAAATATTGCACAAGAGCAATCGCCTCATCGATACCTTCAATTTGATATGACATTAGCATATTCGGTCAAAAATAAAATTTGTCCCCAATTTGACCCCACGGGCCACGCCCATTTTTGACCCCGGGGTCACCATTTTCACAACTTTCTAAGAGCATTGTATATCGATCATTCCTACAACGTTTCGTCGAAATCCGGCTAGCAGTTCATGAAAAGAAGATTTTTTAGACGGCGGCCATCTTGGATTAGCGACGAGCTCCATTTTAACAAATCTGAAAAGGCTTCACCCATGGACCATAAAAAATGCACCAGAGTGATCGCCTCATTTGACTTTGAAAGAGCATTGTACATCGATCATTCCTACCAAGTTTTGTCGAAATCCGGTTGGCGGTTCTTGAGAAGAAGATTTTTGAAGAATTTGTGCTATTTTTAGACGTTTGAAAATGTTCACGGACGACGGACGACGACGGACGACGATGGACACATTACGGTAACAATATTCTTCATGTTTATTCTTCTTAGTTACGAAACTACATTCTTCATGTTCTTTGTTGCCGATTTATTAAACACAGGTAGATTTTCTTACATCGCGAGAAACATTTACTGTAGTAGCTGCTTTCTTCGAAATAAAATAAAAGAACAAAGTAAGCAGGCGTATTTATGGCAATAATTAAAAAAAATAAACCGCCATGTTTAAATTTTATTTAATGTCTACTTAAATTTATTTCCCAAAAACGCCATTTAATGCATACATATAGACACGACAATGACGCTACATGTGACGTCTGCTTTGTCAAAACAGCGCGAAAATTACGCCATCTTTGTAACGTCATAACTCGTTACGTCGCGTTTAACGATAAGGGTGGTTTTCGCTTGGTGCGTCACATATATGTTGTTACCACTCATTTGAACCGTCACGTCGAGACGGTTCAAATGAGTGGCAATAACATATACTTTCGCGATGAAATAAAAGAAAAATAGAATTTTTCCCCTAAAAGTTTCATATTACCATAATTGTATCCCATCTTTAATGGGTTAACCCTTACAGTGCTGAATTAAATTTAGCAAGAGGGGATATAGTGTTAGACCACGTACGTAAGTTAAGTGCATGCATGTGTGCATGCGTACATGCATACGTGCGTTAGTAACACCTTTCATTTTTCAATAACTTATGAATCGCTTCACAGATTTTGATAATATTTGGCCACAATGTGTGTCATGATGCTTTGCATACAATCTACGTCCGACCTTGTTTGCAACGCAAAAATGTTAAATTATCATCAAGACTGCCAGTGAGGGGATTAGCTTAATGATAACGATGCCCTTGTTTTTTTGTTTTTTTCCATTTTTATCAACAACAAGAAACGAGGCAAAGCCACGAAGGCCAGGTTTTTTCCAAGCATAGACACTTGGATAACATAATTATACCCACTTTTTGTAGACTAGATGGCCGTGGCCTGCATGTCGCGCCTTGGGGCGAGGCATGGACACTAAAAAAATAGATATAGTAGATGGAAAAACTTTAACCAAAAAACTTTAACCGGACACACGGACGAACGGACGGATGTATGCCAAAATGCCGACGATATCGCGCTTTCCGCAAGCAGGTGTGACAATGATGATAAACACCCATGTGAAGTATCAAGATATTGGGCGAAGCAGTTGCAGAGATATAGTACACGAAAAAACTTTAACAAAAAAATTCAAAGTAATTTGACCTTGACATTGGGCACAGGATCGCGCTTTCCGCAAGCAGGTGCGACAATGATGATAAACACCCATGTGAAGTATCAAGGTATTGGGTGAAGCAGTTGCAGACATATAGTACACGAAAAAACTTTAACAAAAAAATTCAAAGTAATTTGACCTTGACATTGGGCACAGGATCGCGCTTTCCGCAAGCAGGTGCGACAATGATGATAAACACCATGTGAAGTATCAAGGTATTGGGTGAAGCAGTTGCAGAGATATAGTACACGAAAAAACTTTAACAAAAAAATTCAAAGTAATTTGACCTTGATATTGGGCACAGGGGCCGCACGGTTGGGGGTTAGAATGAAAATATGGATGATGATAAACACCCATTGTGAAGTTTCAAGGTAATGGGCGAAGCAGTTGCAGAGATATAGATAACGAAAAAGTTTTTTAGCCAAAAAACTTTAACCAGACGTACGTTAAAAAGTTAACGTTGAAAATGGCTAAGTCAATTACGTAGAAATAATAGGTGAAGGTAAAAAAATGGTCACATGTTGGATAGTTGTATGTGGTAGGCACCCCTTGGTTATGAAGCTGTGAAAGTTTGGTGGTCCTAGGTGGTACAGTACCAAAGAAATGGATTTAAACACGAAAACTTAACATTGTAAAGCGCGAAAACTTAACATTGAAAATTGGCTAAGTCGGACTTGCTGCGGAAAAAACTGGGTGAAGTTTAAAAAAAAGGAGGTAACATGTTGGATAGTTTGATATGTGGTTGGGTACCCCTTGATTATGAAGCTGTGAAAGTTTGGTGGTCCTAGGTGGTACAGTACAAAGAAATGGACTTAAACACGAAAACTTAACATTGTAAACGCGAAACTTAACATTGAAAATGGCTAAGTCGACTACGCGGAAAAAATGGGTGAAGTTAAAAAAAAAGTAACATGTTGGATTAGTGATATGTGGTGGGCACCCCTTGAGTATGAGCTGTGAAAGTTTGGTGGTCCTAGGTGGTACAGTAACAAAGAAATGGACTCAAACACGAAAACTTAACATTGATTGTGGACGCCGCCCGCCCGCCCGCCCGCCCGCCCGCCCGCCGCCGCTCCCGCCCGGCTTTCGCCAATTCAATAGCCTGGATTTTTTTTCAAAAAACCTGGCTAAAAACATAATTTGGCAGCACTCCAGAATCATTTACAATGGCAATGATTCTAAAGTGCTACCAAACCAGAATGCACTGGAATGCCACACAGACAGCCAACTAATGCCAGAGGTGACTAACACTAAGTTTGACATGTATCTCATGGTCACAGTAATCCCGATCGGCAGGTTCAAGGCACTCGGAGTAAGTAAACCTTCAACAACTAACCGACTTCTAGATTTCTCCAATAATCAAAGATATTATTTAAGTCTACCTACCTACAAATCCTCCAATCGTAGCTGGTTACCTTGTGGCGTAATCGTATTTAACCCTCAGACCGCTAAAAAACAATTGTCGTCTGCTGTTTCTTTTATATCTTGCCGTATTTCTCAATAAAAACATGTTTTGACAGCACTTCAGAATCATTTCCAATGGAAATTATTCTGAAGTGCTGTCAAAGCATGTTGTAAATTATTCTATAGTGCTGTCAAAGCATGTTTTTGATGATAAAAATGGAAAATAGAAGAAAACTAGAAAATGTGTTCATAGAACACGGATGCCCCACATATCGCTTTGATAATAAATGAGGCCAAATTCCAAGTCAAATTTTTTTTTTACCTGAGCGTTAAAGTTTTTGAAGCACCAGGTATGTGACCTTGACCCTGGGCTTGGCGGGGGCAGGATGAACATGGATT
The DNA here is from genome assembly GCA_029237695.1 of Conchocele bisecta. NCBI lineage: Eukaryota > Metazoa > Mollusca > Bivalvia > Lucinida > Thyasiridae > Conchocele > Conchocele bisecta. The sequence continues at coordinate 42,398,816 of CM055266.1, read as the reverse complement.
TGGCACAGGGCAGTAGAGGACCATTAGAGCAATGTGTATATGAAATATGAAGCTGATCCGTGAAAGAAAACAGAAATTATAAGATATTTACCCGAGCGTTAAAGTTTTTGAAGCACTAAGTATGTGACCTTGACCCTGGGCTTGGCGGGTGCAGGACGAACGTGGATTTGGCACAGGGCAGTAGAGGACCATTAGAGCAATGTGTATATGAAATATGAAGCAGATCGGTCGAAGGATGAAGAAATTATGAGACATTTACCCGAGCGTTAAAGTTTTTGAAGCACCAAGTAGGTGACCTTGACCCTGGGCTTGGCGGGGGCAGGACGAACGTGGACCATCAGAACAATGTGTATATGCAATATGAAGCAGATCGGTCGAAGGATGAAGAAATTATGAGACATTTACCTGAGCGTTAAAGTTTTGTGACGGACGGACGGACGGACGGGACGGACGGACAAGTGTAACACTAAATGCCCCCTCCACTATCGTGGTGGGGCATAATAAACAGCAGACTACAACAAAATTAAGATAGTGGTGTAAGGGTTAAAAAGGAAATTATTACCGTTACGATCAGTGTATACCGAGACGACATTGCGCATGTTTACCTGCATGGCGGACAATGCAGAAAATGAAAGATTTCTTCTGATACATTTAAGAAAACAGTCATTTAACACACTTCAGTCTAAGGATATGATAATTATTGTTGAACAAATTATTTTGCTTATTTCTCGATAAAGGTATATGTTGTTACCACTCATTTGAACCGTCTTGCCGAGACGGTTCAAATGAGTGGTAACAAAGCATACTTTTGAAAGGAAATAAAGAAAATAGGGATTGTTTTCTCTCAAATGGTTCATACGACTATAATTGTATCCCGTCTGTAATGGGTTAAATTCTACGTTGCACAAGTGCATGGCAACCGAGTAGAAGCTATGTTGGTAAAAAGGTGAGATAACCCCTGTTTGGTGAAAATAGATAAAAATAAATATCTGGTTTTACTGTCTGTGAGTGCTAGACAGGCACCGGGATAAGTTTGCTAACTTTCAAAATCTTGAATATATTGTCATGGTTCGGTACTTTTTTGTATATTTGATGCCAAGAAAAACACATTTCAAACACATTTTGAGAATAAATAGGAAATGACAATACAAACCAATGGCAAATGACAAAATCAGATAAGCTTGTACAAATAGAATGAAAATATAACAAGTAAACGAGGTTTCAAGTAAATCCGATATATGGTAACAGAGATAGTAGGTAGCAGGAAACTTCTAACGCAAATCTGTGACAGACAGATAGACAGATGGACAGACAGGGTGGCGACTTTATGTACACAGAACTTTTTTTTCGGTGGTACATAATAAATAGTGCTTAATCTAAAAAATAATTACGAGAATTATTGGAGGACATATGTACGAACAGAAAATTAGAGGTTGATAGTGAACTGGATAGGTATATATGTCAGGCACCAGGAGGCATATAGTGTGTGGACCCAGGGCTCCAGATAAGCTGCGTATTTGCGCAAATACCCAATTAAAATTGTCAAAAACCCAATTGAAATCAGAAGTAGCGAGTATCAAAAAGCAATAAAGATTTTATGGTACCTTATCATGCTGCAACAACAATAAACAGACCACACATATAGCATATTTTTCTTATTTTCCATGAAAACACATCTTGGTGTTTCATTAGAATTGTCTCCAAGGAGACAATTCAAATGAAATGCCCAAGATATGTTTTCATTTCGAAGCAAACTATTCAATAATTGCTGTCTGTTAATGTGTAAACAGTGGTGTGATTTTATTTTACCTAATTAAAATTTTGAAATACCCAATTGCTTCAGAAATGATAAGACTGACAATACTCAATTACTAATTCCTTATCTGGATCCCTGTGGACCGTGTGTCTGTCCGCGCCTATGACACGCCCCTTAGGTAGTACATCCAGAGCTCCAGATAAGCTTTGTGTCTAAAGAGTATTGTACCCCCTGATTTCAAATTAAATGTGTAATTTATTTTTACAAATGGATTATTGAATGATCAAAATTCACTTACCGTATTTCGCTGTGTATTGCGCACAGTGGTGTACAACGCGCATTTATATTTTGGGGGGAAAATCGGGAAAAAAATAGTATTGCGTGAATAGCGCGCAGCAAATTTTCACAAAAAAAATGTAATACATGTAGTTAAAAATTTACTTACTTTTTTCCAGCTCAACTAAGTACATTTTCAACTTTATTACAGTATCTCCACTACTCAATTTGAAAATCAATCTGTATTTTCACATTGCTGTGAGTATTTTGTACACCGACTGTTGATACTCAATGCGTATTCAGCAAAAATAAGTGTGTAAAATACACCAATACACCTCTTATCTGTAGCTCTACAAATTTTACAAAAAAACGATTAATGCCAATTTCGAAGTAATTTGATGGTGGGCTATAGAATCGTATCCGGTTGTGAAGATATTGGGTACTTAAACATGCAGGTTTTACAAAAAAAAAAAAAATAAAAATTTAACGCAAATTTCAAAGTAATTTGACCTTGATCTTGGGCATGGGGTCTGCATGGGTGGGCAATAGATGTTTGTTTGTTGGGGTTTAACAGCCTATCAACAGCTACGGTCATTTAAGGCTGCGGGTGGGCCATAGAATGAAAATATGGATGCTGATAATCGGACTGAGGGTTGTGGAGATATTTCGTACTTCCACACAAATGAAGCATGGACGTACACCAAAAGTGGTGACTATATCATGCCGACCGCAAGCGGACGTGATAAGAATACACAAAATCAAGATGGAGACCAATTACTAGTGTTGTGCTATTGTTGAAAATTATTACGATCAGAAGGAATAATTATAGTCTAATAAAGAAGGCAATTGACAAGAATGGGCACAATAAAATATTTTGCTGACTGCATAATAGAATAATTCACCGATATATATAATCCAAGTTGGCTGATATACTAATGTTGAGAATGTGCTGGTTTCAACTATTCTTCCAAAACGATTATTTCGAGCTCCTGAAAGTGGTCTCTAGGCTACTTCAGTGTAACTGGCAAACAGAGTAGGCCCTGACAAGACTGCGCGAGGATGCGCAGTCTGAACAGGCACTGCACTGGTCGCAAATAGTAAAGTACCTTTTACCATCCGGTCGCCAAATTGTACTTTATTGAAAAAATTCTACATGTTGAGATGGGTCGACTATCGGATCATGCGGCGTACATGTGGAAGATTGTTTGTACAACCGGAATTCAACAGTTATACTTAGTGACCTCAGGTGAACCAAAAGCAGTTCAATACACCCTGAGTAGTAATATGTAGTTTACAGAAGAATCGGCAGCATGTTGAGAATAACAAGATGGAAAATGCAGAATCAACAAAAATATCATATTCCGTACATTCATTCAACCAAACTAACAACAAAATAAGCATATTTTCAGAGTTTTGGAAGAACAAATATGTATATTGTTTTTATCATGTGTGTATGTCTGTCCATGCATGATGTCTGTCTATCCATTTGTGCATATGCAGCTTAAACAACATAACAAGAAAATAAGCATACTTTTATACTGCTTTTTGAGTTAACTAGAAAATGTGTTCATAGAACACGGATGACCCACATATCGTGTTGATAGTAAACAAGGCAAAATTCCAAGTCCAAAAGGGGGAGATAATCCATGGCTCAGTGTCAAAGCAAAAATAGAATTCACTTTGTACATCTACACACCATAGTGGGGGGGGGGGTGTCTAAATATTGAAATAAACTTTGCGCATCTTGTTGTCTGCTGTTGTTTCATATTTTGTATTTTCTCTCAAAAAAATTGAGAATCATTTCCATTGAAAATGATTCTAAAGTGCTGTCAAAACATGTTTTTCATGAGAGAAAATACAAAATATGAAACAACATCAGGCGGGGGAGGAGGGGGTGTGTGTGTGTGTGTGTGTCAAATATTGAAATAAACTTTGACATCTTGTCGTTTGCCATTTGTTTAATATTTTGTATTTTCTCTAAAAAAAAACATAGTGCTGTCAAAACATGTTTTTCATGAGAAAAATGAAAAATAAACAGCAGACGACATAGTTTAATTCAGCACTGTAAGGGTTAAATCATATACAATTTTACTCTGATAATAAATATCTACAAGGTAGGACACTCGCCATCTTTTCAAGCAATGAAAGTGGTACTAGTGTACATTGGGCCTGACTCTAATTCAGTAATTGTAACATGCACGAAGGCCGGGACCAGCAGCGTCATGGCCGAATTAGTGAGCCGGGCCCAAGATAAATAATCTTCTTCCGTTGGTTGAAAAGATGGTGAGTGTCCTAACCTACTCGTTCATACCACTAAGTGCATGTGAACGATGCATGATAATGTTGCAAAGCCATCAGCCAAATATGAAGCAGTTCACAAATAGGAGCAGGAATTATGAGTAATTATATTAACCTGAATGTTTAACATCCTGGGACAGTAGCCTATTTCACCAACATTGCAAAGTATATATTTTCTAGCAAAGTATACTTTGAGGGAGTAATCATTTATTTTTCCTGAAATGCATTATTTCATTCAGAACTAACGACTGCATATATTTGATGATTAAAAGTACCGGTATGCAGAATTATTATACTGAATTTATTACATTATCACAGCCATTTTGGCTGTGATAATGTAATAAATTCAGTATAATAAAAATTAATAAATTTATCCTTAAATTGAAAATTTCTCCCTCAAAGTATACTTTGCTAGAAAAGTATACTTTGCAATGTTGGTGAAATAGGCTACAGGTAACCTTGGGGTTCGAACGGGTTGTGAGCTTTGTGCAAAATGATGTACGATGATGGTACAAATGCATCAGGTAAATACAGAGCTCCAGATAAGGTGCATATTGGTGTATTTTATGCACTTAGTTTAGCAGAATACGCATTGATTATCAAAAGTGGGAGTACATAATACTCACAGAAATGTGAAAATATGCATTGATTTCCAATCGAGTCGTGAAAAAGACTGTAATAAAGTTGAAAATTTACTTAGTTGACCTGCAAAAAATCAAACGGTGCTTGTTTGCAGCTCAAATATGTGATTTCTTTTTATCATTTGGTCCCTATTTAATAAGGAATAAAATCGTTAATACATTTGTAAAGGTAAAATACGCATTTAATTTGAAATATGGGTATATATATAATACTCTTTAGATCCAAAACTTATCTCGAGTTCTGTTAATATGAAATCATTCCATGATGGTGATCAGGGGGCCGTTTCACTAAACTTCTTACGACTAAAATGTTCGCAAGTGCAAACCTATGATAGTCTGTAAATTTCACATTAACAATGTTTTCTTGTAAACAATTATTGGATTTACATTTATTGAGCATAGGCTGCTAATGTAAATCCATCAATTGAACTTTCCAGACGATTCCAAATTTGCACTTACGAACATTTTAGTCGTACGAAGTTTAGTGAAACGGCCCCCAGAAATTGTAAGTAATTTACTTGAGCATTAGTAAAAGGACAAACAGCAATTGCCCTGAACGTGCAAACTAATCTGGAGCTATGCTGGTACAAAAAGCTTCAGGTTATTTTTGTCAGTGTTATCGGTTGGTTCAGCAGGGCAGCCAGCCTATGTGAACTTTTGCTTATACAACTGTGTCAATAACCAAGATCTTCTACAAAGAAATAAATTTGTTAAAAATAGTATACAGGTAAAATGCTGGCTCAGCAAAAACCTGGATTTCCCCCAATCAGCTGGGAGAACAGCTGACTGAGGGATGCAAATCTAAAGACCGTCTCGTATAAATATACAACAACTATTGTTCAAACAAGCATTAACTTTTCAAAACACTACAGAGAATTTGATAACATACAACTATGGTTGCAGTCGGTCTACATGTATTGAAGATAGAAGGTTGACCAAAAACTTTAGCAACCTCAAATGGCTAAGTAAATGGAACAGAAGTAGGTCAAGGTCATGTGAGGTCACATATTTGACAGTTGTCTGTGATACACACCATTGACTTAATGATAATGTGCAGGTATGGTGGCTACAGTACTAGTACTGAACATAGGTTACATAGAATTATTTTTTATTCATTTGTTCCCGCAAAATAGCAATTTTGTTCACTCAATTTAACAATTCGTTCCCTCAATTTAACAATTCGTTCCCACGACAATTCGTTCCCACGCAATCTTTCTCATGATATAACAATTTGTTAACTCGAATTAACAATTAATTCGTGGGCGATATATCGTGGGAACGAATTGTTAATTCGTGGGAACAAATTGTCATGGGAACAAATTGTTAATTTGTGGGAACGAATTGTCAATTTGATGGAACAAATTGTTATTTCGAGGGAACGAATTGTTAATTAGTGGGAACGAATTGTTATAGCGTGGGAACAAATTGTTATTTCATGGGAACGAATTAATAAAAAAATATGTAGGTCGACAGAAAACATCACCATATTTTCATGAGCCAAATGACTAATGGTGTCATGTGGACAAAAATGCAACCCTTGCAATGTTGAATTAAATTTTGTTTATTTTTATTTTTCTCAACAAACACATGCGTTGTCAACATGTTAGAATCATTTAATAGAAATGATTAAAAAGTGCTGCTGTCAATGCAGGTTTTCGTGGAGAAAGACAACAAAATATAAAACATCAGCAAACGACAATTTACAGGGTTTCATTTTTAATACACTTTCAGAAATTTTGAAACATTTTCTTTGCTATTATTTTCAACCTCACTTAAAGTATATGTTGTGAAAATTCATTTGAACCATCTAATATTGTGTGTAATTGCGGGTATTATAAGTGGTTGCAATATGATGCAAATAGCTTTAGCCAAAGGCCTTGAACTGTCCAAAATATGGTGGGAATCCTGGTTAGGTATATATACAGTTTATGATTGTAAAAATAACCCAAGGTAACATACTCAAGGATATACAAATAGACAAGACAGAAAATTATTTTGATGAGCTTGTATTGCACATGTTGAAGAAATACGGTTGAAAATCATATATTTTATCATTTTCCCTTTGCTGATACAGTTGCCTCTATTAACCCTTACACCGCTATCTTAATTTTTTTCGTCTGCTGTTTTCTATTTTCCATTTTTATCATCAAAAACATGCTTTGACAAACCATGTTTTTATTGAGAATTGAGAAAATGTTTCGAAATTGACTCCGAAACCTGGCGAGATAGCTTGAAAATGATGTAACTAAGAAAACAAAACTTACATTTTGAAAATCGGTCCACAAATAAAGAAACATTTTTTAAAAAATCTATTTTTAGCCCCATGTTAAATTCCCATAGGAAAATAGTTTTTCGCAATAAAATCAATATTTCATGGAATTTCATCAAATAAATCTTTTTGGGGAGGGCGACTTTTTTGTTATTGATGAAAAAGTACATGTACTTTTAAATATTTTTTTAGATTTAATGTGGTTAATAGCGAAATGTTCGTCGGCAGCAAAATGTGGAACAGACAGTATTAGTCATATTGGCTTATTATTACTTATGTACTTATTTGTCACCATCCATTTTTTTTATTCTATAGCGTTGACCCATACTGGTAGGCGACCAATTTCCGGCCAAAAATCGTGTTTTTTTTTCGCAATAATTTTAAACGTTTACATATGACCGTGATTTTTCTCACATTAACAAATACATCGGCTCGCCTACAAATAACATAAAATTCATTAGTATAGTGGGAGGTAACTGCTGACAATGGGGCCCGAAAAGGGTTAATTAAAAGGCCAATTAAAATCCGGACACTAGGATTTCCCGCGATATTTACTTTTTGTTAAGCTAAAACTGCAAAAGTACAGTGAAAGTAATTAATACTGTATGGTATTGATCAAATGATAGCAATTATTGCATGTATTACTTCGAAGATACTGTTAATTCCTTTATTCTGTATGCTTTGCCTCTTTTCAACACAAGCGCCCGGTCCCGATAATCAAGTTCCGCGTCATACAGGTGTCAACAGAAGTTGGCAGGTATGAAAACATTTCAATTTAATAGTTTTACTAATTTTTTTCGGAAATCTTCACACCTGACAACTGGAAATGACCACCTTTAAATGATCAGGAACAAAAATCTTGTATGAAAATGCAGAATTAAGCGTTTACGAGGTTGTCCGGGAAAATGGGTACGGACGAAAAATGGGTCGCCTACCAGTATGGCCCCTGTGTTCAAGGTCAAAAGTCAAGTGACTTGGCCAAAAACTTTAACGCAAATTTCAATCTGTTACCTCTCTGCAACCTTTAGTCGGATTGACTTGAAACTTCATATATTTATTTGTCATAATCCGCATTTTAATTCTAATTCTATAGCCCACCCATGCGGACCCTGTGTTCAGGGTCAAGGTAAAATGACTTGGAGTGGGTGGCAGGTGGGAGCATGTGATGGGTAATTTAACGATCGGGGTTCATCCTTACCAGAATTCCGACTGGAGACCTGTAGCCGATTTCACTGATCAACATTGCAAAGTATACTTTACTAGCAAAGTATACTTTGAGGGAGTAATCATTTATTTTTCCTGAAATGTATTATGTCATATAGAACTAACAACTGCATATATTTGATGATTAAAAGTATGCAGAATTATTATACTGAGTTTATTACATTATCACAGCCAAAATGGCTGTGATAATGTAATAAATTCAGTATAATAAAAATTAATAAATTTATCATAAAATTGAAAATTTCTCCCTCAAAGTATACTTTGCTACTAAAGTATACTTTGCAATTTTGATGAGATAGGCTACTGGTTTGGCCCTCACATACGTCTTTGGCATTTTGTATTTTTTTCGTAATCCTATTTTAGGGGAAGGGGCCAAGTGACTTTGGTGTCACCATCACCACCAGGTATGGACCTGCCACCAGGTACAGTTATTGTAATTTCAGGGCGGAATATATTTTTTCTCAATGTAAATATTCCGCTGATTTTGGTATTTTCCCCCCAATGCAGCAGGTTAAAATGGGATCGAACCCGTTTGCCCGGCCTGACATGACCTTAGCTGTTGATAGGCCGTTAAACACCAATAAACATACAAACAAATAAACAAATGACTTGGAAATTTGTGTTAATGTTTTTGTCTACCTGTTATGTCTGCAACCCTAAGTCAGCCTGGCTTGACATACCGGTAATTATCATATTCTTATTTTGTCATCATCAATATTTTCATTCTATAGCCCACCCATGCAGCCTCCATGTCCAAGGTCAAATTACACTCTGAAATTTGCATTAAAGATTTTGTAAAATCCGAATTAACCCTTAGACCGCTACTCACAACAATTGTCGTCTGCTGTTGCTTTTATATCTCCACTTATTTCTCAATAAAAACATGGTTTGACAGCACTTCAGAATCATTTCCAATGGAAATTATTCTGAAGTGCTGTCAAAGCATGTTGTATTGTATGTTGTATTAGTACCCATAACATAACAAAGTAATGTATCATTATATATCACAGGAGATAGATTAAAACTATATAAACTAATAAACGGAACAATCTGCTTGGCTCGTATGAAAATAGTTCCCGTATGTGGTAGTGGTGTATATTGATTATCTCCCTTGCCGAAAGTAGTTCACTGATTTATTAACTCTTTGCATGCTGGGGAACTTGTGGGCTATAAATAGTTCAAAACTTGCGGACAAAAATTCATCATACTTTCTTCTCCCCGTAAATATCATGATTATATGTCTTGGAATTTCATTAGAATTGAGTCCTGAGGACTCAATTCTAATGCAATTTCAAGACATATTTACAGAGAGAAATAATACATATACTCCTAATTAATACGCTTAAACGGGTGTGTAAAAATGAGAACTAGGCAGCTTTGCATTGGTCTACAAACTGATAACAAATTGTGGGCTAGATACACATATCCGGGTTAAAAATTGCTTTCGCTGACATTTAATTGGTCAAAAAATGTCACATGATGTTAACTAGATTTGTCAATAAGCGAGGCTTACGGAAAACCCCACGCAAGGGCCCAGGTACCCTTAAGTCTGTGGGCCTGTGACCTTGACCTTGGGATTAGCGGGGGTCGGACGGTCATGGATTTGTCACAGCATAATAGTAGACCCTTAGAGGAGGAATACATGAGTGAAATATTAAGAATTTTTGATGAAGGATATAGATGTTCTAACCGATTTCTCCGATGTTAAGTTTTGTAAAGAGACTAAGTAGATCAGTAGGGGTTGGACGGTCGTGAATCTGTCACTGCATGATAGTAGACCCTTAGAGGAATGCATGCGTGAAGAATTAAAAAAATTTGATGAAGGAAATAGAAGTTATAACATGTTTCTCTGATGTTTAGTTTTGTAGGGACTAAGTATGTGACCTTGACCTTGGGATCAGCGGGGGTTGGACGGTTGTGGATTTGGCACAGCATGGTAGTAGAGCCTTACAGGAATGCATGTGTGAAATATGAAGCATTTTAGATGAAGGCAATAGAAGTTATAACATATTTCTCTGATGTTAAGTTTTATAAAGAGACCAAGTATGTGACCTTGACCTTGGGATCAGCAGGGGTTGGTTTTGTTTTTGTTTTGTTCAGTTTAACGGCCTATCAACAGCTAAGGTCATTTAACCCTTTCCCTGTTTTGCGATATTTCGACTCATCCAAATCGAAAACATCTGAATAAAAGAATCAAATGCTGGGTCAAATGATGGTTAAATTATCTGATAGAGTAGAAAACATTGTGGGAAAAGGAGAAATTGCTTGTTACAAGCAATTTCTCCTTTTCCCACAATGTTTTCAAAAGACATCTTCTGCAGAGGGTCAAAAGTCGTCTCTATCAGGGAAAGGGTTAAGGCCGGGTCAATGGGTTTAGTACTAAATCCCATATATTAGTACATGTTGAAGTACATATACAAATGTGGGTGGCAGGTGGGAGCATGAGATGGGTAATTTAACGATCGGGGTTCATCCTTACCGGAATCCCGACTGGAGACCTGGTTTGGCCCTCACATACGTCTTTGGCATTTTGTATGTGACAGTTGAATCTGGTTATACCCCTTATAAGAGTAATCCTACCGGTATTACTTTTAAATAGGGGAAGGGGCCAAGTGACCTTGGTGCGATATGGACCTGGCACCAGGTCAGGTTATTCTAATTTCAGGGCCGAATATGTTGTATCTCGATGTAAATATTCCGTTCTGATTTTGGGATTTTTCCCCCAATGCAGCAGGTTAAAACGGGATCGAACCTGTTTGCCCGGCCTTACATGACCTTAGCTGTTGATAGGCCGTTAAACACCAATACATAAACACACATATACAAATGGGGGGGGGGGGGGTAATCCCCCCAAAATCAGTACCGAATATTTACAATAAACTAGAATAGCGGCGGCCAGCATGTCTCGCCCGCTGAGGAATAGAATGGATAATATATGCATGATGTTATGGTGTTTTATGGCTCAGTGACTTGTAAATTAAGACATTTAGAGCTGAGAATACACCTGGGGAGAATGCCCAAAGACATTTGACCTTGACCTTGGGCATGTGGGCAGCATGGGTATTGCACACAATGTATATTTGGAGGATGGTAAACATGCATAATTATGAAGTTTCAAGTTAATGAGTGAAGCGGTTGAGGAAATATAACATACGTAAAAACTTTAACGCAAAGTTACAAAAACTTTAAAGCAAACTTCTAACACATTTGACCTTGACCTTGGGCATCATGTGGGCAGCATGGGTATAGCGCACAATGAATATTTGGAGGATGGTAAACATGCATATGACGTTTCAAGTCAATCGGTGAAGCGGTTGCAGAGATATAACATATTTAAAAACATTAACGCAAATGCGGATGCACGTACGTACGTACGTTAAAGTCCGCAAGCGGATGCGACAAAAAACTATACATTCAGCCCTGAAATCAGAATAATCCTGATCTGATGCCAGGTCATCGCCACACCAGAATCATAGCGGGGCTTGGACGGTCGTGGATTTGTCACAGCATGATAGTAGAGCCTTAGAGGAATGCATGCGTGAAGAATTAAACAAATTTGATGAAGGAAATAGAAGTTATAAGAAGAGGGGACGGACAACCAGTATACAAGTTGTGGGGGTATAAAGAATCCTGCAACGTAAAAAAGTCCACATTCTTTTCAATGAAAACCATGCATGTTTGCTCACTCGGAAGCATAAAACGTTACCTGGTATATTCTATTGTGTTTTTGTATCAATTTTATCTCAATCGGCTCAGAAAGCATAAGAATTCCTCAGCTAACCTTGGAATTCATAAACACTTCCAGGCCATGCCTCATAATCTTATCACGTGGTATCCGCAGACCTCGAATTTAAGGTACAATATACAATGTAAATATATATATCCCCAGACGTGCTGTAAGAAACAGAAAGAATGCAGTCTGTAAAACGCATGTTAAAGTTACAGGTCTCATAGAGACATAGCACGTGATGAAACAGATTATTAATCTGAATGTAGGTTTTCTGAACTCATACTGTTCACTATGGTCTAGCGTGATTACATCTAGATTTGCTAAAGAAATAATTGTAATACTGATACAAACTTCTAAATCGTTTTGTGTTGTTGTGGTTACAGAGGTAATGGGTACATGAAAACTTGTACAGACGATGGACGGACATACAACAAGAATTCCGACGGACGGACATACAACAAGAATTCCGCCACAGAACTGCATGCTTAAAACACTAAATAGGTCAAGGTTGAAGAAAGTTTTTGACATAAACAAGAATTCCGCCACAGAAGCACCGCCACAGAAGCAGTGTCACGCCTGCCGAGGCATTTGACCATAACATGATCATGGGCATGTGCTAAAGTAAGCATCACAAAAACCGTCAGAGAAGTACATGCTTAAAACACGAAAAAAGGTCACGGTTAAAGAAACATTTTGACATAAAAAATTGGCTACGTGTTTCCACAACCATGTGAAGGTCAAGGTCATGTTAATGGCGGCATAAGTGTGTTCCAAATGCTTACATGTATCAAGTGTCCAAACATTGAAGCAATCCATCAAGTACCATTAATGTTATACAATGATGAAGAAACTTGTACAAACTTTTTGACGCAAACAAATGACAAGTGTTTCTGCAAACATGTCAAGGTCATGTTAACGACGGTATGAGGGTGTTCTGAATGATCACATGTAGCAAATGTCCAAATATTTAAGCAATCCGTTAAGTAATAAAAAGTTATATCATGATGAAGAAACTTATACAAACTTTTTGACACAAAAAATGGCTATGTGTTTCCGCAAAAATGTGAAGGTAAAAATGTGAAGGTCATGTTAAAGGTACATGCCCACTCAGTAGGTACAAACTGTTCTTTATATCAGAGACATCATCCAAGACATTTTCTGGCAAAATAAACATTCATTCACCATTACCCCACATATTGATTGGCATTATTATACATTTTATATCAGACATAAATTTCCACACTGATATCAGTGGCAATAACAGCGTTTCCTTAAAATGTTAACAGACATTACTATTTATTTTCTGTATTTATTTTTTTGATGTGCAATGATCATACTTTATAATCTATCGAAAACATTATTTTTTCAGGTGACACATTTAATTAAAATAAACTAGATTTGTCAGTAAGCGAGGCTTACGGAATACCCCCACCCCCGCGTTGGCCCAGTGAAATATTAAGCATTTTCGATAAAGGAAATAGAAGTTATAACTGATTTCTCTGATGTTAAGTTTAGTGACGGACGGACGGATGCACAGACGGACGCACGGATGGACAACCTGATTCCAGTATACACCCCTCCCACACAGGGATATAATAATTAAAAAATATCATGCCTCATTTGCATATGAAAATAGTCTGATACAACCGCGAGTCACTATCAGTTAACTAAATATAACTAAATGATTATATCTGTATAGCGGGCACTTGTAATTTTTAGAACTGGAATAGGGACACAATTATACACTTACCGGTATTTAATTAAGTGTCCAAATATAAGCAATCCGTTAAATAATATTAAAGTTATACCATGCTGATCTTGAGCTATGCTCATATCACATATATCATAAGGTACCTTTTCTCAACTAATTTTTGGTATAGAGATGGGGATATAATTTCACAAGTTTTTGTGCTATTGCTCATTGCTTTTAGGAAACATTTATTATTTGTATTTCTCAATGAACGTATATGTTGTACCACTCATTTGAACTGTTAACAACTTGCTTCTCATTTGAAATAAATAAATTATTTGAAATGTTCTATCAGTACTAGATGGCCACGGCCTGCATGTCGCGCCTTGTGGCGAGGCATGGACACTGAAAAAAGAGATATAGTATAACGAAAAACTTTAACAAAAAAACTTAACCAAAAATCTTAACCAAAAACTTTAACCGGACAGACGTACGTACATACGTACATATGTACGTACGCCAAAGTGCCGACTATATCGCGCTTTCCGCAAGCGGGCGCGACAAAAACTTTAACCAAAAACTTAAAATTAATTTGACCTTGACATTGGGCACAGGCGCCGCACGGGATGGGGGTAGAATGAAAATATAGATGATGATAAACACCCATGTGAAGTTTCAAGGTAATGGGCAAAGCAGTTGCAGAGATATAGTATAACGAAAACTTTAACCAAAAAACTTAACCAAAAACTTTAACCGGACACACGTGATGTACGTTAAAAAAAAAAAAAAAAAAAAAAAAAAAAAAAAAAAAAAAAAAAAAAAAAAAAAAAACCTACGTACGTACGCCAAAGTGCTGACTATATCGCGCTTTCCGCAAGCGGGCGCGACAAAAATTGTGTACCTTCACCATATAAAGGCCATAACTAGATGGCCGAATGTGCCGACTATATTGCGCTGTCCACAATCGGGCGCGACAAATAAGTTTGTTGGTAATCAATGTTTTTTTTTTAATGCGATCATATTTCTGATTTCTATCAAGTCTCTAAGATGCATTTTGCATATCAATTTGACATGTGGTTCACATATATATTTTATAACGCTACTACAATGTCTATACATGTGAAAAATCACCAGATTTTCATCAGATATAATTGGATTTAACATATCTTTGCATGGTAGTGTTTTTGATTGATCATGCAGCGAACTAACAATATGTTTTTATTTGTCCATAACATTACAAATCTCTGAAATGAAAAGTATGTTGGTGTAAAATGGATAGCATTTGGCATGTATTTAGGGAGGTGGGGGTGGGGGGGTTTCCTAGGAAATATCCCCCCCACCCCACCAATACATGCCAAATGCTATATCTGTTCTACACCAACATACATTATTTCATCAGAAATACTCCCCCAATCGTGGGTTATTCTTGTCTACAAAGAGACATCCACATCCGCTATACACATGGTAGTTGGTTGGGGGGGGGGGGGGGAATATGAATATTTCCTAGGAAAATCTCCCCCCCCCCCTCCCTCAATACATGCCAAATGATATCTGTTCTACAACAACATACAGTATTTCATCAGAAATACTCCCCCAATCGTGGGTTATTCTTGTCTACAAAGAGACATTTGATGTGAAATAATTCTGCGTTGTAGATTCAAACACAAACTTTTGGTGTGGGGGTGGGGGGGAGAATTCAGGGCTGGGGGGGGGGGGGGGGGGGAGAGAATTTACAGGCTGACCCTGGAAATCTTCCCCCGCGGGAGGGGAAGATTTTCAGGGGGAGAATTTGATGTGACACCGGTAATACCAGAGAACTGTATAAGCCCCAATCTACAATAGATAGCATTCTGGATGTAGACATTCACAAAATACTGTTAAATGGGAGGTAACTGTGACAACACTCGACAAGCAAACCAGACAGAGTTATTGACAAAGAGGACCTGTGCGTTTACAAGCACAGGTGCTTGAATCATGGTCAATATGTCTTCTGATGCATGCATGCCAGTTCCCTTAAAATGTCAATATGTCAGCCCCCAGCTGAGAAAATATGACGCTTGTTGGAGAACAGCATAGCCCCAGACAAGCCTGTTTGTTTTGTTTGTGTGTTTGTTGGGATTTAACAGCCTATCAACAGCTAAGGTCATTTAAGGCCGGGTCAATGGGTTTAGTACTAAATCCCATATATTACCTGTACAAGTACATGTACATTTTCAAGTACATGTACAAATCGAGAGACAATCCCAAAATCAGAACCGAATATTTACAATAAAAAAAATTTACATTCAGCCCTGAAATCAGAATAATCCTGATCTGATGCCGGGTCCTCGCCACACTAGAATCACTTGGCCCTCTCTCAAAAGCAGTAGGATCAGTAATAATCTTACTACTTTTATAATGGGCAATAAACCAATACAACTCCCAGGTAACAAAAGAGTCAAAGATAAAACGTACCCGTGGGCCAAACCAGGCAAATCATGATTCCTATAAAGAGGAACCCCACCGCTAATTTACACCGTCTCGTTCGACCAACCACCCACCTGTACTTTTGCACAAAAAGATCAGAGGCTACGCAGTCTGCAGTTCTTTCACTGAAGTGATGTTTTACCAAACAGAATGGATCACGATGTTAGTGAAGATGATCAGGGTCTATACTTGTTGCCAATGTTGTAAGATCCTGTCAGTCAAGCAGCAGCCTATTTACTTGTACAATGCACATCTATATTTAGTGGTGCAACGATATACTGGTATACCGGTATATTGCAATATGTCATCCTGTCACCATATTCTCGGTCGCCATCTTGTGTTAAAATAATTGTGCAAAATTATTCAAAATCATTCAAAACTGAATTTTTAATATGACAGAAGTCAATATTTTTTAATAAACACGCCACAATTAGATGAGTAATACATGTAGTGAGTAATTTTATGGCTAGGGTATAAAAATAATATACCGAAAGTCTGATACAAAATGGTCAGGGAAAATCACGACTTGGTGCCATTTCTATTGCCAGATAGGTACGTTCTACTGGCGAGTACTGCAGTGGCGGTATTTTTCTTTTATGTTTCTAAAATAAATTATGTTAAATCATACCATGAGTTGCAGGCAGAATGAACAATCATTACTTCCTTCACAGAAATTTTGCAAGTGGTTTCGCGAAATCCGCGAAATGAAGGTCTGCTCGAATAACACAATAAATTTGCGAGAAGCATAAATCTAATTGTGCCTGCATAATTTTGTCTCCCGTTGCGTGAGACTGGAAATAGATACAGTGTTATGTAAAGGCATTCAATGATGTGTGCGCCCCGTGGACAATATCCTACAGGAGAGGCTAATACCGACTAGTATGGACTGTCGGCTGGCAAAATGTATGTTACCATGTGTAGTACATTTTCGACCAGTATATGGCATATCGATCACGACAATTCGGATATTTACAGCTCACCATTCCATCGATTGAACGTGTGTTAAAATGTTTCAAACACGACCTTTACATTTCACTGGGGGTGACAGTCGATAAATATAGTACAGTAAGCATAAATGATATATTTTCTACGTTTATGTGAAGCATATTTGCTTCAAACAAACTACAGAAAGCACAAAACTTAGCCAAGCAATACAGGCAATTCATAACCTAATTTCGCCTGCACCCAGTAGCCGACGAATTTTCAGTAGTCGACTTATGGGCTGCGACTTGGCTCAAGACTGATTTTTTTTGGTTCATGTTCGTGCCTCGACTTAAGGGGCGGGTAGACTTATGATGGCTAGCTACATGTATATACGGTATACAGTTACGCGATAACTATAAGTAAGAGAAAAAATCAGGAAAAATATGATTTTGATCACTTCTCCCTAATTTCCTCTCGTCCAGAACTAATCATTAATGTCAACCGTTTCTGGGCAAAGTCCTGACCCACACAGTGTTTTGATGTGTTCTAATGACAATAATAAACAATAAAGACTGTTCTTTATCTCCTGTTTGTTTTTATTATTATTTGTTCATACATGGTATAATATCGCAATACGTATTGCAATATGGGTTTGTTGTATCGCAATATATCGCAATACGGGTTTGACCGTATCGTTGCACCTCTATCTATATTAGAGATAGTATTGTTGTTGAAAGGTACATGCCTTCTCAGTAGGAACAAACTATTCTTTATATCAGATATATCATTTGAGACATTTTCTGGCAAAAAAAACATTCATTCACCATTACCCCACGTATTGATTGGCATTATTATACATTTTATATCCGACTTAAATTTCCACACTGATATCAGGGGCGATAACCATGTTCCCTTAAAATGTTAACGGACATTACTATTTATACTCTGTATTTATTTTTTGATGTACAATTACATGTATCATACTTTATAATCTGCCGAAAATATGATTTTTTCAGACGACCCATTTAATTAGTATAAACTAGAAATGGACACTTGTCGACAAGCGCATGTGTATCCCCCTCCCCAGATACACAAGTAGTTTGAAAAAAGGGTGTTCGAGTTATGCTCCGGAGACAAAATCAGTGACGGAAAAAACAAAGGGAGATAACTAAAAAATTGGTGATGCAAGTGTTGTCATTCTTGCGGACACGAAATCAGTGCGAGAAACAAAAAAGGGAGATAACTAAAAAATTAGCTATGCAAGAGTTGTCATTCTTGTGCGCGACACATCTTCGGGTCGTGGTCTATGCATGTGTGAAGTTTCATGAAAATATTCCAAAGGGTGTTCGAGTTATGCTCCGGACAAGAAGTGTCTGCGGCGGACGCGGATGCGGCGCGCTGTCAAATCCATAGTATCCCCCGACGGAGTCCGGGGGATACAATAATTAAAAAATACCACGCCTCATTTGCATATGAAAATAGCTTGATACCACCGCGAGTCACTGTCAGTAAAATAAATATTACTAAATGATTTACCCGTTATAGCGGCCACTCATAATCTTTAGAACTGGTGGAATAGTGACACAATTATACACTTATTTAATTCCTATAAAGAACATTTTGTGCCTATTGATTGGGCATGTACCTTTAACCCTTAACCGTAAATTGTTGTCTGCTGTTGTTTCTTATTTTGTATTTTCTCTAAACAAAACAAAGATGGTTTGGCAGCATTTCAAAATCATTTCCATTGGAAATGATTCTAAAGTGCTGTCAAACCATGATTTTGATAAGAAAAAAAACAAACTACAGACGACAAATTTTAATTCAGCACTGTAAGGGTCGACTCTTTGCACGCTAGAGGTGAAAATATCAGCCAACAAATTAGGATTATTTTTCTTATTTCTCTCTATAAATATGTCTGGGAATCAATTCTAATGAACTTTCAAGAAATATTCCCCAGAATGCAAAGAGTTAATGGCCTGCAAGTGGCGTCTGCAAGAGGCCTAGCTCTTCACCCTTACTATGCTGAATTAAATTTTGTCGTCTGCTGGAAATGTTTTATTTTCAATGTTTCTCGATAAAAACCTGTTTTGGCAGCGCATGAGAATCGCCTCCATTGGAGATGATTCTCATGTGCTGTCAAAACAGTTTTTTTGTTAAGAATAAGGGGAAAATGAAAAACAGCAGACAACAATTTTCGTCTCCCACGTAGTGAGGGTTAATATTGAATAGTAGGTTCACTCCATTACATTCTAATAAGGATACATACTTTTTCTGACGAAAAAAATAAAAATATTGTCTATTTTCTCATCAGTGGTATATATATATCGTAACCACCATTTGAACCGTCTCGATGAAGAAATAAGAATCATAGAAAAATTGACAGTGAATGGGTTTAACGTCCAACCAACAGCTACCAACAGCTATATATAGAGACGGGACCACAGTTTTAAAGTCTCGTCCGAAAGACCAGTGGGATGGAAATACTATGAAAGTATTTTTGATGCCTAAGGCGAGGTTTGAACACACAACCTCCGGATTGGAAGTCATGTGTTCTAACCCCTAGGCCACAATTGATCCCTAAGAATCATAGAACAGAAAATATTTCAAAATTGACATGTACCTAACAGAGTATTCCAATTGTAATGGGTTAACATGCTCAGACTCCTATAAATCTCATACATGGGACCAATATAACCCTTACAATTAAAATTTGTCGTCTGCTGTTTATTTTTTATTTTCCATTTTTTCTCAACAAAAACATGGTTTGGCAGCACTTCAGAATCATTTCCAATGGAAATGATTCTAAAATGCTGACAAACCATGTTTTTACTGAGAGAAGAGAAAAAAATGGTTTGGCAGCACTTTAGATTCTAAAATGCTGACAAACCATGTTTTTACTGAGAGAAGAGACAAAATATGACACAGCAGCAGATGACTATTTTTGGTTCCCGCACTCGAAGGGTTAAGGACCAACTATATACCTGATCATCGTTTGATTCGAAGATAATTGCTTCGCGTAAATGTGATAGAATATATGTATAGCATATATGTGAACACTGCCTCGTTACTTTATCCTATACGGTACATGGGGTGGCCATCTTCGTGTGTTCCAGCCATCAGCCAGTTTCACCTGTTCTGCCGTTTGACAAAGAACTCAAAATGCGAAGTAGCATATGATATAATGTAGCAAATCACATATAGAACAAGAGTGCCGCAAGTCACAAAATACGCCCGTCGAATATGGGCCAGACAGCGAAGATGCAGAAATGTGAAGCTGTAACCAATTAAGGCAAGAAACATTAATGAGAATTTGAAAGTCTATATAGCATTATTTCTTCATCTCATTGTGCTAAATATGTATACTAATTTAGGCAGACATAGAAAAGTAGAGTGTAAAGTAGAAATGATAGGGAATTGGATACAATAATGTAGAAAAAATGGCTAAGTTAAAAAGGTGATATTTTTGTTAAAAAATATGTTTTCGGCATAAAAACACCAAGGTGCACATCTTCAATATGTGTAGAAGACGTGTGTATAGTTTCAGAACGATCGACTGAACGGTTTCAGAGGAGTTGTGTACACAAACTCTGTACCGTATATAGAATTGTATAGAAAAATGTAGAAAAAATGGCTAAGTTAAAAAGGTGATATTTTTGTTAAAAAATATTTTTTTCGGCATAAAAAGACCAAGGTGCACATCTTCAATATGTGTAGAAGACGTGTGTATAGTTTCAGAATGATCGACTGAAAGGTTTCGGAGGAGTTGTGTACACAAACTCTGTACCGTATATAGAATTGTATAGAAAAATGTAGAAAAAATGGTTAAGTTCAAAAGGTGATATTTTTGTTAAAACATATTTTTTCGGCATAAAAACACCAAGGTGCACATCTTCAATATGTGTAGAAGACGTGTGTATAGTTTCAGAACGATTGACTGAAAGGTTTCGGAGGAGTTGTGTACACAAACTGTACCGTATATAGAATTGTATAGAAAAATGTAGAAAAAATGGCTAAGTTAAAAAGGTGATATTTTTGTTAAAAAATATTTTTTCGGCATAGAAACACCAAGGTGCACATCTTCAACATGTGTAGAAGACGTGTGTATAGTTTCAGAACGATCGACTGAACAGTTTCGGAGGAGTTGTGTAGACAAACTCTGTACCGTATATAGAATTGTATAGAAAAATGTAGAAAACATAGCTAAGTCAATAAAAAGGTGATATTTTTGTTAAAAAATATGTTTTCGGCATAAAAACACCAAGGTGCACATCTTCAATATGTGTAGAAGACGTGTGTATAGTTTCAGAACGATCGACTGAACAGTTTTGTAGGAGTTGTGTACACAAACTCTGTACCGTATATAGAATTGTATAGGAAAATGTAGAAAAAATGGCTAAGTTAAAAAGGTGATATTTTTGTTAAAAAATATTTTTTCGGCATAAAAACACCAAGGTGCACATCTTCAATATGTGTAGAAGACGTGTGTATAGTTTCAGAACGATCGACTGAACAGTTTCGGAGGAGCTGTGTACACAAACTCTGTACCGTATATAGAATTGTATAGAACAAAAAACGAGGCAAAGCCACAAAGGCCAGGTTTTTTCCAAGCATAGACACTTGGATAACATAATTATACGCACATTTTGTAGACTAGATGGCCGTGGCCTGCATGTCGCGCCTTCGGGCGAGGCATGGACACTAAAAAAATATATATAGTAGATGGAAAAACTTTAAACGAAAAATCTTTAACCGGACACACGGACGTACGGACGGACGGACGTATGCCAAAATGCCGACGATATCGCGCTTTCCGCAAGCGGGTGCGACAATGATGATAAACACCCATGTGAAGTATCAAAGTATTGGGTGAAGCAGTTGTAGAGATATAGTACACGAAAAAACTTTAACAAAAGAATTCAAAGTAATTTGACCTTGACATTGGGCACAGGGGCAGCATGGTTGGGGGGTAGAATGAAAATATGGATGATGATAAACACCCATGTGAAGTTTCAAAGTAATGGGCGAAGCAGTTGCAGAGATATAGTATAACGAAAAAGTTTTAAGCAAAAAACTTTAACCAGACGTACGTTAAAAAGTTAACGTTGAAAATGGCTAAGTCAATTACGTAGAAATAATAGGTGAAGGTAAAAAAATGGTCACATGTTGGATAGTTGTATGTGGTAGGCACCCCTTGGTTATGAAGCTGTAAAAGTTTGGTGGTCCTAGGTGGTACAGTACCAAAGAAATGGACAAGTTAAACAAAAAGTAACATGTTGGATAGTGATATGTGGTGGGCACCCCTTGATTATGAAGCTGTGAAAATTTGGTGGTCCTAGGTGGTACAGTACCAAAGAAATGGACTTAAACACGAAAACTTAACATTGTAAACGCGAAAACTTAACATTGAAAAAGTCGACTGCGCGGAAAAAATGGGTCAAGTTAAAAAAAAAGTAACATGTTGGATAGTGATATGTGGTGGGCACCCCTTGATTATGAAGCTGTGAAAGTTTGGTGGTCCTAGGTGGTACAGTAACAAAGAAATGGACTCAAACACGAAAACTTAACATTGAAAATGGCTAAGTCGACTGCGCGGAAAGAATGGGTCAAGTTAAAAAAAAAGTAACATGTTGGATAGCGATATGTGGTGGGCACCCATTGATTATGAAGTTGTGAAAGTTTGGTGGTCCTAGGTGGTACAGTAACAAAGAAATGGACTCAAACATGAAAACTTAACATTGATTGTGGACGCCGCCCGCCCGCCCGCCCGGCTTTCGCCAATCCAATAGCCTGGATTTTTTTCTCAAAAAACCTGGCTAAAAATGTAGAAAAAATGGCTAAGTTAAAAAGGTGATATTTTTGTTAAAAAATATTTTTTCGGCATAAAAACACCAAGGTGCACATCTTCAATAGTGTGTAAGACGTGTGTATAGTTTCAGATCGATCGACTGAACGGTTTCGGAGGAGTTGTGTACATAAACTCTGTACCGTATATAGAATTGTATAGAAAAATGTAGAAAAAATGGCTAAGTTAAAAAGGTGATATTTTTGTTAAAAAATAGTTTTTCGGCATAAAAACACCAAGGTGCACATCTTCAATATGTGTAGAAGACGTGTGTGTAGTTTCAGATCGATCGACTGAACGGTTTCGGAGGAGTTGTGTACACGAACTATGCGCTTTTTCTTCAGACGCCCGCCTGCCCCCCGTGCGGTAAAACATAATACGTACCGTTTTTAAAAAACGGTCGTATACAAACCAGGAGAACGGACTCCTATCAATTATATTACACCAAACTGTAAAATATGTCAGTTTTCTGGACAGGTTTGTGCCTGTGTTTTTAACAACATGAACCACCATTATAAATAGCTTCATACACAGAAAATCGAACAGTGTATCACTTTTACCGGGCAAACCACACAACACATACCATATATACGCACTACTGTACTCTGTTATTAGCTATCAAATGCAGTGACATGTCAGCAGTTACCCAAGTGTATTGTCCCTGGTGTCTACTCACCTACTATGCGAGTAAATATGGCTTTACCTATGGGCAACATGTACAGTAACATAGGCTGAGCAGCAGATTGGAAAGTTTACACGTTGATATTTATTTTGAGATTAATGAGAGATATCTTGTCTTTTGTATAGTTTGCTGGCATAATATGTATAGCTTGCCGTTGTCATATCTGTCTATTATGTAATGCACAACATTTTATTTGGTTTTCTGTCATATTATTTGCTGTATGTGTCAAATGGGTGAAACTGTACGATGGCTTGTACATACAAAGATGGCGGAGATGACAACTCAATGCTCCATATAGTATACAGTAACAAGACAATATTTACATATTTTATATTCATATATCACATCATTCTTACAAAGCAATTATCATTGAAGTCAAGTGTATCTATCTATTACCTAATACCTTAACTCTCGCTACGCGGGAGACAAAAAATGCCGTCTGTTGTTATTCATTTTTGCCTTAATTCTTAACAAAAAACATGTTTTGGCAGCACATGAGAATCGTCTCCAGTGGAGACGATTCTCATGCGCTCTCAAAACAGGTTTTTATTGAAAAATATTTAAAATAAAACATTTCCAGCAGAAGACAAAATTTAATTCGGCGTAGTAAGGGTTAAGCCAGACGCTGAAAGGACATGGTAAGGATGAAAGTGTCTTGCATATCGAAATGACCAGTGGTCCCCGACAAGAGTCAAAATGTGGGATTCAAAGTCCAACACTTTAACCATTTCAACACTACGGACCTCTATAGCAGTCTTTGCAAACAATGCAGATCCAGATGAGGCGGCTCATGATGAACCGTCTCACGACCTGTACATTTTGCAAGTAATTTTCATTTTCTTTTTAAGAAAAAAAAACAAACCCTTTTTAAAAATGGACTAGTCTGAAAATCATTTTGCGACTATTGGATTGGACGTAAAATTAACACATTAAAGTCCCTTTCAGTTATTTATGGTTGAAAGGGTTAATAAACAAGTAGCCAGCCCGACTCCCTTGTACACGTAGAAAGTGCATTCTGGTCTGCATGGCACCAGGACACAATCCCATAAATGTCAATATGGTAAACAACAAACATGTAAACAGAGCCAGCATGGCACCAGCTAAATGTCATCCCTTCACCTATCAGCCAGACATCCATACATTGACAATCTAATATTGTTACATGACTGCCGTTATTTGACGCCGCTCACAGCCGTTTTCACATGTACAGCGCATGCTGTCTGACCATGGCTGTAGACAATGCTCATTCCATGTAATGCATGTATCTCCTGACGTTACTACACCAGACCAGTCCACAACGGTCGCACTGACATTTTGAAATTATCACGCGATGTGCACTGCGACCCCGGAATACATATGTCAGCTGTTTGAATGGACCAGATTATCAAAGTACCGAAAGTAACGCATATACGCTCAAATTGCATGATATTTCTGACGGAAATGTAATTATAACGTTCAATCGTGTCCAGCCGTGGGTAAACAAAGAATGTCCAAATATTTAGAGTTAATATGCCTGTACTTGTGTATCATAATAACGATGTATTTGGATACAATTTGTTTTACGAAACAGTTTACCAAACGAAATGGTGTCCGAATATTTAGGGTTAATACGGTACTTCGAGTAAGACGGGCGGCGGGCGGGCGGGCGGCGGGTCGGGCGGGCGGGCGGACGTTCTTACAAATGGATACTTATGTGGCTTATCACATGTTAAATATTAGCCACATAAAACTATTTTTAGCCACATAAAAGGATTTTTTAGGTGGCTAATTGTAACCAACCCTGTCCTTTACTAAGTCCATAACCCTGTGGGGCTAGCCACATAAGTACCCTAATGTGTGCCCGGACGGACGGATGGACGGACGGACGGATGGACATTAAAATATATATATTGAACAACTCATATTTATATATACATACCATAATTATATATAATAAGCTTCAAAGTCCATTCTAGACATTTATATATATATTTCAAAGTTGCAAGTATATATATTTGCAAGTTGAGTCAACTATATATTCTAATTGAAGAGGTCAGTGGAAAAAACGGGGAAAATTCCAGAAGAGACTTAGCACCCTGTAACTTCCACTGAACCGTCAATTGCAGTACGTCTGCACTGGACTGGACTGAATGGACTTTGAGACGGCAATATTTTTTTCTCAGATAATTAAGCTCTTTTCTCTAATCCCGTCGGTATTGATTGTGCAAAGATATCTATATTTGGACAGAAGTAGCCGTATCGATTCTCGTCTATTCTAACTCTAGTATCACATGTTGCATTTCATTTGTTGATTCAGCTATAATGTGTATGACGTGAGTAGAAAAAAGGGGCTTATCACCTTTGCGAACAGTGTAGACTCGGATCAGCCTGCGCATCCACGCAGTCTGATCAGAGTCTGCACTGTTCGAATTCAACCAGTGAAGCATCTGTGTTTAACAATGGCATATATCTATTTTTTATCAGGCTACAAGCTTGCACTAAGAAGGAAGCTGGACTAGCCAGAGGTCATTTATAAGTCACATTTCTCAATTCCCAAATCAAGAGCTGGACTGGCCACAAATGCCATAAGCCATATTCTCCAGACAGGTATCAGGAGCCAGACTGGTCACAAATGCCATCAGACAAATTCTCCAGACAAATATCACGAGCTGGACTGGCCACAAATGCCATAAGTCATATTCTCCAGACAGATATCAGGAGCCAGACTGGTCACAAATGCCATCAGACAAATTCTCCAGACATATCTCGAGCTGGACTGGCCACAAATGGCATATGCCACATTCTCCAGACAGATATCAGGAGCCAGACTGGTCACAAATGCCATATGCCACATTCTCCAGACAGATATCAGGAGCCAGACTGGTCACAAATGCCATCAGACAAATTCTCCAGACAGATATCACAAGCTGGACTGGCCACAAATGCCATAAGTCAGATTCTCCAGACAAATATCAGGAGCTAGACTGGCCAAACAGGGCACATTTAAGTCACATTTTTCAAGCCAATGATCACAAGCTAGACTTGCAGCCAATATCATAAGCCAAGTATCAATAATTCCAGCACAAAAATATTTACACAATTCCCTAACATTTGATTGGCCCGTAGCAAGTCTCTGTCCAAAATTGATATCCCAGTAAACTCCCATGCCGAACTACTTTCCGTAACCGTGAGGCGCAGTTAAAATAATTCTTAATAAAATGGAAAATAAACACATTTTCTTGATGAATTTATTTCAAATGCTGGAATTATAAGGAATTAATGGCCTTTTTGTGGAATTTATCGGGGTATAAACTTGGAAAAGTCGCGGGAATACTGGACGAAGGCCTAATTCCGGCCTTCGTCCAGTATTCCCGCGACTTTTCCAAGTTTATACCCCGATAAATTCCACAAAAAGGCCATTAATTCCTATAATAGTCGAAGCTCATGAGCCAGACTAACCACAAATGTACACATAACAAGCCACTTCATCCGCAGTCTGATCAGGATGTGCACTATTCGCAATTCCATCAATGAAACACCCGTCATGCTTCTAACAAGCAATATAGATCGTTATCAGGCTACAGGAGTGTTATATTTGATCAGGTGCTACACTGGTCGCAAATTCCATAAGCCCCATGTCTCCAGTCACAACCACAAACGACCAATACCTGCTGACTGCTGTTCCACATTGACCCTGGCAATTCTTCACACGTGACATTTATTGGCATTGAAAGCACTACGATAAGATTATGGCCAAGGACACAGCTGGTAAGATGTCACACATTGGTGCTGCAAGCTGTGCTAGCATCAAATATTTTGAGTCAAAACAAACGCCGGATTTCTAGTCAAAACATACGCCGGATTTCTGACGAATTCCCAGTCAGCTACATGCAGAAGATATTGCATGAACACGTTTTCGTCTAGTAACCTGCGCAAGAAATTAAGTAGAGCTGAGTGGCATCTCGTCAGGAAACAGGTGCGTTTTTCTACGTGAAACATTCTACGAATGCGCGGAATGCAGCACATTGGAAATGATTCTAAAGTGTTGTCAAAGCATGCCTTTGATGAAAAAAAAAAAAGAAACTTGAAAATGTGTTCATAGAACATGCATGCCCCACATATCACTTTGATAGTAAACGAGGCAAAATTCCAAGACAAAAATGTCTGGGCCCCGTTTCACTAAACTTTGTACGACTAAAATGTCCGTAAGTGCAAATTTAGAATCGTCTGGAAATTTCAATTGATGGATTTACATTTATTGAGCATGTCATTAAATGTAAATCCATAATTGTTTACAAGAAAGCATTGTTAATGTTAAATTTACAGACTATCATAATTTTAGTCCTACAAAGTTTAGTGGTGCAGATTGCAGCACAAGTGTCACAGGCTGCTGCTATTTAGGTCACATCATTAACGGTTGCTTAACCCTTAGAATGCGGGGAAACTACAATTGTCTTCTGAAGCTGTTTTACATTTTGTCTACTTTCTCAATAAAAACATGGTTTGATAGCACTTTAGCATCAATTCCATAGGATTCCGAAGCATGCTTTTGATGAGAAATGGAAATTAACAAATAAACAGCAGATGAGAAAAATGTATTCAACATTGAAAGGTTTAAATATCTCAGCAACTAATGAAGTGATAATGGTGAGATGAAGCACAGATACACCTGAGAGTTGAGCAATTTTACCTCATCACAACCTGGACTTAACTTGCATGTTATGAAATTTGTGGTCTATAAATAGTTTAAAAGTAGCAGACGACAATTCATTATAGTTTCTTTTCTGTCTATAAATATCAAGACTATGTCTTGGAATTTCATTAGAATTGAGTCCTCCGGAGGACGCAATTCTAATGAAATTCCAAGACATTAACTCTTCGCATTCTAGCGGCGAAAATATCCGCCAAACGAATTAGGAGTACATGTATATGTTTTATTTCTCTCTGTAAATATGTCTTGAAATTTCATTAGAATTGTGTCCTCCGGACACAATTCTAATGAAATTCCAAGACATATTCATGACATTTATAAGGAGAAATAAAAGAAAATATAATGAATTATCATCTGCTATTTTTGAACTATTTATAGACCACAAATTTCCCAGCATGCAAAGAGTTAAAGAGAGAATTAAGAAACATACTCGTAATTTGTTGGATGTTATTTTCACCACTAGCATGAAAGGAGTTAATGCCTATCAGTTAATGCCTATCGCTGTTTAGGAGTAAATTCGCGAAAACTTATATAAATGTAAGTTTTCTCGAAATAACTTCTGTAGCCTATTTCACGAACCTCCGTTAGTCGACTAAACTCGGTTAGTCTGCTAAACTTCAGGCCGTTAGTCGACTAACGGGAAAAAACGCATTTCACGAACACGTTAGTCGACTAAGCAAAGTCTACTTTGCTTAGCCTCATCGTTGGTCGGCTAAACTTTTGGTTAGTCTACTAAGCAAAATAGCAGACAACGGAATTCCAAGATGGCGGCGCCCACGGTTGTTTTGAACGTGGCTTACAAAATCGTTCGTGAAATGCAAACATGTCAAAAAGTTTAGCAGACTATGGTTAGTCGACTAAATTTAGTTTAGTCTGCTAACAGTTTAGTCGACTAACAGAGGTTCGTGAAATAGGCTACAGAATGGCTAATAATTCCAGCACAAAAATATTTACAAAATTCCCTAACATTTGATTGGCCCGTAGCAAGTCTCTGTCCAAAATTTATATATCAGTAAACTCCCACGCCAAACTACTTTCCATAACCGTGAGGCGCAGTTAAAATAATTCTTAAGAAAACGGAAAATAAACACATTTTCTTGATGAATTTATTTCAAATGCTGGAATTATAAGGAATGAATGGCCTTTTTGTGGAATTTATCGGGGTATAAACTTGGAAAAGTCGCGGGAATACTGGACGAAGCGATAAAAAATTACAATTTTCGAAAAAAAAAAAAATAAAAAAAAAGGTTTTCTTTTTTTTCTTTCGAAAATTGTAATTTGTTATCGCTTCGTCCAGTATTCCCGCGACTTTTCCAAGTTTATACCCCGATAAATTCCACAAAAAGGCCATTCATTCCTATAATATAACAAAAGAGGCTGAGGCACATAATTATTATGTAATTTCCAAGGTTATTTGTGATTATTGCTGTAAAACTCCAGTATGGTCCTGACGCCAGTTTTCGGGTTAGTCGGAGTTTTCGGGGTATTCACATATGTACTAATTCATAGACATGTGTGCAGCCGCGATGTGCTTTAAGTCAGGTGATTAAAATAAGCATGACTTGACCTACATTAAGTCCTTTAAAATGCAACCAAATCCAGTGTTTGGACTGGTAATTTTTGCCATTTATGTCATTTTGTTCACGAACCTACCGTGATTTTCAGTGTCCGTCATTAATCTGCTCTTTAATATTGATAATTAAAATTCAGTCATAAGCAATAGAAACTTTTCAAGTTTTCCTTCACTGAGTTTCATTCGTCTGCGAGATGACCAACAGCCAATGAAAACTCGGGACGAATTAGCAAATTTATTGACACTTTCGGAACATACCCCGAAAACTCCAACCATAAGTCAAGATTCAAGATGGCTGACTCCTGTGTTGCAAAGCGCGCTAACACGAATATTAATCTAACAACAATCTTATTTTGAAGGCAAGAAACATTGAAATAAATGTTTATCATTGGATTGAACTGACAAATTAGCTCATATGTTATGTTTTATAAAAAACACTAGTTGATGAACTTGTTAATACCCCGAAAACTATCATAATGGTTGAGCTATTTAGTACAAGAATTTCACAGAATTATTTCTCTCTGTAAATATGTCTTGAAATTTCATTAGAATTGTGTCCTCCTCCGGACACAATTCAAATGAAATTCCAAGACATATTCATGACATTTATAAGAGAAATAAAAGAAAATATATATAATCAATTGTCATCTGTTATTTTTGAACTATTTATAGACCACAAATTTCCCAGCATGCAAAGAGTTAAAGAGAGAAATAAAAAACATACTCGTAATTTGTTGGATGTTATTTTCACCGCTAGCATGAAAGGAGTAATTTCGAGAACATTTATGTAAGTTTTATCGAAATAACTTGCACATGTACACGAGTGCCATGAGATATGTGGATACACACATTGTAGTAAAATTTTAAAATTCAACAATGGAATGGTGTAATGGCCCACCAACACAAAAAAGTATCATTTAGGGCAGAGAAAAAATTCAACAAGAGGTGAAATTTTATTTACAAAGCAATAGACCAAAATGCAAATGCTAGTGGTGGGGCATAAAATTGAATGGAAATTGGTTACAAAAGGTGCAGATCCTGATGGGATGGCTCGTCACGAGCTGGCTCATCTGGATCTACACTGTTTGCAAACACCGCTATAGAAGGCCGTAGTGTTGAAAGGATTAATGTTTTGTTTGTTTGTTTGTTGGGTTTACCACAATCACACCACAATCACACCACAATCACTTGTCCCCCCTCCCAAAAGCAGTAGGATCAGTAATAATCTTACTACTTTTATAATGGGCAATAACCCAATTCAACTCCCAGGTTACAAAAGAGCCAAAGATAAAAACATACCTACGGGTCAAACCAGGCAAATCGCGATTCCTATATGGAGGAACGCCTACAGTTAATTTACGCCGTCGTGTTCGCCCGACCATCCACCCACAAAAGGATTAATGAGACAATTAGGGACATATAAAACCTTACCTTCTCTGGACATGCCAACTGCAAAACACTTTTTCAGTCGACAATACTGACAAGAATTGCGGGTAAACGGCGTTATGTCGCACTTCTCTTCATTTGAACATTTGTGCGTCATTCCTTGTGTAATACACCTCCGGAAGAAACCCTGAAAATGCACGAATGATTGAAGTCAAACTAAGAAAACAATCGTATTAACCCATTTCCGTCTAAGGATACTCTGATTTTTGTTGAAAAAATCTCATTATTTTGTTCATTCATCGATAAAGGTATATGTTGTTACCACTCATTTGAACCGTCTCGTTGAGACGGTTCAAATGAGTGGTAACAACATATACTTTCGAAAGGATATAAAGAAAATAGGGATATTTT
This sequence comes from Conchocele bisecta, assembly GCA_029237695.1. Classification (NCBI taxonomy): domain Eukaryota; kingdom Metazoa; phylum Mollusca; class Bivalvia; order Lucinida; family Thyasiridae; genus Conchocele; species Conchocele bisecta. The sequence continues at coordinate 42,366,955 of CM055266.1, read as the reverse complement.
TCTCTCAAAAGGTTCATACTACTAAAAGTGTATCCTGTCTGTAATGGGTTAACCCTTACGAGGCTGAATTAAGTTTTGTCTTCTGTTGTTTATTTTGTTATTTTACATTTTTCTCAGTGACAATGTGTTTTGACAGCACAATGGAGGTGATTCTCATGTGCAACCAAACTATGTATTTCTTTTGCTAATAGCAAGGTGACGTGCCATGTGATTATATACAAAATTTATGATATTTTCCGTAAATGATGTTGAAAGTTAACGTAATGTTCATAGCAAATGCGGAATTCTATTCCGCATTTGCTATGAACAATTCGTCAACTTTTGACATCATTTACAGAAAATATCAAAGTTTTTGTAAATATAATGAAAATCAACACACACATGTTGTTCGGTACAAAATCACATGGCAGGTCTCATATGTGGTTTCTGCATTATGGGTGGCAAAGGACCTATATTAACTATTGGTGCACACCAATTTGTGTTTTATTCATTTATTTCCTATTAATAGTAATATTAATGTTATATCATGATGATGATATAACATATATTAAAGCAATCTGTGAAGTAAATATTAAATTTATACCATGATGACGAATCTTGTACAAACTTTTTAACGCAAAAAATATGGCAAAGTGTTTCCGCAAAAATATGAAGGTAAAAAAGGTCAGGGTCACGTTAATGGCAGCATGAGTGTGTTCCCAATGTTTATATGTATCAAGTGTCCAAATATTGAAGTATTCCGTCCAGTAATATTGTACAAACTTTTTGACATTTCGGACGACGACGCTGCTGCCGACGACAACAGAAAAGACATACGCACGTACATTTGTACATGGACTAATGCTATATCCCCTCTTGCCTATCAGCGAGGGGATAATTAAACAAGTGCATCGTTATGACGAAGCCAATCCCTTCACTGGCAGCCTTGATAATAAAACTAGACACACATTGTGGCCAATTATTATCAGAATCAGTGAAGTGGTTGACAAGTTATTGAATAAATGAAAAGACATTTTTAAGGCATGGCCTCGCTTCTTATGAAATCAATAAACTTGATTAATAAATATCATATTAAATCATCACTCATGTAAGTTCTTCTATTTCTCACCTTGCATCCCTCACACGAGTTGACACCGTAGTGGAACCCTGATGACTCATCGCCACAGACTTTACACGTGGGCGACTTGCCGTTTGCCATTTTCCGATCCGCCATCCCTCCCAACGTCATACTGTCATTGCAGCTGAAACAGAAATTGATTGATTGGTTGGTTGTTCGACTGGTTGATTGATTGGTTGGTTGGTTGGATGATTGGTTGACTGGTTGATTTATTGGTTGGTTGAGTGGTCAAACTGATTTTGTGTAAAAAAAAATAATTTAATTTATACAAATTTCATTTGAGAAAGTCTTACAAACTTTTTGACATAAGAACATGGCTAAGTGTTTCAGCACCATTTTGAAGGTCACAAATATCAAGGTCATGTCATTGGTGATGCGATTGTGTCACGCATGTTCAGGTGAATGAACTGTCCAAATATTAAAGCATTCCTTGAAGATATTACATGATGGAGAAACTCTTACAAACCTTTTGACGTACGAAAATGGCGAAGTGTTTGCGGACCATTCGAAGGTCACAAAGGTCAAGTCAGCGGTGGTGTGAGTGTGTCACACACGTTCATGTGAATGAACTGTCCAAATATTAAAGCAATGCTTCAAGTAATATTGAAGATATTACTTGATGGAGAAACTCTTACAAACTTTTTGATATAAAAAAATGGCTTTAGGGCTTCAGCACCGTTTCGAAGGTCACAAAGGTCAAGGTCATGTCATTGACGGTGTGAATGCGTCACAGATGTTCAGGTGAATGAACTGTCCAAATATTAAAGCAATCCTTCGAGTGATATTGAAGATATTACATGTTGGAGAAACTCTTACAAACTTTTTGACATAAATGTACATGGACGGATGGACAGAAGTACAGACATACGGATGGACTTACGTAACCTCAAGAGCAACGCAATATACCCCCCTCCCCCCGCATAGGGAGCATAGAAAGTGAATGGTTTAACGTCCCAGCAACAGTTAAGGTCATTTAGAGATGGGACCACACATCTGACAAGACCAGTGGGATGGAAATATGTAAGTATTTTCCACGTCTAGGGTGAGAATTAAACTCGCGAAACAAGTGACAAACTTACAATCCCCGTTTTCAGCTGGCCGGCCATGTGAACCAGATCAAGGCCAAGGCTAACAGACGGTCAAACATTCAACTCAGATAAAGCACAGGGTCATACATGCACTTATCAATATACCGTATTTATTCTAATAGCAGCCCCCTTTCTAATAGTAGCCCCCTTCCCATATTTGCATTCTAAATGTGTTATTAAAATAACAAAGTTTGATCCCGCTTTCCACGTTTTGATCCCCACAAATTGCATAGCCCCGGGGGCGTTTATTAGAATACGGAACATTGTAAATACATTTGCAGTATATGCACACAGTAATGGCTAAGTTCAACAGGTAGTACATGTACTTTGCCGAACAGTTGAAGGGTCAGTGAAACAGTGAGCTACAGTGGTGGGGTCAGCGTGTAAGTGCACACACGAACGAACACGACAGGTTGGAACCAACCTGTCGTGTTCGTTCGTGTGTGCACTTACACGCTGACCCCACTGTAGCTACTGGAGAAGATTTCAATAAATGTTTACTTTCAATCCAATCCAATAAACTATTGTGTACATACATTGTATTTGTTTGTCAATACAGTCGTATTTACAAACAAATACAGTCTAATAATAGGGACTGAGGTCCCTTCTTCTACTGACACCTTCAGTTTGTTTGGGTCATGTTCAATATATCTATATAACACATATTGTGCCACAATGTGCACAGACACAAATTGTCAAATTGGATGAAATTTGTTTATTGGTGTTTAATGACCTATCAACAGCTAAGGTTATGTAAGGCCGGGCAAACGGGTTCGATCCCGTTTTAACCTGCTGCATTAGGGGGAAAATCCCAAAATCAGAACAGAATATTTACATCGAGAAAAAATATCTTCAGCCCTGAAATTAGAATAATCTGACCTGGTGCCAGGTCCATACCACACAGAAGTCACTTGGCCCCTTCCCCGAAAATAGGATTACGAGTAATCGTGAAAGCTGTTAGAAGAGTTGATCATACAAAGCATAATTAATTAATTAATTAAATTACCTTGACCATGCTGGATGAACCTCACACTCTGGTGTCTTTGAGCAATTGATATCAATGACTGTAGTTTGATGAAAGGGAAAAGTGAAAGGGTTTAATGTCCCAGCAACAGCTTAGGTCATATAGAGACGAGACCACAGATTAAAGTCTCATCTGACAGGACAGTGGGATGGAAATACTATGAAATTATTTTTGGTGCCGTAGGCGAGGTTTGAACCCACAGCCTCCGGATTGGAAGTCTGTAGCCGATTTCATCAAAATTGCAAAGTATACTTATCTAGCAAAGCATTATTTCATATAGAACTAACGACTGCATATTTGATGATTAAAAGTATGCAGAATTATTATACTGAATTTATTAAATTATCACAGCCAAAATGGCTGTGATAATGTAATAAATTCAGTATAATAACAAGAAACGAGGCAAAGCCACGAAGGCCAGGTTTTTTCCAAGCATAGACACTTGGATAACATAATTATACCCACTTTTTGTAGACTAGATGGCCGTGGCCTGCATGTCGCGCCTTGGGGCGAGGCATGGACACTAAAAAAATAGATATAGTAGATGGAAAAACTTTAACGAAAAAACATTAACCGGACGTACGGACGTACGGACGGAAGGATGGACGTATGCCAAAATGCCGACGATATCGCGCTTTCTGCAAGCGGGTGCGACAATGATGATAAACACCCATGTGAAGTATCAAGGTAATGGGTGAAGCAGTTGCAGAGATATAGTACACGAAAAAACTTTAACAAAAAAATTCAAAGTAATTTGACCTTGACATTGGGCACAGGGGCCGCACGGTTGGGGGTTAGAATGAAAATATGGATGATGATAAACACCCATGTGAAGTTTGAAGGTAATAGACGAAGCAGTTGCAGAGATATAGTATAACGAAAAAGTTTTAACCAAAAAACTTTAACCAGACGTACGTACGTAACGTTGAAAATGGCTAAGTCAATTACGTAGAAATAATAGGTGAAGGTAAAAAAATGGTCACATGTTGGATAGTTGTATGTGGTAGACACCCCTTGGTTATGAAGCTGTGAAAGTTTGGTGGTCCTAGGTGGTACAGTACCAAAGAAATGGACTTAAACACGAAAACTTAACATTGTAAACGCGAAAACTTAACATTGAAAATGGCTAAGTCGACTGCGCGGAAAAAATGGGTGAAGTTAAAAAAAAGTAACATGTTGGATAGTGATATGTGGTGGGACCCCTTGATTATGAAGCTGTGAAAGTTTGGTGGTCCTAGGTGGTACAGTACCAAAGAAATGGACTTAAACACGAAAACTTAACATTGTAAACGCGAAAACTTAACATTGAAAATGGCTAAGTCGACTGCGCGGAAAAAAAAAAAAAAAAATGGGTGAAGTTAAAAAAAAAGTAACATGTTGGATAGTGATATGTGGTGGGCACCCCTTGATTATGAAGCTGTGAAAGTTTGGTGGTCCTAGGTGGTACAGTAACAAAGAAATGGACTCAAACTTAACATTGATTGTGGACGCCGCCCACCCACCCGCCCGCCCGCCCGCCGCGCCCGCCCGCCCGCCCGCCCGGCTTTCGCCAATCCAATAGCCTGGATTTTTTTAAAAAAAATGGCTAAAAAATCAAAGTAATTTGACCTTGATATTGGGCACAGGGGCCGCACGGTTGGGGGTAGAATGAAAATATGGATGATAATAAACACCCATGTAAAGTTTGAAGGTAATGGGCGAAGCAGTTGCAGAGATATAGTATAACGAAAAACTTTAACCAAAAAAATTTAACCAGACGTACGTTAAAAAGTTAACGTTGAAAATGGCTAAGTCAATTACGTAGAAATAATAGGTGAAGGTAAAAAAAATGGTCACATGTTGGATACTTAAACATGAAAAGTTAACATTGTAAACGCGAAAAGTTAACATTGACTGCGCGGAAAAATTGGGTCAAGTTCAAAAAGGTAACATGTTGGATAGTAGTGATATGTGGTGGGCACCCCTTGGTTATGAAGCTGTGAAAGTTTGTTGGTCCTATGTGTTTACAGTAACAAAGAAATGGACTGAAACACGAAAACTTAAAATTGATTGTGGACGCCGCCCGCATGCCTGGCTTTCGCCAATCCAAGAGCCTGGATTTTTTTTCAAAAAAAACCTGGCTAAAAATGGAAAAAAAGTGTAAAAAACAAAAAGATTAAAAATTAACAAAAAAATAATGCTCGCTACTGGAGCCCAGAATTTTTATAATAGTCCTATATTTATCTACATATCATATCTGCACAGGTCCACATATTGCCACAATATTGTCAACACCGTTTACGGAAATGTAATACACAGGTATAATAATTTACCTGTATAAATTACCTGTAATAATTTAGCTGGACATTTAGTGGTTAAGCTGGAAATTTGCATTTGCTTGCACATGCTTGCACATGCAGAAGTGTTCAACTGGAGAAGGCTATTGTTCTCTCTACAGGTAAGGTGTACAGAGCGCACGAGAAAACGGGTCTTCATGCATTAATGTTCAGTTTGCAGCATAGAAAGAAATAGAGTTTGACCTTGACCCTGGAGCCCGGAATTTTTTTTAATAGTCCTACATTCATCTACATATCATAGTAAAGGTATGTATAAAGTTTGATGACTGTAGCTGATAAGGTGTTGAAGTAATGACCGTAACACGAAAAGTTAACATTGAATGATGACGCCGCCGACACCGACGACGACGATGACGATGACTCCGGAAAAGCAAAACCTATGAATCGCTTTCCGCTTCGCGGGCGAGACAATAAAAACTAGAGCACGTGAATGTAAGAAATAAACGTTACTCAAATAAATAACTTTCAGAGCACCCATAAAGCACATATGCCATCGTATTTGGTGTGCTACATACCATCAAAATCCGTCGGTTTGTTAGGAAGATTTTAAAGAAAATCTACTGTAAAAACCACGTGATCCCACGCCTTGATACATACAGCATGACAAAATGGGATTTTATGTGTGTTAAACAACCAGGTCATATACGGTAAAGATACTGCTTAAATCTAAGTGTACAATCTGGGGCCCGCTTCACTAAACATCGGAAGATAAAAAATTTCTTTACTGGATTTTTAGGAATCGATTTCTCACATTAACGCGAGTCACTCATGCAACCACGTTCCACCCACATGTCACGTCCTTAAATGTGACCTCATCCACAGTAGTGCAACTGTTATTGTAAATTTCAATTTTGCACTTACAAACTTCTTAGTCGTACCAAGTTTAGTGAAACTGGCTCTAGACTCGCAGTGACAACAATGAATAGCTATATGCCACTGCTCAACCCCACAGACCATAAAGCCAACATTTGCAAACACTGTAGATCCAGATGAGCCGGCTTGTAACAAGCCGTCTCATCAGGATCTGCAGTGTTTGTTAGTATGTTTTAGATATTGCAAGGACAGATCCAGCATTTGGGGAGGGGGGGGGGTCCTATTTTCGAGCTCCACAGAGTAAAGCGAGTATGCTAGGGGAGTCCGGGGGCATGCCCTCCAGGACAAATTTTGAAATCTAGATGTCGAGAAATACACTTTCCTGTGTTTTACGGCATTTAAATTCAGACTCCCAACTGGTGGTAAACTGTGATCTATGTAAACTCCGTGGCTGAATGGAGGGGGGGGGGGTGCAACCCCGGAACCCTCCCCCCCCTCTATATCCGCCCCTGTTACTCCTTATCTGAGTAATGGACTAGACAAGAAATGAGCATGGAAAATGAAATGAATGGGGTTTAACGTCCCAGCAACAGCTATGGTCATATAGGGACAGGAAATGAGAATTAAACTTACTATTAACCTCAGATGTTTAGGGTTGACAGGGTTAATGTATATAAAACGAGGGCATCATTCTCACAAAGCTAATCCCCTCGCTGGCAGCCTTGATTATAATAATAATAATAATAAAAACTAAGATTTTTGCCTTACAAACAACGTGAACATAAGTCCTCAGTGACCTTGACCTTCGGTGGTCGGACTTCGGTCATATGCAAAACAAAGCACCATCCCTAGACACTCAGTGTGGTGAAATATTATGAAAATCGATGAAGCGGTTCACAAGCTGCGTACGTATGTATGCACGCACATACGTAAATGGATTTACACTATATCCCCTCTTGCCTATCGGCAAGGGGAAAATAATTAAGTACTACTCACTCGAAATCCAATGACATAAGTAGTTCAGCTGCATTTATCCAGAAACTTTCGTCATCATTCGACATTGTTTACCAAATTATTAGTAGATTTCTTGGAAATTACAAATACAACACACATGTACTGTAACATGTGCAATATAATTGCTGAAATATGCAAATCATAAATACTGTATTTATTCTCATTATACCCTTGTTTCCAGTAATACCACCCATTCCCTTATATATTTCAATACAATATTTTATTTTCAAATTGCAATGTAATTTTCAAACATTACAACCGGACACAATTTATTGTGGGAAACACACATTAACCCTTAGACCGCTACAAACAACAATTGTCGTCTGCCGTTGCTTTTATATCTTGCCTTATTTCTCAATAAAATATGGTTTGACAGCACTTTAGAATCATTTCCAATGGAAATGATTCTAAAGTGCTGTCAAATCATGTTGTAACTTATTCTAATGTGCTGTCAAAGCATGTTTTTGATGATAAAAATGGAAAATAGAAAATAAACAGCAGACGACAAAAAATTAAGATAGTGGTGTAAGGGTTAATATATGGTTTAACACACAGCAAGGAATACCCGCATATTTATGGTTAGTATGGTTGCAATTGCTTATCACAATAACATTTCATTTAAGGAAATTATTTGTTTTGGTAAACACAAAATCTGATTGAGATTTTCCTACTATGCTTCCCAAAATAAACCATGTCCGAATATATCTCTTTGCATTCTGGGAAACTGGTGGGCTATAAATAGTTCAAAACTAGCGGACAATAATTCATCATATTTTCTTTTATTTCTCCTTGTAAATATCATGAATATGTCTTGGAATTTCATTAGAATTGTGTCCGGAGGAGACATATTTACAGAGAGAAATAAAACATATAGTCCTAATTTGTTTGGCGGATAATTTCGCCGCTAGCATGCAGAGTTAAGTTCAGGTTATTACTGTAATATTTCACTGTTTTGTGCCATTATAATGTGTAAATAATTTTGTACAATTGCATAGCCATGCAAGCATTTATTAGGATAAATACGGTAGATATAGAGAATAGTAGGTTAGTGCCGTGAATGGGAAAAAATATCTGGCAAGGCTTAGGAAACGGGATGGGCGAGGCTCTGCCGAGCACATCCCGTTTCTGAGCCGCGCCAGATATTTTTCCCATTCATGGCACTAACATACTATTCTATTTATCCCGTCAACACCTACTAATGGCTTTAAAATGCAAACAAAATAATCCCAGCCACCGCACATATTCATACGCAGTGATCAGGTCGTGTGTATTGACAGGATATCAAAAATGTTTCACGGCACCGTGTTTCACGGCACATACGCACTGTGTTGACGGGATAAATATTTATTAAGGTGTGTTTTGTATTAAATTAGCACAACATAATCCAAACAACATTGTCGAATACTAATCCATTTATCCATTTATACCATTAGTTGATCAGCTATATTTTAACATATTCTATCTGAAAATACATGTTTTTGCTGCAAACAAATATTTTCAGCAAAAGCATGTGTGAACTTAATCCCATTCAATGAAAAATCGAGAAAAATATACTTCAAGTTTCCGTACTAATCTAACAGTATCTAAAACGTTGATTAGCTTGATAATGCAGTACATTTGCTGGTATACATAAGTTATAGTGTACAAATGTTTTAGATGACAACAAATATATGTCCTCGACATTCGATTCATACACACGCTGCATGGTGAATACTATGACATGCGCTTGGTGAGTAACTGACGTGCTTGTATATATAATGATTGTCCCCATCATTACACGATTGTTATACCACATTCCTGTAGACCAACAATGATGTAAAATGCATTACAGTATAACATGGACGATTTGCTGACTACATTGCAAACAGCGTAGCCCCAGATCAGCCTGCACGATCGTGCAGGCTGATCTGGGGCAACGCTGGTTGAAAATGCACGTGGGGTATGTTTCTCATGACGTGATGCCACGATGACCTTGTATATTGAAGTAGATATTTACACACACTTTGTCTCACAATAAACCTCAATAACATTTGAGCCCATCGATAATAATACCTCATAAATACAAAATTTACATGCGGAAATGGCTTAAATGTTTTTATTTGTATTCGTTAAGTACATATTTTCCCGGCAGTAATTTCTTATAAGTTTTTATTTGATAATCCGCAGCACACAAGGTGAGCTTGCCGAGGTATATGAAGGTCCCAGGTTGTAATTTCATCCTCAGGGTGAACGTATGTGATCGACATGCCATGTAATATTATACCCAAGACAACGCGCGATTTTTTCATGAAAAATATTTACAGAAACTGTGTAATTTTCGGTAAATGACGTCAAATGTTGACAAAAATTCATAGCCAATGTGTGTCGAGATGTACGAGACTAGCAATGAGATTTTGTAATAATAATATGTGCCATTTTTCATGAAAAATATTTACAGAAACTTGGATATTTTCTGTAAATGACATCAAAAGTAGAAAAAAATTCATAGCAAATACCGGAATTACGGAATTCTACTTTTTTTTTTATCAACTATTGATATCCTTTATGGAAAGTATCATAAATTTTCTAAATATTTTTAAAATTCCGTATTTGCTCTGTTTTGCTCTGATAATTTCATCAACTTTCGACATCATTTAAGGAAAGTGTTATAGTGTACCAATTTGATGGACTGAATGGCAAACAGTATAAACCCTGACTGAACCATGCAGATGCATTGACCAATCTGGGACTAGACTGGTTGCAAAGGTAGTTGATTTGTTTATGCATTGAGAACACAATGGTTGAATAGGTTAGTGGTCAGAACCTACACTGTTCACTATATTAATGGTGCCGAGATGAAATATAACATTGCTACAGATACATAATGAGATTATGTAATATTCCCAAGAGCTCCCTGGCAACCCAAACAATGCCCTTTATACTCAACACTATAGAAAGCATCTCTGACCACTGCATCAAATGCACACAATGCAGACTTTTTCTGAGAACTGTGTTTGTTCAACACAGTTCAAATTGCTATAATTAATTACCAATTGAATGCAAACCTTAGATATTTTACATGCACATTTCATCCATTCATCTACATACACGCAGCAAATATTAATGACGAAATGAAATTAGAACTATGTCTAAATTGGCTTTTAATACGAATATCAAAGTCAATTTAGACATCGGAGTGCCTTCTGGATCATATTTGGAACTAACTGTAATATGCAAATGACTGTGAACAACTACATGTTATAGTATTATGTTTTGACTCAGTGTAGCTCAAATACTAGTCATCAATGTTCAGTCTCAAAAGAGTTATTACATGATTTATGAACTTGCACAATAACTTGTGAAGCCACAAGAATAGGTATATATATAGGCTCTAGAAAAGAAATGTCACGGTACGCAACTCACTATGGGGAGAAAATGGCCACAATCCAAGCTTTAGTGTAGGATGAAGGGCATTATTGAAGTAAAGCCGGAGGCTGAGCATGTATATATAGCATATCATTCTGACTCTATAACACGTAGTACGCTAGTTTTCAAAAGGAAAACGCCCGAAGCGCGTCACGTGACCAACCGGAAGTGCACCGATAAAAACTTATAATTTAAATAACTAGTTGTTTTGATGCTAACAACAATCATAGGGCTGGGTGACCAAAATCCCCAAAAACAAGGGCTGGGTATATACATGCTCAGCCTCCGGCTTTACTTCAATAATGCCCTTCATCCTACACTAAAGCTTGGATGAGGGGCCATTATTTCCCGTAAAACCTACGGCTTTACATGTATATATAGCATCTTTAAAGCAGCAAAACAAGAAGTAAAATACTGCAAAACATGTATTAATACCCTGAATCACATGATATAACATGAATCATAACTGACAAATTGCATCAGCAAACTTAACCTGTTTTGCACTTGATGCCTGTCTACAATAGAACGTTCTAAATGTCTTATCTGGGGGCCAGTCCGCTGTATCCAGAATACCTTTCAAGGAACACCCCTTATCGAAGGCCGCGGAAACTGATGCAGACCTATAACTATGAGCTTTAAACCTGTCAGTGTTAATACCTGAACTGTACAATACTAATTTTAACCACCTTGCCACAGTACTTGTACACACCGCATTATATAAGTCACAAATGACACAAATACACTCCGATATTTCCTAAATTGTTTAGTCACCTTAATATAGTATAATAAAGTATGCATCGCGCATAAACTCTCATCCTGAAAGTGTTCAATTTTTAACACAAAAGAATGACCCACTTTAGTAGTCTTCAGCAAATTTGGGAACATGAAAGTAACTAATCTATTCTCCACCAGCATATGGTCAAGTACCATGGATACCAGAGTTTGTGCTCTAGGTGCAGCGGCTAACGCTATCAATGCAATAGTCTTTAAGGTTAGTAATTTCAGAGACAAGCCTTCCAGCGGAAAAAGCTTAGACAAATAGTTTAACACCACAGTCACATCCCATGTAAACTTATACCTCGGTTTGGGAGGTGATCGACAAAACACTCCTTTCATAAATCTAGAAATAAGTATAGTTCCTTGTTTGCACCACTCGTTACCAAAAAATGGCAGTGTCTGTAATAGCATAGCCTTGTGTGTGTTAAGCACTGAATATGATTTCTTCAGCATCAAAAGATAATGTAAATACTGCACCACTATACCCTCAGTCGTTTGAAATGGATTGGCAAACCTGATGTTATTCCAAATGATCCACTTTTCCCAAGCATATTTGTACTGTTTTCTGGTTCCTGGCCGCCATGACCCACTGATGATATCCGCAACTGCCGGTGAAAGTCCTCGACACTGCAATGCAAACCGGATATCACGACAGCGACGATCCGCATCGAGCGACATAAAGGATGATGGCTCTCATCGTGTGCTAGGTGGAGTAGATCTCTGTGTCTCGGCAACCTGGCAGGATAAGATGACATATTGTCTAATAGTAACGGAAACCACGGCTGTGATCGCCAATAGGGAAAAACGAGGATCGCCATCTCCACCTTATCCTGAACAATTTTATTTATCACTTTTCCAACAAGATTAAATGGCGGAAAAATGTATGGTCTGAAACCACGCCAACACAGTGAAAAAGCATCAGAATGGAAAGACTCTGGCTCAGAAAACCATGATACATATCTGTCTACTTGTCTATTTAGCCTTGATGCGAAAAGATCAATATCCGGTACAAAAAAATGCTTACAAATTCGTGTAAAGATATCTCTTTTTAACATCCACTCTGTGGAGTCTGAGAAATTTCGGGACAAATAATCAGCTGTATTCAAGAAACCAGTAATATATACCGCAGAAATATGAATTCTTCTTTGTATACAAAATTCCCAGATTACTCTAGCCAACTCATCCATGCTTTTTGAGGTCATACCTCCCATGTCATTGATATACTTGATAGCAGAAATATTGTCAGATTGAATCTCAATATGTGTATCATGTTCCGAAAAATATAGCCTGTACAAAGCGCAAAAAATGGCTTTTAACTCCAGAAAATTAATCAAATTTCCAGATTCCTCCAAACTCCATCTAGCATTGGCCTGTCTATTGTCTATGAGATCTATTGCACCCCAACCAGCCAAGCTAGCATCCGTTCTACATTGCTTCTGGACGGGTTCTGGTCTAACTGTCTTACCATTACACGAGACCACATTGTGTATCCACCACCTCAATTGCTTTAAACTATCCCTCGATAGGGTAACCTGATTATCAAAATTCATGTCCGGACCTAACCCTCTGATCGTATCCCTCTCTAAGCTTCTATAATACATAGGAGCCGGCATGACAGCATAGAATGCGTTGATTACCAGACCAATGAATGAAGCAAGACTTCTAACCACCACAATCTCATTTTCCAGCAAAACATTAGCTTTTGTTATCAATTTCTGAACCTTCTCTTCTGTTAAAAAAATCTTAAACTGCACCGAATCAACAATAAAGCCAAAAAACACCAGCTTTTGAGTTGGGATAAGAACCGATTTGTCTCTATTAATTGTATAACCCAAAGACTCCAGCGTCTGTACCATAGTCATCATATTAAATGTGGAAACATCCCTGTCCTGATTTAAATTTAATGAATCGTCAATATAATATGTGCATCTGATATTTTCATGCCTGAATCTTGCATAGACTGGCTTTAAAATCTTCGTAAAAATAAAAGGCGATGACTTCAGCACAAACTTGTATAAAACACCATTCCAGACAAATTTAAGATACTTTTGATCATCCTTATCTATGGGAACAGAAAAATATGCATCACTTAAATCAATTTTGGCTTGAAAATCATGTATCTGTAACAGATCTAAGACCACCTTAAAGGTCTCTTGCTTAAAGTGGTCATAATGTACAAATTCATTTAAATATTTGAGATTAATCACTGGTCGAAACTTACCATTTGGTTTAGCAACAATAAAAATAGTAGAAATAAACTGATCTGGCTCCGAAACCGTTTCCACAATTGCTCCCTTTTTGAGAAGTTCACACACCTCAATATTTACAAGTTGCCATTGCTCATCATTAAATGGAATCTCATTTGGTACCCTCATCTGAACCGGACGCTCATCAAAATTAATTCTATAACCAGAAACTGCCTCGAGCACATTAAAATCTGCAGTTATTTTTTGCCAATTGTGAACATGGTTTTTCAGATTACCTACCATACCTGTCCTAATGCTGATCGTTTGGGGCAGTCGCACTTGCAGTGGCCGACCTCCTGGTGAATCTACCCTGGTAGCCCCTGCCCCTCGGCTGAAAGCCCCTCTGTGGATAGGGTTGATAACGTTGACCCGACGGTGCTCCATAACCACCATACCCCCTTCGGGAAAATCGGGCACCACATCTGCCTCTATAACTTTGCCCTCTGAACACATATGGCTGATCTTTCCCAAGAAATGCCATGTTATCGCAGTTCTTAATATCCTTGGATATCTCATCCCCGAACAGTTTTGTGGTAATCGGTGTACCAACATTACACAAACTAGCATACTTCTTTTTGAGGTTGGGACGGATCATATATCTTCGTCTAATAGATAAATGGTACTGCACCTGTCCAAGAATTGTCAATGCGTCAGAAAGTAAGGTCTTGGCCTCATTGTTGCCTTTAATTTGAGATTTTAAAGTCTCCGCCAACTTCATCACAGGGGTCATGCCTGCCGACACCAAATTCTGAATATCTACAATGCTCCTATCGTGGCTTTGAGCACGCTTGTCCAGTATCCTCCAAATGTCCTGATTCACTAACACAGGTGTTGATTTTTCACAGTTTTCAGGCACCTTATACTTATTAATAAATGTATCTGTGTCACATTGAGTTGTCGACGCGACATTTATCATGTTGGCCAATGACTTTGAAACGGGTCTTCCTTTTTCCGGCACCCTCAGTCGAGGAAGCTGCCACTCATCATCATCATCCTGTTCATCATCAATTTCACCTTCTTCAAACAAGGCTCGTGTCATATCACCAGCTACACGTTCAGTCTCGGGGCATAACTCTCCCTCTGCGACATCCGTACTATCGACCTGGACACGAATGTTCGGCAAATTTTCTAATGACTGTCCGAAGTACGAGTCAAAATAATCGTCTACAGCATACTACTGAGCACTTTGGCTTTCAATTCCAAGGGCCTCTCGTAACTGACAAATCTCTGCCTTCGAAAGTTTAGTAACATCCAACACCGGATTATTTGGCAATTTATCACTGGATATGCTAACACTAGCTTTCACATTTTCTTTGCCTGACTTTTTTACAACATGTTTCTTGCCCTTTGTATCACTAGGACACTTCGTGACCGTTTTTGTTGTTGTTTTCATAAGTTTGGGTTTTGTTACCACAGATTTCAATTTCTTTTTAATGGGACTTTTCACTGAGGTTTCACTACAAAAGCCATCAAATTCAGTGTCACTTTGTGTACCAATGCTAAGGACATCGTCCCTAGTGGGGCTCGCCATAATTTATAATTTTTCGTGAAATAATGTCAACAATATCAGACACAACATGTATTTTTTCACGTTTGACAACAATGGTGCGAACTACGTTCGTCCCGAACCCTCTTATTGTAACACAACTTACCCGCGAAGTAATAAGTTGCCTTTACAAGGCGAACTATAATATATAAACTGATACTCGAAGTTAATTCTTCATCAAACACGACTTGACGTGTCACTCGCCAGAAGATTTATGAGTTTTTATCGGCGCACTTCCGGTTGGTCACGTGACGCGCTTCGGGCGTTTTCCTTTTGAAAACTAGCGTACTACGTGTTATAGAGTCAGAATGATATGCTATATACACATGTAAAGCCGTAGGTTTTACGGGAAATAATGTGTATTCGTGCCCGGCTAGCTCAGTCAGTTAGAGCGATGGTACGGTAATCCAGAGGTCCCCGGTTCGAGCCTCGGGTAGGATATGCATCTTTCTCACCCTGTGACATTTGGCGCCCAACGAGGGACCGTGACTGATAAATACTGCCCAAATTGTACCAAAAATATGGATTTCAGAGACGAATTAAATATAGAATTCGGGGACGAATTCCCATTTGGCGGGGGAGTATGTCACGGTACGTAACTCACTATGGGGAGAAAATGTGTATTCGTGCCCGGCTAGCTCAGTCGGTTAGAGCGATGGTACGGTAAACCAGAGGTCCCGGGTTCGAGCCCCGGGCCGGAGCACATTTTTCTCACCCTGTGACATTTGGCGCCCAACGAGGGACCGTGACTGATATATATACTACCCAAAATGTACAAAATATATGGAATTCAGAGACGAATTAAATATAGAATTGGTATGGTACGGTAATCCAGAGGTCCCCGGTTCGAGCCTCGGGTCGGATATGCATGTTTCTCACCCTGTGACAGAAATATAACAATATGGATGACTATAAAGAAACATTTCACCTTGACCTTGGGCATGGGGACCACATGGCTAATGACAAACAAAAATAACATCCAACAACTTACGGGTATGTTTGTTATTTCTCTCTCTAAATATGTCTGGCAATTTCTGACAGTCCAGTGGACTCGATTCTAATGAAATTCCAAGACATACATGTATTCATGATATTTATAGGGAGAAATCAAAGAAAATACAGTGAATTGCTGTCTGCTATTTTGGAAATATTTACAGCCCAGGAATTTGCCAGCAAGCAAAGAATTAATGGCACTGTGTGTCAGAATGATGATGTCTCAGGTAAACAATTGGTTCCTGCTTCATGGACTGCAAATGACCTACAAGTACATCAACCAAACATGTCACTTTATTTCATCAAATGCCAATCAGAATGTTATGTTCTATATACTGCCATACAGATTTATGTGAGAGATATTGTAATAATACATTTCCACTATTTAATACTATACCAGGAAGCACACATTAACATTTTCTTTACCAAACCCAGATTTGTTCGGTATACATTGTACTTGGATTCAAATATATGCTACAAAGCTACAATTAACCCTGGGCATTTCATGCTGAGGATACGCCATTATGTTTGCGGAAAATCCTAAATATTTTCCTTCTATGCGCTCAGAAGTATATGTTGCGATCACCATTTGAACCGAGACGGTTCAAATGAATGGTCACAACATATACTTTCATTGAGAAATAACAAAAATAAAAATAATTTTTTTTATTAAATTTCATACCCGTAAAGGTGTACATGTATTCCGAAAGGAACGGGTTACATTATATTCAACTAAGCTGCTTCATTATTTTGTGAACATATAATCCGCGAGCCAGTGCCTTTAATGCAATTGCATTTACAGTCATTACCTTGGAGGAAACGTAACGTACAGTATAAAACCAGGGCCCGGTTGCTGAAAACCTCTGTCAGCTTAACAGACTGCTAAATCCTTAGCAATGCTAAGGATTTAACAGTCTGTTAAGCTAACAGAAGCTTTGAGCAAGGGGGACCAGGTGGGTTGGATAATGGGCATTTTTTATATCACAGATCCACGTCTTGCACCTGTGATCTGGGGATATGCTGGTCGCCCAAGTCAGACAGATGTTCCCATTCAATTTTACTTATCACGGTGGGTATAGTATGTCACGGGCACCTGTCATTTGAATGGGGTGCACTGAATCAGGTAAGAAAAATCCTCCATTTGAGACCATACTTTATTTAATACTCCGGAAAAGTGAATAGCAACACCTGCCGATGTAGCCTGTCCTTTGTTGATTTAGCCGTTTAGGAGTTATTTTGAGAAAATCTACATTTTGCTGAAAATAAGGAAAGATGGGGTGCGCTCACTGAGATCCAAAAGATCCGAAATCGGCAGAAAATGCAGTTTACGTTTAGCCACCAAAAGAGATACACGAACACTCACAAGCCCTGATTGAGCAGTTTTGACATGCACCTAATACTGAACATTTGCCAATCCGTTAGGAAAACCCGAATTTAAAAACCCAAGTGCACCACATCTTTCTTTTATTTCCAGCAAAATGAAAGCTTCCTCGAAATAAAATTTACAGCTGAATCTACGAGGACAGGGACATCGGCAGGTGTTGCTATTAAATTGTCTGGGGTATCTGTGCTTTATCGCTTCAGTAGTTGCCAAGATATTAACCCTTAGACCGCTATTTTAATTTTGTTGTCGTCTGCCGTGTGTTTTCTATTTTCCATTTTTATCATCAAAAACATACTTTGACAGCACTTTAGAATAATTTACAACATGCTTTGACAGCACTTCAGAATCATTTCCATTGGAAATGATTCTGAAGTGCTGTCAAAACATGGTTGTTTTTTTTAGAAATAAGGCAAGATGTTTTTGGTGCAAGGTCAACGAGATTCGGGTGGAAGACCATGGCTCGTCGATAAATGGCATTTACAACATGGTCCACACAAAATCTACGCCATTTAAGGCCACTTGCTCTGTAAGTATTGGCGATTTACAGCGTTAGAATTGTGTGTCATGTGTTTTCGCGGCATGAAATTTTTGAAGGAAAAATAAGTTATTTCCTAATATGACATGAAATTAAAAAAAAACAGCTGTTACAGTTGTGTAATTGTTTACATTAGTGTGTCTAACAATTGATTGTAGATACACTATGACTTTTGACTATTTTTCCCGTCAAATATTAATGCTTCAATATTGGACTATTCCAGTAAACATACAAACTCCCCTGTGGAAGAGATATTCAGGTGACACAGTCCATCCCCTACATTTCTTTTGTTCGTCACCCTCCCTACATTTTGTGGTGATCACGCCCCCCACCCACCCCCATACATTTGTTTCTCTTCCACAGGGCAGTAGGTATATTAACAGTGGTGTCAAAAATTGATT
This sequence comes from Conchocele bisecta, assembly GCA_029237695.1. NCBI lineage: Eukaryota > Metazoa > Mollusca > Bivalvia > Lucinida > Thyasiridae > Conchocele > Conchocele bisecta. Next base: position 42,348,276 of record CM055266.1, on the reverse strand, counting down.
CACCCGACCCGGTCCGACTAAATTACAATGATAAATACAGTAAAAAGCAAAAAAAAAAAAAAATCCCTACCTACCGACCCTTTTTTTTTTTAGGCCTAATGTTGATCCAGATAACCATACATGTACACATAACTGCGCAATCTGATCCAGGACTGCATTATGTGCTAGATTCATATTTTCACGTTTATTGTTATTGCAATCAGTCAGTTTTTAAGACTGATCGGTGTCTATACTCTGCTCGTAAAACTCAATTTTTGTGCTATTCGGTAAGAAATAAATGCTGAAATACAGCACAGGACAGGATCTCTATAAATAGATTTGCAAAGGGCAATAACTAGCTACAATCCCTCATTGTTTACCTTAATCAGATTGTGTTGATATATTGTCCCAGCCGGCCAAGCTTATATTGAACTGCAATAATAGACTACTGTTTCATGAACTCCTGGGGGCCGTTTATCTAAACTTATTACGACTAAAATGTTTGTAAGTGCAAACTTATGATAGTCTGTAAATTTCACATTAACAATGTTTTCTTGTAAACAATTATTGGATTTACATTTATTGAGTATAGGCTGCATATGCAGCCTATGCTCAATAAATGTAAATCCACCCGTTGAAATTTCCAGACGATCCTAAATTTGCGCTTACGAACATTTTAGTCGTACAAAGTTTAGTGAAATGTGTATTACAGTGCTCTTGACCTAAATGTGCCGTACAGCTGATAAACAGCTGATCAGTCTATAAATAGAACGGGAATTGGTGAAAAATACTTGGAATACAGATATACCTGCACTTTTGTTGCACGTTTTGTTGCACGCCTAGTATGATACATAATTTACTCGACTAAAGCTTTTAGATTTTGTCTACTTTCTCAATAAAAACTGCGTTTGACAGCGCTGTGTCATACCCTGTGTCAAACCCTGTTTGTAGTGAGAAAGAAGACAAAAGTGCTGTCAATTTTTATTGAGAACGAAGACTAAAGTGCTGTCAAAGCATGTGTTTGATGAGAAAAATGGAAAAGAGAACAGAAACAACAGACGACAAAATTGAAACATCCCATTACATTAATTTGTCTATAGAAGAATCCTATATGTTTTTAATTAACACTTTCAGCCCGAAATAATGGAGTGGATTTTGATGTGTTAATTTCCTGACCAATCCAATCATCACAAAATGATTTTCAGACTAGTCCATGTATGAAAAGGGGTGTTGTTGTTTCTTTCTTGTTTTAAAATATGAAAATCACTTGCAAAAAGTGCAGATCCCGATATGACGGCTCGTTACGAGCCGGCTCAACTGGATCTACACTGTTTCCGAACACTACTATAGAGGTATGTAGTGTTGAAAAGGTTAACCCTTACAATGCTGAATTAAAATTTGTCGTCTGCCATTTATTTTTTATTTTCCATTTTTCTCATCAAAAACATGGTTTGACATGGAAATGATTCTAAAATGCTGACAAACTATGTTTTTACAGAGAGAAGAGACAAAATATGACACAGCAGCAGACGACTATTTTCGGTTCCATCACTCTTAAGGGTTAAAGGTAGCTTACAAGAGTTGCCTACAATTTGACACATTAAAAAAATGTGCAACAAAAGTACATACCCAAACCCATTGCATGTGCTGTAAAGATTATAATAGACACCCGGGCGTCTATTAGAATCACCACTGGCTCCGAAGTCCTGGGTGGGCGTTTAATAGAGGCAAGTATTACTCAGCGAAGGGAAAATGATAAAAATATAAGATTTTCTACTATCTGAACAAAAACAAACACTTTTGAAAGTGAAAGTAGCAATTGTGTTGCTTTTTCCCCGATTTTCAAGGTAATACTGGAAAGAAACGAAATCTAGTTGGACAATTGGCTCCGATTTTGTTTCAAGTTAGTATTGGGTGTTTATTAGAGGCACAAATTTCGTGAAAATCAGCCAAAAATAGGTCATTTTCAGCATAAAAAGTGGGGAAAGTGGGGGTGGGCGTCTATCAGAGCATGGGCGTCTATTAGAATCTTTACGGTATGTCCAAATATAGTAAACTGTATATGTTATACCTTTAAATTAATAATCTTTGATGTAGCACTGGTTATTTGCGGGAAATCAAATGACACAGGAATTAGCTGGAAATTATTTCCTGACGGAAGCCATCTTTGCTATTATTGGTGTAATTTCAACTGACTATTTGCACGGTAATATTTTATCAAATAATTATGAACATAACGGACCAGTAGCCTATTTCATCAACATTGCAAAGTATACTTTACTAGCAAAGTATACTTTGAGGGAGTAATCATTTATTTTTCTTGAAATGCATTATTTCATATAGAACTAACAAATGCATATTTCATGATTAAAAGTGTGCATAATTATTATACTGAATGTATTACATTATCACAGCCAAATTGGCTGTGATAATGTAATAAATTCAGTATAATAAAAATTAATAAATTTATCATAAAATTGAAAATTTCTCCCTCAAAGTATACTTTGCTACTAAAGTATACTTTGCAATGTTGATGAAATAGACTACTGGGCATAACGGACCAGATTTCAGGTGAAACAGACCAGATTTCTGGACACAACAGACCAGATTTTTCTGGATAATATGTTAAGATATTGGGGAAAAGAAACCATACACTACAATCATTTATTTAAGTGATTGTATTTCAAAGTGTATGTATGTATGTTAATGAATATAAGTCAAATCGTCTGCAAATGAAATCGTCCGCTATTTGGTCAAATCGTCCGCTATTGGTTAAAGTCGCCCGCTAGTATACTATATTTATATCACGATACAATACTATCCAAAGTGGTAAAATTCAACTGGTATATCAACTCATTTGCAACCAATTCATTTACTATTATAAAGGAATATGACAAATCAAAATTCACTTAATTTGCATTTCTTACATTATTTCTAAACAAAACTCCTATCATAATATGAAATCCTATTAAAATATTAAGTATGGCTACGAATTGACTATGGGTACGAATTGACCAACTGGGTACGAAATGACTTGCTATGGGTACAAAATATGGTATGGGTACGAAATAACCAAACCTGGTACGAAGTGGTATCGGTAAAAATTGACCAGTAGCCTATTTCACCAACATTGCAAAGTATACTTTCCTAGCAAAGTATACTTTGAGGGAGAAATTTTCAATTTTATGATAAATTTATTATTTTTTATTATACTGAATTTATTACATTATCACAGCCAATTTGGCTGTGATAATGTAATAAATTCAGTATAATAATTCTGCATACTTTTAATCATGAAATTTATGCATTTGTTAGTTCTATATGAAATAATGCACTTCAGGAAAAATAAATGATTTCTCCCTCAAAGTATACTTTGCTAGTAAAGTATACTTTGCAATGTTGATGAAATAGGCTACAGGTACCTTCTCAAATTGTTTTTCTTGCAACACATTCATTTACTATTATACAAGAAACGAGGCAAAGCCACGAAGGCCGAGGTTTTTTCCAAGCATAGACACTTGGATAACATAATTATACCCACTTTTTGTAGACTAGATGGCCGTGGCCTGCATGTCGCGCCTTGGGGCGAGGCATGGACACTAAAAAAATAGATATAGTAGATGGAAAAACTTTAACCAAAAAACTTTAACCGGACACACGGACGAACGAACGGACGTATGCCAAAATGCCGACGATATCGCGCTTTCCGCAAGCAGGTGTGACAATGATGATAAACACCCATGTGAAGTATCAAGGTATTGGGTGAAGCAGTTGCAGAGATATAGTACACGAAAAAACATTAACAAAAAAATTCAAAGGAATTTGAACTTGACATTGGGCACAGGATCGCGCTTTCCGCAAGCAGGTGTGACAATGATGATAAACACCCATGTGAAGTATCAAGGTATTGGGTGAAGCAGTTGCAGAGATATAGTACACGAAAAAACTTTAACAAAAAAATTCAAAGTAATTTGAACTTGACATTGGGCACAGGATCGCGCTTTCCGCAAGCAGGTGTGACAATGATGATAAACACCCATGTGAAGTATCAAGGTATTGGTGAAGCAGTGCAGAGATATAGTACACGAAAAAACTTTAACAAAAAAAATCAAAGTAATTTGACCTTGAGGGCACAGGGGCCGCACGGTTGGGGGTTAGAATGAAAATATGGATGATGATAAACACCCATGTGAAGTTTCAAGGTAATGGGCGAAGCAGTTGCAGAGATATAGTATAACAAAAAAGTTTTAAGCAAAAAACTTTAACCAGACGTACGTTAAAAAGTTAACGTTGAAAATGGCTAAGTCAATTACGTAGAAATAATAGGTGAAGGTAAAAAAATGGTCACATGTTGGATAGTTGTATGTGGTAGGCACCCCTTGGTTGTGAAGCTGTGAAAGTTTGGTGGTCCTAGGTGGTACAGTACCAAAGAAATGGACTTAAACACGAAAACTTAACATTGTAAACGCGAAAACTTAACATTGAAAATGGCTAAGTCGACTGCGCGGAAAAAATGGGTGAAGTTAAAAAAAAAAGTAACATGTTGGATAGTGATATGTGGTGGGTACCCCTTGATTATGAAGCTGTGAAAGTTTGGTGGTCCTAGGTGGTACAGTACCAAAGAATGGCTTAAACACGAAAACTTAAACATTGTAAACGCGAAAACTTAACATTGAAAATGGCTAAGTCGACTACGCGGAAAAAATGGGTCAAGTTAAAAAAAAAGTAACATGTTGGATAGTGATATGTGGTGGGCACCCCTTGATTATGAAGCTGTGAAAGTTTGTTGGTCCTAGGTGGTACAGTAACAAAGAAATGGACTCAAAACACGAAAACTTAACATTGATTGTGGACGCCGCCCAACCCGCCCGCCCGCCCACCGCCCGCCCGGGCTTTCGCCAATCCAATAGCCTGGATTTTTTTTTCAAAAAACCTGGCTAAAAAGAATAAAACAAATTAAAATTTGCTTAATTTACATTTCTTACATTATTTCTAAAAAAAATCTTCTCAACATCAATACCGGTATTTGAAGAAGTTTTTATTTAAATCGGTAAACTTTCAAAGTAAATAAGGATGTAAACTTAAATATTGAGCTCGAACGAGCAGATGACAGTTCCAAATCAGCCAGGCAGTCAAAAGTTCCCGTGCAAATACCCGTGATAAATAAATATTTAATACACATGCGCATTGGACATAACAAATACTAATTTTTGAGACAGCTTTCGAATTTACAAGCCTTGGACATAAATGTCAGATAAACACCATCACACGGTAATATAAACATTTTTTACACCGGAATGTTCGTTATTAATACTTTATTGATACAGATTTGTCAGTTTTGTGTCACTAAGTTATCAAATGCGCAGGAAAAACGATTGCAAAAATCATTCTTCCAACTGTTACAAAGAAACTATCACCTTAAATTGCTACCGAGGGGAGAATATCGCAGTGAGGTAGCAATTTTGTTTCTAGGTTAAAGGCACCGACCGTGGACAGTCTCAGATGATGTCCAATATGTGGTTTTTCACTTTCAGGACTGTCAATGACAAATACTAACCAAACACACTATTTTATTTGACCAAATTTTAAGAATTTTTTTTTTATATCATAGAATGTGACAAAGACGGGAGTTAAGTGGGCAAAGAATTTCCGATATGAGTTTACTGTACCAGGAAGTACAATTTGTAAAATATAATTCTTATTAGTAGTGTTTGTTTGTTTGTTTGTTTATTGGTGTTTAATGGCCAATCAACAGCTACAGTCATTTAAGGCCGGGCCAGCGGGTTCAATCTCATATTTAACCAGCTGCATTGAGGGAAAATCCCAAAATCAGAACGGAATATTTGCATCGAGAAAAAATATATTCAGCCCTGAAATTAGAATAACCTGACCTGGTGCCAGGGTCCATACCACACCAAAGTCACTTGGCCCTTTTCCCTAAAAGTAATAAAATTACGAATAATCATATTACTCATATAAGGGGTATAACCAAATTCAACTCTCACATACAAGAATGCCAAAGACGTATCTGAGGGCGAAACCTGTAGCCAATTTCACCAAAGTTGCTAAGCATACTTATCTAGCTAAGTACACTTTGAGGGAGAAATTTTAAACTTAAGGATAAATTTATTAATTTTTATTATACTGAATTTATTACATTTTAGCTGTGATAATGTAATAAATTCAGTATAATAATTCTACATACTTTTAATCATCAAATATATGCAGTCGTTAGTTCTATATGAAATAATGCATTTCGGGGAAAATAAATGATTACTCCCTCAAATTATACTTAGCTAGATAAGTATGCTTAGTGATTTTGGTGAAACGGGCTACAGGTCTGCAGTCAGGATATACTACATGTTATATATATAGCCTATTTTATACACTTTTTGTAATGAATTCAAATAAACTGAAAACTGAATTAGAAATGATGGACACAATGCTTACTATATTTGTTCAGTATTACCAAGTTTTCTACCAATCCTCAAGTTTTACCCATAGGTACAATTGCACCAGAAATAGGATACAAATCTACCATAAATTATTTTACTCATCTGTACATGTATGTAGGCATTGTGAAATATATGTTACAATACGTTTGTTATCTTTATTTGTTATCTTGTATCAAATCAATATTCCAACACCTGTGCATTTGTCATCATTTCTATGATTTGTAAGTCAACACGCCATTATGTAGAGCAGGCAATTGTTGCATGTTTCATTATACGTAGCTGCTTAACCCTTACTACGCTGAATTAAATTGTGTCGTCTGCTGGAAATGTTTTATTTTCAATATTTCTCGACAAAAACCTGGTTTTGACAGCACATGAGAATCGTCTCCAGTGGAGACGATTCTCATGTGCTGTCAAAACCAGTTTTTTGTTAAGAATTAAAGCAAAAATGAAAAACAGCAGACGGCAATTTTCGTCAACAGCTAGCTTATCGTATTAATGGCCTTTGTTAGTGTTAGGTCACCTGAATAACTAAATGCATATGCCTGCGCACGCAGGTGTTGGCACACTTTTCTGACATTGCCCAACAGCGACCGAGCCATTTTGAACTACATCTTGTATCATAGTTATTACACTCGTAAATATTATATTTACAGGGAATGTTTTGGTATAATTATTGTCTGAAAGTACATTGTTACACGTGTACTGTTGTCTCAGGAAATGTATTCAACATGGAAATGTTGCATATATCTCTGGAGATTAGATTTTGCACTTTTCAGACATTGTCCAACAGCTACGGAGCCATTTTCAATTATATCTTGTATAATACAGTCAAACTTGCACAAGCGACCACATGCATTAAGCGACTTTTGTCTTATGCGACCACTTTCAATTCCCCCCAACCATTTGGCCTATATAATGAAAGTGTACGACTTTCCCTTAAAGCGACCACCAGCCAGTTATTTTGTAACCAAAAGGAATGGTACTAAGCGACCATTAATTGACAGTATGTCACTTTCTCCAGTAGCCGATTTCACGAAAATTGCAAAGTATACTTTTCTAGCAAAGTATACTTTCAGGGAGTAATCATTTATTTTTCCCGAAATGCATTATTTCATATAGAGCTAACAACTGCATATATTTGATGATTATAAGTATGCAGAATTATTATACTGAATTTATTACATTATCACAGCCAAAATGGCTGTGATAATGTAATGAATTCAGTATAATAAACAAGAGGGCCATGATGGCCCTAATTCGCTCACCTGACTCCATGAACACCAGAGGAGAATGTGACATTGAGTTCATGTGTTTTAAAAAAATTGTGCTATTTTTAGATGGCAGTCATCTCGGATTAAGCGATGACTCTCATTTTACAAAATCTGAAAATGCTTCACCCAAGGATCTTAACTTCCTATGAAGTTTGGCCAGCATCGGCCATGTGGTTCCTGAGAAAAAGACGTTCAAAATCTTGAATAAATGGACCTTTTGGTGGCCATCATGGATGACATAATCATCCGATTCTGACAAATATTGCACCAGAGCAATCGCTTCATCGATACCTTCAATTTGATATATGGCATGAGCATATTCGGTCAAAAATAAAATTTGACCCCAATTTGACCCCAATTTGACCCCACGGGCCATGCCCATTTTTGACCCCGGGGTCACCATTGTAACAACTTTGAAAGAGCATTGTAAATCGATCATTCCTACCAAGTTTAGTCGAAATCCGGCCAGCGGTTCATGAGAAGAAGATTTTTTAAGAATTTATGCTATTTTTAGACGGCGGCCATCTTGGATTAGAGATGACCTCCATTTTAAAAAATCTGAAAAGGCTTCACCCATGGACCATAACTTTTAAGTTTGGCTACCATGGGCCAAGCGGTTCATGTGAAGAAGAATTTTGAAATCTCTAATAAAAGAATGACCTTTTGACATTTCGGCGGCCATCTTGGATGACATAACAATCCGATTTCGACAAAAAATGCACCAGAGTGATCGCCTCATTGATACCTTCAATTTGATATATGACATGACCATATTCAGTCAAAAATAAAATTTGACCCCAATTTGACCCCACGGGCCACGCCCATTTTTGACCCCGGGGTCACCATTTTAACAACTTTGAAAGAGCAATGTACATCGATCATTCCTACCAAGTTTTGTCGAAATCCGGTTGGCGGTTCTTGAGAAGAAGATTTTCTAAGAATTTGTGCTATTTTTAGACGGCAGCCATCGTGGATTACGTAATGACGTCATTTTAACAATTTTGTAATCTCCCTACCTAAGGACCATGACCATGAAGTTTGGTGACTATAGACCCAATGGTTACCGAGGAGAAGACATTTGAAAATGCTCACGGACGACGGACGACGGACGACGACGGACGACGGACACATTGCGGTAACAATAGCTCATATGAGCTTCGCTCAGGTGAGCTAAAAAATAATAAATGTATCCTTAAATTGAAAATTTCTCCCTCAAAGTATACTTTGCTAGATAAGTATACTTTGCCATGTTGGTGAAATAGGCTACAGGTGAAATTAGCCTCAAGCTGTCAAAGTGTGAATGGTGCATTGTTTATGATTATTGACCTGTAGCCGATTTCATCAACATTGCAAAGTATACTTATCTAGCAAAGTATACTTTGAGGGAGAAATTTTCAATTTAAGGATAATTTTTATTATACTGAATGTATTACATTATCACAGCCATTTTGGCTGTGAAAATGCAATACATTCAGTATAATAAGTCTGCATACTTTTAATCATCAAATATATGCAGTGGTTAAGTTCTATATGAAATAATGCATTTTGGGGAAAATCAATTATTACTCCCTCAAAGTATACTTTGCTAGATGAGTATACTTTGCAATTGTGATGAAATCGGCTACTGAAACCTCGTTCTGATTCGCTAGTTTCCTTAGTGATTACTAAAGGGAATTAAGTCATCGTCGCTCAGCACATGGGAAGAACAGGACTGGTCGCTTAGCACATGGGAAAACATCTGCGTATTTCACTCATTTAAACAAATCATTTTGTTTGTTGTGTACAGAATACGCAAGCATTTTTATTTCACCCAATTTCAATTTTCTTAACTCGTAACGATACTTGTATATACCGAACACTGCGTTAATAAATCATTATTCTATCAGCTGGTTTGGTTGTCAGTCAACGACTGGTAAAAATCACTGGGGCAACACATGTCTGGTTCAAAGTGATCGCAGTCACTACTGCCTATCTGTGATTTCAGCTGGGCGATTTTATTTTGCAATAACATTATTGTGAGTCCAAAAAAGGGGCATAACTGCGGATGGGACAGCAACAAATTTTACTTTACAAACTCATGCACTTGATGGTAGGGCTGTATACCAAATATGAAAAGAATCGTGCAAAAACTGTAAAGTAGTTCGCCGGACAAGGAAAAGAAATATTTTCAGAGTAAAAAAAGGGGCATAACTCTGGATGTATCAGTGGGACAGCGAAAAGTTGTATGTTACACACTCCTGTACTTGATGGTATGGCTGTATACTGACTATGAAGAGAATCGTCCAAAGACTGTAGAAGTAGTTCGCTGGACAAGGAAAATTTTCTACGGACAGACAGACGGACAGACAGGGTAAATTAACACTATATGCCACCGATAACTATCGTCGTGGTGGCATAAATGCACACAACTACTCGGCAAACATGTATTATGCTACAGCTGTCTGGAAAATATAGCGCTGAAGGCCAGGTGATATATGTAATAGTTATAGTTCACATATTTAATTTTTAAGGTATTAAATGCAAGAGAGCAGTAGCGACCGTTGCATTTAGTTCCTTAAAAATCCAATATGTGAATAATAACCAATTTATAGTTCAGCCACGTTTTACCATGCATCTCCCATCTGAGTATTGATTTTCCATTTCCTGTGAATAGTTAATCATTAAATCTGGTAATATGTAACTTATTGGGGTTAAAACATGTAATATGTGAAATAAGCTCCATACTGGCCAGTGATTGACTTAGAAAGTAGGTGAACTATAAACAAAATGTAAATCTCGCTCTTGCTATAAAGAAGTATTAATAGATGTTTCTACACATCATTTCTCAAAGTAGATTTAACCCGCGACTAGCAACAATTGTCGTCTGCTGTTGCTTTTATATCTTGCCTTATTTCTCAATAAAAACATGGTTTGACAGCATTTCAGAATAATTTCCGATGGAAATGATTCTGAAGTGCTGTCAAAGCATGTTGTAAATTATTCTAAAGTGCTGTAAAACATGTTTTTGATGATAAAAATGGAAAATAGAAAAACAGCAGACGACAAAAAAAATAAGATAGCGGTGTAAGGGTTGATACAAACCCAACAAAATATGTAAATTATGCAACAACAAGCTGTATCATAGTTCTGAGTACACAACTCTAATTACATTTCATTACACTGCATTACATAAACGTTATGACGGAGTAGTCTTTCCAAATGTGAGTTTGAAGCGTTCTTTGTTTACTTTATACTTCGTTGAGAGTGACCTAAGAATTTTGCTAATACACACTTTATTAGGTAAATTTATGGTAATAGTTTTGTGTCATATTGTAGAATTGTCAAAAACAATATAGCGAAGTATGAACGTCAATGTTACGCCCTGCAGGTTTTTTCTATATTTATTTTTTTATATTTATTTTCTTTTTGGTCACAAACATACATATTACATAATACGAAATATACACATGTGTTGTTACTGGAGTGTACAAGACAGCTGTGCACTAAATGTAAATGTTATTTTGCCAAGTTTTACCATTGACTGTGGTGTAGTGATATAGTGCAAGCTGTTACCTATAAAGCGGTAAAACGGTCAGCTTGCTGTTTCATAACAAAAACATAGCAATGCAGATGTGTGAAGGAAAATGTGACGCACTAACATGTTAGTAGTGAAAGGTTAACCCTTAGAAGGCGGGAACCGAAAATAGTCGTCTGCTGTTCTTTCTTATTTTGTCTTTTCTCTCAATACAAACATGGTTTGACAGACAGCACTTTCCAATGGAAATGATTCTCAAGAGATGTCAAACCATGTTTTTGATGACAAAAATTTAAAACAAAAAATATACATCAGACGACAACATTTAATGAGCCTTGAACATTTATAGTATAATAGAAACACTCACAATCGGCCACCCAGAATATATCTGTGTGTTTAACCCTTATTTAAAATAAAACATTTCAAGCAGACGACAACATTTAATTCAGCTTAGTAAGGGTTAACCCTTAGAATGCGGGAAACAAAAACTGTCGTCCGCTGTTGTTTTATATCTTATCTTCTTTCTCAATTAAAACATGGTTCGACAGTATTTTAGAATCATTTTCAGTTTTTATAATGACAAGAGTGTCAAAACTCACAATATACGCCCGTCTTGGCAAGACCAATCAACAAGGGGTGATAACTCATTGAAAACCAATAGGGTTCTATCACATACCATGACCAACATGTGTACCAAATTTGGTTATGATCCGTCAAGTAGAACTCTAGCTATTGCGCAGACAATGATACAGAATGCGAAAATTAGAAATGGCCCCAAGAGGAGACGAGTCATCTGACAATTTTGAAAATGAATATGGTTCCTCGTTTTAAGTACCAAATTTAGTTATGATCCGTCAAGTAGAACTTGAGTTATAGCGTGGACAAGGACAAGAAAACTTATAAATGGCCGCCAAGGGGAGATAAGTCATCAGAAAATTACATGTATGCCAAATTTGGTTATGATAAATCAATGAAGAGCTTGAGTTTTGCATGGAAAAGTATACAGATGCGATAATTGAAAATGGCCGTCAAGGGGAGATCTATGTAAGTCATCAGAAATATTTGAAACTCAACAGGGTCCTTCAGATTAAATACGTGATAGTCCAACCCGTTGGCCGGGCCTTAAATGACATTAGCCGTGATAAAAACGTATACCAAACTCGGTTACAATTCGTCAAGTATATGACGTGGATAAGCTGTGCCGCAGCCCACCCACCCAACCACCCATGCAAGGTGAATACATCCCGCTTTAAAAAAAAAAAGATAAAATATAAATCAACAAGCTATGTTTTCATATTTCTAAGGGATTAAATGTGTTAATTTTGCCATTCTCATTCTTTATTTCTCGCAATGTGTGTTGTTCGCAAAGCATGCAATTTGCCTGATTTACAGTGGAACATCTTTAAACCAGACACCTTGGGGTCCTCCCAGGGTGTTCTATTTAGAGAAGTTCCACTGAAATACCACACACCAAAATCGATATGTTTGTAAACAGTGTAAATCCAGATCAGCCGACAATTATAAGTAACAAACCGTCTTGCCAGGATCCATAGTTATTGAGTTTTTGCTTTCTTTACAACCCCCCTCCCCCTCCCCCACCCGCCTTGTCAAAAAAAACTGTTATGTAGCCGTGACTGGAAAAATCAGGCTTATGGGTTCAGGGTCTGCGACCAGTCTAGATCCAGATCACCTGTGCCATCGCTAGTCTGTCATCTGCGCAGTCTGTAGGAACTGCACTTTTTGCCATTCCATCAATTAAACAGCCAGCCTGCTTCTAACAAGCAATAATATATGATGGTGGGTCTCGTTTTCGGGGTATAAACAAGTTCATCAACTAGCAGTTTTTTATAAAACATGACATATAAACTTGTCAGTTCAATCCAATGGTAAACATTTCTTTCAATGTTTCTTGCCTTCAAAACAAGATTGTTGGTAGATTAAAATTCACGTTTAGCAACTCAGGAGTCAGCCATCTTGAATCTTGACTTTTATGGTTGGTGTTTTCGGGGGTACTGTTCCGAAAGTGTCAATAAATTTACTACATGCAATACGTCCTGAGTTTTCATTGGCTGTTGATCATCTCGCAGATATGAATGAGGCACAGTGACTGAAAACTTGAAACCTTTCTATTGTTTGTGATTTTAACAATATTAACATGATTAACAAGAAATGCGTCTGTCGAACGCGGATGCCACCTGCAGCATATTTGAGAAACTGTGACAAAGTGGTTAACCGAAAAGTGTGACGGATGGACGGACGGACAGACGGACGTTCTTACAGTACTATACTTATGTGGCTTATCACATGTTAAATAAATATTAGCTACATAAAACGATTTTTAGCCACATAAAACGATTTTTTAGGTGGCTAATTGTAACCAACCCTATCCTTTACCAAGTCCATAACCCTGTGGGGCTAGCCACAATAAGTACCCTAATGTGTGCCCGGACAGCCACGGACATACGGACGGACGGAGGGGGGGTACGGACGGACGGACGGACGGACGTTTTCTTACATTAGGGTACTTATGTGGCTTATCACATGTTAAATATTAGCCACATAAAACGATTTTTAGCCCGGACGGACGGATGGACGGACGGACGGTCCAAACACTATATGCCACCCGTTTCTTCGAAACCCGGTGGCATAAAAAGCAAATATAATGGCAGATTCAGAAATCACGGTAGGTTCGTGAATAAAATGACCTAAATGGCAAAAATTACCAGTATTTAGGTCAAACACTGGATTTGGTGGTATTTTTAAAGGACTTAATGTACGTCAAGTCGTGCTTATTTTAATCACACGACGCAAAGCACATCGCGGCTGCACACATGTCTATAAATCACAAAATATGTGAATACCCCGAAAACTCCGACTACCCCGAAAATTGGAGTCTCGACCATATTGTTATCAGGCTACACTCTGCCTAGTGTGCTGTTCGATCAGGAGCTACACTGGTCACAAATTCCATATGCCCCATTTCTCCAGTCACAGCCACAGATGTTTATGAAATATTTGGATATCTGCACTGTTCGCCATTTCATCAATAAGGGGGTGTCTTTTCTAAACAATATGAAAATTCACATTCTTTTAAAGTCACTGTTTTTATTAAATTTTCGACTTCAGGGGCGTGCGGTGGACCTTGACATTGAGGTCAGTGGTGCAAGGTGGGTCGTGGGTTAGCTATAGCATAATATAGCATATTAAGATGAATGCATGTATGAAATATTAATGCGCTCCCTGAAAACAGAAGTAACACAAAATTTAACCCAACGCACTATAAAGTTGGTGATTTTCTACAGCATGATAGCTATTCACATGAGGAATGCATGTATGAATGTGCTAAGTTTGTGACCTTGACCTTGAGGAAAGGGGTGGGGGGTGAGGTCATGGATTTGCTGTAGCACATTAGAGGATCATCAGATGAATGCATGTATGAAATATCAAGGCATTCCCTGTAAAGAAACAGAAGTTATAAAAAGACATTTACTCCAACGTTAAGTTTATGATGTTGACCTTGGGGAAAGGGGTGGGGGTCATGGATTTGCTGTAGCGCAATAGAGGATCATCTGGTGAATGCATGTATGAACTATCAAAGCGTTCCCTGTAAACCAACAGAAGTTACACAACATTTACCCCAACGTTAAGTTTATGAACATGCTAAGTTTGTGACCTTGACCTTGGGGTAAGGGTTGGGTGGCGGGTCATGGATTTGCTACAGCATGATAGAGGGTCATCTGAGGAACGCATGTATGAAATATCAAGGGCGTTCCATGAAAGGAAACAGATGTTATAAGAAATTAACCCAACGTTAAGTTTATGAATGTTAAGTTTGTGACCTTGACCTTGGGGTAAGGGTTGAATGGTGGGTCATGGATTTGCTACAGCATGATAGAGGGTCATCTGAGGAATGCATGTATGAAATAACAAGGTGATCCATGAAAGGAAACAGAAGTGATAAGACATTTACCCCAACGTTAAGTTTGTGGGCGCCGACGATGCCGGGGGTATGCTATAAGCTCTTCTGCACTTCGTGCAGGCGAGCTAATAAAAAGAGTGACTTTAAAACAATGTGAATTAAATGTGCTTCCTAAGCTTCGAGGGTTATTGGAAATTACTAAATTAATATGAAAATTGTTTGCAAAAAGTGCAGATCCTGATGAGACGGCTTGTCACGAGCTTGCTGATCTGGATCTAGACTGTTTGCAAACACCCCTAAAGAGGCGAAAAAAACACAGACGTTTTATAAATAGACTAGTCCGAAAAATTATTCAATGAAACACACATGCTTCTGAAAAGCAATATAGATCAACTAGAATTAATTTATTTCCAGTATTTCCCATTTACTCATTCCAATTATGACATAAAACCCAAGGCAGTGAAGTATCCCAATGGTTCATGAATGTGCACGTGTCACATAATTATAGCCTTGGAACGCGTCCTAGAAAACAAACTATTTTACTTTCGCTTTCAAACGCGGAAGCAAAATTCGACAGTTTCCAATAGGATGTCGATTTGACCCATATTATACAAGATGGGTTTGAAATGCTTTGAAAATGTTGTCACCGTAACCGTATAAATTCTAATCTCCCAGCATCCGTGCAAATAGCTAATGCCCATGAGGGATTTACTATGACACTGGAAACTGTCGAATTTCGACAGTTTCCAGTGTCATAGTAAATCCCTCATGGGCATTAGCTATTTGCACGGATGCTGGGAGATTAGAATTTACGGTGACAACATTTTCAAAGCATTTCAAACCCATCTTCTATAATATGGGTTAAATCGACATCCTATTGGATAGCTGGCAGAAATTTTTTACGAGATGCGCAAAAATAAAAGTGGCCCGTTCTGGATGTGGCCATGGGCCGAAAATAATCACACTGATATAGGCAGAAACATCCACGGGCCGATACGTCCATGGTCCGAAACGTCCGTAGGCGTAAATCTCATCACCATTAATGATTGACATTGATTTGATCTTATATATATTACCAGTATATTAACTGTTTTACCGACTCTACCATAAATGACCAAAAGTGGACTGAAACGTCTTAGTCTGAAATGTCCATAAACTAACAGACAGTACAAGAACTGGCATCGTAAAACAAAGCTAATCCTCTCGCTGGCAGCATTGATAATAAAAAGAAAGAAAAGAAGAAACTAGAAAATGCGTTCATAGAACACGGATGCCCCATATATAATTTTGATAAAGGAGGCAAGCCCAACCGGCAGATAATCCATGACCCGGGGGTTGAATCAAAAATCAAAAAAAAAAATAAACTTTGCACATCACTCATCATAAAGTAAGTTACATACAAAGATTCAGGTCTGTAGCTATTACGGTTTAAAAGTCGAAAAGGGGGAGATAA
The DNA here is from genome assembly GCA_029237695.1 of Conchocele bisecta. NCBI lineage: Eukaryota > Metazoa > Mollusca > Bivalvia > Lucinida > Thyasiridae > Conchocele > Conchocele bisecta. The sequence goes on along the minus strand of CM055266.1, from coordinate 42,331,682 downwards.
TCCATGACCCCAGGGTCGAATCAAAAATCGAAAGAAACCTTGCACATCTACTCATCATAAGGAAGCTACAAACCAAGTTTCAGGTCTGTGCGGTATAGTTTACAAGTTTTAATATACTTACAAGGCAAAATTGCCAAGTCGAAAAGGGGGAAATAATCCATGATCTGGGGGTCGAATAAAAAATTGAACTTGCACATCTACTCATCATAAGGAAGCTACAAACCAAGTTTCAGGTCTGTAGCTGGTATAGTTTACAAGTTTTAATACTTACAAGGCAAAATTGCCAAGTCGAAAAGGGGGAGATAATCCATGATCTGGGGGTCGAATAAAAAATTGAACTTGCACATCTACTCATCATAAGGTAGCTACATACCAAGTTTCAGGTATGTAGCTATTACGATTAAAAAGTTATACTTACAAGGTTGGTGACGGATGAACGGAAGGACGGGACGGACGGACAAGGGTAACACTAAAAACTTAAGTCCTCAGTGACCTTGACCTTGGGCAGTGCGACGTGGGTCGTATGCAAAACAAAGGACCATCCCTAGACACACATTGTGGCCTAAAATTATCAAAATCGTTAACATTGGTAAAAAAAATGCATTTGCCTTACAAACAAGTTGAACACAAGTTCTCAGTGACCTTGACCTTGGTCGGTGTCTCAATTTCAACTAACGTGGTTAACACTTAAATAAGGCCACTAGTTTTGTTTATTCATGAACCGTTCATGGCCAAGCCAGCTGAGTGCTTTATCAATGTTCCAGTTAGCAGACATGGACACTCATATGCTTTGCTCAACAAATCAGCAGACAGACAGATGCTATTTATAATATCACGTTCACGTCACGGTAACCTAGACACCCAAGTGCATATAATAACATTAGGACATGCCCCTGGAAGTGAGGAAAATTTATTATTTGTGCACAGTTCAATGCAGATTGATTGATAATTAAAGGTACATGTCCACGCAGTAGGTTATACTATAGTGATACAGATACTTGTGTATATTCTGTACGTATGACATTTTCTGGCAATATAAACATTCATTCACCATTACCCCACGTATTGATTGGCATCATTATACATTTTATTTTAGAAGAAAATGTTCACACTTATATCAGGGGCGATAACCGTGTTTCCTTAAAATGTTAACGGACATTATTATTTATTCTCTGTATTTATTTTTTGATGTGCAATGATCATACTTTATCTGTCGAAACTAGATTGGTCAGTAAGCGAGGCTTACGGAATACCCCCCGCGTGGGCCCAGGTACCCCTAAAATATGTAAAAATTTCCAAGTGTGTGGGTTTGTGACCTTGACTCTGGGATTAGCGCGAGCGGCATGAACGTGAATTTGTCACAGGGTGGTAGAGGTCCATTGGAGCAATGAGAGTGTGAAATGTGAAGCAGATCCGAGCAAGGAAATAGAAGTTATAACCGATTTTTCTGATGTTATGTTTTGTAAAGAGACTACCATATAACCTCGAATTAACGCCCCTGGTGGAGGCGTTACATTTTACAAAAGGGGGGGGGGGGGGGGGGGGGGGTGCGCGTTTATTAGCCAGTAAAAAAAAAAAAAGGACCGCCAATTTCAAACACAAATAAGGATTTAAGGATTTAAGGATTATTTGAGTTTGAAATTGGCGGTCATTGGTAAAAAAATTTATTTATTTTTTTATTTGGGGGGTGGTGGGGGGGGGGGGGGGGGGGGGGGGGGGGGGGGGGGGGGGGTGGGGGGGGGGGGGTTTGGGGGGGGGGTTTATTAGGAGGGGGGGCGTTAATTCGAGGTTATACGGTATGTATGTGACGTTGACCTCGAGATCAGCGGGGATTTGTCACAGCATATGAAATATTAAGAATTTTCAATGAAAGAAATAGAAGTTATAACATATTTCTCTGATGTTAAGTTTTGTAGTGATATAGTGCAAGCTGTTACCTATAAAGCGGTAAAACGGTCAGCTTGCTGTTTCATAACAAAAACATAGCAATGCAGATGTGTGAAGGAAAATGTGACGCACTAACATGTTAGTAGTGAAAGGTTAACCCTTAGAAGGCGGGAACCGAAAATAGTCGTCTGCTGTTCTTTCTTATTTTGTCTTTTCTCTCAATACAAACATGGTTTGACAGACAGCACTTTCCAATGGAAATGATTCTCAAGAGCTGTCAAACCATGTTTTTGATGACAAAAATTGAAAACAAAAAATATACAGCAGACGACAACATTTAATGAGCCTTGAACATTTATAGTATAATAGAAACACTCACAATCGGCCACCCAGAATATATCTGTGTGTTTAACCCTTCCTACGCTGTTGACGGAAATTGCCGTCTGCTGTTTTTCATTTTTGCTTTAATTCTTAACAAAAAACTGGTTTTGACAGCACATGAGAATCGTCTCCACTCCACTGGAGACGATTCTCATGTGCTGTCAAAATGGAAAATTATTTCTAATTTTAGTTTTTATTATTCATACTCACCTGAATGGTTGCAAACAGATAGGTTGCTATGAAATCGTCCTAATAATAAAAATCTGCCTACTCTAATCACTCAAATAACCCACCATAGACCATTCCGCTCTACCCACAGCCAATTGGCTAGTCCGCTATTTAAACTCCTCCTATTATTGTTAGGTATACAGCTTCAAAAGTTAATCATTTCCATATGGAAATGAAACTGCTAGTAAAATAGCCTGAATATACTAAGTAGGGAGAGAAGATAAAACCATCAAGCGGGGACGGGAGGAGGGTCTACCTTACCATTCAGGTGAGTATGAATAATAAAAACTAAAATTAGAAATAATTTTCCATTTTTATGTCTTCAAACTAACCTGAATGGTTGCAAGAATTCGTAGTGATGGTGGGAGGTATTCTCACTACTCATACTCGACCGGAATGGTAAGGCAGATTAAAAACCCTCAAAATAAAAACAGACAAAAATATTTGGCCTAGGTACAAACTTGGGTGTTACCTATATAGTAATAACATGGTCCCACCCTAGAATCATAGGGGCGCCCAAAGCGGGCCCCCCCCTTTTCTACGAAAGTAGAAGAGAGGTGGATAAAGACAAGCACCACCACGCTAGTCTCGTAGACTGACTCGTAGACTCCAACCTGCTATACTTGGTTAGACGCCGGAGAATACTCATGGTATAGCTGCTGCTACCAGACGAAGCCCTGGCGAATGTAGTCGCCGGGCCCTTCACACGCAATTAGCTCAACTGAGATATACTCAAAGTCTATACATAGTCTCATGACGACACATGACTCGTACATATCGAGAACACAGTATATAAAACGCCCTAAGCACTAAGGTCATCCTAACAAGCAAGTGCTGAGGAGTTAAACTGGCCCTAAAGCCAGATCAAAACCTATACCAGGGTTTGACACTAACTTTTGGCCCAGGGATTCCGCAGCATGGACATCCCTATTGTTACATTATGTTGAATAGGATTTTCTTGAAAATGCAGTGATTCCTCCTACAAAACAGGAATCCTCGGGATCCCGGACACTGCGAGTGTCGACCCCTGTATACCTATAAACCATGTATAGTAGACAAAGAGAATAGAATCATTAACCCAAAGTGAAACACTATCCTTTTGCAACAACACTGCTACAAAACAAGATAGGTAGCCTCGCCCTAATTGAAACATGTACAAAACAATGCCTCCTGGGCCAGCGTGATGAACCGTAAGAACCATAGATCACCACAGATCCCCCCCCGTTCATCAACAAAAGCAAGTGAAGTTCATCGAGAGGTGAGTCACACTTACCAACCCCCAGGATTCCACTGGGACTGTAAAGACAAACCGAACGTAATCGGGGTAATCAGAAAAAATCGCAGACTATCGCGAACAGGTAGATCCAAACAGCCTCCTAAACTTGATGCTACCGGCTGATAAACCCACAACTGCACCCGCTGCTACTAACGGACCCAGTTCATAAACATCTCCCTGAGATGCCAACCCCATGTCGGTCACATGAGGAACATGGAGAGAAAAGGGGGTTTAGGGGGTTATTTTCCGGAACACCACATATGTATTCCGGAACACAAATCAGTACTCACTTATATGCATAAAATAAGTTAAATATAGCCTTGGCCCAAGTTTCGGCTACCATGAGCACCCGAATAACTACAATAACACTGATTGCAAGACGCAAAAACATCACCGCGCTGTGACAGGACCAAATTGGGCCATGTCTCGCTGTAATCATAGATGAACAGATGTGTTGTCCTAACTTCTTCCGATAAAACAATCCCCAAATACGTTGGCTGCACGCTTAGATCAGACATTATACGAATTACGTGATGAATAAATCAATATCTCTGAGCGCTGGAATATCAAATGGTAATTGCCTAGACGAAATATGATTACGGGTAAATAAAACAATAGGATTATTGGCAGAATTGTATTTAAACGAAATAATTATATCCAGATATACCCGCGCCGATCAAAAATCGTACTTTTAATTGTAATCCGTACTACCGTCTATCTAACGTATTTCCCGGAATAAATACGGAAAAATCGTAACAGTTGGCAGTTTACGCATCTCCTGCCAGTGCAGAGAGCGATCATAGAAAGAAGTTGAGACTACATGCACCTCGTGCATTTAGGGCCTAAACAACTCAGCTGCAGAACCACTTACTGTAGAATAAACTCAAGTAATGGCCCTATCTATCCAACGGAAGACAAAGGATTGCGATACCTCCCGTTGGCTTAAAATTGGTAATAAGAAACTTTACGGTCGGACCGGATGTCCTAATTCTCCGAACCTAATGCTTCATCAGCACGGACTGGACAGAAAGTGTGAACCACTGTCGCTGACAGGCGTGACGGAGGGAGGCCCCCGAACCACAACTGATTCCAGATCATGTGAGAAGGGATAAAGTATCTGAGGGAGAAATCTCGGTTCATAGGAGAAACTGCTGATGTGTAAACAGTAGTGTGCTTCTATTTAACACAATTAACATTTTGAAATACCCAATTGCTTCAGAAATGATGGAGTGACAACAGCATGTTGTATATACAGTCGATACGCGTTATGTCGACATTGCTTACATCGATATACCTGCTTATGTCGATGTACGCTAGTGGTCCCGGCCGAACTGCTATATAAACTCATACATTACATACCTGATATATCGATATCGGAAATGTCGACATTTCGTTTATATCGATGTGGAAAACAAGTCCCGATGGTATAATTCCTACACATTATACTGTAATGTCGATATGCAATTTGAACAGCGGGCGTCGTTAAAGTCTGGTCAAACTTAATTGGCACAGGTAAGTTTTTCACACATACAAAGTGATCAAAACATGCCGCCGGTAACCGTGTTACAATCGCGGAATACCGTCAAAGCCGACCACGTAAGCCGTGGTCAACCAATTAACGACAGTGTGACGTGAAATCACAAAAATACTCTTGTTAATAGCCAATTTATTTGTCCGACATGAATCGAGCCGTAAATGCCATAATCATTAACGGACGCTTGTTTATAATAATTACAATTTGAGTGAATTACATGCGATCTTATAAACACGAACAGTTGGTATCTCAAATCACTTCCTTAGCAATGTCCAACATGCAGTACATGGGTCCGAAGTTATACTGGAATCGAGTAAATTGAAAAGTCCGAATCGGTACGTGAGCGCAAACAGTGGAAAAAATAAAACCGACGTTTGAGCCTTGCCGCAACAAATCCACAAATGGATACCCCCATCCGGACAAGATAGCACTGGACACCAACGGATGCAGAAGCCATTCCGTCAGAACCGGAGATGACCGCAGAAACCATAACCACCTATCCGTGCAGAACAGAATCCGCCGCTGTCAACCCCCGGAACACTGCCAAAAGCTAAAACATGTTGATGTGTCCCTGAGTTTCCTGCACTGACCACCAACCCGAAACACACCGATGTAGGGGCTCCAATTGAGCCCCCCAGCATTCTCACGACGCGTCTGTGGACAGAAAGCGAGTAGGAGGATGGTAACAGTATGGGAAATCCCTGTAGGAACCAGACCTCCACTGCCCACCATCTGATACAACGTAGGAAGATGGTGATCCTAGGCAGAGACCGATCCAAAGGATCGGGGTGCGGCCTCCATAGCCCTAGTAAGTAATACTGGAGGTCGCAGACATAACCTTCCCCTATTCTGCACCCCGAAAGTCCAGGAGTGCAGAAATTTCCTAGCTGACAGAGAACCTCTGACCAGTACCCAGAAACTAAATCAAGATGCCACGCACCCTGTCCAAAGGTACTATGATGACTGATAGATCGGTCAATAAGCTCATTCCCACCTAAGAAAAATCCTGTGTGGGAACCAACTACGACTACTCTAGATAGGAAAAGAACCTAGAAGAGTAACAAACCCCATACCACCGCCAGATACCGTATCACACGGAACTAAAAGACACAATACTCGGAAACAACTTAACTTCCGAGAGCATCTGCGGAAGGGCACGTGGAAGTACGAGACCCGCAGATCTATGGAAACAACCCAGTCTACCGGGCAAATGGCGCTCCTGACCACGTCCCGAACTTCCTCTATAGCACTATACTTCAAGAGAGAGACTCTACTTAACCCTTGAAAATACCCCCGTCAGGGGAAACGACCCCACAGGAGGTAGACAAGAAGGAGCAGCAGGAAGGACCATCGGTACCGTAGCTGCCCTTGGCCGTTCGATCGCACAATTTATATCAGAGGTCAAAAGAGGCGAACGAAGCAAAACTATGGCAGGACCGTTCAAGAAAAAACGAGCCGGCTATCACTGCGTCTCACCTGGACAAGAGCATGTCCATAGAAAACTCCAAAGACATGTTGACAAGAGGCTTAGCGGCACAAATCGCCGACTGAAGCACTGCGTCCAGAGACGATGAATCATACTGATTCAAACATAAATCGAAAGTTGGCATAGCCACAATCGACTTAACACCAGCTACACCCATGCCTTCGCAAACGCGAACCAGGACCAGGAGCCGAAGATATCCCAAACGCTGCGGCGTCCTTGTCCAGAAACGGAGATCTCAAAAACCATACCGCATAGAGGGGCATGTAGACTTAGACCCCAGTGTGGCGATCAAAGTTTTGGGCACTAGGAACCCCGCAGTGGCCAAATCCTACCTAAATGCTCCCCAATGTACGTAACAAGAAGCCCTACTGTAGGAGAGAAATGAAACCACGACAACTCCAGCAATTCCACCACCACCGAATCAGCCTCACAACAGCCATCCGAGGAAATACCCATATGGGAGGCTCCACTGGCAAAACCACCAGCTGTGAAAGAGCCGACAAACCCACTAAGTACTAGGACTTAGACAGGAACTCCAGAATCTTAGCCAACTGAACCATCATAACTCTATCGAGTCCTGAATATAGACTGGGAATTCGAACTCATATACACTCGAATAAGGAGCAGGCCAGACAAGTACGGAGCCAAAGCACCACGGCGTCCAATACCACCTCGACCATCTCCTCCGAGAACGGAAGAGCTAGATCTCGAGGAGCCGGATACAAAAACAAAATATGTACACAGGATACGAACCCAAACGAACACCCGGTCAGAAATAGTTGCTACCCCGGTGCCCGGTACCCGGTGCCCGGTGCCCGGTGCCCGGTGCCCGGTGCCCGTAACACAATACCGGCACCTCTCCTGCGAGAGTTAGGGTACGTTGTGACCGGGTGAATGTGATAAGCACCTGCCGCAGCAACCCTAGACTGGCAGTCATCTACCACATACGTGGAATCTGATTCAACAGAACTGTTACTGTATCGTTCCAAATAGTATAGTACTGCCGAAGCTAGTACTACATGTAGAAGCCCTATACCACCGTCTCCTACGACGAACAGCGCGAACGAGATCTAGATGAACCTGTTCCAAAAACCTGAGAATGACCTCGAGGAAAAGGAAGAACAAGATCTAAACTCCGAACCCGAAATCGAAGAGCTAACACAATCCTGACCTACGACGAGATCGACTCCTCGACTTACGTGAACACGTAGAACGAAGACCAACCGAAGACAAGAACGTCTTCCTACCGGAAGCAGCAGGCTGTCCAGGGAGAGTCTGGTGCCCGGTGCCAGGTGTTTGACCGGTGCCCGGTAGCTGCCCGGTGCCCGGTGGCTGCCCGGTGGCTGCCCGGTGGCTGCCCGGTGACCAGTGCCCGGTTCGGTGACCGGTGCCCGGTTCGGTGCCCGGTGCCCGGTGCCCGGTGCCCGGTGACCGGTGCCCGGTGACATAACCGGTGCCCGGTGCCCGGTGCCCGGTGCCCGGTGCCCGGTGCCCGGTGACATAACCGGTGCCCGGTGCCCGGTGACATAATGCCCGGTGCCCGGTGCCCGGTGACATAACCGGTGCCCGGTGCCCGGTGCCCGGTGCCCGGTGCCCGGTGCCCGGTGCCGGTACCCGGTACCGGGCTCCTACTGAGAGAGGCTGGGTCAGTTTCGAAACCGGGTGATATGGTATCAAGAACCGGCCGAAGACCCTGTGATAGGTATAGCTCTATGGGAACCGGGTGATATCTGATCAGGCACCGGACCCAGCAGCCCGGTATCCCCTGTATGGATGACCGGCCTATCACTTGAGGAAAGTTTCGAAGTCAGAGAACCTGACCGAACTTTCTCAACATAACCAGATCCCCCGATGGAGGGATCCCCTCTGACACAACCTCCGAAACCTCGGACGGTTCCACTGCTCCCAAGAGCTGAGACGCGGACACAGACTTCTTCGGACGTGAGGTATGGGACCTACGAGACCCAGCCTGCCCCACGTCGAATCCGTCCAACGGACAGACAAATCACATGGCCTCTCTTTGCAACACCCGCAACAGGAATAGCACCTGTCCGTATGGGTATCCCAAAGAGAAGTCATGTGTCCACACGCAGCGCGTGATTGCGGCATGCTAACAAGTATTGTATAACAAAACCTGATAGAAGAAACGCAAAAACGCTACAAAAAATGTGTCACGGGAGCGAATCCACTTTGGAACGAACCCGTTAGGGTACGAATCGCGTACACGCGAAAATACGTGACACAAAGTAAAACACCGTGAAAAACCCCAAAAAAAATGCAATGGAGAATAATCACGTAACACACAAGAGTGATAATAATATGTATTGAACGAAATATAATGACAAATACGGCACAATACACGGCAGAAATTCAAAATAAGCACGAAATAAAGAGAGAGACAAATATACCTGCACTCTTGATAGCGTCCTAAAATAATAGGAGGAGTTTAAATAGCGGACTAGCCAATTGGCTGTGGGTAGAGCGGAATGGTCTATGGTGGGTTATTTGAGTGATTAGAGTAGGCAGATTTTTATTATTAGGACGATTTCATAGCAACCTATCTGTTTGCAACCATTCAGGTTAGTTTGAAGACATAAAAACCAGGTTTTTGTTGAGAAATATTTAAAATAAAACATTTCAAGCAGACGACAACATTTAATTCAGCTTAGTAAGGGTTAACCCTTAGAATGCGGGAAACAAAAACTGTCGTCCGCTGTTGTTTTATATCTTATCTTCTTTCTCAATTAAAACATGGTTCGACAGTATTTTAGAATCATTTTCAGTTTTTATAATCAAGAGTGTCAAAACTCACAATATACGCCCGTCTTGGCAAGACCAATCAACAAGGGGTGATAACTCATTGAAAACCAATAGGGTTCTATCACATACCATGACCAACATGTGTACCAAATTTGGTTATGATCCGTCAAGTAGATCTCTAGCTATTGCGCAGACAATGATACAGAATGCGAAAATTAGAAATGGCCCCAAGAGGAGACGAGTCATCTGACAATTTTGAAAATGAATATGGTTCCTCGTTTTAAGTACCAAATTTAGTTATGATCCGTCAAGTAGAACTTGAGTTATAGCGTGGACAAGGACTAGAAAACTTATAAATGGCGCCAAGGGGAGATAAGTCATCAGAAAATTACATGTATGCCAAATTTGGTTATGATAAATCAATGAAGAGCTTGAGTTTTGCATGGAAAAGTATACAGATGCGATAATTGAAAATGGCCGTCAAGGGGAGATCTAGTAATGTCATCAGAAATATTTGAAACTCAACAGGGTCCTTCAGATTAAATACGTGATAGTCCAACCCGTTGGCCGGGCCTTAAATGACATTAGCCGTGATAAAAACGTATACCAAACTCGGTTACAATTCGTCAAGTATATGACGTGGATAAGCTGTGCCGCAGCCCACCCACCCAACCACCCATGCAAGGTGAATACATCCCGCTTTAAAAAAAAAAAGATAAAATATAAATCAACAAGCTATGTTTTCATATTTCTAAGGGATTAAATGTGTTAATTTTGCCATTCTCATTCTTTATTTCTCGCAATGTGTGTTGTTCGCAAAGCATGCAATTTGCCTGATTTACAGTGGAACATCTTTAAACCAGACACCTTGGGGTCCTCCCAGGGTGTTCTATTTAGAGAAGTTCCACTGAAATACCACACACCAAAATCGATATGTTTGTAAACAGTGTAAATCCAGATCAGCCGACAATTATAAGTAACAAACCGTCTTGCCAGGATCCATAGTTATTGAGTTTTTGCTTTCTTTACAACCCCCCTCCCCCTCCCCCACCCGCCTTGTCAAAAAAAACTGTTATGTAGCCGTGACTGGAAAAATCAGGCTTATGGGTTCTGCGACCAGTCTAGATCCAGATCAGCCTGTGCATCTGCGCAGTCTGATCAGGAACTGCACTTTTTGCCATTCCATCAATTAAACAGCCAGCCTGCTTCTAACAAGCAATAATATATGATGGTGGGTCTCGTTTTCGGGGTATAAACAAGTTCATCAACTAGCAGTTTTTATAAAACATGACATATAAACTTGTCAGTTCAATCCAATGGTAAACATTTCTTTCAATGTTTCTTGCCTTCAAAACAAGATTGTTGGTAGATTAAAATTCACGTTTAGCAACTCAGGAGTCAGCCATCTTGAATCTTGACTTATGGTTGGTGTTTTCGGGGTACTGTTCCGAAAGTGTCAATAAATTTACTACATGCAATACGTCCTGAGTTTTCATTGGCTGTTGATCATCTCGCAGATGAATGAGGCACAGTGACTGAAAACTTGAAACCTTTCTATTGTTTGTGATTTTAACAATATTAACATGATTAACAAGAAATGCGTCTGTCGAACGCGGATGCCACCTGCAGCATATTTGAGAAACTGTGACAAAGTGGTTAACCGAAAAGTGTGACGGATGGACGGACGGACAGACGGACGTTCTTACAGTACTATACTTATGTGGCTTATCACATGTTAAATATTAGCTACATAAAACGATTTTTAGCCACATAAAACGATTTTTTAGGTGGCTAATTGTAACCAACCCTATCCTTTACCAAGTCCATAACCCTGTGGGGCTAGCCACATAAGTACCCTAATGTGTGCCCGGACAGACGGACATACGGACGGACGGAGGGGGGACGGACGGACGGACGGACGGACGTTCTTACATTAGGGTACTTATGTGGCTTATCACATGTTAAATATTAGCCACATAAAACGATTTTTAGCCCGGACGGACGGATGGACGGACGGACGGTCCAAACACTATATGCCACCCGTTTCTTCGAAACCCGGTGGCATAAAAAGCAAATATAATGGCAGATTCAGAAATCACGGTAGGTTCGTGAATAAAATGACCTAAATGGCAAAAATTACCAGTATTTAGGTCAAACACTGGATTTGGTGGTATTTTTAAAGGACTTAATGTACGTCAAGTCGTGCTTATTTTAATCACACGACGCAAAGCACATCGCGGCTGCACACATGTCTATAAATCACAAAATATGTGAATACCCCGAAAACTCCGACTACCCCGACTACTAAAACTCTGACTACCTCGACCATATTGTTATCAGGCTACACTCTGCCTAGTGTGCTGTTCGATCAGGAGCTACACTGGTCACAAATTCCATATGCCCCATTTCTCCAGTCACAGCCACAGATGTTTATGAAATATTTGGATATCTGCACTGTTCGCCATTTCATCAATAAGGGGGTGTCTTTTCTAAACAATATGAAAATTCACATTCTTTTAAAGTCACTGTTTTTATTAAATTTTCGACTTAAGGGGCGTGCGGTGGACCTTGACATTGAGGTCAGTGGTGCAAGGTGGGTCGTGGGTTAGCTATAGCATAATATAGCATATTAAGATGAATGCATGTATGAAATATCAATGCGCTCCCTGAAAACAGAAGTAACACAAAATTTAACCCAACGCACTATAAAGTTGGTGATTTTCTACAGCATGATAGCTATTCACATGAGGAATGCATGTATGAATGTGCTAAGTTTGTGACCTTGACCTTGAGGAAAGGGGTGGGGGGTGAGGTCATGGATTTGCTGTAGCACATTAGAGGATCATCAGATGAATGCATGTATGAAATATCAAGGCATTCCCTGTAAAGAAACAGAAGTTATAAAAAGACATTTACTCCAACGTTAAGTTTATGATGTTGACCTTGGGGAAAGGGGTGGGGGTCATGGATTTGCTGTAGCGCAATAGAGGATCATCAGGTGAATGCATGTATGAACTATCAAAGCGTTCCCTGTAAACCAACAGAAGTTACACAACATTTACCCCAACGTTAAGTTTATGAACATGCTAAGTTTGTGACCTTGACCTTGGGGTAAGGGTTGGGTGGCAGGTCATGGATTTGCTACAGCATGATAGAGGGTCATCTGAGGAACGCATGTATGAAATATCAAGGCGTTCCATGAAAGGAAACAGATGTTATAAGAAATTACCCCAACGTTAAGTTTATGAATGTTAAGTTTGTGACCTTGACCTTGGGGTAAGGGTTGAATGGTGGGTCATGGATTTGCTACAGCATGATAGAGGGTCATCTGAGGAATGCATGTATGAAATAACAAGGTGATCCATGAAAGGAAACAGAAGTGATAAGACATTTACCCCAACGTTAAGTTTGTGGACGCCGACGATGCCGGGGGTATGCTATAAGCTCCGAGCTAATAAAAAGAGTGACTTTAAAACAATGTGAATTAAATGTGCTTCCTAAGCTTCGAGGGTTATTGGAAATTACTAAATTAATATGAAAATTGTTTGCAAAAAGTGCAGATCCTGATGAGACGGCTTGTCACGAGCTTGCTGATCTGGATCTAGACTGTTTGTAAACACCCCTAAAGAGGCGAAAAAAACACAGACGTTTTATAAATAGACTAGTCCGAAAATTATTCAATGAAACACACATCATGCTTCTGAAAAGCAATATAGATCAACTAGAATTAATTTATTTCCAGTATTTCCCATTTACTCATTCCAATTATGACATAAAACCCAAGGCAGTGAAGTATCCCAATGGTTCATGAATGTGCACGTGTCACATAATTATAGCCTTGGAACGCGTCCTAGAAAACAAACTATTTTACTTTCGCTTTCAAACGCGGAAGCAAAATTCGACAGTTTCAAATAGGATGTCGATTTGACCCATATTATACAAGATGGGTTTGAAATGCTTTGAAAATGTTGTCACCGTAACCGTAAATAAATTCTAATCTCCAGCATCCGTGCAAATAGCTAATGCCCATGAGGGATTTACTATGACACTGGAAACTGTCGAATTTCGACAGTTTCAAGTGTCATAGTAAATCCCTCATGGGCATTAGCTATTTGCACGGATGCTGGGAGATTAGAATTTACGGTGACAACATTTTCAAAGCATTTCAAACCCATCTTCTATAATATGGGTCAAATCGACATCCTATTGGATAGCTGGCAGAAATTTTTTACGAGATGCGCAAAAATAAAAGTGGCCCGTTCTGGATGTGGCCATGGGTCGAAAATAATCACACTGATATAGGCAGAAACATCCACGGGCCGATACGTCCATGGTCCGAAACGTCCGTAGGCGTAAATCTCATCACCATTAATGATTGACGTTGATTTGATCTTATATATATTACCAGTATATTAACTGTTTTACCGACTCTACCATAAATGACCAAAAGTGGACTGAAACGTCTTAGTCTGAAATGTCCATAAACTAACAGACAGTACAAGAACTGGCATCGTAAAACAAAGCTAATCCTCTCGCTGGCAGCATTGATAATAAAAAGAAAGAAAAGAAGAAACTAGAAAATGCGTTCATAGAACACGGATGCCCCATATATAATTTTGATAAAGGAGGCAAGCCCAACCGGCAGATAATCCATGACCCGGGGGTTGAATCAAAAATCAAAATAAACTTTGCACATCTACTCATCATAAGTAAGTTACATACAAAGATTCAGGTCTGTAGCTATTACGGTTTAAAAGTCGAAAAGGGGGAGATAATCCATGACCCCAGGGTCGAATCAAAAATCGAAAGAAACCTTGCACATCTACTCATCATAAGGAAGCTACAAACCAAGTTTCAGGTCTGTAGCTGGTATAGTTTACAAGTTTTAATACTTACAAGGCAAAATTGCCAAGTCGAAAAGGGGGAGATAATCCATGATCTGGGGGTCGAATAAAAAATTGAACTTGCACATCTACTCATCATAAGGTAGCTACATACCAAGTTTCAGGTATGTAGCTATTACGATTAAAAAGTTATACTTACAAGGTTGGTGACGGATGAACGGAAGGACGGGACGGACGGACAAGGGTAACACTAAAAACTTAAGTCCTCAGTGACCTTGACCTTGGGCAGTGCGACGTGGGTCGTATGCAAAACAAAGGACCATCCCTAGACACACATTGTGGCCTAAAATTATCAAAATCGTTAACATCGGTAAAAAAAATGCATTTGCCTTACAAACAAGTTGAACACAAGTTCTCAGTGACCTTGACCTTGGTCGGTGTCTCAATTTCAACTAACGTGGTTAACACTTAAATAAGGCCACTAGTTTTGTTTATTCATGAACCGTTCATGGCCAAGCCAGCTGAGTGCTTTATCAATGTTCCAGTTAGCAGACATGGACACTCATATGCTTTGCTCAACAAATCAGCAGACAGACAGATGCTATTTATAATATCACGTTCACGTCACGGTAACCTAGACACCCAAGTGCATATAATAACATTAGGACATGCCCCTGGAATGTGAGGAAAAATTTATTATTTGTGCACAGTTCAATGCAGATTGATTGATAATTAAAGGTACATGTCCACGCAGTAGGTTATACTATAGTGATACAGATACTTGTGTATATTCTGTACGTATGACATTTTCTGGCAATATAAACATTCATTCACCATTACCCCACGTATTGATTGGCATCATTATACATTTTATTTTAGAAGAAAAATGTTCACACTTATATCAGGGGCGATAACCGTGTTTCCTTAAAATGTTAACGGACATTATTATTTATTCTCTGTATTTATTTTTTGATGTGCAATGATCATACTTTATCTGTCGAAACTAGATTTGGTCAGTAAGCGAGGTTACGGAATTACCCCCCGCGTGGGCCCAGGTACCCCTAAAAATATGTAAAAATTTCCAAGTGTGTGGGGGGGTTTGGGTGACCTTGACTCTGGGATTATCTCGAGCGGCATGAACGTGAAAATTTGTCACAGGTGGTAGAGGTCCATTGGAGCAATGAGAGTGTGAAATGTGAAGCAGATCCGAGCAAGGAAATAGAAGTTATACCGATTTTTCTGATGTTATGTTTTGTAAAGAGACTACCATATAACCTCGAATTAACGCCCCCGGAAGGGTTACGTTTTACAAAAGGGGTGGGGGGGGGGGGGGGGGTTGGGGGGGGGGGGGGGGGGGGGGGGGGGGGGGGGGGGGGGGGGGGACTTTGGGGGGGGGGGGGGGGGGGGGGGGGGGGGGGGCGTTTATTAGCCAGTAAAAAAAAAAAAAAGGACCGCCAATTTCAAACACAAATAAGGAAATTTAAGGATTTAAGGATTATTTGTGTTTGAAATTGGCGGTCATTGGTAAAAAAAATTATTTATTTTTTTTAATTTTGGGGGGTGGGGGGGGGGGGGGGGGTGGGGGGGGGGGGGGGTGGGGTGGGGGGGGGGGGGGGGGGTTTATTAGGAAGGGGGGGGGGTGGGGGCGTTTAATTCGAGGTTGTACGGTATGTATGTGACGTTGACCTCGAGTATCAGCGGGGATTTTGTCACAGCATATGAAATATTAAGAATTTTCAATGAAAGAAATAGAAGTTATAACATATTTCTCTGATGTTAAGTTTTGTAAAGAGACTAAGTATGTGACCTTGACCTTGGGATCAGTGGGGGTTGAACAGTCATAGATTTGTCATAGCATGATAGTACAACCTTAGAGGAATGCACAAGTGAAATAATAAGAATTTTTCAATGAAGGAAAATAGAAGTTATAACTTATTTCTCTGATGTTAAGTTTTGTAAAGAGACTAAGTATTTGACCTTGACATTGCGATCAGCGGGGGTTGGACGGTCATGGATTTGGCACAGCATGGTATTAGAGCCTTACAGTAATGCATGTGTGAAATATTAAGAATTTTAGATGAAGGAAATAGAAGTTAGAACAATATTTCTCCGATGTTAAGTTTTGTAAAGAGCTAAGTATTTGACCTTTGACCTTTGGGATTTTTCAGCGGGGGAGGGTTGGATTTTTTTTTTTGGTCGTGGATTTTTTTTTTTTCTGGCCACAACATGGTAGTAGAGCCTTACAGGAATGCAATTGTGTGAAATATTAAGCATTTTAGATGGAAGGAAATAGAAGTTATAACAATATTCTCTGATGTTAAGTTTACGGGACTAAGTATTTGACCTTCACTTGGGATCTGCGGGGGTTGGACGGGTCGTGGATATTTGGCACGCATGGTAGTAGAGCCTTACAGGAATGCATGTGTGAAAATATCATGCATTTTAGATGAAAGGAAAATAGAAGTTATAACAATATTTCTCTGATGTTAAGTTTCCGGATGCATGGACGGGACGGACGGACGGACGGACGGACGCACGCACGCACGCACGGACAACCTGACTCCAGTATATCCCCCCACAACTCGTTGCGGGGGGTATAAAATATTATTTTTTCAGGTGACGCATTTCATTAGTATAAATAAGTAAAACATATCATGCCTCATTTGCATATCAAAATAGCCCGATACCAACGCGCGTCACTATCAATAAAATCAATATTACTAAATGATTATATCTGTTTTCCGGGCATTTGTAATTTTTTGAACTGGTGGAATAATAACACAATTATACACTTATTTAATTCCTATAAATAACAGTTTGTGCCTACTGAGTGGGTATGTACCTTTAACAAGGTGGTGGGGGGGGGGGATAATTCCATGGAAAAAGAAATCAGTAACACTGATGGGTATACCCATCAGAAACTAAAACTTAAAAAATAAAATTAATGCAAATTGAACAAAGGCCACTGTCGAGGCATGGCCAGTCAACAAAGGGAGATAAGTCACTGAAAACCAATAGGGTTCTTCCTCTTACCATGACAAACATGTGTACCAAATTTGGTTATGATCTGTCAAGTAGAACAAGTTATTGTGCGGACAAGGATATAGTGGAAAAATTAACAAGAGCTCAGCGGAGCAAAATGTCCCGCCTGACGCAGTTTGATAGTATATAAGGAGCTTGTAATAACCTTGGTGTTAGTGAGCACCATGGGCTTTCTGTAGAATGATGCGGGATGTTGTTACAAATGCATGTATGGAATATTAAAGCATAAACTGAGCGTTAACTTTTCCAAACATGTAAATTTCTAAGTTAGTGACCTTGATATTTGGGGTTAGCGGGCACCATGGGCTTTCTGTAGAATGATGCGGGATGTTGTTACAAATGCATGTATGGAATATTAAAGCATAAACTGAGCATTAACTTACCCAAACACAGAAATTTATAAGTCAGCGACCTTGACCTTTGGGGTTAGAGGGCATCATGGGCTTTCTGTGGAATGAAGCGGGATGTTGTTACAAATGCATGTATGGAATATTAAAGCATAAACTGAGCGTTAACTTTTCCAAACAAGGAAATTTCGAAGTCAGTGACCTTGACCTTTGGGGTTAGTGGGCAACATGGGCTTTCTGTAGAATGATGCGGGATGTTGTTACAAATGCATGTATGGAATATCAAAGCATAAACTGAGCGTTAACTTTTCCAAACACGGAAATTCCTAAGTCAGTGACCTTGACCTTTGGGGTTAGCGGGCACCATGGGCTTTGGCTTTTGTAGAATGATGCAGGATGTTGTTACAAATGTATGTAAGGAATATTAAAGCATAAACTGAGCTTATTAAACTTTTCCAAACACGGAAAATTTCTAGTTCAGCGACCTTGACCTTTGGGTGGTTTTAGCGGCACCATGGGCTTTCTGGAGTAATGATGCGGGAATGTTGGTTACAAATGCATGTATGGAAATATTAAAGCATTCCATTGAGGGAAACAGAAGTTACAATGAATTAACCGAGCGTTAAGTTTTAGAAACAGAGCTAAACGCAAAAAAAAACTGAACATTGATGCATGTGAAAAGTAGGTCAAATCAAACCATGAAAAACTAGGGTCAAGGTCACATGGGCTCCCTCTGTGTGAGATGGTTACACCACAGTGTTGATGTATATGAAGCATTCCATCAAGGGAAAAACAGAAGTTGTAATTAAACTTTAAACCGAGCGTTAACTTTTCCAAACACGGATTTTATTTCGAAGTCAGTGACCTTGACTTTGGGGTTAGCGGGCACAATGGGATTTGTGTAGAATGATGCGAGATGTTGTTATAAATGCATGTATGGAATATTAAAGCATTCCATTGAGGGAAACAGAAGTTACAATGAATTAACCTGAGCGCTAAGTTTTAGAAACAAAGCTAAATGCAAAAACTTAACGTTGAATGCATGTGAAAAGTATGTCAATGGACCATGAAAAGTAGGTGAACACCACAGTGTTGATGTATACCAAGTATGGAGGTCGTAGGTGTCATAGTTTTCTGGAAACTGAGCTAAACGCAAAAACTTAACGTGAAATGTTGACGCCGCCGCCACCGACGACGACGACGACGCCGACGGAAAAGCTATGCCTATGTCCCGCTTCTGCTGAAGCAGGCGAGACAGAAATGGCCAAAGATCTGAAAAAAATAAGCCTAAGCTGAATTTTTCAGTATAGGTCCGGAATATCATTAGGAGAAACATATAAAAATGGAAAATTATTTCTAATTTTAGTTTTTATTATTCATACTCACCTGAATGGTTGCAAACTGATAGGTTGCTATGAAATCGTCCTAATAATAAAAATCTGCCTATTCTAATCACTCAAATAACCCACCATAGACCATTCCGCTCTACCCACAGCCAATTGGCTAGTCGCTAATTTTTTAAACTCCTCCTATTATTGTTAGGTATTACGGCTTCAAAAGTAATCATTTCCATATGGAAATGAAACTGCTAGATTAAAAATAGCCTGAAGTATACTAAGTAGGAGAAGATAAAACCATCAAGCGGGACGGAGGAGGGAGGGTACCTTACCATTCAGGTGAGTATGAATAATAAAACTAAAATTAGAAATATTTTTCCCAATTTTTTATTTTTTGTCTTCAACTAACCTGAATTGGTTTGCAAGAATTCGTAGTGATGGTGGGAGGTATTCTCACTACTATACTCGACCGGAATGGTAAGGCAGATTTTAAAAACCCTCAAAAAACAGACAAAAATATTTGGCCTAGGTACAAACTTGGGTGTTACCTATATAGTAATAACATGGTCCCACCCTAGATTCATAGGGGCGCCCAAAGCGGGCCCCCCCCCCTTTTTCCACGAAAGTAGAAGAGAGGTGGATAAAGACAAGCACCACCACGCTAGTCTCGTAGACTGACTCGTAGACTCCAACCTGCTAATACTTGGTTAGAACGCCGGAGAATACTCAATGGTATTGCTGCTGCTACCAGAACGAAGCCCTGGTGAATGTAGTCGCCCGGCACTTCACACGCAATAGCTCAACTGAGATAACTCAAAGTCTATACATAAGTCTCATGACGACACATGACTCGTTACATATCGAGAACACAGTATAAAACGCACTAAGCACTAAGGTCATCCTAACAAGCAAGTGCTGAGGAGTTAAACTGGCCCCTAAAAGCCAGATCAAAACCTATACCAGGGTTTTGACACTAAAACTTTTGGCCCAGGGATTCCGCAGCATGGACATCCCTATTGTTACATTATGTTGAAATGGATTTTCTTGAAAATGCAGTGATTCCTCCTACAAAACAGGATCCCTCGGATCTCGGGACACTGCGAAGTGTCGACCCCTGTATACCCTATAAACCCAGTATAGTAGACAAAGAGAATAGAATCATTAACCCAAAGTGAAAAACACTATCTTTGCAACAACACTGCTACAAAACTAGATAGATAAGCCTCGCCTAATTGAAACATGTACAAAACAATGCCTCCTGGGCAGCGTGATGAACCGTAAGAACCATAGATCACCACAGATCCCCGTTCATCAACAAAAGCAAGTGAAGTTCATCGAGCGGTGAGTCACACTTACCAACCCCCAGGATTCCACTGGGACTGTAAAGACAAAAACCGAATAATCGGGTAATCAGAAAAAATCGCAGACTATCGCGAACAGGTAGATCCAAAACAGCCTCCTAAACTTGATGCTACGGCTGATAAACCCACAACTGCACCCGCTGCTACTAACGGACCCAGTTCTTAAAAAACATCTCCCTGAGTGCCAACCCCATGTCGGTACATGAGGAACATGGAGAGAAAAGGGGGTTACTTTCCCGGAACACACATATGTATTCCGGAACACAAATCAGTACTCACTTATATGCATAAAATAAGTTAAATATAGCCTTGGCCCAAGGTTTCGGCTACCATGAGCACACGAATAACTACAATAATCACTGATTGCAAGACGCAAAAACATCACCGCGCTGTGACAGGACCAAATTGGGCCATGTCTTCGCTGTAATCTTAGATGAACAGATGTGTTGTCCTAACTTCTTCCGACAAAACAATCCCCAAATACGTTGGTCTGCACGCTTAGATCAGACATTATACGAATTACGTGATGAATAAATCAATATCTCTGAGCGCTGGAATATCAAATGGTAATCGCCTAGACGAGAATGATACGGGTAAATAAAACAATAGGATTATTGCAGAATTGTATTTTAAACGAAATAATTATATCCAGATTTTACCCGCGCCGATCAAAAAATCGTACTTTTGTTTTTAATTGTAATCCCGTACTACCGTCTATCTAACGTATTTCCTTAAGGAATAATACGGAAAAATCGTAACAGTTGGCAGTTACGCATCTCCTGCCAGTGCTGAGAGCGATCATAGAAAGAGTTGAGACTACATGCACCTCGTGCATTAGGGCCTAAACAACTCAGCTGCAGAACCACTTACTGTAGAATAAACTCAAGTAATGGCCCTATCTATCCAAACGAAGGACAAAGGATTGCGATACCTCCCGTTGGCTTAAAATTGGTAATAAGAAACTTACGGTCGGACCGGATGTCCTAATTCTTCCGAACCTAATGCTTCATCGCACGGAACTGGCAGAAAGTGTGAACCACTGTCGCTGACAGGCGTGACGGAGGGAGGCCCGAACCACAACTGATTCCAGATCATGTGAGATCGGGAAAATAGTCTGAGGGAGAAATCTCGGTTCATAGGAGAAACTGCTGATGTGTAAAACCGTAGTGTGCTTCTATTTAACACAATTAACATTTTGAAATACCCAATTGCTTCAGAAATGATTGGAGTGACAACAGCATGTTGTATATTTTCAGTCGATACGCGTTTTTATGTCGACAGTTGCATTACATCGATATACCTGCTTATGTCGATGTACGCTAGTGGTCCCGGCCGAACTGCTTATATAAACTCATCATTACATACCTGATATATCGATATCGGAAATGGTCGACATTTCGTTTATATCGATGTGGAAAACAAGTCCCGATGGTATAATTAATACACATTTTTACTGTAATGTCGATATGAATTTGAACAGCGGGGCGTCGTAAAGTCTGGTCAAACTAATTGCACAGGTAAAGTTTTTCACACATACAAGTGATCAAAACATGCTGCCGGTAACCGTGTTTACAATCGCGGGAATACGTCAAAGCGACCACGTAAGCCGTGGTCAACCAATTAACGACGTGTGACTGTTGAACTCACAAAAAATACTCTTGTTTAATAGCCAATTTATTTGCGGACATGAATCGAGCCGTAAATGCCATAATCATTAACGGACGCTTGTTTATAATAATTACAATTGAGTGAATTACATGCGATCTTATAAACACGAAAACAGTTGGTATCTCAAAATCAGTCCTTAGCAATGTCCAACATGCAGTACATTGGGTCCGAAGTTATACTGGAACGAGTAAATTGAAAAGTCCGAATCGGTACGTGGGCGCAAACAGTGGAAAAAAAATAAAACCGACGTTTGAGCTGCCGCAACCCAAAACCACAAATGGATACCCCCATCGGACAAGATAGCACTGGACACCAACGGATGCAGAAGCCATTCCGTCAGAACGGAGATGACCGCAGAAAAGAAGGAAAACCATAACCACCTGTCCGTGCCACGAAGAATCCCGCCGCTGTCAACCCCCGGAACATGCCAAAAGGTAAAACCATGTTGATGTGTCCCTGAGTTTCCTGCACTGACCACCAACCCGAAACACCGATGTTAGGGGCTCCAATGAGCCCCCCAGCCTTCTCACGACGCGTCTGTGGACAGAAAGCGAAAGTAGGAGGAGGTAATCACTATGGGAAATCCTGTAGGAACCAGACCTCCACTTGGCCCACCATCTGATACAACGTAGGTTAAGAGGGGGATGGACCTTTGGGGGGGGTGATCCTAGGCTGAGCCGAAAAAACCGATCCAAAGGATGGCGGGTGCGGCCTCCATAGCCCTAGTAAGTAATACTGGAGGTCGCAGACATAACCTTCCCTATTCTGCACCCCGAAAGTCCCAGGAGTGCAGAAATTTCCTAGCTGACAGAGAACATTTGACCCAGTACCCGGAAACTAAAACAAGATGCCATGCACCCTGTCCCAAAGGTACTATGGATGACTGATAGATCGGTCAATAAGAGCTCATTTCCCACTAAGAAAAATCCTGTGTGGGAAACCAACTACGACTTACTCTAGATAGGAAAAGAACCTAGAAGAGTAACAAACCCCATACCACCGCCAGATACCGTATTCACACGGAACTAAAAGACACAAAAACTCGGAAACAACTTAAACTTCCGAGAGCATCTGCGGAAGGGCACGTGGAAGTACGAGACCGCATCTATGGAAACAAACCCAGTCACGGGCAAATGGCGCTCCGACCACGTCCCGAACTTCCTCTATAGCACTAAACTTAAAGAAGAGAGACTCTACTTAACCCTTGAAAATACCCCCGTCAGGGGAAACGGACCCCACAGGAGGTAGACAAGAAGGAGCAGCAGGAGGGACCATCGGTACCGTAGCTGCCCTTTGGCCGTTCGATCTGCACAATTATCAGAGGTCAAAAGAGGCGAAACGAAGCAAAACTATGGCCGTTCAAGAAAAAAACGAGCCGGCTATCACTGCGTCTCACTGGACAAGAGCATGTCCATAGAAAACTCCAAAGACTTGTTGACAAGAGGCTTAGCGGGCTAAATTGCCGGACTGAAAGGCACTGCGTCCAGAGACGATGAATCATACTGATTCAAACATAAATCGGAAAGTTGGCATAGCCACAATCGACTTAACACAGCCTACCCCTCCCATGCCTTCGCAAACGCGAACAGGACCAGGAGCCGAAAGATATCCCAAACGCTGCGGCGTCCTTGTCCAGAAAGAAACGTGAGGATCTCAAAAACCAATTACCCGCATAGAGGGGCATTGTAGAAACTTAGACCCCAGTTGTGGGCGATCAAGATTTGGGCACTAGGAACCCCGCAGTGGCCAATCCTACCTAAAGCTCCCCAATTGTACTTAACAAGAAGCCCTACTGTGGAGAGAAATGAAACCACGACAAACTCCGGCAATTCCACCACCACCGAATCAGCCTCACACAGCCATCGAGGAAGTACCCATATGGGAGGCTCCACTGGCAAAACCACCAGCTGTGAAAGAGCCGACAAACCCACTAAGTACTAGGACTTAGACAGGAACTCCAGAATCTTAGCCAACTGAACCCATCATAACTCTATCGCGTGTCGAGTCCTGAAAATATATACTGGGAATTCGAACTCATATACACTCGAATAAATGGAGCAGGCCAGACAAGTACGGAGCCAAAGCACCACGGCGTCCAATACCACCTCGAACGTCTCCTCCGAGAACGGAAGAGCTAGATCTCGAGGAGCCGGATTACAAAAAACACAATATGTACACAGGATACGAAACCCACGAACACCCCGGTCAGAAATAGTTGCTACCCGGTGCCCGGTACCGGTGCCTGCCCGGTGCCCGGTGCCCGGTGCCGGTGCCCGGTGCCCGGTGCCCCGGTGCCCGTAACACAATAACGGCACCTCTCCTGCGAGAGTTAGGGTACGTTGTGACCGTGTGAATGAATGTGATAAGCACCCTGCCGCAGCAACCCTAGAACTGGCAGTCCATCTACCACATACGTGGAATCTGATTCAACAGAACTGTACTGTTTATCCGTTCCAAATAGTATATGTACTGCCGAAGCTAGTACTACATGTGAAGCCCTATACAACCGTCTCCTACGACGAAAGGAGAAGAGATCTAGATGAACCTGTTCCAAAAACCTGAGAATGACCTCGAGGAAAAGGAAAAAGAACAAGATCTAAACTCCGAACCCGAAATCGAAGAGCTAACCCAATCCTGACCTACGACGAGGGATCGATTCTCCTCGACTTACGTGAACACGTAGAACGAAGACCAACCGAAGACAAGAACGTCTCCTACCGGAAGCAGCAGGCAGTCCAAGGAGAGTCTGGTTGGCCCGGGTGCCAGGTGTTTGACCGGTGCCCGGTAGCCTAACCGTGCCCGGTGCCCGGTGCCCCCGGTGCCCGGTGCCCGGTGACATAATGCCCGTTTTTGCCCGGTACCCGGTGCCCGGTGCCCGGTGACATAACGGTGCCCGGTGCCCGGTGCCCTGGGGTGCCCGTGCCCGGTGCCAGGTGCCCGTGCCCTGCCCGGTGCCCGGTTAGGCGCCTCTACTAGAGAGACTGGGTCAGCTTCAAACCGGGTGATATAGTATCAAGAACCGGCCGAACACCCCTGTGATAGGTTAGCTCTCTGCGAAAAACCGGGTGATATGAGATCAGGCTCCCGGCCCCAGCAGCCCGTATCCCTGTATGGATCACCGGCCTATCACTTAACACAACCCGAAAACCTCGGACGGTTCCATGCTCTCAAGAGCTGAGACTCGGACACAGACTTCTTCAGAGTGAGGTATGGGACCTTCTAGACCCAGCCTTGCCCCACGTCGAATCCGTCCAATCCGTAAACCCGGGGACAAATCACATGGCCTCTCTTTGCAACACCCGCAACAGGCAAAGGCACCTGTCCGTATGGGTTATCCCAAGGAGAAGTCATGTGTCCACACGCAGCGTTGTGATTGCGGCATTCTAACAAGTATTGTATAACAAAACCTGATAGAAGAAACGCAAAAACGCTACAAAAAATGTGTCACGGGAGCGAATCCACTTTGGGACGAACCCGTTAGGGTACGAATCGCGTACACGCGAAAATATGTGACACAAAGTAAAAACACCGTGAAAAACCCCATAAAATGCAATGGAGAATAATCACGTAACACACAAGAGTGATAATAATATGTATTGAACGAAATATAATGACAAATACGGCACAATACACGGCAGAAATTCAAAATAAGCACGAAATAAAGAGAGAGACAAATATACCTGCACTCTTGATAGCGTCCTAAAATAATAGGAGGAGTTTAAATAGCGGACTAGCCAATTGGCTGTGGGTAGAGCGGAATGGTCTATGGTGGGTTATTTGAGTGATTAGAATAGGCAGATTTTTATTATTAGGACGATTTCATAGCAACCTATCAGTTTGCAACCATTCAGGTTAGTTTGAAGACATAAAAACTCCCCATGAATCCCACTGGAGCTTAATCCATAATTCAAGATGGCGTCCAAGATGGCTGACATAGATTTATTAAACACATTAAGGTGACCATAATGAACATATTCACACATAAGGTGGCAGCATATCACTGAACAATGCAAATATTAACCTTTTCATTTCGTATGAGTCGCTTAACATTTCAAATATCCAAGATGGCTGCCAAGATTGCCAACAAAATATGTAAAAGTTACATTTTCTTCACAGCATTATTATATGAATTGATTTTTAATTGTCTTGGGGTTACATTTATTATCACTGAAACTTCAATAAGTTTATATTTGAAATAACATGGCATTCAAGATGGCCGCCAAAACTTGAAAATGATGTCCAATATACACAACAGAAGGACGCAGCCCGCATGGGCTGTTGCTAGTCCAAGGGTGTATTGATAGTCCCAATGTTTGTGATTGTATCAGGGTATATATATATGTTGTTAGATATACATGTATATGGTACTTAAAACGTTTAATTCAAAATGCGTATATAAAACAGTTAACGCAATGTAATTTGAGTTTGACCTTGTGTAGGAAGGTCACAATGGATGGTCTACGGAAGGAAAAAATGGATGGTAGCAAAAACAAAACGTTTTAAGTTGATACAACTTTGCATTGTAGATCGACGTATAAGGTATGAAAAACGTTATAACACAATCTGATTATGATTGGAGATAAAAGTGATGCACATTTCAGAACAACTCTCCCACGAGCGGACGTACATAATGTCATAATGATCACTGTCTCACTTTTCACGATGGGCTCGACAAATAATTACTTTAGCATCTTTCTTTTGGAATTAATTCACAGTTGATAAAATAAGCATATTGCAATACAGTGTGTAAGATCCATCTAATTCAATGTGGCATCCAATATGACTGACTAAACCTGCTAATTTGTATATTACAGTGAAATCGCGAGCGCTCAAAATGCCACGGGCCTGCATATTTTTTTCGAGTGATCACATCTTTCGAGCCATCGTATCTTACGATTTTGGTATATTTGTTGACAATTTTACCCGTTGGATTTAGGAAATAACGAAGCATAATAGAGTGTATCCATGTTTTAGATTATAATAGTAATTATTGGCAGATTAAAGTTATCATGTGAAATTAAATAAACTGCATTTAAATGTATTTACAAAACTGTCTTTATTTCAATTATTATCAAAGGAGAAAAAAGACGCAACAAAAGGTGCTTTACTAAGTTTGTGACCAATGTAAATGCTGATCAACTTGCACACTCCTGCAACTTGATATGGGTTTACTATTTCACTATATTATGCATCATGAATAGCTGTAGAGGACGAACATTTCAAGTCCTGAACTGAATGTGCAGGCCGATTTAATGCTGCACTGATCGGAAATTCAATAGAGCAAATCCTTTTTAGTCACCTATGCCTAACCAGGAAGTGCGGTATTATTAATGGGCCTTTTTCGTTGTAACTCTCAGGTATTCACTCGAATAACACGAGGACCACTAGAACAAGCAGAGTTAAAGAATTTTGACCTTTGAACCTCGACTAACTTTAATCGAACCCATGATTGCAATCAACAACGTTAACAATAAAATTTCACCACTTTAGGCAATTAACTGCATTTGAAAAGAAACCAAATTTCATAGACGGGTAGAGGGCGGCTCGACCTTTGTCCCAGTCGGACGCGAAGGTGTGAAAATTAGCCAAACACAAACTTCGACTTGACTTTCGAGTCATTGTATAGCAAAATAGCGAGAAATGAGTCTGCGGGACTTGGAACAATTTTGAGACATCGCATGTAAAATACATTAAACATATAGGGGAAATTATCGGGGCCGCAACGCTAAATTTCGAGCAAGCCCGACATTACGAGCCATCGCATTTTCAGCCATCGCGATTTCACTGCATATTGATCAGTAACAAACTGTGTACACTGTTTCAGAAGTTTTGTTTGTTTGTTTATTGGTGTTTAATGGCCTATCAACAGCTAAGGTCATGTAAACGGGTTCAATCCCGTTTTAACCTGCTGCATAGGGGGGGAAATCCCAAAATCAGAACAGAATATTTACATCGATAAACATATATTCAGCCCTGAAATTAGAATAACCCGACCTGGTGCCAGGTCCATATCACACCAAAGTCACTTGGCCCCTTCCCCTAGCATAGGATTACGAATAATCACAATATTTACTTAAGGGGTATAACCAGATTCACATACACAATGCCAGACGTATGTGAGGGCTAAACCAAGACTCCAGTCGGAATTCCAGTAAGGATGAACCCCGATTGTTAAACTAGAAATGGACGCTTGTCGACAAGCGCATGTGTATCCCCCTCCCCAGATACACAAGTAGTTTGAAAAAAGGGCGTTCGAGTTATGCTCCGGAGACAAAATCAGTGACGGAAAAACAAAGGGAGATAACTAAAAAATTAGTGATGCAAGAGTTGTCATTCTTGCGTGACACACCTTCAGGGTCGTGGTCTATGCATGTGTGAAGTTTCATGAAAATATTCCAAAGGGTGTTCGAGTTATGCTCCGGACACGAAATCAGTGCACGAAACAACAAAGTAAGATAACTAAGAAATTAACGACGCAAGAGTTGTCATTCTTACGTGCGACACACCTTTGGGTCGTCTTCTATGCATGTGTGAAGTTTAATAAACAAGAAAATGTGTTCATAGAACACACGGATGTCCCACATATCGCTTTGATAATAAATGAGGCCAAATTCCAAGTCAAAATTTTCTTTTACCTGAGCGTTAAAGTTTTTGAAGCACCAAGTATGTGACCTTGACCCTGGGCTTGGCGGGGGCAGGATGAACGTGGATTTGGCACATGGCGGTAGAGGACCATTAGAGCAATGTGTATATGAAATATGAAGGAGATCGGTCGAAGGATGAAGAAATTATGAGACATTTACCCGAGTGTTAAAGTTTTGTGACGGACGGACGGGAGGACGGAACGCACGTTCCTACAAATGTAAGTAAACAAGTTCGTGGTCTAATGTAAGTAAACAAGAATTCCGCGGAATCAAAATAAGAGCACGAAACAACAAAGGGAGATAAGTAAACAAGAATTCCGCGGAATCAAATGCCTCGCCTTGGCCTTGACTTTGAGCCTGGGCCCGAAAGCAATTTTCACTGGCCCGAACATATTATACAATTATTGACTAGTGAGCCATAGAATATCAGATTATATTCTATGGCTCACTAGTCAATAATTGTTTTATTATATGATAATAGTCTGTATATAGCACTTACAACCTTATGCTACTAGACAACAAGAAACGAGGCAAAGCCACGAAGGCCAGGTTTTTTCCAAGCATAGACACTTCGGACGGGAGGACGGAACGCACGTTCCTACGAATGTAAGTAAACAAGTTCGTGGTCTAATGTAAGTAAACAAGAATTCCGCGGAATCAAAATCAGAGCACGAAACAACAAAGGGAGATAAGTAAACAAGAATTCCGCGGAATCAAATGCCTCGCCTTGGCCTTGACTTTGAGCCTGGGCCCGAAAGCAATTTTCACTGGCCCGAACATATTATACAATTATTGACTAGTGAGCCATAGAATATCAGATTATATTCTATGGCTCACTAGTCAATAATTGTTTTATTATATGATAATAGTCTGTATATAGCACTTACAACCTTATGCTACTAGACAACAAGAAACGAGGCAAAGCCACGAAGGCCAGGTTTTTTCCAAGCATAGACACTTGGATAACATAATTATACCCACTTTTTGTAGACTAGATGGCCGTGGCCTGCATGTCGCGCCTTGGGGCGAGGCATGGACACTAAAAAAATAGATATAGTAGATGGAAAAACTTTAACCAAAAAACTTTAACCGGACACACGGACGAACGGACGGACGTATGCCAAAATGCCGACGATATGCGCTTTCCGCAAGCAGGTGTGACAATGATGATAAACACCATGTGAAGTATCAAGGTATTGGGTGAAGCAGTTGCAGAGTTATAGTACACGAAAAAACTTTAACAAAAAGCATTCAAAGTAATTTGAACTTGACATAGGGCACAGGATCGCGCTTTCTGCAAGCAGGTTCGACAATGATGATAAACACCCGTGAATTTGTATCAAGGTATTGGGTGAGCACTTCAGAGATAGTACACGAAAAAACAACCAAAAAAAGTCAAAGTAATTTGACCTTGACATTGGGCACAGGATCGCGCTCCGCAAGCAGGTCGACAATGATGATAAACACCCATGTGAAGTATCAAGGTATTGGGTGAAGCAGTTGCAGAGATATAGTACACGAAAAAACTTTAACAAAAAAATTCAAAGTAATTTGACCTTGACATTGGGCACAGGATCGCGCTTTCCGCAAGCAGGTGCGGCAATGATGATAAACACCCATGTGAAGTATCAAGGTATTGGGTGAAGCAGTTGCAGAGATATAGTACACGAAAAAACTTTAACAAAAAAATTCAAAGTAATTTGACCTTGACATTGGGCACAGGATCGCGCTTTCCGCAATGCAGGTGCGACAATGATGATAAACACCCATGTGAATTGTATGCAAGGCAGGTATTGGGTGTGAATGCAGTTGCAGAGATATAGTACACGAAAAAACAAAACTTTAACAAAAAAATTCAAAGTAATTTGACCTTGACATTGGGACAGGATCTCGCTTTCCGCAAGCAGGTGCGACAATGATGATAAACACCCATGTGAAGTATCAAGGTATTGGGTGAAGCAGTTGCAGAGATATAGTACACGAAAAAACTTTAACAAAAAAATTCAAAGTAATTTGACCTTGACATTGAGCACAGGATCGAGCTTTCCGCAAGCAGGTGCGACAATGATGATAAACACCCATGTGAAGTATCAAGATATTGGGTGAAGCAGTTGCAGAGATATAGTACACGAAAAAACTTTAACAAAAAAATTCAAAGTAATTTGACCTTGACATTGGGCACAGGATCGCGCTTTCTGCAAGCAGGTGCAACAATGATGATAAACACCCATGTGAAGTATCAAGGTATTGGGTGAAGCAGTTGCAGAGATATAGTACACGAAAAAACATTACAAAAAAATTATTCAAAGTAATTTGACCTTGACATTGGGCACAGGGGTCGCACGGTTGGGGTTATTAGAATGAAAATATGGATGATGATAAACACCCATGTGAAGTTTCAAGGTAATGGGCGAAGCAGCAGTTGCAGAGATATAGTATAACGAAAAAGTTTTAAAACCAAAAAACTTTAACTAGACGTACGTTAAAAAGTTAACGTTGAAAATGGCTAAGTCAATTACGTAGAAATAATAGGTGAAGGTAAAAAAATGGTCACATGTTGGATAGTTGTATGTGGTAGGCACCCCTTGGTTATGAAGCTGTGAAAGTTTGGTGGTCCTAGGTGGTACAGTACCAAAGAAATGGACTTAAACACGAAAACTTAACATTGTAAACGCGAAAACTTAACATTGAAAATGGCTAAGTCGACTGCGCGGAAAAAATGGGTGAAGTTAAAAAAAAAAGGAACATGTTGGATAGTGATATGTGGTGGGTACCCCTTGATTATGAAGCTGTGAAAGTTTGGTGGTCCTAGGTGGTACAGTACCAAAGAAATGGACTACTTAAACACGAAAACTTAACATTGTAAAAGCGGAAAACTAAACATTGAAAAAATGGCTAAGTCGACTACGCGGAAAAAATGGATCATTTTGTTAAAAAAAAAAGTAACATGTTGGATAGTGATATGTGGTGGGCACCCCTTGATTATGAAGCTGTGAAAGTTTGTTGGTCCTCCTGGTGGTACAGTAACAAAGAAATGGACTCAAAACACGAAAAACTTTAACATTATTGTGGACGCCGCCCGCCCGCCGCCCGCACCGCTCCGCGACGCCCGCCCGTCCCGCTCCGAAACCGGCCACCCGCCCGGCTTTCGCCAATCCAATAGCCTGGATTTTTTTTCAAAAAACCTGGCTAATAAAGCATGCATTAAATGTGCTGCGTATGCGTAGTTCAAGTGTAATTAGGGTAAATGTGATATATTTTATATACACATTTATGTAATTTTGCCACATTTCTCACAATTTGGAGGTCATCTTGAATATCATTTTACATAACATAATTTATAAAATATGTACTAAATCTATTATATAGTTGGAATGTCTCCTAATAACCCCACTATAACATTTGAATATAGTTATTCCAAATGTTCCACGTGTTTGCTCAGTTTAGAGAGTTAAGAGATGTTGGTGGCCATCTTGGATGCAATTTGATTGTATTACATTTCACAATTTTTTATTATTACGATTAGTTGTTATATTCAGTATGTTTCGGCACATTTTTTTTCCTGATTGGTTTAGTGTATTTTGCTCCAGTTATGAGTTTTGTAATTTTAACGGCCATCTTGATTCCTGGATTAAGCTGATATTTTGGTCATTT
This sequence comes from Conchocele bisecta, assembly GCA_029237695.1. NCBI lineage: Eukaryota > Metazoa > Mollusca > Bivalvia > Lucinida > Thyasiridae > Conchocele > Conchocele bisecta. The sequence continues at coordinate 42,299,233 of CM055266.1, read as the reverse complement.
TCTGAAAAATTCAGATTTGGCTTATTTTTTTCAGATCTCAACCCTAATACTCTTCGCCTATCAAGTTATTGCGTGGACGAGCTGTGACAGCCCACCCACTTGCCTGCCCGCCTGCCCGTATAAGGTGAATACAGAATACCGGTTTTTCAAATGGGCATAATTATAAAAACAATAATATTCCTTCCAGACAGTAATATATACAGTCTACTGTTCTGTAGCCTATTTCACCAACATTGCAAAGTATACTTTTCTAGCAAAGTATACTAGCAAAGTATACTTTGAGGGAGAAATTTTCAATTTTATGATAAATTTATTCATTTTTATTATACTGAATTTATTACATTATCACAGCCATTTTGGCTGTGATAATGTAATAAATTCAGTATAATAATTCTGCATACCTTTAATCATCATATATATGCAGTAGTTAGTTCTATATGATATAATGCATTTCAGGAAAAATGACTGCTCCCTCAAAGTATACTTTGCAAAGTATACTTTTGCAAAGTATACTTTGCAATGTTGGTGAAATAGGCTACTGAAAACAAAATATAACCTTGAGAGTTACACGCTTATTCCATAACGCTGTATCATGATCTACAAGTATGCCTTGAACCCTGTCTTGAAAGGAAGGTGTTCTGCAAACAAAGGCCGTTGCCCTTGAATCGATCAGCCATGGCTACATTTCTCTAGCTTGTGTCTCCTCCAATTGCACAAGTACAGTCTGTAAACTGGGCTAAATTTGAACCATGTGGATAAGATTGATAGATAGTTGTGGCTGTGACTGGAGAAATGGGGCTTATGGGATTTGCGGCCAACGTAGATCCATACCATACAGCACACTCGTGTAGTCTGATAATGATCATTATTGATTGTTACAAGCATGACACGAGTTTCACTGGTGGAATGGTGAACTGTGTAGATCCAGATCAGACTGCGGATGCGCAGGCTGATCTGGATATACACTGGTCCCAAAACCGATAAGCCCCATTTCTCCAGTCACAGCCATATTTGGGCCAAGAGCTGAGAAAAGGAATCTTATAAATTGTGTGCATATCTTGGTCTCCTTACTACGGACGCCCATTAGGGCCACTTCATTTTTTTTTAATTTCCATTTATTCAAGATGTTTTCAAGATTTTTTCTTGAATTTTCAAGTTCATTTCTTGAATTTTCAAGATCTTTTTCTTTGAAAATTCAAAGAAAAAGATCTGAAAATTCAAAAGAAACTTGAAAAATTCAAGAATAGAACTTGAAAATTCAAGAAAACATCTTGAAAATTCAAGAAAGCATCTTGAAAATTCAAGAAAAGATCTCGAAAATTCAAGAAAAGATAAAACAAGAGGGCCATGATGGCCCTAATTCACCGGGACTCCATGAACCACCAGAGGAGAAATGTGACATTGAGTGCAAGTGTTTATTTTTTAAGATGGCGGTCATCTTGGATTAAGAGATGACCTCATTTTACCAAATCTGAAAAGTGCTTCACCCAGGATCTTAACTTCCTATGAAGTTTTGACCAGCATCGGCCATGTGGTTTCCTGAGGGAAAATGACGTTCAAAATCTTGAATTAAATGATAAACCTTTTGGACCTTTTGGTGGCCATCATGGATGACATAATCATCCGATTTCTACCAAATATTGCACCAGAGCAATCGCCTCATCGATACCTTCAAGTTGATATATGACATGAGTATATTCGGTCAAAAATAAAATTTGACCCCAATTTGACCACATGGGCCACGCCCATTTTTGACCCCGGGGTCACCATTTTAACAACTTTGAAAGAGCATTGTAAATCGATCATTCCTACCAAGTTTAGTCGAAATCTGGCCAGTAGTTCATGAGAAGAATTCTTTTTAAGAATTTATGCTATTTTTAGACGGTGGCCATCTTGGATTAGCGATGACCTCCATTTTAACAAATCTGAAAAGGCTTCACCCATCGACCATACCTTTTAAGTTTGGCTACCATGGGCCAAGCGGTTCATGTGAAGAAGAATTTTGACATCTCTTATAAAAGAACGACCTTTTGACATTTCAGCGGCCATCTTGGATGACATAACAATCCGATTTCGACAAAAAATGTACCAGAGTGATTGCCTCATTGATACCTTCGATTTGATATATAACATGACCATATTCGGGCAAAAATAAAATTTGACCCCAATTTGTGGGACCCCACGGGCCCCACATTTTTGAATTGAATCTGGGGACCCATTTTAACAACTTTGAAAGAGCATTGTACTTCAATCATTCCTACCAAGTTTCGTCGAAATCCGGCTAGCAGTTCATGAGAATATTTTTTAAGAATTTATGCTATTTTTTATTTTATGGACGGCGGACATCTTAGATTAGCTGATGACCTCCATTTTTTAACAAATCTGAAAAGACTTCACCCATGGACCATAACTTTTAAGTTTGGCTACCATGGGCCAAGCGGTTCATGTGAAGAAGAATTTTGAAATCTCTAATAAAAGAACGACCTTTTGACATTTCGGCAGCCATCTTGGATGACATAACAATCCGATTTCGACAAAAAATGTACCAGAGTGATTGCCTCATTGATACCTTCGATTTGATATATAACATGACCATATTCGGGCAAAAATAAAATTTGACCCCAATTTGACCCCACGGGCCACGCCCATTTTTGCACCTGGGGTCACCATTTTAACAACTTTGAAAGAGCATTGTACTTCAATCATTCCTACCAAGTTTCGTCGAAATCCGGCTAGCAGTTCATGAGAATATCTTTTAAGAATTTATGCTATTTTTAGACGGCGGCCATCTTGGATTAGCGATGACCTCCATTTTAACAAATCTGAAAAGACTTCACCCATGGACCATAACTTTTAAGTTTGGCTACCATGGGCCAAGCGGTTCATGTGAAGAAGAATTTTGAAATCTCTAATAAAAGAACGACCTTTTGATATTTCGGCAGCCATCTTGGATGACATAACAATCCGATTTCGACAAAAATGTACAAAGTGATTGCATCATTGATACCTTCGATTTGATATATAACATGACCATATTCGGGCAAAAATAAAATTTGACCCCAATTTGACCCCACAGGCCACGCCCATTTTTGCAAACCCGTCACCATTTTAACAACTTTGAAGAGCACTGTACTTCAATCATTCCTACCAAGTTTCGTCGAAATATGGCTAGCAGTTCATGAGAAGAAGATTTTTTAAGAATTTATGCTATTTTTAGACGGCGGCCATCTTGGATTAGCGATGACCTCCATTTTAACAAATCTGAAAAGGCTTCACCCATGGACCATAACTTTTAAGTTTTGGCTACCATGGGCCAAGCGGTTCAATGTGAAAAAGAAGAATTTTTGAAATCTCTAATAAAAGAACAATCTTTTGACATTTCGGCAGCCATCTTGGATGACATAACAATCCGATTTGTACAAAAAATGTACCAGAGTGATTGCCTCATTGATACCTTCGATTTGATATATAACATGACCATATTCGGGCAAAAATAAAATTTGACCCCAATTTGACCCCACGGGCCACGCCCATTTTTGCACCTGGGGTCACCATTTTAACAACTTTGAAAGAGCATTGTACTTCAATCATTCCTACCAAGTTTCGTCGAAATCCGGCTAGCAGTTCATGAGAATATCTTTTAAGAATTTATGCTATTTTTAGACGGCGGCCATCTTGGATTAGCGATGACCTCCATTTTAACAAATCTGAAAAGACTTCACCCATGGACCATAACTTTTAAGTTTGGCTTACCATGGGCCAAGCGGTTCATGTGAAGAAGAATTTTGAAATCTCTAATAAAAGAACGACCTTTTGATATTTCGGCAGCCATCTTGGATGACATAACAATCCGATTTCGACAAAAAATGTACCAGAGTGATTGCCTCATTGATACCTTCGATTTGTTATATAACATGACCATATTCGGGCAAAAATAAAATTTGACCCCAATTTGACCCCACAGGCCACGCCCATTTTTGCACCCGGGGTCACCATTTTAACAACTTTGAAAGAGCACTGTACTTCAATCATTCCTACCAAGTTTCGTCGAAATACGGCTAGCAGTTCATGAGAAGAAGATTTTTTAAGAATTTATGCTATTTTTAGACGGCGGCCATCTTGGATTAGCGATGACCTCCATTTTAACAAATCTGAAAAGGCTTCACCCATGGACCATAACTTTTAAGTTTGGCTACCATGGGCCAAGCGGTTCATGTGAAGAAGAATTTTGAAATCTCTAATAAAAGAACAATCTTTTGACCTTTCGGGGGCCATCTTGGATGACATAACCATCCGATTTCGACAAGAAATGCACCAGAGTGATTGCCTCATTGATACCTTCAATTTGGTATACGACATGGACCATATTCGGTCAAAAATAAAATTTTGAACCCCACCCACGAGCCACGCCTATTTTTGACCCCCCCCCGGGGAGGGTCACCATTTTAAAACAACTTTGAAAGAGCATTGTACATCGATCATTCCTACCAGTTTTGTCGAAAATCCGGTTGGCGGTTTATTCTTTGAGAAGAAGATGATTTTTGAAGAATTTGTGCTATTTTTAGACGGTGGCCATCTTGTATTACGTAATGACGTCATTTTAACAATTTTGCAATCCCCCTACCTAAGGACCATGACCATGAAGTTTGGTGACTATAGGCCCAATGGTTACCGAGGAGAAGACGTTTGAAAATGTTCACGGACAACGACGGATGGACGACGGACGACGGACGACAGACGACGGACATATTGCAGTAACAATAGCTCACATGAGCTTCGCTCAGGTGAGCTAAAAAAGTGAAGTGGCCCTAATGGGCTTCCGTACCTTACACTGCATGTGTTGAGAAACATTTTTACAGCGTACACCCTGATCAGATTGTACGAATGTGCAGGCTGATCTGGAGGTACGCAGTTTGCAAGGCCGTAATGAAATGGTGAACAGAGTAAGCCATGATCAGACTACGCGAATGCGCAGTTTGCAAATGCTGTAATGAATGGCGAACAGTGTACGCCCTGATCATACTAAGCGAATGTATCGGCCGATCTGGGGATATGCAATTCGCAAGCACCGTAATGAATGGTGAAAAGTGTGATCAGACTGCGTTTATCTGGGTATATGCAGTTCGCGAACGCCGTAATGTATCTTTTCTCAGGCGTATGTGACTGGCCATAACAGAATTGAGGTTTTCAACCAGTGTAGCAACTGATCGCATAGAATGCACATGCAGCCCAACATGGATCTGCAATCTCTATTGGAGGTATCTCGAATGATGAGTGAAAGTGTAGACTGTGATCAGATTGTGCGAACATACACCTTTGGCTGACCAGGATCTATACTAGGCAAAAGTGATACACGTCCGATTTTGACAAATTGTAAGCAATATGTGAGCGGGTCTGTGGAATTATCTCCCTTGTCACATTGTATTTTGCAGCAATATGTGAGCGGGTCTGTGGAATTATCTCCCATGTCACATTGTATTTTGCTGATACATGTATATATTTTGAAAATCAGTCTATGTCTCTGTATGTGATGTTGAAAATTGTCAAAATCGGGTTACCGTATATAATTTCTTTCTGCATGGTAGGTCTGAATTTTACGGAGCAGGGGACGTAGAATTCTTTTTTTTATTAATTTGTTCCCACAAAATAACAATTCGTTCTCACATTCGTTCCCTCAATTTAACAATTTGTTCCCAAGAATTAACAATTTGTTCCCTCAATTTAACAATTCGTTCCCATGAAATAACAATTGTTAATTTGTTGGAACAAATTGTGATATCGTGGGAACAAAGCGTTAAATTGAGGGAATTAATTGTCATTTCATGGGAACAAATACTTAATTCGAGGGAACAAATTGTTATATCATGGGAACAAATAAATTGTTAAATTGAGGGAACAAATTGTTATTTCATGGGAATCTGTGGGAGCGAATTGTTAATTCGTGGGAACGAATTGTTATATCGGAACGAAGTGTTAAATTGAGTGAACGAATTGTCATTTCGTGGGAACGAATTGTTATTTCGTGGGAACGAATTGTTATATCATGGGAACGAATTGTTGATTCGAGGGAACAAATTGTTAAATTGAGGGAACAAATTTTTATTTTGTGGGAACGGATCAATAAAAAACTAGAAAATGTGTTCATAGAACACGGATGCCCCACATATCGCTTTGATAATAAATGAGGCCAAATTTACCCGAGCGTTAAAGTTTTGTGACGGACGGACGTGCCGACGTGCCGACGTGCCGACGTGCCGACGTGCCGACGTGCCGACGGACGGACGGGACGGACGGACAAGGGTAACACTAAATGCCCCCTCCACTATCGTGGTGGGGCATAAAAATCCATGTCCCCTGCGGGGCTCCGTAGAATTTGATGTCAAGTCTATGCAGGAAATAATGCAGATCAGCGGAAAATGACAATGCAATATGTGCAGCAATAACTGAACCTGGCTATGTATAGGCTATGTCATACTTCTAATTGTACTGGTTTAGATCTGATCAATCTTCCTATGTGCATGTGATCTGGAGAACCGGGACTTATGACAATTGTGTCCTGGTCTACCAGGTAAAGACCAATATCCCTTTGTTAGAAGCATGAAAAGCGTTTGTTTAACCCTTTCACCCCTGGAACAGATTTTCAAATGTTAATTTTCCGACCAATCCAACCATCACAATATGATTTTCAGACTAGTAAATTTATGAAAAAGGGGTGTTTTTTGTTCTCAAAGATATGAAAATTATTTGCAAAAGTGCAGATCCTGATGAGACGGCTCGTCACGAGCCGGCTCATCTGGATCTACACTTTTTGCCGATACCACTATACAGGCCTGTGGTGTTGAAAGGGTTCATATTGACCAAGATCAAGAATGTGCGGAGTCATTGTTCGAGGTATTAAGAAATGTTGGCAAATGCAGAAAGCCCCATTTACTCGTCACAATTATGACATAAAACCCAAGGCAGTGAAGCATCCCAATGGTTCATGAACGTGCACGTGTTACATATAGCCTTGGAACGACGAGCGTCCTTGAAGTATTGAATCGAGCGGGCCGCTCGCTGATAAAAGGACCCTTGCAACATGTTCAGCTAATTGTAAATTTCTGATCATCGTTGCAAATTCACAATCAAATTGGAACTTACACTTTTTGTACATACATAAATAAGACCATATTTCATTGTTTGAGCAATTCGCAGAGCAAGCCCTGATCAGACTATATTGGCAGACTTTGGACTATTCTGGTTGTGAAATACGCGACGTCTTTTGTCGTGGTTGGATTTGTACTTGTTTGCATGACATGCTCACAGTTTGTTTGTTTGCATGCATGTCTATTGGGGTTGAACGGCCTATCAAAAGCTAAGGTCATTTAAGGCCGGGTCAATGGGTTTAGTACTAAATCTCATATATTACCTGTACAAGTACATGTACATGTACATGTTCAAGTACATGTACAAATGGGGGGGAAATCCCAAAATCAGAATTGAATATGTACAATAAAAGAAACTATATATTCAGCCCTGAAATCAGAATAATCCTGATCTGATGTCAGGTCCTCGCCACACCAGAATCACTTGGCCCCCTCCCAAAAGCAGTAGGATCAGTAATAATCTTACTACTTTTATAATGGGCAATAACCCAATTCAACTCCCAGGTAACAAAAGAGCCAAAGCACGTGCTCACAGATAATGCATTATAATATGTGGATGTCACTGTAGGAAAGTAATGGGTTTAACATCCCAGCAACAGCTAAGGTTACATAGAGACAGGATGATTAAGAAGCATGGCGCTTTTTGATTTTTACGACCAGTGTAGACCCAGATCACCCTGCGCGTCCGCGCAGTCTGATCAGGGCCTGCACTGTTCACCTTTCAGTCAGTGAACTAGCTGTCATGCACTTTTATTTGGCCTATATTTAAGGGTCAGAATTAGCTCGAAGGCCTTCCAAACCAGGGCATTTGAGCCATTATGGCCGTTGGCCGTAAGTGTTATCCCATATAATGATGCTATTTGAGGGCTGGTCAGGGCAAAGCAGATTAACTCTTTGCATGCTGGGACATTTGACGATTTGTGGGCTATAAATAGTTCAAAAATAGCAGACGACAATTCATTGTATTTTCTTTTATTTCTTCCTATAAATATCATGAAAATGTCTTGGAATTTCATTAGAATTGCGTCCAGAGAGGACGCAATTCTAATGAAATTTCAAGACATATTTACAGAGAGAAATAAAAACATACTCCTAATTCGTTTGGCGGATATTTTCACCGCTAGCATCGAAAGAGTTAAGCAGGGAATGATCCACTGTCATTTCGGTTAATTCTGTGAATCGGCTAATGCACAATTCACGTCAAATTTAGCATTGCGTACGTCATAATAAAATATGTGAATTTTGGAATAAACAAGCTGATTAATTGCTACACTGTGGCACAATTTTATCACATTCCGATAGCTTGGTAAAAAGTTATTCCGATAATTGTCTATGGACTAGCTGTCTTATTTACTAAATTAACTGTTCAACTAAGAAACTAACCTGTCATGATGTCACTGAATAGTTCTGCTTCAAGCTTAATACTATGCTGATCCAGTATGCTGTTCGCCATTTTGTTTGCACTACCAGATATGCAGCATTAGCAGAAACAAATGTGACGTTGCAAACACGCATATGTGATGTCGACACATCACACAATTTACGTCACTTACTGACGTCAGAACATTATGATATTTTACCTGCACATACGTCTTTGAAATGCGTTGAATATTCAGGACATTTTTACTGAATATGGGGATGTTTATGACATATAACTTTGTTTGGAAAGAAGTTTGTTTGCACAGAATTAGCCGACACCATTGCATATGGCGTTGGGCTATACAAGATACATGTATGATATAATATGTTTTCGGGGCCAAGCTACGGTTGTTTCGCGGCTTATAGTCATGCGGTCATGCACTAGCGAACAGATTGTGTTGATATACTGTCGAACCTTCATGAACGGCCACCTCTCTACAACAACACCCTCTCTGTAACAGCCGATATGTTATGTCCCAACTGGACAAATGCCTGTACCTCTCCAGGGCTCCAGATAAGGAATTAGTAATTGAGTATTGTTACTCCATCTTTTCTGAAGCAATTGCCAGTATTTCAAAATTTTAATTGGTTAAAATTAATCACACTACTGTTTACACATCAACAGACAGCAATTATTGAATAGTTTGTTTCGAAATGGAAACATATCTAGGCATTTCATTAGAATTGTCTCCTTTGGAGACAATTCTAATGAAATACCAAGATGTGTTTTCATGGAAAATAAGAAATATATGCTATATTTGTGGTCTGTTTATTGTTTTCTGCAGCTTGATAAAGGTACCACAAAGTTGTTATTGCTTTTTGATACTCGCTACTTCTGATTTCAATTGGATTTTTGGCAATTTTAATTGGGTATTTACACAAATACGCAGCTTATCTGGAGCCCTGCCTCTTCCCATAGGCATATGCAGTAGATCTGTGAGTGGCGATTCATTGTCATTAGTGCCGTTTCTAATGTATTACAGTGGAATTACAGTGGAACCTCTCTAAACCGGACACCCTGGGGAGGTCCCCATGGTGTCCGGTTTAGAGAGGTTCCACTGTGAAACAGGCAGGTGACTACTTCAAGACACGCGCAAGTGGTTTGTAATCATGAACAGACATTATCATTGGAGATAAAGGGTAATTAAACCTATCAAAATTAAGCACAACTAACCTTTCTCTGTGTCTGGTTTAGAGAGGTTCCACTGTATATATGCATTGGATGTTGTCTAATTAGACACAAATTCCTTGATAAAGGCATTGAACCGAAAAGTTGGAAGAGTGGGTTCGTGGTTTATAAAGTATTGTTCAACATGTCAACGTATTAATGTGGAAAGCTTGCTAAGCTAGTATAGAAATACACATAACGTAGTCTAATAAATGCAAGACGTGGGGATCAAAACATGGAAATTAGGATCAAAATATGCTATTTTCACAAACTTTCGCGTTTTACAAAAGCTATTTAAAACATTGTTTTAAATGGCTTTTGTATGTGAAAATAACATATTTAGAATTCAACTAGATTGGTCAGTAAGCGAGGCTTACGGAATACCCCCCGCGTGGGCCCAGGTACCCCTAAAATATGTAAAAATTTCCAAGTGTGTGGGCTTGTGACCTTGACTCCGGTGATTAGCGTGAGCCGCCTGAACGTGAATTTGTCACAGGGTGGTAGAGGTCCATGTGAGCAATGAGTGTGTGAAATGTGAAGCAGATCCGAGCAAGGAAATAGAAGTTATAACCAATTTCTCTGATGTTAAGTTTTGTAAAGAGACTACCGTATAACCTCGAATTAATGCCCCCGGAGGCGTTACATTTTATAATAGGGGGGCGTTTATTAGCCAGTAAAAAAAATAAAAATAAAGGACCGCCAATTTCAAACACAAATAAGGATTTAAGGATTATTTGTGTTTGAAATTGGCGGTCATTGGTAAAAAAAAATTTTTTTTGTTTTATTTGGGGGGGGGGGATGGGGGGGGGGGGGGGGGGCGGGCGTTTATTAGGAGGGGGGCGTTAATTTGAGGTTATACGGTATGTATGTGACGCTGACCTCGAGATCAGCGGGGATTTGTCACAGCATATGAAATATTAAGAATTTTCAATGAAAGAAATAGAAGTTATAACATATTTCTCTGATGTTAAGTTTTGTAAAGAGACTAAGTATGTGACCTTGACCTTGGGATCAGCGGGGCAAGTGAAATAATAAGAATTTTCAATGAAGGAAATAGAAGTTATAACTTATTTCTCTGATGTTAAGTTTTGTAAAGAGACATTTATTAGCCAGTGAAAAAAAAAAAAAAGAAAAAAAAAAAAATGAAAAAAAAATAAAAATTACCAAGGACCGCCAATTTCAAACACAAATAAGGATTTAAGGATTATTTGTGTTTGAAATTGGCGGTCATTGGTAATAGAAGTTATAACTTATTTCTCTGATGTTAAGTTTTGTAAAGAGACTAAGTATTTGACCTAGACATTGGGATCAGCGGGGGTTGGACGGTCGTGGATTTGGCACAGCATGGTAGTAGAGCCTTACAGGAATGCATGTGTGAAATATTAAGCATTTTAGATGAAGGAAATAGAAGTTATAACAATATTTCTCTGATGTTATGTTTACGGACTAAGTATTTGACCTTGACGTTGGGATCTGCGGGGGTTGGACGGTCGTGGATTTGGCACAGCATGGTAGTAGAGCCTTACAGGAATGCATGTGTGAAATATCAAGCATTTTAGATGAAGGAAATAGAAGTTATAACAATATTTCTCTGATGTTAAGTTTACGGACTAAGTATTTGACCTTGACCTTGGGATCTGCGGGGGTTGGACGGTCGTGGATTTGGCACAGCATGGTAGTAGAGCCTTACAGGAATGCATGTGTGAAATATGAAGCATTTTAGATGAAGGAAATAGAAGTTATAACAATATTTGTCTGATGTTAAGTTTACGGACGGACGACGACGCACGGACGGATGCACGGACGGACGGACAACCTGACTCCAGTATACCCCCCCACAACTCGTTGCGGGGGCTATAAATATGGGAGGGGAGCTACTATTAGAGAGGGGGCTACTATTAGAATAAATATGGTAAGTTGTTCCCACCCCCTTACATAGCCTGTATCTCAGATGCCACTTTGCACTCGATCTGTCCATATAATTATTGTACAAGTAGGTTTCGTTCACACACCGTACACACTGTTAACTCTTTGCATGCTAACAGCGAAAATATCCGCCAAACGAATTAGGAGTATATGTTTTATTTCTCTCTGTAAATATGTCTTGAAATTTCATTAGAATTGAGTCCTCAGGACTCGATTCTAATGAAATTCCAAAACATATTCATGATATTTACGGGGAGAAATACAAGGAAATATGATGAATTTTTTGTCCGCTAGTTTTGAACTATTTATAGCCCACAAGTTTCCCAGCATGCAAAGAGTTAACAAATATTTTGAGGATAATCTGTTTCATGAAAGATTTGTGGGCAACGACTTCAATCGCAGTAGATTAGCAATGTGATCAGAAACAGTGCCAACAAATTCTAATCTACCTTATTTTTGAGTGTCATTTCCAAATGCCTTGAACATTTCAGAATTTAAGCTGTCTCATGGTATAATGGAATCATGTCGTTTCCGAACGTTTCTGAAAGATATTTTCAGACGGGTCACGATATAATCTTTGACGTCCTTTTTACAGTAGATTTTGATGATATATGACATGCATAGCATACCAATGACGATGACAAGGTTTTATGGTTGCGCAAAAAGTTCTAATCAAAACCTGACAACTTTCACAAAGAATCGAGTACCGTTTGTGTCTTACATTCACAGGTTCTAAGACATATTTTCACCTACTGTGACCGATTCTTCATCAAGGTGACAACAGAGTTATGGGATTAACCCTTTCAACACTGCAGGCCTGTACAGTGGTATTGGCAAATAGTGTAGATCCAGATGAGACGGCTCGTGACGAGCCGTCTCATTAGGATCTGCACTTTTTGAAAGTAATTTTCATATTTTTTAGAACAAAAACACCTCAAGATCCTTTTCTAGTCTGAAAATCATTTTGTTTGTTTGTTTGTTTGTTTGTTGGGTTTTAAAATCCCAAAAATCAGAACTGAATATTTACAATAACAAAACTATATATTCAGCCCTGAAATCAGAATAATCCTGATCTGATGCCAGGTCCTCGCCACACCAGAATCACTTGGCCCCTCCCAAAAGCAGTAGGATCAGTATCAAAATCTATTCCAGTTGCTTATGGGTGAAAGGGTTAACAAGTGCAAGTGCACAGCAGTTCACAGATATCCCCCACAATCTGATATGTGGTCGGTCATAAATGTTCTTAACCCTTGGACTGCTATCTTATTTTTTTTGTCGTCTGCTGTTTATTTACTATTTTCCATTGTTATCATCAAAAACATGCTTTGACAGCACTTTAGTATAATTTACAACATGCTTTGACAGCACTTCAGAATCATTTCCATCGGAAATGATTCTGAAGTGCTGTCAAACCATGTTTTTATTGAGAAATAAGGCAAGTTATAAAAGCAACAGCAGACGACAATTGTTGTGAGTAGCGGTCTAAAGGTTACCTGGTAATCATATTTAGACACGTTTTTGTCACAGCAAGCCACATTTGCACAACCCATGATGAATATAAAACATTTTTAGTTCATCCGAAATACCCTGGCCATTAATTTCGCAGAGAATAACAGATCTATTATAGAATGGCAATGGAGCCATTTCAGACAGGATTATTATCACACAAGGAAATGCACATTCTGAGAAAACATGGTTTATTCTACGTTTGACCATCGTAGATCCTGATCACTACAGATTTAAATGCTCTATGTTTCGCAACAGAATTCCGCATGAGCTCTGAATTTTCTGGGGCAGTGCAGAATCCTGATCAGACTGCAGATGCACACGCTGATCTGGATACACTTGTCGCAAAACCCATAAGCCCCATCTTTCCACACAGCAATGTGAAAATATGCATTGATTTTCAAATTGAGTAGTGAAAATATTGTCATAAAGTTGAAAATTCACTTAGTTGAGCTGGTAAAAGCAAACAGCTCAAATAAGTGAATGTTGAAAAATCCATTTGTAAAAGTAAAATATGCAATGATTTTGAAATCAGGGGGTATAGTACGCTTTAGACACAAAGCTTATCTGTAGGCAGGTGTTATTCAGCAAAGGGAAAATGATAAAAATATCCGATTTCTACTATCTGAACAAAAACATAACAAAGGGACGTTACTCTGAAACGTCTGACGGACTTGGTTGTACTGTCTGTCAGTTAATGGATGTTTTTAACCAAGACGTTTTGGCCCACTTTGGTCATTATGGTACACTCGGTAAAAATGTTAAAATACTGGTAATGTATATAGCAAGACAGCGTCAATCGTTAATGCTGATCAGATTTATGTTTCGCACTGTCACTGTTTCGGACCATGGACGTGTCGGCCCGTGGACGTTTCGGTCCGTATCAGTGCGATTAATTTAGAGCCACGGCCATGTCCAGAACAAAACATATTTAAATTTTGGACAGAGACTTGCTACGGGCCAATCAAATGTTAGGGAATTGTGTAAATATTTTTGTGCTGGAATTATTTCCTTACGTTCAATGTTGAACAACAACAAGAGAAAAGATGGCTTCATTGAGAAAATTATTTCCCTGTTCCATTATTTTTGGCAATTTACAAGTTCTACATAAAAGATTATTTGTTTAAATATATAAACTATACAGTTTATTAATTTTTACCTACATGCAACAGGTGGGTATGCACTTCGGTGGCTCAAATGTTTTGAATGGGTCAAATTGTAGACGTAGACAACATATCAGAGGCGAATTATTGTAGCTAGTGTAGCTTGTGAATAAGCAACAATAAGGATATGTAATATAAGCAAAGACTTACATACCGATTATTTAACCAGGTGAGCTGGTTATTGTGAAATAATGCACGGGTGATTGGGTCCTTACGTTACTGACGTCATTTCTCCAAATATGGTAAGCACGAGAGTGGTGTAAACTACTGCAGTGGTGTAATTCACCATTATATTTCTGTAAACTACTGGCTGAAATGTAAGAAAATACCGTAAGTACCCTAATTTAAATTATTATCAATCAACAAATATCCGTTTCTGCGATTGGTCAGATGCTGGTCACGTGATCTTCGATATAAATGCATATTGACCTGATAAAGTTTATTCAAAATGTCATATTGACCTCGAGGCGGAGCGACGTTGTGGATTGGCAAATGTCTCTTTGATGTCATTAAAATCCATGACGTTGCTGATCATGTCGCGCTCTTCACCAGCAACGTCACTGAACATGATGATTATGAATTGCACCAAAATGGTGTAAAGCAAGAGTAATCGTAATGTTCACAGCGGGTGGATAAAACCACGTATTGACCTCACAACAAGGCATTAATTTTCTTACATTTCAACCTGTAGTTTAGAGTAATATAACAGTGAAATACACCACACAGCAGCAGAAGTTTACACCACTCATGTGCTTACCTTGGGACGTATGCAAAACAAAGCAGCATCCCTAGACACACATTGTGGCCAAATATTATCAAAATTGGTGAAGCGGTTCATGAGTTGTTAACAAATGAAAGATGTTACTAACGTATGTACATACATGGACTAACGCTATATCCCCTCTTGCCCATTATCGAGGGATAATAAGTAAATAAGAAATAATACACTCAAATAAGTGAATCTTTAAATTTGTTTGATCAGTTGTTCCCTATGTAATAATGAAGAAAATCAATAATCCATTTGTACAAATAAAATATGCATTTAATTTGAAATCAGGGGGTACAATACTCTTTAGACACAGAGCTTATCTGGAGCTCTGCCTTTCAGGGTTCAAGCTAGTGCTACAAAACAGGGAGAAGTTTTCGCAATAATCTGGGCAAATTTTACTACTTGAATATAATTTTTCTGTTTTATATAATGAAAAGCTCCCTTAACTCAAATAGAGAGATTAGTGGTATCATTCAGAGTGACAAAATCATCCAAATCGCCCGGTAACTTAATCATTGCCCCTATTTTATAGCGATTTCCAAATGGTGTCCGAATATATAGGGCTAATACAGTAATTATATTTCCCCCCAAGGTCATTATTTGATGGGTAATGAAATGGATAATAATTTCAGGAACATCTGAAGTCTAGCCAGTGGACAATGGAATAATTTTGCAAGCTAAAGGGGGCCGTTTCACTAAACTTTGTACGACTAAAATGTTCGTAAGTGCAAAATTATGATTAACATTAACAATGGTTTCTTGTAAACAATTATTGGATTTACATTTATTGAGCATAGGCTGCATATGCAGCCTATGCTCAATAAATGAAAATCCATCAATTGAAATTTACAGACGATCCTAAATTACTACCGTTTCCAAGCCGACCCTGATAAACTTGATATCCAAACACACTAGCATTGTATTCGATCAAGTATCATTTTGAGCAATTATGACGTGTTTTCTGTTGAAAATAATAGACTTGTTTATGTTGAGTCATGATGTTATGGCCAATACAAAGCTTGTTATCTGATAACTACGCAAAAAGTGATGAAGCAGATTTTGTTTCTTTATTTGAAGAATTGTACCGTATTTCTGAACACCACAATACCTTAGAGTCAACTGAGAAATATTCAGATGTGGTAAAAAAAGATCTGTTCATTATAATGAACAAGACAATGTGGCAGGTTGGTATACAAACGTCCCTAGACAGTCTGGTGGCAGATTGGAGCATGGAAAACGTCTTCATTAATTTAAATCAACTGTTTGCCAATACCCCCCTATACAGGTCTGTAGTATGGACAGAATGTCAAGCAGTAACCTGGGGGTCGTTTCAATAAACTTTGTACGACTATAATGTTTGTAAGTGCAAAATTATCACATTAACAATTATTGGATTTACATTTATTGAGCATAGGCTGCATATGCAGCCTATGTTTAATAAATGTAAATCCATCAATCAAAATTTCCAGACGATTCTAAATTTGCACTTACGAACATTTTAGTCATACAAAATTTAGTGAAACGGGCCCCAGAATCCTTTGGGATTGAAGTTTGATTTTCCACCCGCTAGACTATCAAACAATCCCATCTTTCCATTAATCTGGCACTTCCTCGCTTACCGTTTTAGTCGTACAATGTTTAGTTAGACAACTGAGAAATCTTGCCCCAGTTGAGAATGACCCGAGCATATCAAGGCTAGATATTCCATTAACCCAAGTCCTAAAATACTCCATTAGTTTCTAAGGTTTCAAGAGTCTTAGACTCCAGTCGTTTAAAATGGAACCTTTGAGAAATCTTGGGTATCAAGCTGCATAACATGGTTTCCGAAAATATATGAACAGTTAATCTCTGATCTGAACAGTGAGCAATGATTAACCCATTTCATGCTGAGGATACTCCGATTTTTGTTGAAAAAATCTCATTATTTTGTTCATTCATCGATAAAGGTATATGTTGTTACCACTCATTTGAATCGTCATGTTGAGACGGTTCAAATGAGTGGTAACAACATATACTTTTGAAAGGATATAAAGAAAATAGGGATATTTTTCTCTCAAAAGGTTCATACTACTAAAAGTGTATCCCGTCTGTAATGGGTTAAAACGCTTTCAACACTACATAGTGACAATATTTTCAAAACCTGTAGATCCAAATGAGCCGAATCATCAGTATTTTTTTTGAAGGAATTTTTCCACCACTTGTCTGAATATTGTAATGGTCCAAAAAGTAACATAGAAGAGCCTTTGTCAGCTATTAAAGGGACATACCCACTCAGTAGGCGCAAAATGTTCTTTATATCAGAGACATCACCCGAGACATTTTCTCTGGCAAAATAAACATTCATTCACCATTACCCCACATATTGATTGGCATTATTATACATTCTATATTAGACGTAAATTTCCACACTGATATCATACCGGGTTTTCTTAAAATGTTAACAGACATTACTATTTATTCTCTGTATTTATTTTTTGATGTGCAATGATCATATTTTATAATCTGTCGAAAATATTATTTTTTTAGGCGACGCATTTAATTAGTATAAATAACTAGAAATGGACGCTTGTCGACAAGCGCATGTGTATCCCCCTCCACAGATACACAAGTAGTTTGAAACAAGAGGGCAATGATGGCCCTAATTCGCTCACCTGACTCCATGAACACCAGAGGAGAATGTGACATTGAGTTCATGTGTTTTAAAAAAATTGTGCTATTTTTAGATGGCGGTCATCATTAAGCGATGACTCTCATTTTACAAAATCTGAAAATGCTTCACCCAGCATCGGCCATGTGGTTCCTGAGAAAAAGACGTTCAAAATCTTGAATAAATGGACCTTTTGGTGGCCATCATGGATGACATAATCATCCGATTCCGACAATCCGACAAATTGCCTCATTGATACCTTCAATTTGATATATGACATGACCATATTCAGTCAAAAATAAAATTTGACCCCACGGGCCACGCCCATTTTTGACCCCGGGTTCACCATTTTAACAACTTTCAAAGAGCAATGTACATCGATCATTCCTACCAAGTTTCGTCAAAATCCGGCTAGCGGTTCATGAGAAGAAGATTTTTTAAGAATTTGCTATTTTTAGACGGCGGCCATCTTGGATTAGCGATGACCTCCATTTTAACAACTCTGAAAAGGCTTCACCCATGGACCATAACTTTTAAGTTTGGCTACCATGGGCCAAGCGGTTCATGTGAAGAAGAATTTTGAAATCTCTAATAAAAGAACGACCTTTTGACATTTCGGCGGCCATCTTGGATGACATAACAATCCGATTTGTACAAAAAATGTACCAGAGTGATCGCCTCATTGATTCCTTCGATTTTATATATAACATGACCATATTCGGTCAAAAACAAATAAAATTTGACCCACAGGCCACGCCCAATTTTTGACCCCGGGGTCACCATTTTAACAACTTTGAAAGAGCATTGTACATCGATCATTCCTACCAAGTTTCGTCGAAATCCGGCTAGTGGTTCATGAGAAGATTTTTTAAGAATTTATGCTATTTTTAGACGGCGGCCATCTTGGATTAGCGATGACCTCCATTTTAACAAATCTGAAAAGGCTTCACACATGGACCATAACTTTTAAGTTTGGCTACCATGGGCCAAGCGGTTCATGTGAAGAAGAATTTTGAAATCTCTAATAAAAGAACGACCTTTTGACCTTTCGGCGGCCATCTTGGATGACATAACAATCCGATTTCGACAAAAAATGCACCAGAGTGATCGCCTCATTGATACCTTCAATTTGATATATGAAATGACCATATTCAGTCAAAAATAAAATTTGACCCCAATTTGACCCCACGGGGGGCCACGCCCATTTTTAACCCCAGGGTCACCATTTTAACAACTTTGAAAGAGCAATGTACATCGATCATTCCTACCAAGTTTTGTCGAAATCCGGTTGGCGGTTCTTGAGAAGATTTTTTAAGAATTTGTGCTATTTTTAGACGGCGGCCATCTTGGATTACGTAATCACGTCATTTTAACAATTTTGTAATCCCCCTACCTAAGGACAATGACCATGAAGTTTGGTGACCATAGGCCCAATGGTTACCGAGGAGAAGATGTTTGAAAATGTTCACGGACGACGACGACGACAACGACGACGACGGACGACGACGGACGACGGACACATTGCGGTAACAATAGCTCACATGAGCTTCGCTCAGGTGAGCTAAAAAGGGTGTTCGACTTATGCTCCGGAGACAAAATCAGTGACGGAAAAAACAAAGGGAGATAACTAAAAAATTAGTGATGCAAGAGTTGTCATTCTTGCGTGACACACCTTTAGGGTTGTGGTCTATGCATGTGTGAAGTTTCATGAAAATATTCCAAAGGGTGTTCGAGTTATGCTCCAGACACGAAATCAGTGCACGAAACAACGAAGGGAGATAACTAAGAAATTAACGACGCAAGAGTTGTCATTCTTACGTGCGACACACCTTTGGGTCGTCTTCTATGCATGTGTGAAGTTTAATAAACTAGAAAATGTGTTCATAGAACACGGATGTCCCACATATCGCTTTGATAATAAATGAGGCCAAATTCCAAGTCAAAATTTTCTTTTACCTGAGGCCAGTTTTTTTTTATTAGTTGGTTTACAGATCCGCCGACCCGACCCTATATATATATGATTTGATATATCTCCGTTTCAGATTGAATGCAAAAATTCAAAACCTTAACGCTGCTCGGGTAAATGGCCTATATTTTCTGTTTTCTTGCTCCGATGTGCTTCACATTTCATGTATGCGTTCTTCCTAGGGTCCTCTACCGCCCTGCCAAAAATCCACACTCGTGCCACCCCCACTGATATTCGTTTCAACTATATCGCCACTTCGTTGTCTTGTATTTAATTATACCAGATACGGTATTAATATGTACGCATTACGCAACCCATTCACAGTGATCAACATTCAACAGTATGTGAATATGAAACTGAGTTGCTATGTAGAATATAAAGAAACTTGCTGAACCGACTCCCTACGTTAACCGACAAACTCTTGGTCCGAGACGATGCCGGTTAACACAAGTTTCACTCTATCACAATCACTGGCCTTTTTGTTTTTTATCGACCACAAACCGACCCAACCATGAGCCTTAAAAAGGTGAACCGATCCAACCATGTGCCTTAAAAATGTGATTTTTATGGTGTTCGGACCGTCCGTCTGTCCGTCAACACGTTCGGTTAACCACTGCGTAACAGTTTCTCAAACCGGCCATATCTTCTACATAAGTTGCTCAAGTTCTTCAATATTTCAACACATCATTCATTAGGTATGTGTGCTATACTGCCTTGTCATACTTTATATACCTTGACCTTTTGACCTTCACAGGGCTGCTGAAAGGACTTAGCAATTTCGGTTAACCAGTTTGTCACAGTTTCTCAAACTGGCCATAGCATCTACATAAGTTGCTTAACTGCTTCAATATTTCCATACTTCATTCATTTGCATGTATGCTACACCTGCCTTGCCATACTACATATGACCTTCACCCTTTGACTTAACACTTTTGGTTCACCCGTTTGTCAGTTTCTTCAATATGCCGCCGATGGCATCCGCGTTCGACACTTTTTTTTTCTTTTTTTTTATTTCCCCGACCGACCCAACCCTGTGCCAAAAAGAATAAAAAAATTGAAAAAACTTTTTTTTATTTTTATTTTTTTCCGACCGACCGACCCGATCTCGCGGAAAAAAAATCCGTAAACCAACAAATAAAAAAAAACTGGCCTGAGCGTTAAAGTTTTTGAAGCACTAAGTATGTGACCTTGACCCTGGGCTTGGCGGGGGCAGGACGAACGTGGATTTGGCACAGGGCAGTAGAGGACCATTAGAGCAACGCGTATATGAAATATGAAGTTGATCCATGAATGGAAAGAAAAATTATAAGATATTTACCCGAGCATTAAAGTTTTTGAAGCACCAAGTATGTGACCTTGACCCTGGGCTTGGCGGGGGCAGAACGAACGTGGATTTGGCACAGGGCGGTAGAGGACCATTAGAGCAATGTGTATATGAAATATGAAGCTGATCCGAAAGAAAACTGAAATTATAAGAAAATACAGCGTTAAAGTTTTTGAAGCACCAAATGTATTGTGACCTTGAACCTGGGCTTGGGGGGGCAGAACGAACGTGGATTTGGCAAGGGCGTAGAGGACCATAGAGCAATGTGTATATGAATATGAGCTGATCCCGTGAAAGAAAACAGAAATTATAAGTACCCGAGCGTTAAAGTTTTTGAAGCACCAAGTATGTGACCTTGACCCTGGGCTTGGCGGGGGCAGGATGAACATGGATTTGGCACAGAGCGGTAGTGAACCATCAGAGCAATGTGTATATGAAATATGAAGCAGATCGGTCGAAGGATGAAGAAATTATGAGACATTAACCCGAGTGTTAAAGTTTTGTGACGGACGGACAGACGGACAGGAGGACGGGACGCACGTTCCTACAAATGAATACTTGTTGGGTTTTTACTGTATAAAAATACCCAACAAGAGTACCCAACACTATCCTAACCCTACCCAATAAGATCCCTGTACGTTTACAACAAGTACCCATTCGTGTGTGCGGACGGACGGACGGACGGACGGACAAGGGTAACACTAAATGCCCCCTCCACTATCGTGGTGGGGCATAAAAATATTCCAAAGGGTGTTCGAGTTATGCTCTGGATACAAAATCAGAGCACGAAACAACAAAGAGAGATAAGTAAACAAGAATTCCGCGGAATCAGATACCTCGCCTTGTCCCGCCTTGACCTCGAGCCTGGGCCCGAAAGCAATTTTCACTGGCCCGAACATATTATACAATTATTGACTAGTGAGCCATAGAATATCAGATTATATTCTATGACTCACTAGTCAATAATTGTTTTATTATATGATAATAGTCTGTATATAGCACTTACGACCTTATGCTACTAGACAAAAATTGAAAAAGAATTTGAAAAAAAAAATGAAAAAAAAAATGGAAAAAAAAAGTTTAAAAATTAAAAATAATAATGCTTGCTACTGGAGCCCAGAATTTTTTTTAATAGTCCTATATTTATCTACAAATATCTGCACAGGTCCACATAATGCCACAATATTTTCAACACAGTTTACGGAAATGTAATAATGTACCTGTATAAATTACCTGTAATAAGTTAGTGGTCAGTTAAAAAATTGAAAAAGAATGTAAAAAAAAAATGGAAAAAAAAAATTAAATTTAAATTTAAAAAAAATAAAAGAATAATGCTCCCTACTGGAGCACAGAATGTTTTTTAATAGTCCTATATTTATCTACATATCATATATACACAGGTCCACATATTGCCACAATATTTTCAACACAGTTTACGGAAATGTAATGTAATCATTTTTTACCTGTATAAATTACCTGTAAGTGGTCAGTGGTCAGTTGCACATGCTAGCACATGCACAGGTGAATAGTCTGTATATATAGCACTTACGACCTTATGCTACTAGACAAAAATAATTTGAAAAAAAAAAATGAAAAAAAAAAGTTTAAAAATAATAATGCTTGCTACTGGAGCCCAGAATTTTTTTTTAATAGTTCTATATTTATCTACATATATCTGCACAGTTCCACATAATGCCACAATATTTTCAACACAGTTTACGGAAATGTAATATCCAATGTAGTAATTTACCTGTATAAATTACCTGTGGTCAACAGTGGTCAAGCACTGGACATTTGCACATGCTAGCCCATGCTAGCCCATGCTAGCACATGGTTCTCCCAGTCTCTATTGTTCTCTCTACAGGTAAGGTGTACAGAGCACACGAGAAAAGGTGTACAGAGCAGACGAGAAAACGGGTATTCATGCATTATTGTCCAGTTTGTAGAGTGCGCAAAACAAAAAAGGGAGATAACTAAAAAATTAGCTACGCAAGAGTTGTCATTCTTGTGCGCGACACACCTCCGGGTCGTGGTCTATGCATGTGTGAAGTTTCATGAAAATATTCCAAAGGGTGGTGGAGTTATGCTCCGGACAGGAAATCAGTGCGCGAAAACAAAAAAGGGAGATAACTAAAAAATTAGCTATGCAAGAGTTGTCATTCTTGTGCACGACACACCTTCGGTTCGTGGTCTAATTGAATGTGTTAAGTTTCATAAAAATATTCCAAAGGGTGGTCGAGTTATGGTCAATCAGTGCGAGAAACAAAAAAGGGAGATAACTAAAAAATTAGCTATGCAAGAGTTGTCATTCTTGTGCGCGACACACCTTCGGGTCGTGGTCTATGCATGTGTGAAGTTTCATGAAAATATTCCAAAGGGTGGTGGAGTTATGCTCCGGACACGAAATCAGTGCGAGAAACAAAAAAGGGAGATAACTAAAAAAATTAGCTATGCAAGAGTTGTCATTCTTGTGCGCGACACACCTTCGGGTCGTGGTCTATGCATGTGTGAAGTTTCATGAAAATATTCCAAAGGGTGTTCGAGTTATGCTCCGGACAATAAGTGTCTGCGGCGGACGCGGATGCGGCGCGCTGTCAAATCCATAGTATCCCCCGACGGAGTCCGGGGGATACAATTAAAAAATATCATGCCTCATTTGCATATGAAAATAGCCTGATACCACCGCGAGTCACTATCAGTAAAATAAATATTACTAAATGATTCTATCTGTATAGAGGTGTACCGCTTTGAGCTGACGCGTTATTATTGTAAATATTATTGTAAACACGTGCTATTTTTAAATAGTTTACGTCATATGTTGTAGACATGGTATTTGCATACCAGCGCAAACGCATTAACATTCGATATAATTGCTAATAATAGTAACATTGTTTAGTGCTCTAGTGGGTAGATCTGCTGTTTGGTGATCGGACGGTCGTGAGTTCGAATCCAGCAGAAGGCTTACATTTTTCTCTCGCTTTTACTATGTTGGCGCCAAAGGTAACGCACAGATCCTGAAACAGTCGTGCATTTACTTTTACACAACATTATTAAACATTTCACTTTGAACCTTATCATTGTGAAATGCATTCTGCACATTCGCGTGTTATTGTGAAAGTCCACCTCGACTCACTACAAATAAATGCAAATGCAAAACGGAGAACACCATGTCGTAAAGAAAACCCTCTCACTTCAGATAATAAACAAATAAAGGTGGATGCATGTGGTTCATAATGACCATGTCAACAATTGTTGTTACATGTAATAAAGATGCATTAAAAAGAAAAAGAAAACACAAAAACAATATTTAAAAAAAATTATATATATATATAATGGCCAAAGTGAGGTTCGAACGCATGCAGTGCAACATTGAAATCAAGTGCCACCGTTGACCGCCAGTTTACCCACTGCTCCAGTATGAGAAACTGTTTTGTCAATCGCAATATATCGATCATGACTATAGCGACGCGCCATAATAAACAGGGAAATACCAACATGAATTCCATGTTTATTTATACACCAATGTTTATATAAACAAAGCATGTAAACAACGCCATGTCAGGCTGGTATACTTATAATAATAATAATCGGGCTTTTATAATTTTTAGAACTGGTAGAATAGTGACACAATTATACACTTAATTAATTCCTATAAAGAACATTTTGTGCCTACTAAGTGGGCATGTACCTTTAAGCGTTTCAACATTACAACCTCTATAGCGGTGTTTGCAAACCGTGGCAGTGTAGATCTCGATGAGCCAGCTCGGCAAGCCTCGTAATTCCTACGCATTTCCTAGCCTTGCCTGATACACTTGATATCAACACTAGCCTGCTATTCCGCGATTTCCTAAGGTTTTGACCTTGACATAGGCAAAAGTGGGGATAGAGCATTTGTCACAATAAAAGGACAATCAAGAATAATGAATGTGTGAAATAAAAAACTTTTAAGAAATGTCATTATTTCAATGGAACTACATATATATGTGCCAGTATGTGGTTAGGGTAGCATATGACACATGCCATGTGATGATGGACCTATCGTAAGAACATTTCATGAAAACTATTTACACAATTGACAATAATTCCAGCACAAAAATATTTACACAATTCCCTAACATTTGATTGGCCCATAGCAAGTCTATGTCCAAAATTTATATCCCAGTAAACTCCCACGCCGAACTACTTTCCGTAACCGTGAGGTGCAGTTAAAATAATTCTTAAGAAAACGGAAAATAAACACATTTTCTTGACAAATTTATTTCAAATGCTGAAATTATAAGGAATTAATGGCCTTTTTGTGGAATTTATCGGGGATATAAAATTGGAAAAGTCGCAGGAATACTGGACGAGGCCTTCCGGCCTTCGTCCAGTATTCCCGCGACTTTTCCCCGATAAATTCCACAAAAAGGCCATTCATTCCTATAATATTCTCCGTAAATGCGGAATCTTCCGATGTCATTTACAGAAAATATTACAGTTTCTGTAAATATATTTCATGAAAAATTACACATGTTCTAAGGTACAAAATTACCTGGCGTGTCTGATATGTTCAGCAATGAAGTACCTTGTAGAAGAGGTGGGAGATGTCACCGAGGTCAGCAGCGTAATCTGGGTGGTCGTCAGGCTGTCATTTCCCAGCGTGCTCGAGATGGATAGGGCACCGATACCGTCGGGGTTGGGGGATCCCGTTGTGTCCATGCTCACATGAGGCGCATCGAATCGCCACGTTGACCCGTCCACGTTATTCATGCATACTTTTGCTGATATCTGAAAGCACAAACAACAATTTATTATTAACCATTTTACCCCTATGTAACCGGTATGGTGTTTCATATGTTAATTTTGCAACCAATCCAACTGTCACAAAATGATTTTCAGACTAGTCAATTTACGAAAAGGGAGTGTTTTTGTTCTAAAAATATGAAAATTACCTGCAAACAGTGCAGATCCTGATGAGACGGCTCGGCACGAGCCGAGCCGAGCCGGCTCATCTGGACCTACATTTTTTTACCAATACCACTATACAGGCCTGTGGTGTTGAAAGGGCTAAACAAGAAATCAGTGACATTGATGTCAAAAAGCCGCTCAAAAGGTTTACCGCAAACAAACTTTACCGCAAATTTGTAAGTGATATGACCGTGAGCAAAGGGGCCGTACCAGGGTGGCTATGGAATTGAAATACAGATGATGACAAATAAGCATATGAAGTTTCAAGCCGATCCTACTTAACAGTAACAGGTAATAAGCTCCTTTGTCTTGCCGTGATGTACCAAATTTGGTAATGATCAGTCAAGTACTACTCTCAAGTAGTCATTGCATGGACAAGTCGAATGCCATATATCCACATACAAATCAAAAACCACCGTCTACTCTAATATCGACATTATTTGTCAATGTCTTTATTACAAAATACTTGAATATTGTGCTTGAAAGAAAGCAGTTTGATTGGTGGAGCTTGAGCTGTGCTACAGCTCAGGTACAGCCAATAAAACTCACTTGCAGCTTGATTATGAGTTGATGCTGCCAATAGATGCTTAGAAACGTCGACATCTTAGCAAGTTTAACCCTTTCCATCCTGAGGAACTGGAATGGACTGTGATATGCTAATGTTCCGACCAATTCAATGGTCACAAAATGATTTTCAGATTCGTCCATTTATGAAAAGGGGGTGTTTTTGTTCTAAGAAATATTAAAATTCAGGCGCGGATACAGAAATAATCGCAGGGGGGGGGGGGGGTGGGGGGGGTCTGTAATTACAAGTCAGTGTAATCGTAAAGTTGTCTGGGGGTCCTCCGCCAGGAAATTTTTAAATGCCAGATCGCCGCAGATGCGATTTCCTGACACCTAGGCCACGAAAAGTCATCCATTACTATTCGAGTATTGTAGACGCAAGCGGTGGTGTATTATATATGTACATCACTAGCAATTTATATGCGCCTGAAAAATATACAAAATATAAATGAAATAAAAAGATTAGTGGGGATTTAGGAAGAACAATTTGCAAGGAGAAACAGTTCCAACACTGACCAATATGATGAACTCATGAGACGGCTTGCATTGCATTGTGCTTCAATGGGACAATATGTATATAATAATGCCTTAGAGTAGGATATGCAGATAATATCGTGATATAGATATCAATCCATTTTCAATGAGGAAGCGGCAATTGTTAAATGAGCTCATTCGTAGAGTAAGCCATTCTGGTAGGGAGGTCCAGAGGTTTCCCTCGGGCAATATTGGGATTGTAGGGGTTGCGTTGACACCCCTGCAAACCCACTGCAAAGAAAAAAATCTGCATAATCTTTTCAGAATCAGAACAAACGACGGCATATATTTGATGATTAAAAGTATGCAGAATTATTATACTGAATTTATTACATTTAGAGGGGTTCCACTGTACTGAATTTATTACATTTAGAGGGATTCCAATGTACTGAATTTATTACATTATCACAGCCAATTTGCTGTGATAATGTAATAAATTCAGTACAGTTGAACCCCTCTAAACCGAACACCCTGGGGACAGACTGAAAAGTTTGGTTTATAGGGGTTTTCGGTTTAGAGGGGTTTTCTATTTCCAGTTAAGGAAATGTATGTTTTCCATCATTAGCTCTTGGATTTGTATAGTATATACCATTATTACCATATTGAAAGCATATGTACACATTTTTTCAATAAATATGTCAAGTTTCTTTTTTTTCTGAGAATTGATATGATGACTTTTTCATTGGATGACATATTTTTATCATGTCGACATGTGTAATTCCCAATAAACAGAGTGCAGATGACATGGGATAAAGGCCCCTAACTATTTTGTGCCACTGTGGAACTTTCTCGATCAGCTGGAGCGCTCTTTTAAGACCAGAATGTGTTTTTTTTTTATTGACATTGCAAATAGTGCAGATTCGCAAGGGGTATAGCAAATAGTGCAGATTCGCAATGTAATCCGAGTCTGCGGTGGTCTACACTGGTCGCAAAGAGCATATGACACATTTCGCGTGTGCTGTGTAGTTACCGTGAGCTGCTACAATAGCCCACAGGCTCGTTAAGTAATTATCAGATTATCTCAATCGGTCGGTGGGTTCACAAATAATGTGCCGATTATTTTATTTCCGTTTTAAATTGTTACGTACGCGTATAATTAAATTGTGAACCATATGCTATTGTAATGAGCTTGTAAAACAGCAAACATGTCTCGTATTTAGGTCGCATGTATTGAATAGATTCTTAACTTTGTAATGCCGCTTATAACGTTAAAAAGAAATGCGTCTGTCGAACGCGGATGCCACCTGCAGCATATTTGAGAAACTGTTACAAAGTGGTTAACCGAAAAGTGTGATGGACGTGCCACCAATAGTGAACAAGGGGCCATTTCCATTGTTCTAGATCAAAGCGATGGCCCTTTGTATAACAATAGAATAAGGGGCCATACGGAATAAATCAAATGATTCTTTTGTGTTAGGCTCCGCCCCATGGCCCCTTGTACACCCTTGGTTGATCGGACAGACGGACGGTCCAAACACTAAATGCCACACGTTTCTTCGAAACCTGGTGGCATAAAAAACACGCCGCTTAGCGCATTACATACATGGATAGCGCTTGTACAGAGCTCAAGTTAATGTGCGTAATTTGATCAATTATTTTGTTATTTCTTCCACACAAATGTCAAGTTGGGAGTCCGTTAGAATCGTCTCATTCTCGTGGCTCCGCATTTTGGGTACCAGAGCTGAACAATACTACCGGGAACCAGTAAACACGGTGTGATTTTGACACCCGCTTGAAACAACAACATTGAAATTGGGCGTGGTGTATTTCTTGGATGACATCCTGACAGGTGACCGTGTTTCAGGGGAAATTTAACGCTGAAATATGGTTTTGGGACTTGAAATGGCATCCGGATTACGGAGTAGAGGGGTTCAGGAATAGAGGGGTAGAAACTAATGTGTTTATATAGCAGAATATTCGGGACGTGGTCGTATGTTCGGTATAGCGTGAATTCCGGTATAGAGGGGGTCCGGTTTGGAGGGGTTCCACTGTATAATAAACAAGAAATGCGTCTGTTGAACGTGGATGCCACCTGCAGCATATTTGAGAAACTGTGACAAATTTGTTAACCAAAAAGTGTGACGGACGGACAGACGGACGGTCCAAACAATATATGCCACCCATTTCTTCGAAACCTGGTGGCATAAAAATTATAAATTTATCATAAAATTGAATATTTCTCCCTCAAAGTATACTTTGCTAGAAAAGTATACTTTGCAATGTTGGTGAAATAGGCTACTGATATGCATTTCCTAAACTTGATATCAAAAGACGCGAGCCAGATGATTCTCTATATTTTGCTCTGGGACCCTGGTGGCCCGTTTCACTAAACTTCGTACGACTAAAATGTTCATAAGTGCAAAATAAATTTCACATTAGCAATGTGCAATTTATTGAACATAGGCATAGAACATAGAACATTAGCAATTTATTGAACATAGGCTGTTCAATAAATGTAAATCCATCAATTGGAATTTCCAGACTATCCTAAATTTGCACTTACGAACACTTTAATCGTACGAAGTTTAGTGAAACAGCCCCTTGTAGCGTCACTTTCTATGCACATCTGTGACCCATGCAGTCAGTCACTTGAAGTCAAATTCCTGTTAATGGAGGAGCTGAAACTATATTGCGAATGTGCAAAATGATTTCCACAATGACCTAGCAAACCTGTCAAATCTTTTATGTTTTCACAGGCTAGGTCATGATAACCCTCACCTAATCTAATTTATAGGCCAAGAGGACATGGCTTCATTGCAAATGACATTATTATAGACCAAGACCAATGCGAGCAGTGGCATCATTGCAAATGCAATCATTATACACAAAGACCAACATATCAGAGCTCCAGTTAAGGTTGGACCAAATTTTCCGGGTATTTTTTCTTATTTCTTCACGAAAAATGGCAAGTTGGGATTGCTTTAGAATCGTCTCATCGAGACGATTCTAAAGCACTCCCAACTTGCCGATTTTGGCGAAGAAACAAAAGTCTCCCCAAAGTTGATCAAATTACGCACCTTAACTGGAGCTCTGACAATGTGCATCTGCACTATCAGGCCACTGGGCCTGAATATAATTATAGTTCGGATTTGCTTTGGGTAAATATTCTGGATGAAGAGCAAATATTTTGTATTAAAAACTAGACATTATGTTTGTAAAACATGGATATGCCCCGCTGGCATATTGGACTCTAACTGGAAAAACTCTTACAAACTTTTTGACGTAAATGTACACGGACAGACGGAGAAACTCTTACAAATTTTTTGACGTAAAAAAATGGCTACGTGTTTCCGGACTATTTCGAAGGTAATTTCAGGTGAATGAACTGTTCAAATATTAAAGCAATCCTTCAAGTAATATTGAAGATATTACATGATGGAGAAACTCTTAAAAAACCTTTTGACGTCAATGTATCCGGGCGGACGTACGGACGTACGGAACCTCAAGAGCAACGCAATATGCCCCCCTTGCTATTGCATAGGGGGCATAAAAACATGAATATGTTTGTGACTGGAGAAATGAGGCTTATGGGAACTGTGACCAGTGAAACTACTGATCAAATAGTACACTCCTGTAGCCTGATATATAACACTCTATATTGCTTGTTAAAGGCATAACAGGTGTTACATTGGCAGAACGGCAACGAGTGCAGATCCTGATCAGACTGTGCGGACGCACAGGCTGATCTGGATCTACACTGGTCACAAAACACATAAGCCCCATGTCTCGAGTCACAGTCACAGAGTTGCCTCATATATTATCTGATAATTTCAGCACAAAAATATTTACACAATTCTGTAACATTTGATTGGTCTGTAGCAAGTCTCTGTCCAAAATTTATATCCCAGTAAACTCCCACGCCGAACTATTTTCCGTAACCATGAGGCGCAGTTAAAATAATTCTTCAGAAAACGGAAAATAAACACATTTTCTTCATGAATTTATTTCAAATGCTGGAATTATAAGGAATGAATGGCCTTTTTGTTGAATTTATCGGGGATATAAACTTGGAAAAGTCGCGGGAATACTGGATGAGGCCTTCCGGCCTTCGTCCAGTATTCCCGCGACTTTTCCAAGTTTATACCCCGATAAATTCCACAAAAAGGCCATTCATTCCTGTAATAATACAAAACAATGATGTATCCAGCGTGATGCAATACAATGATTGTTTGTTTGTTTATTGGTGTTTAACGGCCTATAAACAGCTAAGGTCATGTAAGGCCGGGCAAACGGGTTCGATCCCGTTTTAACCTGCTGCATTTGGGGGAAAATTCCAAAATCAGAACTGAATATTTACATCGAGAAACAATATATTCAGCCCTGAAATTAGAATAACCTGACCTGGTGGCAGGTCCATACCACACCAAAGTCACTTGGCCCCTTCCCCTAAAATAGGATTACGAATAATCGCAATACTCACATAAGGGGTATGACCAGATTCAACTGTCACATACAAAATGCCAAAGACATATGTGAGGGCCAAACCAGGTCTCCAGTCGGAATTCCGGTAAGGATGAACCCTGATCGTTAAATTACCCATCGCTTGCACCCACCTTCCACCCACGCCGATACAATGTATCATAATGACAGGGCTCCAGATAAGGAATTAGTAATTGAGTATTGTCACTCCATCATTTCTGAAGCAATTGGGTATTTCAAAATGTTAATTGGGTAAAATAAAATCACACTATTGTTCAAGAGACAGCAATTATTGAATAGTTTGCTTCTAAATGAAAACATGTAATACTAATATGTGTTTTCATGGAAAATAAGAAAAATATGCTATATTTGTGGTCTGTTTATTGTTTTCTGCAGCATATGATAAATGTACCACAATTTTTGTATTGCTTTTTGATACTTGCTACTTCTGATTTCAATTGGGTTTTTGGCAATTTAATTTGGTATATTATGGGGGGGGGGGGGTTGCAACCCCGGAACCACCCCTCCAGATAGATCCGCCCCTGTTATTCAGCCCAGGCCGGCTCGGCTTATACTTCTACTTATTCGTCACGAACCGGCGCATCAAGATCTACACGTTTTGCCAATGCCACTATACAGGCCTGTGGGTTAAACGTTACTTCTTTATACACATATACATTCTGGACCATGCAGTCATATTCATTTCAGAATATATTTCGGGTTATATATATAAAGCTCAAATCTGTTTTCTTACCACAACAATTTCAACCATAATTATTATATCACCCAGTCAGCACTTTAACCCATTAGTCGGAATACACTTTTGGGAGTATTGAGCAGTCATATATTTTTTTCAGATTTTTCATATTTCTAAATGAAGTATATTTTATATATTTATTAAATGGTGTTTAACGGCCTGTCAACAGCTATGGTATTTTAGGCTAGGTCAATGGTGTCAAATCCCATATTTCACCTGTTGTGATTGGGCGGAAATCCCAAAATCAGAACTGAATATATAAAATGAAAATATATATTCAGCCCTGAAATTATAATAACCTGCTCTGGTGCCAGGTCCTCGCCACACCAGAATCACTTAGCCGCACTCCCTAGAAGCATATGATTAGTACTAATCGTATTACTTTTATAATTGGTAAAACCAGATTCAAATATCAAGCAACAAGAAAGCCAAAAACGAACATGCGGGCCAAACCAGGGATATCATGATTCTGGTATGGAAAAACCATTATCATTAAATTCCCCTTGGCACACTCCCGACCTCCACCCGCAATTAAAGTATATGTTGTGACCACTCATTTGAACTGTCTCGATGAGACGGTTCAAATGGTGGTCACAATTTATACTTCCAATGAGACATAAAGAAAATATCTACAATTTTCCATTTCAGTAAAACGGCGTATCCTAAGAATGAAGTATGTTGAGTTCTGGCTACGGCCAAGACGGTCGGTCTCCAGTGTATCTCTACACTATATGGCTTCTTTGATTTAATATTACATCAATGACCCAAGTTTCCAATGAAAGCCATGGTGTAACTCTACGACAGAGGAAATTGCTATTCCTAATGACGCCAGAAAATATATTGTTCGAGTCACAAAAAGTAATACAATCATTGGGGAGAAGATATAAAATACGGCAACCATTTTGGAATGTGTCAGAAAAGGAAACGCATCCACCGCAATATGCAACAGATTGCAAAATCGGAATAATACTGTTCATGGGCGGATTCAGGAGGGGGGGGGGCGGACCTGGCGCGCGCCCCCCCTAAAATTTGCTTAGTAAAGATTTTTTACAAGTTAGAAGGCACGTTTCTACGTTCGCGTTGTGAATTTATTGTTTATTGTTTTTTTTTTGCTCCAAAATGCGCCAGAACGCAGGAAATGCGATGTAGATTTAAAAAAATTCCCCCCCCCAGCAAGTTACGCCCCCCCTAACCCGAAATCCTGGATCCTCGCCTGCTGTTGTTGCAAGTTAGAAAGCATGGTTGCCACAGATTTCTGAAAATTAAATTCAAGCACTATTTAACCCTTTCAACCCTACATACCTCTGTATAGTGGTATCGGCAAATAGTGTAGATCCAGATGAGCCGGCTCGTGACGAGCCGTCTCATCAGGATCTGCACCGTTTGCAAGTATTTTTCATATTTTTCAGAGCAAAAATGCCCTCTTTCCATAAATGGACAAGTCTGATGAGTTGATTGGTTGCAAAATTAACATATCAAAATCCATTCATGTTACAGTATAAAAACGATCTCTCGAACCGGTCTCTGTCGAACACTCCGGAAAAGTTGAACTCATCCCGACAAATTTCCCTATATAAATCATATATCTTTCTACCTAAAACTCGAACTACGACAAAGTCAGTCATTCAACGTAAAGTGCTATCGATAGCTTGTACAGGTAAGTCTGTCGCCAGCTGATCTGTTTGCCTAACGGGGTGTGAATATCACGATTGGCGGTCTGTTTGATTTGTTTCGCTTTTAGAAATATTCATGGACGTTTTAATATGAAGGGACATGTTCGTATTTGTATACCTGAGTGACAAATGTTTAGAAAATAATATTCCGCCTTTAACATTTTTAAATGCCAAATTGTGCAATTTCGTTTAAATTTTATTTGTACAGTTTCTATATTTAACAAGAATTCGGCCATGGAAGCGGTATCGCGCCTGCCGAGGCATTTGACCGTGAACATTACAAGTAAATAAATGACCTTGACCTTCAGAATTTGGATGTGGGGGTGTGCATAATGAAGCATCATCCGTAGACAAACATAGATGTTAAATATTATCAAAGTCTGGCAAGGGGTTAAAGAGATATTGTGAAAAAACAATAACTTTAACGCATTTCTGTTACAAAACCGGTGAACATTAAAAGTAAATAAATAACCTTGACCTTGAGAATTTGGATGTGGGGGTGTGCGTAATGAAGCATCATCCCTAGACAAACATTGATGTGAAATATTATCAAAGTCTGGCAAGGGGTTAAAGTGATATTGTGAAAAAATAATAACTTTTAATGCATTTCTGTTACAAAACCGGTGAACATTACAATTAAATAAATGACCTTGACCTTCAGAATTTGGATGTGGGGGTGTGCGTAATGAAGCATCATCCATAGACAAACATTGATGTGAAATATTATCAAAGTCTGGCAAGGGGTTAAAGAGATATTGTGAAACAAGAAATGCATCTGTCGAACGCGGATGCCACCTGCAGCATATTTGAGAAACTGTGACAAATTGGTTAATCGAAAAGTGTGACGGACGGACAGACGGACAGACAGACAGACGGACGGACGGACGGACAGACAGACGGTCCAAACACTATATACCACCCGTTTCTTCGAAACCCGGTGGCATAAAAACAATAACTTTAACGGATTTGCCTTACAAAAAACCGGACGATGCGGACGACGGCGGACAAAGCGCCGACTATAGTCGCGCCTCTGCTAAAGCAGGCGCGACAATAAACCAATGTGCTATTTATAGACACATTCTTGGGATATGATGTTTCGCACCTGTTTACTTTTGTTTATTGTATGTTATTTTACGTCGATCTTTTGCAAACACTTTACTGCTTGTGTATGTAAATGATCCGTGATAAAAAAAACATTCACTAACAATAACAAGAATTCTGCAACGGAAGCGGTATCGCGCCTGCCGAGGCATTTGACTGTGAAAATTACAAGTAAATAAATGACCTTGACCTTGAGAATTTGGATGTGGGGGTGTGCGTAATGAAGCATCATCCCTCGACAAACATTGATGTGAAATATTATCAAAGTCTGGCAAGGGGTTAAAGAGATATTGTGAAAAAACAATAACTTTAACACATTTACCTTACAAAAAAAAGAACGACGCGGACGACGCTATAGTCGCGCCTCTGCTAAAGCAGGCGCGACAAAAATGGTCCATGGTTGTGAAGTTGTGGTTGCCCAGCTTAATTATAGAATAGTAAAATAAACACGTTTACAATGGGACACGACAACTTCCGGTTTCGATATGAAAAAACAAAACAAAGACGAGACGGTGTGTAATATTCAGTTTAATTAACAGTTTATTTATTTATGTATGCATACGTGTACATATTGAAATAAAATAATTAATTCTTTATATTTGTTTATTTGTCAAGAAGGCCATATAGTCTATATATACAACAAACATCAATCAATGGTGTCATTCCTAAATGAAATGAAATCACTGACTAGTATTTATTTTCTTTCCCTCGAACTACGCCGGACTCAAACTTTTATTCGAGTCCGTTGCCGGTTCGAGAGATCGATCTTCCACTGTACTTGAGAGTGAACGGGTTAAGCACTTACCAATGAAGTTAATCACAGGTCACATTGACATGCTGTCAGATTGTAGTGCCCCCATCATTTTTCACAACTGATATAAATAGTTTAAATGTGTCTCGCTGAATAAATAGCCACCAGACTTAACCAGAGAGTGGCAGCTATTGGCCAAGGCAGCCAGCCTACTGTAGGAGACAGAGCTCCAGATAAGCTTTGTGTCTAAAGCGTAATAATTCCAGCACAAAAATATTTACATAATTCCCTAACATTTGATTGGTCCGTTGCAAGTCTCCGTCCAAAATGTATATCCCAGTAAACTCCATGCCGAACTACTTTCCGTAACCGTCAGGCGCAGTTAAAATAATTCTTAAGAAAACGGAAAATAAACACATTTTCTTGATGAATTTATTTCAAATGCTGGAATTATAAGGAATGAATGGCCTTTTTGTGGAATTTATCGGGGATATAAACTTGGAAAAGTCGCGGGAATACTGGACGAGGCCTTCCGGCCTTCGTCCAGTATTACGGCGACTTTTCCAAGTTTATACCCCGATAAACTCCACAAAAAGGCCATTCATTCCTATACTATACCCCCTGATTTCAAAATCATTGCGTATTTGACTTTTACAACTGGATTATTGATTTTTTCGTTACTAAATAGGGAACAAATGACAAACTACTTTCCGTAACCGTCAGGCGCAGTTAAAATAATTCTTAAGAAAACGGAAAATAAACACATTTTCTTGATGAATTTATTTCAAATGCTGGAATTATAAGGAATGAATGGCCTTTTTGTGGAATTTATCGGGGATATAAACTTGGAAAAGTCGCGGGAATACTGGACGAGGCCTTCCGGCCTTCGTCCAGTATTACGGCGACTTTTCCAAGTTTATACCCCGATAAACTCCACAAAAAGGCCATTCATTCCTATACTATACCCCCTGATTTCAAAATCATTGCGTATTTGACTTTTACAACTGGATTATTGATTTTTTCGTTACTAAATAGGGAACAAATGATAAAAAAATATATAAACAAATTAAACATTCACTTAATTGAGCTGCAAAAAGCAAACACTGTTGCAGCTCAACTAAGTCAATTTTCAACTTTATGACAGTATTTCCACTACTGAATTTGAAATTCAATGCATATTTTTTATGGCTGTGCATATTTTGTACTCATTCATTTCATAATCAATGCGTATTCAGCTAAAATAATTGCGTAAAATACGCCATACGCACTTTATCTGGAGCTCTAATGAGAGTCAGTCAAAAGAGTACAATGACTCCGTAACCTGTGATCTAAGAATTTTTATTCCAGCACTAGCGAAGAATTTTACCACCAACATCCAAATTTGAGGTTTGCCCGATTTGATGTAAATGAGCATATGTCGGTTCCAGCACATATTTATACTTTTTAAAAACATGGGAAGGATGCTCACCCATCCCTTTCCAATCTCGTTCCACTATTCGCACCCCACCCAGCAAGAACCTCATTGATCGATTGATTATTGGTGTTTAACGGCCTACCAACAGGTCATTTAAGGCCGGGCGAACGGGTTGGACTATCCCGTATTAACCTGTACATCATGAGGGAAATTCCCAGAAAAATCGATAGTCAGCCCTGAAATTAGAATATCCTGACCTAGCGCCAGGTCCATTCCACACCAGAGTCACTTAGCTCCAACCCTAAAAGTCATATATATGATCAGCACTAATATTATTACTTTTTAATGGGGTATAACAGGATTTAGCTCAAGTATCAGAAGGCAGAAAATGTACATGAGGGCCAAACCATGCAAGTCGGCATTCCGGCAAGGATGAACCCCGATCGTTAAATTAACCTTCGCATGATCGCAACCACCCACCAGCAAGAACCTGGCTACACCACTGTATATATGTATTTAACCCTCACTACGATGAATTAAATTTTGTCGTCTGCTGGAAATGTTTTATTTTCAATATTTCTTGATAAAAAC
Source organism: Conchocele bisecta (assembly GCA_029237695.1). Lineage (NCBI taxonomy): Eukaryota > Metazoa > Mollusca > Bivalvia > Lucinida > Thyasiridae > Conchocele > Conchocele bisecta. The sequence goes on along the minus strand of CM055266.1, from coordinate 42,261,449 downwards.
CAGTTTTGACAGCGCATGAGAATCATCTCCACTAGAGACGATTCTCATGTGCTGCCAAAACAGGTTTTCTTGTTAAGAATTAAGGCAAAAATGAGAAACAGCAGACAAACATTTTCGTCTCCCACGTAGTGTACGGAAGGTAATATCCGCCATAATTATATGTGGCTTGATGCTTGCTGGCTGATGACATTTTAAGTTCTATCAGTCTTATTACAATTATATTTTGGGCTTGATGCATTGCTGGCTGATTGACATTTTTAAGTTACTATCAGTCTTATTACAATTAATATTGGTGGCCTTAGATGCTTGCTGGCTGATGACATTTTAAGTGCTATCAGTCTTATTACAATTATATTTGGCTTGATGCTTGCTGGCTGATGACATTTTAAGTTCTATCCGTCTTATTACAATTATATGTGGCTTGATGCTTGCTGGCTGATGACATTCTAAGTTCTATCAGTCTTATTACATTTCTATGTATGTGGCTTGATGCTTTATTCATTCGTACTGTTTCAATGCGTTTGTGTTGATTACATTCTAAGTGGCTTGATGCGTCATTGTTAGTGACATCTGGAGTTCCATTATTGATTATTGCATTGCTGTTTTGCTATGCGCTTTGTTAGCTCGCTAAGCCACGCCCCTTGACAACAATAATTGCAACAGTAATTTGGGAACAACCATTATGACGCCAGGTGCACTGCTAAAACTTAAAATAGTTCTCCCTAAAATTATTTAATATGCTGGTACCTGTCCTACAATGTGTTGCTCTCTAAATTGGTTCCATGTCCCTAACGGTGTTGATGTAGATTGATGCTGCCTTTTCTGATGCGCCATGTTTAGGTTAAAAGACACAAAATAGTTTTACTGTATAATTTAATCGAATCCCAGCCAGTCTTTCCTACTTTCACTATTCGTATGGATGTTGTGGGACCAACCTCGTCATGTCCCCAAATATTGTTTACATTATTTGGCCACAGAAACTCTGTTTACATCTCGTGACCAACACCAGGCTCAGTGTTTTCTTTTAAATGCTTCAAATATGCTGAAAACTGGTGTTAAAAACACCCTAACATGTTCCTCAAGTGAAACTGGGTACGTAGTAATGAATCACTCGTAATTTTTAAAAGTGGTGGACTAGTTGCAATTATACACTTATTTAATATCCATAAAGAAAAATTTGTACCTACTAGATGGGACCCCAGCTTCAACAATAATTAAATCTATATTTTAATTACCGGTAGTCAAGATCTAGAGCAGAATAAGTGCAGGTTATTGGAAAATAGATCCCACAACATCCATAAGAAAAATGAAAGTAGCAGAGAATAGCAAAATGTGTGGTAACGGGTTAGTTTTTTAGGGAAAATCAATGGTGGTGGCCCACCTTAGTCTGGTCCCGGATCATTATTGGTTTGCATCGGTAACGGGCCAGTTTGACAGTTAACCTGTGTAAGTTACCATATGTGTAACTTACTATAAAAATGTGATTATTTTCAATTACGTACATGTGTAATTTAATTATGAGGATACGTGTATGTATAAAACACATTAGTAAGTCAAACACCATACATACATATGCAATTTAGTTAATATAGGTTAGAGAAAAACTAGAAATGTGGCCTGTCGGCACACGAATACCCCCACTGGCAGCCAAAGAAAACTAGAAATGTGGCCTGTCGGCACACGAATACCCCCACTGGCAGCCAAAGAAAACTAGAAATGTGGCCTGTCGGCACACGAATACCCCCACTGGCAGCCAAAGAAAACGAGGCATTTTTTGATTATAAGCCATTTAGCCGAGCATTAAGGTTTCAAACGCATCAAGTCTGTGACCTTGACCCTGGGCATAGTGTGATAATCCATGCATCGGTGTAGAAGATATAGAGTGGAAGGGAATTTCAATAGGTTTGACCTTTGACCTTCAACTATGACCTTGACCTTGGACATAGGTGCGTGGTTATTGATTGCGACACACCTTCTCATCATGAGAAACATTTGTGCCAAGCCATTTGATAATCCATGCATCGGTGTAGAAGATATAGAGCGGAAGGGAATTTCAATAGGTTTGACCTTTGACCTTCAACTGTGACCTTGGACGTAGGTGCGTGGTTAGCAATTTGATAATCCATGCATGGGTGTAGAAGATATAGAGCAGAAGGGAATTTCAATAGGTTTGACATTTGACCTTCAACTGTGACCTTGACCTTGGACGTAGGTGCGTGGTTATTGATCGCGACACACCTTCTCATCATGAGAAACATTTGTGCCAAGCCATTTGGGAATTTCAATATTTTTTACCTTTGACCTTCAACTGTGACCTTGACCTTGGACGTAGGTGCGTGGTTATTGATTGCAACACACCTTCTCATCCTGAGAAACATTTGGGCCAAGCCATTTGATAATCCATGCATCGGTGTAGAAGATATAGAGCGGAAGGGAATTTCAATAGGTTTGACCTTTGACCTTGAACTGTGACCTTGGATGTAGGTGCGTGGTTAGCAATTTGATAATCCATGCATCGGTGTAGAAGATATAGAGCGGAAGGGAATTTCAATAGGTTTGACCTTTGACCTTCAACTGTGACCTTGGACGTAGTTGCGTGGTTATTGATCGCGACACACCTTCTCTTCATGAGAAACATTTATGCCAAGCCATTTGATAATCCATGTATCGGTGTAGAAGATATAGAGCGGAAGGGAATTTCAATAGGTTTGACCTTTGACCTTCAACAGTGACCTTGACCTTGGACGTAGGTGCGTGGTTATTGATCGCGACACACCTTCTCATCATGAGAAACATTTGTGCCAAGCCATTTGGGAATTTCAATATTTTTGACCTTTGACCTTCAACTGTGACCTTGACCTTGGACGTAGGTGCGTGGTTATTGATCGCGACACACCTTCTCATCATGAGAAACATTTGTGCCAAGCCATTTGATAATCCATGCTTCAGTGTAGAAGATATAGAGCGGAAAGGGAATTTCAATAGGTTTGACCTTTGACCTTCAACTGTGACCTTGACCTTGGACGTAGGTTCGTGGTTATTGATCGCGACACACCTTCTCATCATGAGAAACATTTGTGCCATGCCATTTGATAATCCATGCATCGGTGTAGAAGATATAGAGCGGAAGGGAATTTCTATAGGTTTGACCTTTGACCTTCAACTGTGACCTTGACCTTGGACGTAGGTGCGTGGTTATTGATCGCGACACACCTTCTCATCATGAGAAACATTTGTGCCAAGCCATTTGATAATCCATGCATCGGTGTAGAAGATATAGAGCGGAAGGGAATTTCCAACAGACCGACAGACCGACAGACCGACAAGCTGACTCCTATATACCCCCAACAAACTTTGTTTGTGGGGGTATAACGAGGCATTTTTTATTATAAGCCATTTAGCCGAGCGTTAAGGTTTCAAATGCATCAATTCTGTGACCTTGACCCTGGGCATAGTGTGATAATCCATGCATCGGTGTAGAAGATATACAGCGGACGGGAATTTCGATAGGTTTGACCTTTGACCTTCAACTGTGACCTTGACCTTGGACGTAGGTGCTTGGTTATTGATTGCGACACACCTTCTCTTCATGAGAAACATTTGTGCCAAGCCATTTGATAATCCATGCATCGGTGTAGAAGATATAGAGCGGAAGGGAATTTCAATAGGTTCGACCTTTTGACCTTCAACTGTGACCTTGACCTTGGACGTAGGTGCGTGGTTATTGATCGCGACACACCTTCTCATCATGAGAAACATGTGTGCCAAGCCATTTGATAATCCATGCATCGGTGTAGAAGATATAGAGCGGAATGGAATTTCGATAGGTTTGACCTTTGACCTTCAACTGTGACCTTGACCTTGGCCGTAGGTGCGTGGTTAATGATCGCGACACACCTTCTCATCATGAGAAACATTTGTGCCAAGCCATTTGATAATCCATGCATGGGTGTAGAAGATATAGAGCGAAAGGGAATTTCCAACAGACCGACAGACCGACCGACAAGCTGACTCCTTTTTACCCCCTCAAACTTTGTTTGTGGGGGTATAATAAATGATGCGAAATCGTCAAGGGGCCAATAGTAGTCCGGTATGAACAAAATCAACACTGGCATTGGAGGTGTGCCTCAAACAGCCAATCACATCTCGTACTATTATTTATTAGTCGGAGGATTCCTAACATTGACAGCAGTGCCATCTGGCGTCATAATGAGGCACTATATCACCAATATTGCTCGCGTCATTCGGCTTGTGGCTTTATGCTTACTGCGTGTGGCTGTGTGCTTACTGCCTGTGGCTTGATGCTTACTTCCTGTGTACTTCCTTGCTGCTATCGGCCTTATGCTAAGTGCTAAGTGCTTTATTCTTACTTATACTTCACATTAGGACGTAACAATACTCGCAATGTAAATAAGACAAATGAAGTCGTAATGAAGACAAATACCACAAAAATCAAGCTGATTTCAAATATCATAATACAAATCACGAATGAACTAGATTGGTCAGTAAGCGAGGCTTACGGAATACCCCTCGCGTGGGCCCAGGTACCCCTAAAATATGTAAAATTTCCAAGTGTGTGGGCTTGTGACCTTGACACTGGGCTTAGCGGGAGCGGCATGAACCACAGGGTGGTACAGGTCCATTGGAGCAATGCGTGTGTGAAATGTGAAGCAGATCAGAGCAAGGAAATAGAAGTTATAACCGATTTCTCTGATGTTATGTTTTGTAAAGAGACTAAGTATGTGACCTTGACCTCGCCATCAGCGGGAATTTGTCACAGCATGATAGTAGAGCCTTAGAGGAATGCATACATGAAATAAGAATTTTCGATGAAAGAAATAGAAGTTATAACATATTTCTCTGATGTTAAGTTTTGTAAAGTCCCAAGTGTGAGGGCTTGTGACTTTGACACTGGGCTTAGCGGGAGCGGCATGAACGTGAATTTGTCACAGGGTGGTGTATACAGGTCCATTGGAGCAATGCGTGTGTGAAATGTGAAGCTTTTCCGAGCAAGGAAATAGAAGTTATAACCGATTTCTCTGATGTTAAGTTTTGTAAAGAGACTAAGTATGTGGACCTTGACCTCGAGATCAGCCAGCGGGAATTTGTCACAGTATGATAGTAGAGCCTTAGAGGAATGCATGCATGAAATATTAAGAATTTTCGATGAAAGAAATAAAAGTTATAACATATTTCTCTCATGTTAAGTTTTGTAAAGAGACTAAGTATGTGAACTTGACCTTGGGATCAGCGGGGGTTGGACGGTCGTAGATTTGTCACAGAATGATAGTACAACCTTAGAGGAATGCACAAGTGAAATATTAAGAATTTTCAATGAAGGAAATAGAAGTTATAACTTCTTTCTCTAATGTTAAGTTTTGTAAAGAGACGAAGTATTTGACCTTGACCTTGGGATCAGCGGGGGTTGGACGGTCGTAGATTTGTCACAGCATGATAGTACAACCTTAGAGGAATGCACAAGTGAAATATTAAGAATATTCAATGAAGGAAATAGAAGTTATAACAATATTTCTCTGATGTTAAGTTTTGTAGAGACTAAGTATTTGACCTTGACCGTGGGATCAGCGGGGGTTGGACAGTCACAGCATGGTAGTTGGCACAGCATGGTAGTAGAGCCTTACAGGAATACATATGTGAAATATTAAGCATTTTAGATGAAGGAAATAGAAGTTATAACAATATTTCTCTGATGTTAAGTTTACGGACGGACGGACGGACGGACGGACGTTCTTACAGTACTATACTTATGTGGCTTATCACATGTTAAATATTAGCCACATAAAACGATTTTTAGCCACATAAAAGGATTTTTTAGGTGGCTAATTGTAACCAACCCTATCCTTTACCAAGTCCATAACCCTGTGGGGCTAGCCACATAAGTACCCTAATGTGTGCCCGGACAGACGGACGGACGGACGCACGGACAACCTGCCTCCAGTATACCCCCCCCCCCACAACTCGTTGCGGTGGGTATAATAACAAGGATAGAAGTAGCAATGGCATATACACACAAGCACCAGGACACATAGAATTGTCATCAATACAAAGTACGAATGCAATAACACACATGGAAGTTGTATTGACATCAGCAAGAAAGCATCAAGACGAATAGAATTATGGCGGATATTACCTTCCATAGTAGTGAGAGTTAACATGTAGTATAAACATTAGTTCACATCACCATTTATTATACGGTTATTGACCTATTTATTATTGGTACGGTTGCACTATGAACACGAAAAGCAATAATTGAAAACATATACGATAACAAAATACACTGTTATGTTTAGGTATTCCAGAGCTCCAGATAAGCTGCGTACAGTCGAACCTCCCCGAACGGCCACCTCTCTACAACAACACCCTCTCTATAACAGCCGCTATTTTATATCCCAAATGGATGATTTCCTATGTATCTAACTCTTCGACTGCTGAGCACGAAACTTGTTGTCTGCTGTTGCTTTTACATTGTTTCTCAACAAAAACATGTTTTGACAGCATTTTAGAATCATTTCCATTGGAAATGATTCTAAAATGTTGCCAAAGCATGTTTTGATGAGAATTATAGAAAACTAGAAATGTGGCCTGTCGGCACACGAATGCCCCCGCTGGCAGCCAAAGAAAACGAGGCATATTTGATTATAAGCCATTTACCCGAGCGTTAAGGTTCGAACGCACCAAGTCTGTGATGTTAGACCCTGGGCTTAGCGGGGGTGGGATGAATAACGTGGATTTGTCACAGGGCGGTAGAGGACCATTGGAGCAATGCGTGTGTGAAATGTGAAGCAGATCCGAGCAAGGTAAACAGAAATTATAAGCCATTTACCCAGCGTTAAGGTTTCGAAAGCACCAAGTCTGTGACCTTGACCCTGGGCTTAGCGGGGGCGGGACGAATGGGGTGGATTTGTCACGATGTAGGACCATTTGGAGCAATGCGTGTGAGTGAAGCAGGGAACCGAGCAAGGAAACAGAAATTAGCCATTTAGGAGCGTTAAGGTTCGGAAAGCACCAAGTCTGTGACCTTGACCCTGGTCTTAGCGGGGGCGGGCGAATGTTGATCACAGCGGTAGAAGGACATTGGAGCAATGCCGTGTGAGTGTGAAGCAAGGAAATCCGAGCAAAGGAAACGAAATTATAAGCCATTTACCCAGCGTTAAGGTTTCGAAAGCACCAAGTCTGTGACCTTGACCCTGGGCTTAGCGGGGGCGGGCGAATGTTTGATTTTTCACAGGGCGGGTGGTAGAGGACCATTGGAGCATGCTGTGTGTGAAATTGTGAAGCAGATCCGAGCAAGGAAAACAGAAATTAAATAAGCCATTACAGGCGTTAGGTTTAGTTTTCGAACGCACCAAGTCTGTGACCTTGACCCTGGGCTTAGCGGGGGCGGGACAAACGTGGATTTGTCACAGGGCGGTAGAGGACCATTGGAGCAATGCGTGTGTGAAATGTGAAGCAGATCCGAGCAAGGAAACAGAAATTATAAGCCATTTACCCAGCGTTAAGGTTTCGAACGCACCAAGTCTGTGACCTTGACCCTGGGCTTAGCGGGGGCGAGACAAACGTGGATTTGTCACAGGGCGGTAGAGGACCATTGGAGCAATGCGTGTGTGAAATGTGAAGCAGATCCGAGCAAGGAAACAGAAATTATAAGCCATTTACCCAGCGTTAAGGTTTCGGGACGTACGTACGTACGTACGTACGTACGCCGGTAACACTATATGCCCCCCTCACCATTCGGTGGAGGGGGCATAAAAATAAATAAACAGCGGACGATAAAGTTGAATTCAGCATTAAACTCCCTGCAACAGCCACCTCTCTACAACAGCCAGTTTTGCGTCTTCCCATGGGTGGCTGTTGTAGAGAGGTTGCACTGTATTTGTTTAATACCAAATTAAAATTGCCAAAAACCCAATTGAAATCAGAAGTAGTGAGTGTCAAAAAGCAATGACAAAGTAATTGTGGTACCTTTATCATGCTGCAGAAAACAATAAACAGACCATAAATATAGTATATTTTTCCATGAAAACGTATCTTGGTATTTCATTAGAATTGTCTCCAAGACATGTTTTCATTTAGAAGCAAACTATTCAATAATTGTGGTCTGCTGATGTGTAAACAGCTAGTAGTGTGACTTTATTTTACCCAATTAAAATTTTGAAATACCCAATTGCTTCAGAAATGATGGAGTGACAATACTCAATTACTAATTCCTTATCTGGAGCCCTGGGTCTTCATACTTTTGCTTTAATTTTCTTTAACCCTTACCAGATTCTAAAGTGCTGTCAAACCATGTTTTGTAGAAAAATAAGACAAACAAGAGTGCTGAAGGTCACAATATACGCCCGTCGAGGCAAGGCCAGTCAACAAGGGGAGATAACTTTGAAAACCAATAGGGTTCTTCATCTTGACGTGATAAACATGTATACTGAATTTGGTTATGATCAGTCAAGTAGAACTTGAGTTATTGCGTAGACAAAGATACAGAATCCAAAAATAAACAAGATCCTATAATACAGACATTCTCCCAATTTGAAAATAGAACACTATCTTGAGATGCTTTGGTATAGGGATAGGTGGTTTTAACATTGCATTATCGAACTGTGCTTGTGGAGGTGGTTATGGTGCCATGTAATAACAACATTATAAAAAAGCATGAACAGGTGAAAATAAACAGCAGACATTAAGGCATGGCTATATGTAAACAATTAATGAGAAGATGGCCAAGGGAAAATAAGTCATAAGAAAGTCAACAATCAGTATGGTTGTTCCTGTAAAGAATGTAGTAAGTTTGGTTAATATATATCCAGAACATAGAAATGAAATTAGTGCATCGACAAGAATAACATACACCAAAATAAATATAAAAATTCTCACCAAAGGCAGGTAACTAAGCAGGTATGTTGAAATTGCTCATTCTCAGGCTCATCTTCATTCTCTTCTTGTCACAAAAAAAGATGTATAGCGAACATGCATGTGACTTTTGAAAATCAATGGGCTTCTTTGTCTTGCCGAGATAAACATGCATACCAAATTTGGTTACGATCGGTGAAGTAGAACTCGAGTTATTGCGTGGACAAGGATACAGAGTGCGAAATATAACTAGATGGCCGCGGCCTGCATGTCGCGCCTTGTGGCGAGGCATGGACACTAAAAAAAGAGATATAGTATAACAAAAAACTTTAACCAAAATACTTAACCAAAAAACTTAACCAAAAAGTTTAACCGGACACACGTACGTACGCCAAAGTGCTGACTATATCACGCTTTCCGCAAGCGGGCGCGACAAAAACATTAACCAAAAACTTCAAAGTAATTTGACCTTGACATTGGGCACAGGGGCCGCTCGGGAGGGTAGTAGAATGAAAATATAGATGATGATAAAACACCCATGTGAAGTTTCAAGGTAATGGGCAAAGCAGTTGCAGAGATATTAGTAATAACGAAAAAACCCCTTTAACCAAAAAACTTAACCAAAAAACTTAACCAAAAAACTTAACCAAAAACTTCAAAGTAATTTGACCTTGACATTGGGCACAGGGCCGCACGGGAGGGGGGTTAGAATGAAAATATAGAATGATGATAAACCACCCATATGAAGAAAAAAAAGAAAATCAAGGTAATGGGCAAAGCAGTTGCAGAGATATAGTATAACGAAAAACTTTAACCAAAAAAACCTTAACCAAAAAATAACCGCAAAAAATTAACCAAAAACTTTAACCAAAAAAACTTTAACCCAAAACTTCAAGTAATTTGACCTTGACATTGGGCACAGGGGCCGCACGGGTGGGATGATGGGTAAAGAAATGAAAAATATAGATGATGATAAAACACCCATGTGAAGGTTTCAAGGTAAGGGAAATGGGCAAAGCAGTTGCAGAGATATAGTATAACGAAAAACTTTAAAAAGAAAAAACTTAACCAAAAAAAAAACTTAACCAAAAAAACTTAACCAAAAAAACAAAAAAAACTTAACCAAAAACTTTCAAAGTAATTTGACCTTGACATTGGGCACAGGGGGCCGCGACACTGGAGGGGGGTAGAATGAAAATATAGATGATGATAAACAACCCATATAAAGAAGTTTTCAAGGTAATGGGCAAAGCAGTTTTTGCAGAGATATAGTATAACGAAAAACTTTAACCAAAAAACTTAACCAAAAAACTTAACCAAAAACTTAACCAAAAAAAACTAACCTTAAAAAACCAAAAAAACTTAACCAAAAACTTTAAACCAAAGAATTTAACCAAAAACTTAACCAAAAAACAAAAAACTTAACCAAAAAACAACTTAACCAAAAAACTTAACCAAAAACTTTAACCAAAGAACTTAACCAAAAACTTTAACAAAAAAACTTAACCTTACAGCTTAACCAAAAACTTTAACCGGACGTACGTACGTACGTACGTACGTACGTACGCCAAACGGCCGACTATATCGCGCTTTCCGCAAGCGGGCGTGACAAAAATGGCCGCCAAGGGGCAATAAGTCATCGAAAATCTAAATCAATAGGCTTCTTCATCCTGCCGTGATAAACATGTATACTGAATTTGGCTACGATCCGTCAAGTAGAACTTAAGTTATTGTGTGGACAAGGATACAGAGTGCGAAAATTAAAAATGGCCGTTAAGGGAAATAAGTTATCGGAAATTTTTCAAAATCAATAGGCTTCTTTGTCTTGCCGTGATAAACATGTATACCGAATTTGGTTACAAGCGTTGAAGTAAAGTAACTTGAGTTATTTTGCGTGAACAAGGATACAGAGTGCGAAAAATAAAAATGGCCGCCAAGGGGAGATAAGTCATCAGAAATTTTTGAAAGTCGATAGGCTTCTTCGTTTTGCCATGATAAACATGTATACTGAATTTTGTTACAATCCGTCAAGTAGTACTCTAGTTATTGTGTGGACAAGCTGTCCCCTCCCCAGCCCGCCCGCCCGCCCGTACAAGGTGAATACATAATACGTCCGGTTTTTTCAAACGGGCATATACAAATTAAATAACAGCAGACGACATTTTTCGTTTCCCGCATTGCAAGAGTTAACTAACCCATTACTTTCGGAATACACCTAAAAGTTACAGGTATGAAATTTATTCAATATTTTATTTTTGTTATTTCTCAATGACAGTACGAGTACGGTATATGTGTTGTGACCACTCAAATGGTGGTCGTGACATACTTCTGAGCGCATACAAGGAAAATATTTAGGATTTTCTTCAAACATAATAGCGTATCCTCAGCATGAAAAGGGTTAATCAAAGACAAACCTTGTATACATTTCCACCTTCGGTACCTTGAAACAATAGCTGCGACTATATTTGAATAATAACGGCCGATACACATCTACTGCCATTGCCAGTTACCAGAAGACATTATTGATCCAAAATGATGCAGGTTTCCATTAAACCATCAATGTCCATTGCTGGAATAATGGCTCAACCCTTTCAACATGACAGACCTGTATAGTGGTACATGTATTGGCAAATAGTGTAGATCCAGATGAGCCGGCTCGTGACGAGCCGTCTCATCAGGATCTGCACATATTTTTTTTAGAACAAAAACACCCCCTTTTCATAAATGGACTAGTCTGAAAATTATTTTCTGACGATTGGATTGGTTGCCAAATTACCACATCAAAACCCATTCCAGTTATGTAGGGGCGAAAGGGTTAACCCTTCCACACTAAAATAACTGAAATGGGACTCTTCCATGCTCATTTTCAGAATATTCCATTCATCAGAAAATGCTTACGTTTTGCAAATATTCAGAAACGCTCCACAAATGGTATAGATCTACAATGTAGATAAGACCTCATCTTGATCTACATTGTTTGAAAACATGTATTTAGGTTTGTAGTATTTAACCCTTACGCTGCTGAATTAAATTTTGTTGTCTGCGGTTTGTGTTCTATTTTCCTTATTTCTTATCAAAAACATGGTTTGACAGCACTTCAGAATCATTTCAAATGATTCTAAAGTGCTGCCAAACCATGTTTCTACTAAAAATAAAGACAAAATAAGAAACAACAGCAGACGACAATTTTCTTTCCCGTAATTTATGTGTCATGCATGCATAAAAGGTCCAGGGGCGGATCCAGCACTTGGGGAACCGGTGGGGGGGGGGGGAGTTGTCTAGTTGTGAAGGTAACTCTTGCAATCTACTTTGTACAGTATGGGAGTAGATTGCAAGAGTTCCCGATCGCAACAAGGAGTTGTCCTATTTTCGAGCCCTTCAAAATGCACTTTCCTGTGTTTTACGGCATTTAAATTCAGACTCCAACTGGTGGTAAACTGTGATCCCCGGAAACCGCCTCCCCCCCCCCCACTAGATCCACCCCTGAGGTCGTATATTGAATTGAATTGATTGATTGAGATTTTCTGTCCTTAGACAGCAAGGTCATATATGGCTGTGACTGGAGAAATGGGGCTTATGAGATTTACGACCAGCGTAGCTTCTGATGAAATAGCACACTCATGTCTCCTGATAGCGATATATATTATAGGAATGAATGGCCTTTTTGTGGAATTTATTTAGTTTAGATCTGACCAGACTGTGCGGACCCATAAGCCCCATTTCCTCAGTCACAGTGACATATACAGATGGGAATTCAAGGGGGACAGCGCCGAACATCCTGCACCGAAAGACAGTAGCCCCGACATGGTAACCGGCATCCTTACTACACAACCACCTGGGCCCGGTTGCTCAAAACATCAGTTAGCTTAACGGACTGTTAAATCCTTAACTGAATGGTTAAAATCTCTGTTAGGACTGTTAAATCCTTAACTGAATGGTTAAAATCTCTGTTAAACAGAGATTTTAACCATTCAGTTAAGGATTTAACAGTCCGTTAAGCTAACTGATGTTTTGAGCAACCGGGCCCTGCTTAATTAATCTTGCAAAGATTATCAGCATTTCTGACCATCTATTGGTACACTGCCAACTCGCAATCAAGCAATTTGATTGTCTGAGCCCGAGCTGTAGGACAGCTCAGGCTCAGTCAACCAAGCTGCTTGATTTCGAGCACAATATTTCACAAATTATAAGTTTGTTGTTGTTTGTTTGTTTGTTTGTTTGTTTATTGGTGTTTAACTGCCTATCAACAGCTAAAGGTCATGTAAGGCCGGGCAAACGGGTTCGATCCCGCTTTAAGCTGCTGCATTGGGGGGAAGATCCCAAAATCAGAACGGAATATTTACATCGAGAAAAAATATGATCAGCAGTAGGATCAGTATCTTACAACTTTTATAATGGGCAATAACCCAATTCAACTCCCAGGTAACAAAAAAGCCAAAGATAAAAACGTACCTGCGGGACAAACCAGGCAAATCGCGATTCCTATAGGGAGGAACCACCACCATTAATTTACGCAACCGTGTTCGTCCCAGTAGCCTAATTTTCACCAACATTGCAAAATCTAGCAAAGTATACTTTGAGGGAGAAATTTTCAATTTAAGGATAAATTTATTCATTTTTATTATACGGAATTTATTACATTATCACAGCCATTTTGGCTGTGATAATGTAATAAATTCAGTATAATAATTTTGCATACTTTTAATCATCAAATACATACATACAGAATTCTATATGAAATAATACATATCGGGGAAAAATAAATGATTACTCCCTCAAAGTATACTTTGCTAGAAAAGTTTACTTTGCAATGTTGGTGAAATAGGCTACAGGTGTGAATCCCAGTACGATTCACAGTCGATAGCCATGTGCTGTACATGCACATGCATGTATAAAACTGTTCAAACTTGAAGCTACACGAATTTGTTGCAAACAACAGATGCTCTAGGAATGCGATACAGATGTTACCATGGTAACGACCATCACATATGTCACACATTTACATGTACATTTACTGAAGACTCACTTCAACATACACTGCAGCATAAAATTATGGTCCACACCAGTCACTTTGCCCTCCCTAAAAGTAATAGAATTACTACTAATCATAGTACGGGTATAACCGGATTCAACTCTCAAGTAGCAAGAAAGCCAAAAGATTTACCTGTAACTAGCCCACATTTGCAGCACAGAGGTGCAGCCAGGCGTTTGGACAGTGTATTGGAGGCTGAAATTGCTTCACAAATATTATTTCCCTAACCGAAGCTCATTAAACTAGAAATGTTGTTTGTAAAACATGGATTGCCCCCAAGGCATACTGGACTGTTAGAGTGTGTGTAAAAAAACTTTAAATTTACACAAATTGCAAAGTCATTTGAGAAAATCTTACAAACTGTTTGACGTAAAAAAAATGTCTACGTGTTTCAGAATCATTTTGAAGGTTACTAAGGTCAAGGTCATGTCATTGGTGGTGTGATTGCATCACACATGTTCAGGTGAACAAACTGTCCAAATATTAAAGCAATCCTTCAAGTACCGTAATATTGAAGATATTACATGATGGAGAAACTCTTCAAACTTTTTGCCGTAACAAAATGACTAAGTGTTTCAGCGACAGTTTGAAGGTGACAAAGGTCAAAGGCCGTGTTAATGGTGGCGCGAGTGTGTGACAAATGTTCAGGCGATTCAAGTGTCAAAGTATTGAAGCAATCCTTCGTGTAATATTGAAATACTACATGTTGGAGAAAGTATGGAACTTCAAGAGCAACACAATTATGCCCCCCTTGCTATTGCATACATGTAGGTGGCATACAAAGGTTGACACTGGGTGAAGAAACTCTTTTTTTATGAACTTAACCCTTTCAACACCAAGTAACTTAATAGGATGTTCCATGCCAATGTTTCACGCTATTTCATTGGTCCATTCAAATTTTCAGGCCATTCCATTCTTCAGAAAGGGTAATTTTTTCAAATTTGATAACTACATGTATTAACAAACAGTGGAGATCCTGATGAGACGGCTCGTTACGAGCCAGCTCATCTGGATCTGCACTGTTTGCAAACATTGTCTCTATAGAGGTCTGTGGTGTTGAAAGGGTTAACCCTTTCAACACCAAGTAACTTAATAGGATGTTCCATGCCAATGTTTCACGCTATTTCATTAATTTTGTTCATTCAAATTATCCCATTCTTCTAAAAGGGTAATCTGTACGACGTTTAAAATTATTAACAAACAGTGGAGATCCTGAAGAGACGGCTCGTTACGAGCCGGCTCATCTGGATCTGCACTGTTTGCAAACATTGTCTCTATAGAGGTCTGTGGTGTTGAAAGGGTTAACTCTTTGCATGCTGGGAAATTTGTGGGCTATAAATAGTTCAAAAATAGCGGACAAGAAATCATCACGTTTTCTTTTTATTTCTCCCTGTAAATATCATGAATATGTCTTGGAATTTCATTAGAATTGAGAATTGAGTCCTGAGGACTCATTTCTGATGAAATTACAAGACATATTTACAGAGAGAAATAAACAAGAGGGCCATGATGGTCCTAATTCGCTCACCTGACTCCATGAACACCAGAGAAGAATGTGACATTGAGTTCATGTGTTTTAAAAAAATATTGTGCTATTTTTAGATGGCGGTCATCTTGGATTAAGCGATGACTCTCATTTTACCAAATCTGAAAATGCTTCACCCAAGGATCTTAACTTCCTATGAAGTTTGGCCAGCATCGGTCATGTGGTTCCTGAGAAAATGACGTTAAAAATCTTGAATAAATGGACCTTTTGGTGGCCATCATGGATGACAATCATCCGATTCCAACAAATATTGCACCAGAGCAATTGCCTCATTGATACCTTCAAATTGATATATAACATGACCATATTTGGTTAAAAATAACATTTGACCACAATTTGACCCCACGGGCCACGCCCATTTTTGACCTGGGGGTGACCATTTCAACAAAGTGAAAGAGCATTGAAAATCGATCATTCCTACCAAGTTTCGTCGACATCCGGCTAGCGGTTCATGAGAAGATTTTTTAAGAATTTATGCTATTTTTAGACGGCGGCTATATATCTTGGATTAGTGATGACCTCCATTTTAACAAATCTGAAAAGGCTTCACCCATGGACCATAACTTTTAAGTTTGGCTACCATGGGCCAAGCGGTTCATGTGAAGAAGAATTTTGAAATCTCTAATAAAAGAACGACCTTTTGACATTTCGGCGGCCATCTTGGATGACATAACAATCCGATTTCGACAAAAAAAAGACGTTTGAAAATGTTCACGGACGACGGACGACGACGACGGACACATTGCGGTAACAATAGCTCACATGAGCTTCGCTCAGGTGAGCTAAAAACTCCTAGCCATCGCTCCAAGGAGACAATTCTAATGAAATGCCAAGACATGTTTCATTTAGAAGAAAACAATTCAATAATTGCTGTCTGCTGATATGTAAACAGTAGTGTGATTTTATTTTACCCAATTAAAATGTTGAAATACCCAATTGCTTCAGAAATGATGGAGTAAAAATACTCAATTACTAATTCCTTATCTGGAGCCCTGATTACATAACCATGATAACACGTATGATGGAGTAGTATTTCCAAATTTGAAACACATAGCCTATAAAGCAGAAAACGTGCAGCTATAGTTGCCGTCACCTGAAATATCATGTCATTAACTCTTTGAATTTGTGGGCTATAAATAGTTCAAAAATAGCAGTTCATTATATTATCTTTTGTCTTGAATTCAAATGAAATTCCAAGACAATTTATTTACAGAGAGAAATAAAAAACATACTCGTAATTTGTTGGATGCTATTTTCACAGCTAGAATGAAAAAGTGTTGACCCTTTCAGGGCAAGAAAATTCCACTCGTCCGCTCATCCTGACGAGTGGAAATGCCTGCAGGGCAAGTGGAAATTTCAATTTTTGTAATGTAGATTTCTTAATTTTGCCATTCCTGTCAAGGTAAGGACGATAAACATTTCAAGAATGTTCGTGCCCTGCCTTTCAACACTACAGACACAAGCGGTGATTGCAAATAGTGTAGATCCAGATGAGCCGGCTCGTGACAAGCCGTCTCATCAGGATCTGCACTTTATGCAAGTAATTTTCATATTTTGTAGAAGAAAAACACCAACCATTTTATAAATGGACTAAATATTTTTGTGACAATTGGATTGGTCGGAAAATTAACGAATCAAAATCCATTCCAGTTACTTAGGTGTGAAAGGGTAAAATCTGTGCATCATTATTGCCATCATTAGGACATACATGTAAGCAAGAAATGTAAATTACTGTACTTGATTACAACTGTATGCTAGTTACCTGGCAACCAGCGCCTAACAATGACGTTGTGTAATATGAAAACCAATGCTTTCACGTGCAATTAAAGCCCACATGTTATAGCTATTTTCCCGGAATCAGACCAAATTTAGACAACATGTGTCAGTAATTTGTACTTTCTCACGCATGCGATGACTTGCCATACTATTAACATTGCTGTCATAAATTTAAAATCTGTATGAAAGCCTCATTTCTGACTACATATTCTGACACTCCGGTGGATTTGACGGCCAATGAGATGTATTTGAGGGCCAATCCAGGGGCTCGTTTCACTAAACTTCGAACGACTAAAATGTTCGTAAGTGCAAATTTATGATCGTCTGGAAATTGCAATAGATGGATTTACATTTATTGAGCATAGGCTGCATATGCAGCCTAGGCTCAATAAATGTAAATCCATCAATTGTTTACAAGAAAATATTGTTAATGTGAAATTTACAGACTATCATCATTCTACACTTACGAACATTTTAGTCGTAGAAAGTTTAGTGAAACGGCGCCCTGGTCTCTGGTCAGGATTCCGGTAAGAATGAATCCTGGGTGAGACAAAAATAAAAACAAGAGTTTAATATGTTAACCCTTTCACACAACACAGACCTGTACACCCCCTTTTATAAATGGACTAGTCTGAAATTTATTTCAATTTCAACGCCATTTACAGAAGATGGGACTGATTTTGAAAATCAATATCGGCAAAATACGATGTCTTCTCCGAAATTTATGTCAGTTTTCAACGTAATTTACAGAAGTCGATTCTATTTTAATAGTGCCAGGGAATATGAATTCCAAATCCGAGACGCAATTACACCCGACACATTACATAGACGAAATTTGTGTGTTGCTTTGTGTAAAAAATCGATAACCCTCATAAGACATTTCCAGCGCGTTAAGGTTTCACAAAACAACAAGTATGTGACCTTGACCCTGGGCTTAGCGGGGACGGGACAATTGTGGATTTGTTGCTGGGCGGTAGAGGACCATTAAAGCAACGCATGTCTAAAATATTAAGCAGATCAGCGCAGGCTAACAGAAATTATAAGACATTTACCCGAGAGTTAAGGTTTCTGGATGGACAGACGGACGGGACGTACGGACGCCGGTAACACTGCCCCAAAAATTTGGTATTACGATCAGACACAATGTAAGAAGAAGAGTTAACGCGAGCATAAGCTGGGCCCACATGCTGCCCACCTATACAGCGGAATAGATAACACATGTATGTCCAATTATCACAATATACCACTTTTCCCAGTCGAAAAGGGAGATAATCAACTAAAAATCGAAATTCACTTTGCGCATCTACACCCCATAAGGAAGGCACACTCCAAGTTTGAAGTCCCTAGCTATTACGGCTAAAATGTTTGACTCTTGACAAGGTCAAATTGGGAGATTCTAAGTCAAAAAGGAGGAGATAATCCAAGAAAGCAGTCGAATAAAAAATCGAAGTTTATTTTGCGCATCTATAAACCATTAGAAAGGCAGATACCAAGTTTCAAGTCCCGAGCTATTACAGTTAAAAAGTTTTACTTCTGACAAGGCAAAATTGAGAAATTCTAAGTTGAACTAGAAAATGTGTTCATAGAACACGGATGTCCCACATACCACTTTGATAATAAAAAAAAAAATTCAATGTCCAAAATGGGAGATAATCCATGAAATGGGTTTCAATCAAAATGAACTTTACTCATCTTAAGAGAGCTACATGCCAAGTTTTAGGTCTGTAGCTATTACGGTTTAAAAGTTTTACGACTTACAAGCCAAAATTGGAAAATTCTAACTCGAATCTACTCATCATAAGGAAGCTACATACCAACTTTCAGGTTTGTAGCTAGTACGGTTTAAAAGTTACAAGCCAAAATTGGAAAATTCTAAGTCAAAAAGGGGGAGATAATCCATGACCCGGGAGTCAAATAAATAATCAAAATAATCTTTTCTCATCTACTCATCATAAAGAAGCTACATACCAAGTTTCAGGCCGGTAGCTAGTACGGTTTAAAAGTTTTACGATTTACAAGGCAAAATTGGAAAATTCTAAGCTGAAAAGGGATAATTCATGACCCGCGGTCAAAGCAAAAATCAAAATAAACTTTGTGCATAAAAAAGGGAGATAATCCATGAGCGAGAATCAAATCAAAAACCGAAATTCACTTTGCACATCGACACACCATAAGGAAGGCACACACCAAATGTCAAGTCCCTAGCTACCACAGTTAAAAAGTTTTACTTCTGTGTTCGTGTTTTCAAAATATTGTGCTATTTTTAGATGGCGGTCATCTTGGATTAAGCGATGACTCTCATTTTACCAAATCTGAAAATGCTTCACCCAAGGATCTTAACTTACTATGAAGTTTGGCCAGCATCGGCCATGTGGTTCCTGAGAAAAAGACATTCAAAATCTCGAATAGATGGACCTTTTGGAGGCCATCATGGATGACATAATCATCCGATTCCAACAAATATTGCACCAGAGCAATCGCCTCATCGATACCCTCAATTTGATATATGACATGAGCATATTTGGTCAAAAATAAAATTTGATCTCACGGGCCACGCCCATTTTTGACCCCGGGGTCAACAAAAAATGTACCAGAGCGATCGCGTCTTTGATACCTTCGATTTGATATAGACAGGACCATATTCGGTCAAAAATAAAATTTAACCTCAATTTGATCCCACGGGCCACGCCCATTTTTGACCCCGGGGTCACCATTTCAACAACTTTCGTCAAAGTTTCGTCGAAATCCGGCTGGCGGTTCATGAGAAGAAGATTTTTTAAGAATTTATGCTATTTTTAGACAGCGGCCATCTTGGATTAGCGACGAACTCAGTTTTAACAAATCTGAAAAGGCTTCACTCATGCACCATAACTGTGGAGTTTGGCCACCATGCATGGGCCAAGCGGTTCGTGTGAAGAAGAATTTTGAAATCTCTAATAAAAGAACAACCTTTTGACCTTTCAGCGGCCATCTTGGATGACATGACCATCCAATTTCGACAAATAATGTACCAGAGCGATCGCCTCTTTGATAAACTAGAAATGGACGCTTGTCGACAAGCGCATGTGTATCCCCCTCCCCAGATACACAAGTAGTTTGAAAAAAGGGTGATCGAGTTATGCTCCGGAGACAAAATCGGTGACGGACAAAGGGAGATAACTAAACAATTAGTGATGCAAGAGTTGTCAATCTTGCGCGACACACCTTTAGGGTCTATGCATGTGTGAAGCTACTGGAGTGCAGAATTATTTGTTAATAGTCCTATATTTATGTACATATATCTGCACAGGTGCACATAATGCCACAATATTTTCAACACAGTTGACGGAAATGTAATATAGAATATAAATAAAAAAAATAATGCTCGCTATTGGAGCCGAGAATTTTTTTTAATAGTCCTATATTTATCTACATATATCGCACAGGTCCACATACTGCCACAATATTGTCAACACAGTTTAGGTAAATGTAATAATTTAGCTGTATAAATTACCTGTAATAAGTTAGTGGTCAGTTAAAAAATTGAAAAAGAATGTAAAAAAAAAAATTGAAAAAAAAGTTGAAAAATACAAAATAATAATACTTGCTACTGGAGCCCAGAATTTTTTTTTAATAGTCCTATATTTATCTACATATATCTGCACAGGTCCACATAATGCCACAATATTTTCAACACAGTTTACGGAAATGTAATATACAAATTTTTTTTTTTAAATAATGCTCGCTACTGGAGCCCAGAATTTTTGTTAATAGTCCTATATTTATCTGCATATATCTGCACAGGTCCACATACTGCCACAATATTGTTAACACAGTTTACGGAAATGTAATAATGTACCTGTATAAATTACCTGTAATAAGTTAGTGGTCAGTTAAAAAATTGAAAAAGAATGTAAAAAAAAAAAAAAATGGAAAAGAAAATTAAATTAAAAAAAATAAAAAGAATAATGCTCCCTACTGGAGCCCAGAATGTTTTTTAATAGTCCTATATTTATCTACATATCATATATACACAGGTCCACATATTCCCACAATATTTTCAACACAGTTTACGGAAATGTAATATAATCATTTACCTGTATAAATTACCTGTAAGTGTCAGTGGTCAGTTGCACATGCTAGCACATGCACAGGTGAATAGTCTGTATATGCACTTACCACCTATGCTACTAGACAAAAATTGAAAAATAATTTAATTTGAAAAAAAAATGAAAAAAAAAAGTTTAAAAATAATAATGCTTGCTACTGGAGCACAGAATTTTTTTTTATAGTCCTATATTTATCTACATATATCTGCACAGGTCCACATAATGCCACAATATTTTCAACACAGTTTACAGAAATGTAATATAATCATTTACCTGTATAAATTACCTGTAAGTGGTCAGTGGTCAGTTGCACATGCTAGCACATGCACAGGTGAATAGTCTGTATAAAGCACTTACGACCTTATGCTACTAGACAAAAATTGAAAAATAATTTGAAAAAAAAAAAGAAAAAAAAAAATGAAAAAAAAAAAAAAAAAAAGAAAAAAAAAGAAAAAAAAAAGAAAACAAAAATGAAAAAAAAAAAAAAAGAAAAGGAAAAAAAACAGTTTAAAAATAATAATGCTTGCTATTGGAGACCAGATTTTTTTTTAATAGTCCTATATTTATCTACAAAAATCTGCACAGGTCCACATAATGCCACAATATTTTCAACACAGTACCCAATGTAGTGATTTACCTGCATAAATTACCTGGTCAGCAGTGGTCAAGCACTGGACATCTGCACATGCTAGCCCATGCTAGCACATGGTTCTCCCAGTTTCTTTTGTTCTCTCTACAGGTAAGGTGTCAGAGCACAAGAGAAAAGGTGTACAGAGCAGACGAGAAAACAGGTCTTCATGCATTATTGTCCAGTTTGTAGAGTGCGCAAAACAAAAAAGGGAGATAACTAAAAAATTAGCTATGCAGAGTTTGTCATCTGTGCGCGACACACCTCGTGTGGGCTATGCATGTGTGAAGTTTCATGAAAATATTCCAAAGGGTGTTCGAGTTATGCTCTGGACAAGAAGTGCCTGCGGCGGACGCGGACGCGGACGTGGCGCGCTGTCAAATCCATAGTATCCCCCGACGGAGTCCGGGGGATACAATAAAATTTGACCCCAATTTGACCCCACGGGCCACGCCCATTTTTGACCCCAGGGTCACCATTTTAACAACTTTGAAAGAGCATTCATTGTACATCGATCATTTCTACCAAGTTTTGTCGAAATCCGGTTGGCGGTTCTTGAGAAGAAGATTTTTTAAGAATTTGTGCTATTTTTAGATGGCAGCCATCTGGGATTACGTAATGATGTCATTTTAACAATTTTGTAATCCCCCTACCTAAGGACCATGACCATGAAGTTTGGTGACTATAGGCCCAATGGTTACCGAAGAGAAGACGTTTGAAAATGTTCACGGACGGACGCCGGTTGCGGTAACAAAAGCTCACGAGCTTCGCTCAGGTGAGCTAAAAAGGGAGATAATCCATGAGCGTGGATCGAATCGAAAACCGAAATTCACTTTGCGCATCTACACACCATAAGGAAGGCATACATCAAGTTTCAAGCCTGTATCTATTACGGTTAAAAAGTATTACTTCTTACGAATACGTGACATACGGGCAATTTACGTCCAAAAAGTAGAGAATCCATGTCCCAAGGATCGGATTTAAAATTGAAATTTATTTCCAGTATCTACCTATATATACGAAGTATATACGAGTATTACAGTTTAGAAAGTATACAACTTATCAGGCAAATTTGCAAAGGGACACCGTGACGAAAACAATATTCGCATCTTGCTACAAAAAGTGGGTATAAATATTGACCCTTTCAACCCTAAATAACTGAAATGGACTGTGAAGTGTTAATTTTTAAAAGGCCCATCCAATTGTCACACAAAATTATTTCAGACTAGTCTGTTTATGTAAAGGGGTGCTTTTGTTCTAAAAAATGTGAAAATTACTTTCAAAAAGTGCAGATCCCGATGAGACGGCTCGTCATGAGCCGGCTCATCTGGATCTACACTGCTTGCCAAATACGTAGTGTTGAAAGGGTTAAGGATTAGATATCGGGAATAAAATATATAAACCTAAACATTTTAATCCTCAATGGATTCTGCCATTAACTCTTGGCATGCTAGCGGCGAAAATATCCGCCAAACGAATTAGGAGTATATGTTTTATTTCTCTCTGTAAATATGTCTTGAAATTTCATTAGAATTGTGTTGAAAAATATCATGCCTCATTTGCATATGAAAATAGATTGATATCACCGCGAGTCACTATCAGTAAAATAATTATAAATATTAATAAATGATTATATCTGTATAGCTGGCACTCGTACGTTTTAGATCGATCTGGTGGAATAGTGACACAATTATACACTTCTTTAATTCCTATAAAGAACACTTACCTACCTACCTTCACATGGTTGTGGAAACATATCCTTTTTTTACGTCAAAAGTTTTGTACAAGTTTCTTCATCATGATATACATGATATAACTTTAACTCGATCTTGGCATGCTAGCGGCGAAAATATCCGCCAAACGAATTAGGAGTATATGTTTTGTTTCTCTCAGTAAATATGTCTTGAAATTTCATTAGAATTGTGTCCTCCGGACACAATTCTAATGAAATTCCAAGACATATTCATGACATTTATAAGGAGAAATAAAAGAAAATATAATGAATTGTCATATCTGCTATTTTTGAACTATTTATAGCCCACAAATTTCCCAGCATGCAAAGAGTTAAGAAATGACAGTGGACTGGTTTCACAGTGAACACCCAATTTAAATTTACAACTTGCTCTATATAGCTGCATGTACCAATTATACATGCAGCTAGGTATATAGTGCATGCCGAGTACTGTTAGGAATAGATTCCCACGGGTGGGTAAAACATAGCTGCACGTTTTCTGCTTTATATGCGACAGGTTGCACTATATCGCTACACCAGTCAACAGTAAAAAATTTGCGGAATAACATTTCCATTTCGCGGACTAAAATATAGCAATAATCTGCAGTTCGTTGATGATCAGACCTCGCTATATTATTATTGGGAGAAAATTCTACAAAATGAGACAAAAATATTATCATAAACTCACCTAGTAAAGTGTGTATTAGTAACATTTTTAGTTTACTCTCCACGAAGTATAAAGTAAACAAAGAACGCTTGAAACGCAAATTTAGAAATACTACTTCGTCACATCGCTTATGTAATGCCAGAGCTCCAGATAAGCTGCGTACCGGTATTTACTTAAATACCCAATTAAAAGTAGAAGTAGCGAGTATCATGCAAAAAGCAAAACAATTTTATGGTACCTTAATCATGCTGCAGAAAACAATAAACTGACCATAAATATAGCATATTTTTCTTATTTTCTAAGAAAACTCATCTTGGTATTTCATTAGAATTGTCTCCAAGGAGACAATTCTAATCTAATGAAATGCTAAGACTTGTTTTCATTTCGAAGCAAACTATTCAATAATTGCTGTCTGTTGATGGGTAAACAGTAGTGTGATTTTATTTTACCAAATTAAACTTTTGAAATACCCAATTGCTTAAAAAATGATGGAGTGACATACTCAATTACTAATTCCTAATCTGGAGCCCTGTAGCCTATTTCATCAACATTGCAAAGTATACTTTACTAGCAAAGTATACTTTGAGGGAGTAATCATTTATTTTTCCTGAAATGCATTATTTCATATAGAACTAACAAATGCATGTATTTCATGATTAAAAGTATGCAGAATTATTATACTGAATTTATTACATTATCACAGCCATAATGGCTGTGATAATGTAATAAATTCAGTATAATAAAAATTAATAAATTTATCATAAAATTGAAAATTTCTCCCTCAAAGTATACTTTGCTACTAAAGTATACTTTGCAATGTTGATGAAATAGGCTACAGGTTCAGGCCGCAATCACATGATACCAGCCTACTGGTAATTAGTGTTATGTACTAGGTTTAAAGTATTAGGTAAAACATAGCTGCACATAAAGCCATAGTAAATGATGCATGTTGGCTGGCCCGAAAGCGACGCATCCTCACAGGTGGAAGACTCAAGACTTGTGACACAAAAATAATGCCTATTATATACAAAAAATCCATTACCCCACCCACTTGGACTCATACAGTACTATCTTCTATAATAGAAGATAGTACTGTATAAGACCAAGTGGGTGGGGTAATGGATTTTTTGTAATGGGCACTTTTTAGGTGTCACAGGGTCGAGTCTTCCACCTGTGGAAAATATGTGCCCACTCAAAATCTTCTTTTTTTCAGTGTAAAATTAAAGCTGTTTTTTATTTACCACAGATGAATATACAATTATACATAGAGAACATGGAAAAAAGATTTTCGTTTTTTACTAAAGACAAATTTTGCCTCCATACCTACTAAATAATTTATTTGTGGCCTAATACTCATTGATTTTCAACCGGAATATTACACAAACAATAGAAATTGTGGCCTCTTGGCACACAAATGCCCCCATTGGCAGAAACTCTAGCTAACTTCTTAACCATGATACACGCACATGGATACACGCACGGACGCACACCAAAACAGATGGACACACCGTTGAAACACTAAATGCTTCCTAGATGTACCAAGGCCGCAGTTATAAACTCATTATTGGAAAGTGCTCTTCAAATTTTCAAAATGAGAAGGAAGAAGGCTCTAAAATAATAAAATTTGAATATTCTCTTGAGTGGAAAAATGTACATGTTTACTACTAAATCCAATATACAGTAGAAGATCGATCTCTTGAACAGGTCTCTGTCGAACCCTCCGGAAAATTCGAACTTGTCCTGTGATCTCGACAAATTTCCCTGTATAAATCATATATTTTTTTTACCTAAAATTCAAACTACATGTACGACAAAGTCGAACTCTCGAACCGAAGTCACGGTCCCTTGGTCAGTCAATCAACGTAAAGTGCTATTGATAGCTCGTACAGGTAAGTCTGTCGCCAGCTGATCTGTTTGCCTAACGAGGTGTGAACATCACGATTGGCAGTATCTTTGATTTGTTTCGCTTGACAGGATATTAAATCACGAATTTAACAAGAAACGAGGCAAAGCCACGAAGGCCAGGTTTTTTCCAAGCATAGACACTTGGATAACATAATTATACCCACTTTTTGTAGACTAGATGGCCGTGGCCTGCATGTCGCGCCTTGGGGCGAGGCATGGACACTAAAAAAATAGATATAGTAGATGGAAAAACTTTAACCAAAAAACTTTAACCGGACACACGGACGTACGGACGGACAGACGGACGTATGCCAAAATGCCGACGATATCGCGCTTTCCGCAAGCGGGCACGACAATGATGATAAACATCCATGTGAAGTATCAAGGTAATAGGTGAAGCAGTTGCAGAGATATAGTACAAGAAAAAAGTTTAACAAAAAAATTCAAAGTAATTTGACCTTGACATTGGGCACAGGGGCCGCACGGTTGGGGGGTAGAATGAAAATATGGATGATGATAAACATCCATGTGAAATTTCAAGGTAATGGGCGAAGCAGTTGCAGAGATATAGTATAACGAAAAACTTTTAACCAAAAAAAAAGTTTAACCAGACGTACGTTAAAAAGTTAACGTTGAAAATGGCTAAGTCAATTACGTAGAAATAATAGGTGACGGTAAAAACAAGAAACGAGGCAAAGCCACGAAGGCCAGGTTTTTTTCAAGCATAGACACTTGGATAACATAATTATACCCACTTTTTGTAGACTAGATGGCCGTGGCCTGCATGTCGCGCCTTGGGGCGAGGCATGGACACTAAAAAAATAGATATAGTAGATGGAAAAACTTTAAGTAAAAAACTTTAACCGGACACACGGACGTACGGACGGACGTATGCCAAAATGCTGACTATATCGCGCTTTCCGCAAGCGGGCGCGACAATGATGATAAACACCCATGTGAAGTATCAAGGTAATGGGTGAAGCAGTAGCAGAGATATAGTACACGAAAAAACTTTAACAAAAAAATTCAAAGTAATTTTACATTGAGCACAGGGGCCGCACGGTTGGGCGGTAGAATGAAAATATGGATGATGATAAACACCCATGTGAAGTTTCAAGGTAATGGGCGAAGCAGTTGCAGAGATATAGTATAACGAAAAACTTTTAACCAAAAAACTTTAACCAGACGTACGTTAAAAAGTTAACGTTGAAAATGGCTAAGTCAATTACGTAGAAATAATAGGTGAAGGTAAAAAAAATGGTCACATGTTGGATAGTTGTATGTGGTGGGCACCCGTGGGTTATGAAGCTGTGACAGTTTGGTGGTCCTAGGTGGTACAGTACCAAAGAAATGGACTTAAACACGAAAACTTAAAGGTACATGACCACGCAGCAGGTTACACTGTACTACTACTTTTCATTTTCTGGCATGCCTTATATGAGCCATTTGTCTACCCACTAACGAGTTATTTTTAATTACGGCGCGTGTTAATTGGTGTTAAATCGCATTTTATATGCCGCGACCAGAAAGGGTATTTTCCGACCTCGTGCTATTTTTACCAACACGCGTCATGTGACACGGTCAATCATATCACATCGAACATGCGCAGTGAAGTATCGGAAGTTGAGAAGAAAAATCTCTGTTCGGGTCCAAATCTAAATCTACACATAACTCTTTCCATTTGGTGATCTGGTCGCCAATACTCTCTCTCTCTCTCTGTACTGCCTGTCCCTCAGACATTTCGCTTTTTTTTCGGCCGACGCCGTTTCATACAATTTCGGTCCTGGACGTTTCGACATGTTGATATTCTTGTTTACATATTGGGAAGCCTACTGGCGCGCGTAGTATACTGCGCATGCGCACCGCAAGCCGTGATGTGAAAGTCGTCGTCCCCGCACATTATCAAAATAGACTGTTACCGCCGCGCGTCGCTAACAGTAAATTGATAATTAATACATGATTATATTTGTATAGCGGGCACTCGTATTTTTTAGAACTAGTGGAATAGTGACATAATTATACACTTATTTAATTCCTATAAAGAACATTTTGTGCCTACTGCGTGGGCATGTACCTTTAACATTGTAAACGCGAAAACTTAACATTGAAAATCGACTGCGCGGAAAAAATGGGTCAAGTTAAAAAAAAGGTAACATGTTGGATAGTGATATGTGGTGGGCACCCCTTGATTATGAAGCTGTGAAAGTTTGGTGGTCCTAGGTGGTACAGTAACAAAGAAATGGACTCAAACACGAAAACTTAACATTGATTGTGGACGCCGCCCGCCGCCCGCCCGGCTTTCGCCAATCCAATAGCCTGGATTTTTTTCCCAAAAACCTGGCTAAAAATTAAACGGCGTTAATTCCACGTCAAGATGACTACAATAATTAATTAATTTGAACAAAATTTGCCTTTAAATATTTAATTGAAATTTAACTGTCACATTTTCTTTCTTTCCCTCGAACTACGCCCGACTCAAACTTTTATTCGAGTCTGTTGCCGGTTCAAGAGATCGATCTTCTACTGTAATACCTGTACAAATTGGGGGAATATCCCAAAATCCGAACTGAATATTAAAAAAAAATAATCTTTTTTCAGCCCTGAAACAAACTTTTTGACATTTCGGACGACGGAAAAAACGGCAACAAGCGTGACAAAAAATAATTTAGCGTTCATTTTTGCCTTACGAACAAGGTAAACATAAGTCCTCAGTGACCTTGACCTTGGGTGGTCGGATGTGGGTCGCATGCAAAGCAAAACACTATCCCTAGACACATATTGTGGCCAAATATTATCAAATTCGGTGAAGCAGTTTGCAAGTTATTGAACAAGAATTCAGTGACGGAAGCGGTGTCGCGCCTGCCAAGGTATTTGACCATAACATGATCATGGGCATGTGAGAAAGCAAGCATCACAAAAACCAACTGAGAAGTGCATGCTTTAAACATGAAGTAATAAGTTCAAGGTTATGTTAATGGCAGTATGAGTGAGTTCCATTCTCACAAGTGTCCAAATATTGAAGCAATCTGTCAAGTGATATTAACTCTTTGCATGCTGGGAAATTTGTGGGCTATAAATAGTTCAAAAATAGCAGATGACAATTCATTATATTTTCTTTTATTTCTCCTTATAAATGTCATGAATATGTCTTGAAATTTCATTAGAATTGTGTCCTCCGGACACAATTCTAATGAAATTTCAAGACATATTTACAGAGAGAAATAAAACATATACTCCTAATTCGTTTGGCAGATATTTTCGCCGCTAGCATGCAAAGATCGAGTTAAAGTTATATCATGTGATGAAGAAACTTGTACAAAACTTTTGACGTAAAAAAAGGATATGTGTTTCCACAACCATGTGAAGGTCAAAAAGGTACATGCCCACTCAGTACATGTAGGTACGTGTTCTTTATAGGAATTAAAGAAGTGTATAATTGTGTCACTATTCCACCAGATCGATCTAAAACGTACGAGTGCCAGCTATACAGATATAATCATTTAGTAATATTTATAATTATTTTACTGATAGTGACTCGTGGTGATATCAGGCTATTTTCATATGCAAATGAGGCATGATATTTTTTAATTATTTATAATAATTATATGTGTCACCTGAAAAATTAATACTTTCGATAAATTGTAAAGTATAATCATTGCACATCAAAACATAAATACAGAGAATAAATAGTAATGTCCGTTAACATTTTAAGGAAACACGGTTATCTCCCCTGATATCAGTGTGGAAATTTATGTCTAATATGAAATGTATAAAAATTCCAATAAATGTGTGGGTTAATGGTGAATGAATGTTTATTTTGCCAGAAAATGTCTCAGATGATGTCTCTGATATAAGAACATTGTGTGCCTACTGAGTGGGCATGTACCTTTACAGGGCTTAAAAATTCACTCGCCACGCACGCCATGCTGAGTCAATGTTTGTGTTCGAGAGGATTTTCTTGTCAATGGCCAGATTTGGCGAGTGACAAATCGGGAAAGGCCATTCTGTATTTTCCGAAAATTTACTTGAAACTGACAAAATTCGCATCTTAAGTTCCATTCTTTCATTGATTTTCCTAACGCTTTCTATGGGGGCAGCCATATTGTCGTGCTACGCCTAAACGGCGAGTACGACCAAGAAAATAGTTCCCTGTGCCAACTTATCCTATGGCGTTTTGGTCTGTCTTGCTTTGTATCTAACACTCTACATATACTATTCTCTATAGTTTTCACAGTTTTGGGCTCAGTTTATCAGTTAAATTCTGGAAAATACGAATCAAGACATTTTGTGCGTATGAATACAGCAGCTAATATGAAATAGGCACTACCTGTGATGGGTGACATTAGTGTATGAACGGTACCATAGTATATTGTAGTACATGTATTGCAGAGCTACTTCCCGCAACTACCATGGTGTTACAGCTTCTCTATTATAATTAAATAGAGTCATTGGCGCACTTCTCTTATTTGAACCAGTGATACAATTCAGATATTTCCTTTTCTTATATAGTACATTAATAGCCAAGGGACTTTCAAACAGTAATGTATTCAAGAAAAACGTATGGATAGGAATGGGTTTGCACTATCACCGCACATTTGCCTCTGGATGATGATGATTGAGAAAATATGCAACTTTCAGTCTCTAGTTCCGCAAAATGATCAGTTGTGTGTAGTACTTTCAGTACTTTGATTTTAGTAAGGGCATTATCACCAGATCCAATTTATGCAGCGCGTGTCACTGGAAGTGTACTGCGTTAACTACACACGTTTTACTACAGGTCAGCGTACACTTACGCTAATAATAATCAGCGAATATACTGAATTAAAATAGTTTTCAAGACGCTGCATACGTAGCCCCTAAATTCGCCGAGGACCGCTATTTTTCAAACAGTAATCTCAACAAATCTTGAAATGCATTAATATACAGGTAATTTGCATGAAAATGTCACAATTTACCACCGTTGAAATCCAAATTTAAATGACTTAAAATGCAGGAGAGTGCATTTCAGGCCATCTAGGTTTAACAAATTTCAGGGGGAGCATGCCCCAGGACCCCCCTAGCGCACTCGCTCCATTAAGTGGGGTTCACCCCTGACGCACCCCCCAATAGAAAATCATGCGTACGGGCCTGGAATCTGTGTATTGGAAACGTTTAATAAAGTTACAAAGCACCTGGACAATTGATGCATAGATTGATAGATCGTCTTCTAAATAATGATGCACCGGTGTTTTAATTCAAATTACTATCTCCAGATAAGCAGCATTATTTGTAGTGATTGTCTAGTGCGGTGCCCCCCACCCCCCTGGTCCTGGTGTAACGGGTACTGGTCAAAACTATTGTATTGCATGGTTCTAAACAAGTTAACCCTTAGACCGCTACTCACAACAATTGTCGTCTGTTGTTGCTTTTATATCTTGCCTTATTTCTCAATAAAAACATGGTTTGACAGCACTTCAGAATCATTTCCAATGGAAATTCTGAAGTGCTGTCAAAACTTGTTGCAAATTATTCTAAAGTGCTGTCAAAGCATGTTTTTGATGATAAAAATGTAAAATAGAAAATAAACAGCAGACGACAAAAAAAATAAGATAGCGGTCTAAGGGTTAATTGCCTTGTATTACTACTTGTTACATTTTCCTAACCTGTTGGGCGAGTAGCTTTTTTGTCGGGGCGAGTAGATTATATATAATTGTACTTGCCCAGCCGGTTAAGTACAACAATTGAATATTTTTAAGCCCTGCTTAACCCTTTCCCTGATAAAGACGACTTTTGACGCCTCTGCAGAAGATGTCTTTTGAAAACATTGTGGGAAAAGGAGAAATTGCTTGTAACAAGCAATTTCTCCTTTTCCCACAATGTTTTCTACTCTATCAGATAATTTAACCATCATTTGACGCAGCATTTGATTCTTTTATTCAGATGTTTTCGATTTGGATGAGTCAAATATCGCAAAACAGGGAAAGGGTTAATGGAAGAATGAGTGTGTTCCAAATGCTCACATACATGTACGTGTATATCAAGTGTCCAAATACTGAAGCAATCCATCAAGTACGGTAATATTAATGTTATATCATGATGAAAAAGAAACCTGTACAAACTTTTTGACGTAAAAGTGTTTCCGCAACAATGCGAAGGTCAATTTGTTTGTTTGTTTATTGGTGTTTAACGGCCTATCAACAGCTATGGTCATGTAAGGCCGGGCAAACGGGTTCGATCCCGTTTTAACCTGCTGCATTGGGGGGAAAATCCCAAAATCTGAATGGAATATTTACATCGAGAACAAATATATTCAGCCCTGAAAGTAGAATAACCTGACCTGGTGCCAGGTCCATATCACACCAAGTCACTTGGCCCTCTTCCCTAAAATAGGATTATGAATAATCATAATACTCATATAAGGGGTATTACCAGATTCAACTGTCACATACAAAATGCCAAAGACGTATGTGAGGGCCAAACCAGGTATCCATTTGGAATTCTGGTAAGGATTAACCTCGATCGCATGCTCCCCCCACCTGCCATCCACTATGTGAAGGTCAAAAAGGCCAAGGTCATGTTAATGGCAACCTACAATGTAAGTGTTCCAAATGCTTACATGTATATCATGTTCAAGTATTGAAGCAATCCATCAAGTTATATTAAAGTTATATGATGATGAAACTTGTAAAAACTTTTTGACGTAACAACATTACCAAGTGTTTCTTCCGCAAAAATGTGAAGGTACAAAAGATCAAGGTCATGTTAATGGGGGCATATGTGTGTTCCAAATGCTCACATGTATCAAGTGCCCAAATATTGAAGCAATACGTCAAGTAATTAAATTTATATCATGATGAAGAAACTGTATTACATTGTTGACGTGGACGACGACGACAGCGTCGATTGAAAAAGAGGCCTTCTGCTAAAGCAGGCACTAAAACTAGATGGCCGCGGCCTGCATGTCGCGCCTTGTGGCGAGGCATGGACACTAAAAAAAAAGATATAGTATAACGAAAAACTTTAACCAAAAAAACTTAACCAAAAACTTTAACCAAAAAACTTAACCAAAAACTTTAACCAAAAAACTTAACCAAAAACTTCAAAGTAATTTGACCTTGACATTGGGCACAGGGGCCGCACGGAGGTGGGTAGAATGAAAATACAGATGATGATAAACACCCATGTGAAGTTTCAAGGTAATGGGCAAAGCAGTTGCAGAGATATAGTATAACGAAAAACTTTAACCAAAAAACTTAACCAAAAACTTTAACCAAAAAACTTAACCAAAAACTTCAAAGTAATTTGACCTTGACATTGGGCACAGGGGCCGCACGGAAGGGGGGTAGAATGAAAATATAGATGATGATAAACACCCATGTGAAGTTTCAAGGTAATGGGCAAAGCAGTTGCAAGAGATATAGTATAACGAAAAACTTTACCAAAAAACTTAACCAAAAACATTAACCAAAGAACTTAACCAAAAACTTTAACCAAAAAACTTAACCAAAAACTTTAACCGGACACACGTACGTACGTATGTACGCCAAAGTGCCGACTATATCGCGCTTTCCGCAAGCGGGCGCGACAAAAAATGAAAGGTGTTACTACATGTAACGCATGTACATATGTACATGGACTAACACTATATATTTGTAAAACACGGATATGCCCCCATGGCATACTAGAGATTTTTGAGTCATTTGAGAAAGTTGTACAAATTTTTTGACATAATAAAATGGCTTAAGTGTTTCAGCACCATTTGGAAGGTCACAAAAGTCAAGGTCATATCATTGGTGGTGTGATTGTGTCACACATGTACAGGTGAATGAACTATCCAAATATTAAAGCAATGGAGAAACTCTTACAAACTTGTTGACGTAAGAAAATGGCTTAAGTGTTTCAGCACCATTTGGAAGGTCGCATAGGTCAAGGTCATGTGCGAGTCTGTCACACATGTTCAGGTGAATGAACTGTCCAAATATTAAAGCAATCCTTCAAGTAATATTGAAGATATTACATGATGAAGAAACTCTCGCAAACTTTTTGACTTTTCGACGTAAATGCACACAGACGGACATACATGTACGGACGTATGGAACCTCAAGAGCAATGCAATATGTCCCCGTTGCTATCGCATAGGGGACATAAACAGCTAACAAACAACAGCTGTGATTTAACAATAGAAAATCATTAGAAGTACATGCAACTAATTCATATCGGAAATACAAGTGATATCAGTAACAATCCTACTGCAAAAACACAATGTGCATGAAATTTCAAACCAATGAGTACAATGCATTCAGACAGACAGCTTATATGGAGCTCAGGTATAAAGAAACAATCACAGGGCTCCAGATAAGGAATTAGTAATTGAGTATTGTCACTCCATCATTTCTGAAGCAATTGGGTATTTCAAAATTTTAATTGGGTCAAATACAATCACACTACTGTTTACACATCAACAGACAGCAACTATTGAATAGTTTGCTTTGGAATGAAAACATGTCTTGGCATTTCATTAGAATTGTCTTAAGAGTCAATTCTAATGAAATATCAAGATGTGTTTTCATGGAAAATGAGCAAAATATGCTATATTTGTGGTCAATTTATTGTTTTCTACAGCATGATAAAGATACCACAACTTTTTTTATTGTTTTTTGATTTCAATTGGGTTTTTGGCAATTTTAATTGGGTATTTAACCAAATACAAAAGTTATCTGGAGCTTTGCAATGAATGAAAGCAATAATAAGCAATATATATTGCTATCAGGCTACAGAAGCATGCTGTTACATCAGGAGCCACACTGCTCACAAATCTGATAAGCTATGTTTCTCCAGTCACAGGCACATGTAGTATTTACAATAGCGCTTCTGGTACACCTCACCCTAGGGTGCGCCCTCCCCCCATTTCTGTCGATGGAGAGCCCACCCCGCCCACCCCAGACACGCAGCCACAGACGGCATATTTGTTCGCTTGTTCTAGCCCAATCGAGCTTCATCTTTCGCTCCTATACTCACAACTGATGCAGAGTGATATTTGATTTGTCACCCCCTTTTCACAAACGCGACAAGGCATTGTACGTGATCTGTAGATGGGCCAGATGTTACTTTACAATACTCACCCAAACAACGCTGGTCACAGTGCTCTGAAGAGCTCAACTTAAGCCACTGACATGTGTTTTTACCCAGCCTCATTATGCACCTGATTTGGTATATCTATTGTACAGGGTATATCTAAATCGAGAGACTGGCCCAGTGAGGATTGTGGGCTGCCCCAGGCGTTAGGGCCGCCGAAGGAAGCTCGATTGGGGTAGAACAAGCGAACAAATATGCTGTCTGTGGCTGCGTGTCTGGGGTGGGCCGCTCCATCGACAGAAATGGGGTGGGCACCCGCCAGGGGGGTGGGGCGGGCCCTAGGGGAGGTGCGCCAGACGGGTACATATGTATGTACCTCATGGGCGTCACCAGCATTGGGGAACAGAGTTTGGCTTTCACATCTGAAGCAACCAAAATATGTAAGGGGTCCAGGGGTTGCCCCAGGGGTTGCCCCAGGGGTTGCCACAGGGGTTGCCCCAGGGGTTGCCCCTGGACCCCTTACAGATTTCGGTTGCATCACATCACAGGAACGTTTTTGATTTCTAGAAGCCAAGTGCTGCATTTGGGCATGTTCATACAACATCTACATGTAACTCCTGGGTGTTGGGTCAATTTAAGAAGTGTATATCTAAAAATTGTTTAGCGTTGCTTGACTGTGCTATGTTAGTAGGCATTTCAATAATACAAGAATTCCGTCCCGGAAGCGCCTGCTGAGGCATTTGACCGTAACATGATCATGGGCATGTGATAAGTAAGTATCACAAAAATCGTCAGAGAAGTGTGTGCTTAAAACACAAAAATGTCCAGGTTGAAGTGCTTACACAACTGTGTGAAGGTAAAAAAGGTAAACGTCATGTTAATGGTGGCACGAGTGTGTTCCAAATGCATACATATATCAAGTGTCCAAATATTGAAGCAATCCATCAATTAATGTTATACGATGTGGAAGAAACTTGTACAAACTTTTTGACGCAAAATATGGCAAAGTGTTTCCACAATAATCTGAAGGTCAAAAGGGTCATGGTCATGTTAATGGTGGCATGAGTGTGTTCAAATGGGCACATGTATCATGTGTCCAAATATTTAAGCAATCCGTCAAGTAATATTAAAGTTATATCATGATGAAAAAACTTGTACAAAATTTGTTTCCGCAAAAAGTGTATCCGCAAAAATGTGAAGGAAATTAGAAAATGTGTTCATAGAACACGGATGACCCCACCTGCAGCCTTGATAGTAAAAGGGCATCATTATTACGAAGCTAATCCCCTCGCCAGCAGCCTTGAGTAAAATGAACAGAAGTCATCAGTGACCTTGACCTTGGGTTTTCGGGCGTGGGTTATGTGTGAAACAAAGCAGCATTCTAGACAGACATTGTGGCCAAATATTATTGAAATTGCTGAATGAGTTAAAGAGTTATTAAGAATACTTTAAAACTTAAATGCATTTGCCTTACAAACAAGGTGAACAGAAGTCCCCAGTGACCTTGATCTTGGGTCTTCAGGCGTGGGTCATGTGCGAAACAAAGCAGCATCCCTAGACAGACATTGTGGCCAAATATTATTGAAATTGGTGAATTAGTTAAAGAGTTATAAATACATTAAAAACGCATTTGCCTTACAAACAAGGTGAACATAAGTCCCCAATGACCTTGATCTTCGATGTTCAGGCATGGGTCGTATGTGAAACAAAGCACCATCCCTAGACAGACATTGTGACCAAATATTAAAAGAAGATACAAATAACATGTTCGGACTGATGGATGGACGGGGGTAAAACATAATGCTCCCTACACGAGTGTGTTCCAAATGCTTTTTAAGTTATATGTATCAAGAGTCCACACATTGAAGCAATCCAGCAGGGCTCCATATAAGGAATTTGACATTGGGTACTGTTACTCCATACTTTTGAAATCAATTGGGTATTTTCAATTTTCAATTGGGTATTTTAAAAACGTTACCCCATCAATTTTTTTCAATTGGGTATTTCCATATTTTGATTACAAAAACCGATTCGGAAACAAATCGTACTAATTTATGTATTAATGGTACTGTTTTGTTGTTCATATAATTAAGTGAAGCAGCGTTATACTTACATGTGTATGGTACGCATGCAAGTATAACACAGCTTCACTTACTTATAAGAACACCAAAATGATTACCGGTAGTTAAAGTTTTCAATGATTCCAAGTACATATAAGTGTTAAAGTGTTACTAGAGTAATTTGGCTTATGGCATTTGTGACCAGTGTAGTTCCTGTAGCCCATTTCATCAACATTGCAAAGTATACTTTAGTAGCAAAGTATACTTTGAGGGAGAAATTTTCAATTTTATGATAAATTTATTAATTTTTATTATACTGAATTTATTACATTATCACAGCCAATTTGGCTGTGATAATGTAATAAATTCAGTATAATAATTCTGCATACTTTTAATCATGAAATATATGAATTTGTTAGTTCTATATGAAATAATGCATTTCAGGAAAAATAAATGATTACTCTCTCAAAGTATACTTTGCTAGTAAAGTATACTTTGCAATGTTGATGAAATAGGCTACAGATCTGCCAGCACTCTTATAGTTATAAGTAACAAGCAGTATCATGTACATGTATTCATGAAAAGCATGGGAGATGTTTCATTATCTGAATGACAAACAGTGCATATGCTGAGCAGAATGACTTGATTGGCAGATTGTTCTTTGCAACACGCGATCCATTTTTTTTTGACGACCACGTTCGACAGCAATTCATCAATAATGTCACTGTCAGTCATGATTAATTTGGGATCTCCACACACCGATATCAACAAAATGACTTGTGCAATGAATTGAGATTCCGCCTTTGCATCGGTGGTAAAATAAATCGAAATAGGGTTAACATAGGTGGTGGGTGGACGTTTGCAATTTCTTCTTCCACGCTTGTTTGTTAACTGTGTCTTCCATTTTGTTGCGCCATGTGTCTACGAAAAAATCTGACACGATCAGATTGTGTTATTTATAGTACGTGTCTATTGCTACTATTAATTGATGAATTCGGGCACCATTCAACTCGTCCTATTTTAGTTAATTTGACCGCCATTTTATTCAACGTGTGCGTTGGTCGAAATAGTAATGTACCATATTTTCATTTATTACTTATGATACTGTCTCACACGTAAAATATAAACCTGACACATTCAAAATAATATCGTGACTGCTGTGCCCCGCCCTCTCCCTGGACCAATTTCACTGTACCATTTGTTTTATCCGTGCAGATAGTTGTTTACGAATGTCTACGGACGTTTTTCGTTGCAACTCCTTGAGTGGACTCAGGGGCCGTCGAAACAAGCAGTTTCATATCAATTTGGATTTAAGAAAATAGACTAGTATAGTAATGAGCCTGGATCTCGGGTTGACATATGTGTAGCATCACCGTTTTGTTTTACAATTATTGATTTGAAAATCAGTAATATTTTCTGTAAATGACGTGGATTGTGACAACAAATTCAGGGGAATTCTCTTCTGGCTCTCATGAGCTCTGAAGTTTGTGTCAACTTTCGCCATACTTGATAGGCCCTGTCATGTACAAAAAAAAAATTCAAAATCAATATGGGCCAAAACAGGCGATGCGATAAGGGTGGAAATTCTAGATTTGTGATCATTAACTTGAACGGTACTCGCAACAACTGCCGTGTGGTGGGTTACTAGAGTTTCGTATCGAGTTGGACCCAAATTTGTCAGATGAGAGTCGGAATTGCTTGCGCTAAATCCTTGAGATCACATCAAATACACACGAAGACTGGTTTCCAGCCAATCTGGCTGTGATAATGTAATAAATTCAGTATAATAATTCTGCATACTTTTAATCATCAAACATATGCAGTCGTTAGTTCTATATGAAATAATGCTTTTCGGGAAAAATAAATGATTTCTCCCTCAAAATATACTTTGCTAGAAAAGTATACTTTGCAATGTTGATGAAATCGGCTACAGATCTGCTAGCAGACTCCTGTAGACCCGATAACGATCTATATTCCTTGTTAGAAGCATTTCTGGTGTTTCATTGATGGAATGGAGAACAGTGCAGATCCTGATCAAAGTGTGCGGATGCACAGGCTGATCTGAATCTGCACTGGTCACAAAACCCATAAGCCCCATTTCTCCAGTCACATATACAGACGGTAATGTACTAAAATTACAACAAAAACATTCAGCACTGAAATACCATGTCCTGATCTGGCGTCAGGCACCCTTACTACACGGGATCAGAGCCTGAAAATAGTCTGAGGTCCTGGACCTGTGAATTGTAATGTCGGAAATTTGCATTTTATAAGCAACAAGTCCGCCGGACATGTGATAAAATTGAAATTGCGATCATCGTTCAGTGGCGAAGTTGAATTAGTTTATCGTCTGTCAAACACACAATGTATCAGTTAAGTCTGGGCATCATGTATGTTTATCAGGCCTCGACAAATCCACTCGTCCGCTCATATTTACGAGTAAATTTTCAGTCTGGGTGAGTGAAAATTGAAAGCCGCACGTCCAGTCGGGCGAGTGGAAATTTGAAGATCACCACTGAGAAAATGCAAATGCGAAGCGAAATACTAAATTCCAATAAAATATTCAACTGATTACCGAGCGTGGTAAAGGGAGACTACCTACTACACTCGCCTTTTTGCGTTGCCAAGATACACATATACAATGTAGACTGTGTCCGACTTATTCCCATTCATGGCTGCAACTACTGAATTTAATACGTGCATTCTACAACCAGTCACCGTGACTCAGCATCCTGTTTAACTGTCATCTGCTCTGTGTTTACAAACAAAACAAGATGTCAGACATACGCCGGTTTTTGCAGGGCGGCGGAGATATTGATAGATCCAATGAACAACTCGAAAAGGCGAAATTAATGACGGGTATCTGGCGAATTACATCTAAAACTTGGCAATCTTATTATTCCTGCAATACACAACGCTACGCTAAACCGTTTACAATAAGACGCAAACTGCATGCAGTGTACCCCTCCCACCACAGCACCATTGTTTCATGCTGTGTAGTAACAGTTACACAAATTACATAAATTACATAATATATTTGTTGAAGATGCGCACCGAAAGCTGGAAATATAGATCTACACGGGCACATTGACTGTGGAAATATTATTTTATAATGATCACAAACTGTACATACACATGCATGTATGCGTCCATCCGTCCGTCCATTTGACTGTAACTGGGAAAATGGGGCTTATGTAAGTTATGGGTTTTGCGACCAGTGTAGACCCAGACCAGCCCGCATATTTGTGCTGTCTGATCAGAGTTTGTTATTTTACCAAAAGTTTGGACGAGTAGAAGTCCAGTCTGGACGAGTATATTTTTAGGTTCTCTCGTCCAGTGGAACGAGTCAGAAAATAAAAATTTGTCGAGGCCTGTTTATATATAATAAATACACTTCATATGTACCCAAAGGTGAATAAATATCCTCCAACAGACTGGTTGAAAATAAAAAACTAAAAGACGATTATCAGAATCTCTCTGACCTTCCAAAATGTTCCTCGGACCTTTGATTCTTTTCTTATTAGGTCCCGGACCTACTGGCAAAACTTGCTATTTTCAGACCCTGGGGATCACTTGGTGGTCCCAGGTGTGAATCCAGTATGATTCATGCTGGAAGTCGGGATTTCGTCAATTTCACGTACCTGCATACCATAATCGCGTCATTTTCTGAAGAGCGCAAAGGGAAATTTTCCTGTTCTCCTATATAATTTAATCATTTTTTAACTAAATTCCAATCGCTAATTCAGATTGAAATGAAGATTCATTATATTAAATAATCATTTTAAAATATTCTTATGACCATTCAGTATTTTAGAGCAAAATGTATCGAGTGACCCCCAAACATTTAAGTTCATGTGACTACAGATACAGATATATGTCTACGGTTAAATTACCCCGGGAGTATGTACTTTGGGGTCCCTTCTACGACTTACCGATTTCTGCGGTCCTGTTGGCATTACATTTGGTTTAATTAACAGCATTGAAGCCATTGAAACTATATATCCGAACAGTAGTGATGTAAACAAGATAGAAAAATAAACGTTGAGTGAACCCAAACCTGATTGGATGAAAACTAGGTTAGCTGACCTAAACCCTCCCAGAGCCAGGTTATGTAACAAAAATATACGATTGAAATTCTGGCAATATAAGCCAGTGACAATTTGAAATAAACATATCACATAGTCTGAATGTCATCTGCATGCATATTACATGTGTATTTCAATATCAACTGTTGTCCAGTCAAAATGCTGGAAATAACATCAACATCTGAACACACTGTATATTGACATTGTTTAATACTAAAAATAGACATAAGCAATTACGACACACACTGACAGTGTGTAA
The DNA here is from genome assembly GCA_029237695.1 of Conchocele bisecta. NCBI lineage: Eukaryota > Metazoa > Mollusca > Bivalvia > Lucinida > Thyasiridae > Conchocele > Conchocele bisecta. The sequence continues at coordinate 42,219,749 of CM055266.1, read as the reverse complement.
TCACCATTGGTGTGTACACGTTTGGGGCATGTACCATAATTGGATTATCCACCACACGATGGGCAATTTGTGGATCCAGCATACCTTGTAGCAATAATTGCGCTAGAGCCGTAACACGTATTGTAATCATCTGTGTAAATTCGTATCTTGGGACACAGTAATAGCAGGTGCCCGTTATGAAGAACTACTTTTTTGCAAATGGTGATCTGATGACGCCGGTCACGTTCATATATCAGCTGATTCCAAATCAGATGCACATGCATTATTTATTTACTCAATGAATGGTATGTCTGCGTTATTGAGTAAGGGGATAATGCATGTGAATGCCAGGGACTATTTTACGAGTAATTTAACATTTCGAGAAAACAGTTCTGTTGTAACCAGACAAATAGATCTACATGCGAATGTACGACTTCGTTAAAATCGGGACCTTTTATGCTCCAAATTGTCAATTAAATGAAAGTGGTCGGTCAAATTTAATATATGCATCTTTGTTGAATTTGTTTATTTGTGCCAACACGAAGTAAACTGCCAGGTACACACCAAAATCTGTAAATGAAACGTACATACCGTGGTATTACATCCGGGCATCCACCATACTTATGGTCAAGGTCAGCTATTCACGACGCACAGGGGCGTGATGCTAGAAACAAAAATAACAGTACAGTTACCTCTTTTACTAAACCAGTTCGCCGACCGACTTGGTCGCGGCATGAGATAACTTTTCAACGATATAATCAAAGACCAGCACGTGCACCCGTCATTATACAGTATTGCCGCCGACAAGTGACAGAAAAAACACTTAGACAAGAAAGTGTGGTCTAGCGATGATACAAATACCCACGGTAGCAGATTGGAGTAACTTCTTCAGGGTGGCACGATTTACCCAAATCTACCCAAATCTTACCCAAATCTTCATGTAATTACTATATGTGTTAAATACAGCTATATACATCATAATAACGATGTTTGTAGTGTACATACATAATATCTGTCATTAATTTGCTCGTACCATGGCCCATTTTAATGATTTGGTGCAAAATTGAAATATTTCGAAACAAAGGGAGATTACCGTAATTTCCTATTACTAAGAATCCAAGAAAGATAATCCACTTTAAAATGGCTAAATGGGAAGGATTATTTTCTATTTAAATAACATTAAATACAAATTAAGCAGAACCTCTCTAATGTTGACATCCTTGGCGACAGTGTGTGTTTTTATAATAATATGTGTGTACAGAATTTCCATCGAATTTTGTATCAGGGAAAACACTGCATTATTCGCTTATTTAACATGCATATTTGAAGCTGTGACGGCAGAAATGGAGTTTATGGGATTCGTGACCATTGTAGACCAGATGAAATAGCACACTCCTGTAGCCAGATTATAAATTATATTGCTTGTTAGAATCATGAAGGGCGTTTCATTGGTGAATGGGCGAACAATGCAGATCCTGATCGGACTGTGAGGATGTACAGGCTGATCTGGAGCCACGCTGGTCGCAAAACCTCATAAGCCCCATCTCTCCAGTCATAGCCACATGCATGTTTTACTTACCAGTAATGCTGGTATAATTTATTCCAGAACAATGCTGGTGGTGGAAGTTCTAGTGATGTTCCTGCCAGATGTCATTATTCTGTTGTTCCCGAGGACTCCATACATGTCATTTCCAATATTAAACATGACATGATCATGTTCAAGTTCAGTGTTTGTCCCATTTGTATGTCCCATATGTACGACATTAATATTCAACTGACATAAAACCCATATCAATCAGTCAATTACTCAATTGTTTGTTTCAATCAATCAAATCAAGTCAATTACTCATTGTATGTTTCCATTTTTGTCTATGTACGACCATAATATTGAACTGACATAAAACCCATATCAATCAATCAATCCGTCAATTACTCAATTGTTTGTATCAATCAATAAAACCCATATCAATCAATCAATCAATGTGAATTATGGGTATTGAGACCACTGTATATAACGGGAGATAAACAGTGGTAGCAAAACCCACTAAACCCCATTTCTCAAGCACATGTACGCAACATAATTATACTTGGATAAATTGTGATAAATAACAGAACAATGTTCGGGGAGCATTTGTATTCTAATTCTAAATCATCATCATCATAATAAATACATGTTTACACTTTGCATTAGTATGTAGTAACATCCAACAAATAAATGAGCACGTGTGTACATATACATTGTCCCATAGGTAACGTCTATCGATGCTCATTTGTCCGTTCCGCTTTCTGTCGTCTTCGTTGTCCAGGTTTTTTTCCAACCGTAACTTTAGGTTTTATCAGTTGGAATTTTGTCAGACCTGCCGAAATGGTATTCGATTCTGGCTGTAATTGTTTATGTGTAATCTGAACTTGTAGTGATTTGTAAAATAGTTTGTCCTTATCCGCTTGTGTTTTTGAATGCCATACGTCGGGCGCAATTGTACGGGCGCTGTCGACAAGTTTGTAATTACCTGCACCGTACAACGCCCTACGTAAGTTTAACAACTGAATGTTTGCAACTTTTCCAATTATGTCTACGAGTTCCATTACTCCATGTTGTTTCCAGTCCGCAACCTGTTTCAGCCGATTATTTAGAGACTCCGAATTGTTGTTTGTCCAAAGTTTACGTATGGCTTTGTCACGCAGTGGTGCATAAACAAATTGTCTAATTTTAGGTTCCACGAATTTTTCCCAGTACACGCCAAATTTTGGCTCTATCCTTCCTGCTCAGTCTACCATGGGAGTTTGTCCGTCTCTATCAATCCATGGTCGCAGAAAGTGTCGCTCAGATGAAGACGGTTAAGCGGGTAGACGATTTGTCTGTGTATTTTCAGCGATACCCAAAAAGCGTTTCATTCCCACACAATAATATGCTGACGGCATTAAATAAACAATTCCCATCGCCTGAAGTATTAATTGGCGAACCATCGACGTCACATCCATCATCGGCGAGGATTTGTGATGCCACGTTGTCGATTCCGGCAGTCGATGTTGGACTTTCACCGGACGGCAAGGAATCAGGTGGGTTGAGGAGTAACTCCCGCTTCACCGCATCACGTAGATTGTCGAAAACCCTGGTTTTCGCTGCCTGTAAAAATACAATGTAATATGTTATATATATAACCGGATAAAGGAAATAGCAACATTCAACAATTATTTATAACGGCGAACAGTGTAGACCGGATAAAACGGTGTATACCGTGATTAAACCGGAAATAGCAACATTCAACAATTATTTATAACGGCGAACAGTGTAGACCGGATAAAACGGTGTATACCGTGATTAAACCGGAAATAAGCAACATTCAACAATTATTTATAACGGCGAACAGTGTAGACCGGATAAAGGAAATAGCAACATTCAACAATTATTTATAACTGCGAACAGTGTAGACCGGATAAAACGGTGTAATACCGTGATTAACCGGAAATAGCAACATTCAACAATTATTTATAACGGCGAACAGTGTAGACCGGATAAAACGGTGTATACCGTGATTAAACCGGAAATAGCAACATTCAACAATTATTTATAACGGCGAACAGTGTAGACCGGATAAAGGAAATAGCAACATTCAACAATTATTTATAACTGCCGAACAGTGTAGGACCGGATAAAACGGTTGTACCGTGATTAAATCCGGAAATAGCAACATTCAACAATTATTTATAACGGCGAACAGTGTAAGACCGGATAAAACGGTGTATAACCGTGATTAAACCGGAAATAGAACAACATTCAACAATTTTTTTTAATTTATAACGGCGAAACAGTGTAGACCGGTATAAAACGGTGTATACCGTGAATTAAACCGGAAATAGCAACATTCAACAATTATTTATAACGGCGAACAGTGTAGACCGGATAAAGGAAATAGCAACATTCAACAATTATTTATAACGGCGAACAGTGTAGACCGGATAAAATCGGTGTATACCGTGATTAAACCGGAAATAGCAACATTCAACAATTATTTATAACGGCGAACAGTGTAGACCGGATAAAACGGTGTATACCGTGATTAAACCGGAAATAGCAACATTCAACAATTATTTATAACGGCGAACAGTGTAGACCGGATAAAGGAAATAGCAACATTCAACAATTATTTATAACGGCGAACAGTGTAAACACATCATAAACTGACCAGTTAACTAAGTATTGATGACTCGTGTCGCGCGTAGCGCAGCAAATACACAATGTGTTAATCTCGCAACCGATACATGTGGAAACTGTATAGATGAGTACGCGTTGTTGAAACCAGCATAGCAGCAAAGAAAATAACATAATGCAAAATACTTACTTGCTCCAACCGATGTGCACCCAGCAGGTAATCAAACTCGGTACCGTCTACAGTCCGACAAGATCGACACACATAGTCGCCGTCCACGTTTGCCCAGTTTTCCAATCCATTTTTGTCAACTCCGTCGCATGTCGAGTGGAACCACAGTTTACAATGTCCACACATTAAACAGTCACTCATACAATTACGTCGACATACCCCGCATGGGTATCTGCCGCTCCTCTGCCTCTAATTTTAACTATTTAATCAAATAGGCACAACGATATTATGTCACTGAATATAATCCAAAACTGGCACTAGACTCAACACGTTAAATATAATTCGCATAAATCAGATCCAAAATTTAAATAGAATATTGAACAAGACGGCACTGAGATAATATTTTGCAGTTTTATCTATAAAGATGAGATTATAGTGCCCTAACTGCTTATTTATACAGATTTCTCAAAGTTCTCAATCTACTCATACTTTTCACACATATCACGAATTAGTGATTAATCGTTTATCATCATGATCATTCTATTTGTAAATAATTATATAATTATTAGGATTAAAGGTCATTACTGTTTGTTAGCAGTAAATAGCTACAGCTAATCTTGTTACCGTAATTATAATTACGATCAAATTATCGGTCTAAGTCACATGAACATAATTGCCTTTGATCTAGTGTACAAAGTCTGTCAAGCATCACAGAAATCAGAATTACAAATCAATTAGAAGTATTAATATTTAATAATATTAACATATATTATAATATTACTATTGTGATTTTCTCTAAGAAAGGGAAAAATATATTTTATTTGATACAATGTTATGTTATTCCTGTATTATTTTAGCTAATTCTTCATGTTCTTTCGGATTATATCTAAAATTATTACTAAACAATATTAATCCGTATTTGGTATTTAGTAGTATAAATTAAAATTTGTGATCAAATAGCAAACTACTATTTGATCGAAATTAAACTGTGCGCTCGATGCACGGCCTGGATCCGCACTGATATAAAGATACTATTTGCGAGCCAAGCCTCATCTACACTGGTCACAAAGCACATAAACTCCATTTTTTTTTTTTTTTTTTTGCTTATATTTAACGGCGGCACTGGCTCTAGGACCTTGCATGCCGTCTCCCAAGAATGGGAGAATGAACGGAGGTAGAGACTTTTTGAAAGAAGCCGGTAATTCGTATTTACAGAGCAACTACGAATTATCGGTACCCATTTACAGCTGGGTGAACTGGAGCAGTGTGGATAAAGTGTCTTGCTCAAGGACACAACGCACGCCGCTAGTCAGGCTCGAACCCACGACCCTTGGATCAGTAGTCCGACACACTAACCATTACGCCACGGCGCTCCACTAAACTCCATTTCTTCAGTCACAGTTTATAAGCGATGATACATTGAAAGTTAGACAACTGACACATAATTAATGATGCACGATCACGGTAGTCTCCCTTTCTAATAATACTATATCGGTCGCTTTACCGCGGAAATATGTGCTTTCTTCTTCGTTTTTTCTTCTAAAAACTTCATATCATATGACATACTAACGATATATGGTAGAAATAGTATATAATATAATAATAAAAGTTGTTTTTAATGAAGATTTGGGTAAGATTTGGGTAGATTTGGGTAAATCGTGCTGCCGACTTCTTCACACTTACTTATTCAGTTATTGGAAAACAAACAATTCAGCATTATAAGGGTTAAGGCCAGTCTAGCCCCTGATCTTGTAGTTCAGTCCTGTAGCCGATTTCACAAACATTGCAAAGTATACTTTTCTAATACTTTGAGAGAGTATATAATCATTTATTTTTCCTGAAATGCATTATTTCATATAAAACTAACAACTGCATATATATTTGATGATTAAAAGTATGCAGAATTATTATAATGAATTTATTACATTATCACAGCCAAAATGGCTGTGATAAGGCGTAAACAAAAAAAAAGGTTTGTTGTTTCCTGTTACCCGACCGACCGTCTAGTTTTACCCCCGTCTTTTTTTTTTTACATTCAAATATTAATGCTTCAATATTGGACTATTCCAGTAAACATATACATAGGGTTAATCCGGGTAAACTCGGACAAGGGTAAAAATTCGGACGCGTTGACTTAAACACATATTGTGTATATAACCACTACACGAATTCTCCGATGGTGTATTTTTAACCTTCAATGACACGCCGTGCACTGTATCTATAAATAATCGTTGACATAGTCACTACACCGCGACCATGCCGTTATGCATTCTGGGAACGACCTTCAAATTCTTTTCGTCACTTACATGCCTTTGAACGGCGGGAATTTTGAAGCTCCGGCAACACTTTTGTGCTATAGGTATATTAATCTAATTTCGCCACTTGGAAATTGATCGAACATCAACATAAAGTATCCCTTTTACAAAATATGTCGTTGTATTAGTGTTTATTATATCAGCATTGCATTTATTATATAAAATGATAAGTGTCCGAATTATCCCCACTATTTAAAACTCGGACATCTGTGTTTCTCTATCAATAAGCCTAATCAATGGAGCTACGCTAGTTCGACTTGCGATTTTACAGTGTGCCTTTTTTCTGTAATAATAGCACGAGGTTGCAGAGATAGTCATGTAGAAACGGTATGCCTAGTGCAAAATAGAGATATAACCCCTAAGGGGACCAATGAGCAATGAAAAGAAAAATGGTAACAATATAATCATAGATAACTATGTATACATTACAATATGACCTGACAGCAAGGTTTACGCCTGGGAAGGGTCAGTGAAGTATCCGGGGCGCGGGAGTGAGGAGGGGGTGGGAAGGGGCGCGTGGTCTCAAGCGTGATTAGCACGGCGCAGCACACCTCCCACTTACCTGACATCCCCAAAGTTCCCGTTACAAGACACTTGTCAGTTTATTGCTGATTCTCGTCTCCTACAGAGACACACAATTCCGGCAGTTTTCCTTTAGGAATGTATACAATGATTATATTTGTGTAGCATGTATGTCTGAATTACGGCAATTTGTAATGCTAGATAATTATTATTATTTAATTCCTTGACCTGTGCGTATACGATGTCCACCAACATTTTGTCCATCCTGCAGCGGCGGGAGATGACCACGCGTGACGGCACAAAGCAGTGGTTTGTAGAAAAACGTCTACAATATATGTATGAGCATGAGTGGATGTTCGACAGCGGATTGATCGCTCACGTGTATGCACTGTTACGACATCTGGTAAATGTATACGACTGTGTGATGGACAAAGCCTACGAGATTATCACTAGGTGGGATGAAGCTGGGGAGCTGGTGACCAGCCTTATAATACTGGCAAAAGCTGTCGCTCGCGATGTCAGTTTTCTAGACGGCGATACGTTGGTGACTCTGTGCGATGAAGTTATTATGATATCTAATTAAAATATGTTCAGCTATACATGTACAGTTATTTATTAATACTCCATACTCTATACATACGGGTCATATTCTGATGAAATCGGCCTTATAAATGTTAGTCAGTACCCAACATGTACCCGTATACCAGCCTGTGGTGGTGACGGATGTTGAAAGTATTGTACAAGACTACATATACTTGAGACCGCGGCTGATAAAAATGACAACACATGCGACCAGTGTAGCTCTAGATCAGCATAATGTTCCTGCGGATCTGACTACCATGTTCCTAGCATTAATAACCCCAACAAAACAAATATGATCTAATCATATGTATACTATATATGCGTATAGTCATTAGTGAAGGAACTATATATTCAAATATTGTAATGCAAATGCCCTAAGGCTGTTTTTTTATCAACCGGCGGCCAATTTGTTGTCCATGGGATGTAGTATATTACATGGTTGTATTTAATCTATTCATTTCTTATGATACAACGAACACCTGTAAAGATGGTAGTTGTGTTGCATTATGCAAAATAATTTATTTGTTTACCAGAAATTGAAACCAGGATACCTAGTTTAATTGTAATCAATCATTCCACACGTTTCCAACATCAAAAGCGATGATGGAAACGTGTGGAATGATTACAACATTAGGTATCCAATTAATTTCCGTAAACAAATATGTTTGCGTAATGTAAGACACTCCATCTTTAAGTAAGCTTTGCATGACTAGTAGCTAGGAAATTCGTAAGTTGGAACAGAACTAAGCTATTGTCTAAGCAGTTGAAGTGCACATTTCGAGAACGTTTTGATCATCCGGTGTTCAGTGAAACGGGACCGGGAATAGAGTGATATGACTTGTATGCAATGTTTAGTTTCTCTGCTCATTGGTCCCCTTAGCGCTGTACTCCATTTTAATTTATCATCATCATTATCATCACCACCATTAATATCACTATTGTCATCATTGTCGCCACCAGAAATATAACAACACAAAGTCAAGAGATCAATGATAATCGCTGACCACGACTACCGGAGAAAATACATTGCACGTGCGGTTTTATTAATAGTGTACATGCACGTGTATGTCAACATTACGATAAACGTCAATGTCAGTTATCATCATCATCATCATCATCATCATCATCATCATCATCATCATCATCATCATCATCATCATCATCATCACCATCATTTTCTTTCAGAATGCCAAAGAAATATGTCCATACCAAAAGAGGGAAGACCCTCAACTATAATATCGAAGATTTAGAGAAAGCGTTGACCGCAGTCACAACTGGCATGTCCATTAGAAAGGCAGCAGCAACATACAGTTGGTGACCGTGTTAGTGGGAGATTTGAAATAACTGTCCAACATGGACGTCCACCTTGCATTCCAAAAGTTCTGGAAGGGAATATGGTTGAATCGGTCAAGATAGCGGCAAGGCGGGGAATAGGCCTCACTCGGAAGCAGATACTCATTAGGACTAACGTTCTTTGCAAGCGCAGCAAAATAGGATCTGGCTATCCAAATTTTAAAGCTGGGAAAGATTGGTGGGAAGGCGTGAAAAGAAGACACACCGACTTAACTGTCAGAAAGCCGGAAAGGTTATCGTCTGTTCGGGCACGAATGATGAATCGAGAAGTATTGAATAGGTATTTTGATGATTTGGGCCGTGTTGTGGAAGAATTGAATATTAAGGACAAGCCTAAAAAACATCTGGAATTGTGATGAAATGGGCAAATCATTCGAACACGATCCAGTCCGCGTAGTTACAGAGAAGGGTGAGAGGAATGTCTGGCAAGAACAAGTTGCCGCTCAACTAATATCACTGTTATGGCATGTGTGAACGCGGGTCGGTCGAAGGATGCCCCCAATGTTCATAGTTAAGGGTAAAACATCCAAATCATACATGGTTTTCAATACCGCAGAAGCACCTGTCGGATCACGTTGGTATTACCAGGATAACGGGTGGATGACCGACTGTATTGGTGAGAAATGGTTTCAATGAAGTGTTTCTTCAGTTCTGCGGCGCAGAGAGACCCCAACTCCTCATCTTAGATGATTGGCCATTCGTCCCATGAGACATTAGCTATACTCCAGAGAGCGCTGGAGGAAAATATATATACTGGCTTTACCTCCATACCACTCACTACCTCCAACCCTTAGATCGTGCTGTATTTGGACCTCTTAATCGCCACTACAATGAAGAATGTTCGGAATATCTTCGAAACAGCTCCCTCCACCAAATAAATAAGTGGACATTCCCCATTCACTCTTTCGAAAATCATGGGACAAAGCCGTGACTTCGGTTAATATCAAGAGCGGATTCCGGGCATGTGGCATATTCCCATTTAACCCACAGGCGATACCTGGAAGCGCTGTAGAGCCCAGCCGAGCCACAAATCGACCAGCAATAACTCTAGCGACCAGTGACGATACGACTGAGTGTAATATCAATGGCGAACTATCGGGCGTGGTTGATATGCCTGCCGCTGTCGCTACAGATATCGACTCTGAACTGATGTGTAGTCAGCCATCAGGCCGCTTGGAAACAACAACAGTCATCGATCTCAGCGACCCAGTCGAACTTTTAAAATTGATTGAAGCTGGAGATATTCTCATCACTCCTGACGCAAATGACGTACCGTTAGTTGAGCAGCACACATCAGAGCCCACAGTCCCCACACATACAATTCCCATCGTGTCAGACAACGAGAAACTATTGAAAGAAATAGAGGAGGTGTTTCTCCCAAATCCCAGCTTGAAAGAACCCCCCAAAAAGAAAAGGAATACTGTAACTAAACACAGACTGTTAACGAGCGACACCATCGCGTCAGGGAGAAGCTAAATGCAGCTAAAGCCAAAAAAGAAAAAGAACAGAAGAAGAACGAGAGAGCTATAGCCAAAAACAAAAAAACTGTAGCACAATAAACAAAGCCATTGTATTGTTTATTCACGTTTAAATATGTTTATTATGCCTATTTTTTAAAAAAGGAAGGTTTGTCCGAATTATCCCTGCCTGTCCGAACTTTTCCGAGTCCGTCCGAGTTTTTTTACCATCGCCGTCCGAATTATGCCGATTTCATGGTGTCACGAATGCATGCGTTTGTACAGTCAAGTCCGTTTAAAACAACGTTATTCCTACGGCAAAGGCCGTGGTAATGAAAACGCAAACGACAATACCAAGTTTGAATATGGTAATGCCCGGGTAACACGGTGTATGTCAGTTCAAATATACATAGGCGAAAAACCGTCCGAGTTTACCCGGATTCACCCTACTCCCCTGTGGAAGAGATATTCATGTGACACAGTTCATCCCCTATATTTATTTTGTTCGTCACCCTCCCTACATTTTGTGGTGATCACGCCCCCACCCACCCACCTACATTTTGTTTATGTGACACAGTCCATCCCCTACATTTCTTTTGTTCGTCACCCTCCCTACATTTTGTGGTGATCACGCCCCCACCCACCCACCTACATTTTGTTTCTCTTCCACATGGCAGTAGGTATATTAGCAGCGGTGTCAACAATTTATTTCACCCGACCCGGTCTGACTAAATTACAATGATACATACACTGTACAGTAAAAAGTAAAAACAAATAAAAAATCCCTACCTACCGACCCTATCTTTTTCGGGCCCGTAACAGGAAACAAACCTTTTTTTTAGGCCTAATGTAATAAATTCAGTATAATAAAAATTAATAAATTTATCCTAAAATTGAAAATTTCTCCCTCAAAGTACAAGGTAATGTGGTTTCCGAACAAGATCACGTGGTTTCCGAACGACATGACGTCATGTTTTTTTAGATGCGTTTACAGTAGATTTCCTTTAATATCTTGCTAATGGAATGACATATTTTTATGAAATATACGCAGCAAATGCGGTACACGCTGCCCTTTATAGTATAGGCGGCATAGGCGTCGCCAGGAATTTTGCAGGGGGGGTTCGTCTACCAAGGGTAGACGCCGACAGCCAAAGGCTGGAGACGGGGAGTGCACGAGAGGGGTGTCTTCTCTATTTAGACGGGTGGTACGGGGGTCCCCCCGCCCACCCCACCCCCCCCCCCCCGGATTTTTTTTTTGATTTCTATGTGCAATTTCCGACGTTCTATTGCATTTTAGAGCTATAATTTCCACTATCGCACCACCGATTTCGTAAGTCATATTTGCATCCAAAAGTTAAAACTGAAAAGGGGGTTCGTTCGCACCCCGACCCCCCCCCCCCCCCCTGGCGACGCCTATGGGCGGCTTTAATCTCATACTTCTGTCGTTTTGACGAAGAATCGGTTACCGTAAATGTAAATAAAAACTAGAGCACGTGAATGTAAGAAATAAACGGTACTCGATTCTTTGTGAAATTTATAAGTTATTGTAAAGAACTTTCAGAGCACCCATACAACACATATGCCATCGTATTTGGTGCGCTATATATCATCAAAATCCGTCCGTTTGTTAGGAATATTTTAATGAAAATCTACTGTAAAAATGACGTCACAGATTACGTCACGTCGGAAAATCGGGTTCGGAAACCACGTGATACATGTGTTTCACTGACAGAATAGCGATTACTGTCTGTTTCACGAAAGCTACCCAAATTTTACGGATATATAAACAATTCAAAAACAATATGATTTTTGATAATATTAAATTATAGCAAAATTTAAGAATGAGGCTACATTTTATTTCGTGAAATTTGGTCCAATATTGATTTTATTGCGACCACACGTTAAATACCCATGAAGATGGCTTTGGGGATTTAACATGGGGACATTTTTCTAATTTCAGAAATAGTGGACCGATTTTCAAAATGTAACTTTTGTTTTCTTAATAGTTAGATAATTTCCAAGCTGTCTAGCCAGGTTTCAGAATCTATTTCCAAAATTTGTCGTTTTTCGACTCCTCCAGGTTCTCCACTTCTTTTTACCCCATGTTAAATTCCCATAGAGAACTCATTTTTCGTAATAAAATCAATATTTGATCAGATGTCACTAAATAAAAAGAAGGCCCATTCTTCAATTGTGCTTAAATTTAATATTATCGAAAAAATATATTGTTATTGCATTGTTTATATGGCCGTAAAATTTGGGCAGGTTTCGTGAAACAGACAGTAGTGCACATTCTGATCAGACTGCGCAGGTTGATAAATATGGATATATTCTATAACACATCTCACATGTATATGTCGTATTAGTTTGAATTATTTAAAGCAAGTATGTGTATCAACTTGAACACGTCCGCTGTATAGATCTTATAACATATAGTTATTGTACACCAGAAATTTCGTTGTACAAATAAATATCGACTTATAATAAAGTCACGCGTCTCCAGTCAGTCATATTTGGATCTACAGTACAAGTGCTGCAAAAGCCGTATGTAGTCCCAGAATCCCTTTTGTTAGCCAGCGACCCTTTTAAAGATGGGGTCCCGCATACCGGGGTGTATTGTATGCGTTATATTTGTTAGAGCATTTAGAGATGTCAAAGAGCGATTTATTTGTACACATATTGGTACTATTTGGTATGACGCAAGTCTTGATGTCAGGGGAGATAACCGCATTTTCTCAAAATATTAACAAAATTCGATATTTATTCAAAGGAAGTCGATGTTTATTTATCCAATGAAATTTCTGGTGTACAAATAACTACCGTACGGTATAATATGTTATAAGATATCTACAGCAATCGTGTTTAAGTTGATAGACATACTTGATTTCAATAATTAAAACTAATCACACTGTCTTCACATCATAACATGCACATACACTGGTGATCACCACTACTAACACAGTATTGAAATATTAGTTAACCCTTAGATCGCTATCTTAATTTTTTGTCGTCTGCTGTTTATTTTCTATTTTCCATTTTTATCATCAAAAACATGCTTTGACAGCACTTTAGAATAATTTACAACATGCTTTGACAGCACTTCAGAATAATTTCCATTGGAAATGATTCTGAAGTGCTGTCAAACCATGTTTTTATTGACAAATAAGGCAATATATAAAAGCAACAGCAGACGACAATTGTTGTGAGTAGCGGTCCAAGGGTTCATACATGTATATATGTACTGTGTACTTTGGGAATTGAACGAACTCTTCGATTCTGCACACGATTCTGCCTTACACACGAAAGGATACAAATTGTAGAGAACGAACTACATGTTTTTTCGGCTATAGACTCTATGCCGATTTGCGTACATTATATTTGGAGTAGTATATAAGAGTCATAATGATACAAGTTTATATGGAAGCCACACACTACGTGTGGTGGCTTCCACACGAAACTTGTAATCATTATGACTCTTATATACTACTACCGCGAGACCATATATTTATGACATGAGAAGATACACCCTATTAGAGATAAAAAATCCCTATGTTATACTCAGTATATATATAACATAATGGTGCTAGTTAAGTGTGCATGGTTGAAGACAGGTAGTCACGAGAGATGTTTTCGCACCGGTATTTACGAATATTGCAAACATCACCGTGCATGGATGCGAAGAGGTTCCGTTTCGCCTCGCCCATGTCGACATTGTGGGGTAGGGACCAAAGCCGAGTCACTGCTATGTCCACCATGCGGTGGCACTCCGGCTACTCATCGAATGGTTAACAAGGGATTACGTGCTCGCAAGTATTTACGTTTAGTAATAATTCAAATCGGAAAGTCAGTTAGAAAGATAGAATCGATCCTATAAGTCACGGTGTTTCTACAGCATTAAAACACTGTAAAAAACATTATCAAACTAATTTTATAAAATTGAACAGAAAAAACGAGTACCAATATTATTAGAGAAAATGGATAATACAATACAATTTGAATTGCAAATTTTTAATGACTGTGTTGAAGAAGTTTACGAAGAATACGGGGGTTATAATCCTGTATATAAATTCTATAAAATGAGAACACTAGGCGATATCGAATATATGAAATACCAGCGTAATTTATTACGCTCCGATAAAAACGTTACATTTCCAATATTATACCGGCAATTATGTCAACTATACAAGAGGCAAATACGAACATTAAGACAGATAATGCGTATCTGATATGAAACTAAGGCGTATTATACAAAAAAATTAAAATCCAACGATTCGTTTACGAACGTACATTTCTACGATATCGCTTATAAATTTATATTGTAATCACAACACCAAGCAGACGACAATTGTTTCACTTACCAGTGTTATAAACACGCAAATTATGTGTCCTACCTTACACGTATATTAAGTGTCCATTTTATAGAGAGATTACACGATTACGTCTTCCGGGATGAAATATAAACACACTATAATATATACTACACACACGTGGGTGTGTATACACAACCCGCTATCGATATTCCGGAATGAAACATAAACACACTGTAATATATACTACACACACGTGGGTGTGTATTACACAACCCGCTATCGATATTCCGGAAGTATTTCTTACATTGTGATTGGTTGGCATGTTTTTTATTTTTTTAATTTTTATTTTACTTTTAATAATTTAGAACGTTATAACCTATATTATTAAATAAAAAAATGAACTTGTTATATATGAAAACAAATAAATAAACGAGTAAATATTTGGTATTGCACAACACGGTTTTAACTTCATATATGTAAAATTAACAACAATACTTTGTCTTGGGGGACGCCCCTTGACGAAAATGAGCGCTCAGTGCTTCCGTGCAGGCACTTCCAAGGTTGCCTAGACTTTCGACACTGGTTCCTAGATCAGCCGATAGATGGGGGTGTGCTGTACAGGCAGCTATTACACCCGGCTAGCCACAACATGAGACGAGTAAGACAAAGACAAGATCAGACAAGATCAGAAAAGGTGGCTAGCCGGGTGGGCCCAGAAGGGTTTTGCTGGCGTGGGTTCGAGCCTCGGTGGAAGCTAAAAAAAAAATTCTTTTTTTTCTTTTTAAATTGTTAATAATTTTCCTAAAATTAATTAATAAATTGTTTACTGCGACAATATAATTATTTTTAATTTTATTTTATAATTAATTATTATATACAACAATGGTGCTGTAACATTTCTTCCGACTTTATCTCCAAGTTTTTCCCTAAATTTATCCCAATCAGTACACTCAATCTTGGGCATGGTGGCGCGTGCCTTGATTCTTATATCATTTTTTAATTTTTCATATCTCCGCATTTCTTCCACCACGGATTCAAACTCTAAATTTGATATTTTCTTATCGGCCAACGCTTTGGACACCATAACCGTCGATGCTATTTTTCTTAGACCTGGCGAGAACGGATATTCTATCATGTTTTCTACATTTTTTTCTCGAGTTTTCCACCCGACGCCCTAATTACCATACACAACAACAAGAAACGGCCGACACCGCACATAAAATTCCCCGCTACGGGAACCGTTATAATGGTGGATATAGTTGCAGCTGTCCCCGCCCCACACAACACAGAAACACTCGCCAGAGCCGTGCTAGATACTTCAGCCATGTTCACCACGCGCCTATATTTTTAGCGTTTCTTTTTCTATTTGTATATTCTCTAACTAAAATATCCTGCATAGCGACGATATTATTCAACCTAAAATCTGAACTTCTTTCGTTAATTGTACACAGTGTTGATGGAGTGGTATTGACAATTGGAAGCGTTGATTCGTTCATATTTAAATTTTACAAATTTATTTCAATATATTAGTATTTATAAAATAAGTTCAATTAACAACGAGACAATAGTGGAAGAACTCTCTGAGTCACCGATTTTCGTAACAAAGTTAATAACACTACTTTGGGAAAGTCTAATTCGATCATTACTGGCGAACGAAACAATCGTCCAACTATCTCCAGAGATTTTAGTGACTCCAACACCCCGTTCTTCCCCATCTACTACAATATTTATCGCGACCGCACCCACAGGTTTACCATTAGCATTAACCGAGCAGACCGCCATTTGGATAACTTCACCCGCGGCTGTCATAGTGTATCCCCCATATTTATTACTCGCTTTGGCACCGAACGAATATTCATAGTGCCCCTCAATCAATGGGCCCCGCTTCTCAGCCCAAACTGTTATGACACGTTTTGGCGTTTTCATTGTTTTCATTATTCCGGCAAGCGCCCTGTTTGCGTTATATGCCTCAGTACGAATCTTATAAGAGGCCTCCTCAAGAGCTTTGGTCGCGGCTATCGATCATGTTTCAGTTTATCAGAAACTTCGGTTATCTTTCCGTCTAGTTCGGTAAGTGCCGCTTCTCTGCTGAGAGAGTCCTCTAAGCGCAACGCATCATAAGCCTCCGTAATGGTCGCCTGGTGGCCTTCTAGGGCTTTCTCAACACCCGACCGGGCCTCTTTTTGAAATTCGGTTATTTTTACGTCTAGTTCAGCAACCGCCGCTTCTCTGATGAGAGAGTCCTCTGAGCGCAACACCTCATAAGCCTTCGCAAGGTCCGCCTGGCGGTCTTCTCGGACTTTATCAATCCCCAACCGGGCCTCTTTTCGAAATTCGGTTATTTTTTCGTATATGTCAGTAAGTGCCGCTTCTCTGTTGAGAGAGTCCTCTGAGCGCAACGCCCCATAAGCCTCCGCAATGGCCTCCTTGTTGTCTTCTCGGACCCCCTCAACCCCCGACCTGGTCTCTTTCAGAAATTCGGCTATTTTTTCGTCTAGTTCGGTAAGTGTCGCTTCTTTGCTGAGAGAGCCCTCTAATCGCAACGCATCATAAGCCTCCGCAATGGCCTCCGCAAGGTTCGACTGGTGGTCTTCTCGGACTTTATCAATACCCGACCGGGTCTCTTTTCGAAATTTGGTTATTTTTTTATCTAGTTCAGTAAGTGCCGCTTCTCTGATGAGAGAGTCCTCTGAGCGCAACACCTCATAAGGCTTCGTAAGGTCCGCCTGGTGGTCTTCTCGTACTTTCTCAATACCCGACGTGGCCTCATTTTGAAATTTGGTTATTTTTTTACCTAGTTCGGTAAATGCCGCATCTCTGATGAGAGAGTCCTCTAAGCGCAACGTAAGGGCCGCCTGGCAGTCGGCCCGGACTTTATCAATATCCGACCTGCTCTCTTTTCGAAATTTGGTTATTTTTTACCTAGTTCGTTTAGTTCAGTTTCTCTGATGAGAGAGTCCTCTGAGCGCAACACCTTATAAGCCGCCTGATCTTTCTCAATATTCGTTCGGGTCTCCTTTCGAAAATCGATTATTTTACCGTCTAATTCAGTAAGTGTCGCTTCTCTGGTGAGAGAGTCCTCTAAGCGCAACGCATCATAAGCCTCCGTAAGGTCTGCCTGATGGTCTTCTCGGACTTTATCAATCCCCAACCGGGCCTCTTTTCGAAATTTGGTTATTATTTTTTCACCTAGTTCGTTTAGTTCCGTATGCGTTTCTTCACGACTTTGTGTATTCACAGCCAGGGCATATTTCTCTAAGTTGTGATAGTAGACTCCTGATGTGAATCTCGTCCGTGGCCACCGATATAGTTCTATTGATCAAGGCCTTTGTTTTTTGGGTAGTTAAAAAGTCACCCTCTGTCGGGATGAATCCCCTTCTGTCGGTTCCAAATTCTTTGAATTTGTCACCCAATCGGAAGAACTACCTGGTCCGTATATACTCATTTTCAATAATGTTGATATATATATTACGAACATGCTTTAATTCTAAATAATTTTCTTAAAATTAATTAATTTGAAATTTCTAGGACGACCGAAATCGGGTAATCGTTCTTCAACTCTCGCCCTTTATCATCGAGAATAGAAATCTTCAACTCGTGGATGTGTCCCGATTCCAAAACTTTCATCTCGGGGTGTGGGAAGTCTAAGGTCAGGGTCTCACCATAGAAACAGTCGCTGGCGGGCACGGTTTTCAGTAATGTGGTGGGAGTGCCGTCTACCGTGTTGTACGATGTGTTCACCCGATCCAGGTGCACCCCGAGAGTTTTCGTGACGGCGAAGTTCACCGGGGTCGTGCCGACGTGCTCGCCAGGATCAAACACTCCGTCATCGTTGTAAGGGTATGTTATTTTAAATCCTAACAGTGAGCCCAACCCCGGTGAGATCCTTAAACGCCTATCAACGGTCAATGTCGTGAGCCCCGTGGCTTTCGAGATTGCGAGAGTAACTACACCAGGAATCTTCTCCGCGACAAAAGCTTGGAGATCTCCGAAACTCCAAAGACCTTGAGGTACTATAGCATCTGGAGTTCTACGAAATCCTGAGGTCACTGGTTCAGTTATGAGGTAGTTTCCGAAAGCCACAGGGCTTACACCCTCGACTTCTGATGTGAAAAACTCGAGCGTTTCAACGTTTTTCCACCCGACCGTGAACGTGATTGATCTAAGACCTACCCGGCGTTGTCCGCAGCAGTTGTCTATTAATTTTTGAAGTTCACAACTCCCTTTTTGAACATTAGTGATAGTAGCAAACATAATAATATCTTTCAATGGATACAAAAGCATTTAGCTTTAACTCTAATGCAAAGTACGCGGTCGGTGGTAAATACAAGCAAAAAGATGTTGTTTACCTTGTACACCCAACCGTAACGGTTAGACCGGCCAGTGGCTTTGCCACCAATTTCCCTAACATCTTTGAACAATATAGACTGCCCAAGATTACTACGGTGGAGGCGGTAAACGGGTAGAAAGCCACACCGATGCAGTTTTGGCAGAACCAGCTAAATTTTGCTGTATGGTGCGCAACAACCGGGTGTGGAGTTTCACATAAAGACCATCTAACATCCAAGAATATCATGCTCCGAAGTGTCTACAACTTTCACACGTATTATACTATTAGGAGGATTCTCAAGAACTAGGTATTTCTCTACCTCAAGACGACGCCTGGGATCCCATTTCAAACGCATACGACCGTATGGCGTTTGAAAGACTGTGTAACGAATTTAACGTTTCAAAAGACGCGGACTGGAGGCAGAAAGCATTTCCTACCACCACCGGCCTCGGGGACGTTCTCATTCGGGGCCAGTCCGGGAATTGGACGCAGACCGATTTTAGACACGATTACTCCGGTGACCACATCGTCAGTCGGAACGCCGGGAATTTTGACCCCGCCACTATGACTTTCGGGCCAGAAGTGTCTGGAGGTCGGCACTGTGGCGTGTTTTCTTGTAAAATGTTACCTCCAAAACTGGCTCACGTCGATTACATACAGCAGGCTGCTGAGGTTCAGAACGCGTGGACCACATTTATGTTACATAAGGGTCTAGGGTTCACGCAGGCCGGGGTTACTCGCGTCAATGAATCTATTCGCACGTACGTCTGGGCCATCCTCGGCGCACAGAAGCAAACTCGCAGTTCTATACTGGGCACGGGAACGGCGTTTGATGCACAAAAACAGTTCTTGGCACTTGTCGAGGACGCCATCTCAGCTAAGATGGACCTGGAGAAGGCGATCCAGAATTATCAAGACGTTTTGCAGACTGCCAGCACCCCAGTGGACTATGTATTTGGAATAGGTCTTTATATGGCGCCGAGCAATATGATACTACGAGACGACCCGGTTGATGGTTACAATAATCAGATCGTAATCGCCACCGCCAATCAAAAAATCGGTCACAACGGTAACGTGAACACGGATATCATCAAGCGCACCCCCAAAATGATCGGGAGCGGAGTTGTAAATTCAAATAAATTTGAAAAAAATTTCATAAAACCCCCAAAACACAAAATGGATACACCTCCCTCAACACAATCGAACCCAGTACCCCCAATTCGTAAATTGGATGCACCATCGAGTTCCATCAACAATGTTGAAACACCAATCATCAACAATGTTGAGATTGGAAGCACAACACACGAGGAGGAGAAATTAGCGCTCGTCGTCGCCCTCGTGGCGATCGGATTATTTGCGCTTTGGTTTTAGGAACTCTCTGGCGAAGAATAGTAGGAGACCGGCGATGGCCACGATTAAAGCCCAGGTATTCTCGGCGAGCCATCCGACCGTTTTTGATAATATAGATAACAAGAAGGAGAGGAGACCTCCTATCAAACCAGGCAGCGCGGCAGCCAACTTTCCTGCTAATTTAGCCAGGAGACTGGCGAGGGCTTTTAGTTGTTTTTTTATCCACTCCTTTGCTCCGCCGGATGGCGCGGGTGCCGGTGCTGGTGCTGGTGCGGGTGCTGGTGCGGCACCAGCATTGACAGCTACAAATAGAGACGATATAGATAGAATTAGGGTCGATATAATCATGCTGAAAGCTGCGACGATGGTTAATATCGTGACGCCCTTCTCTCTGAACAGAGTGCGAAGATGCTCACCGAGTGTCGTGTCCTCGTGCAGAACCCTCGAGATTGTTTCGCGGCTCCGACTTAATTGGCCGGAAAGCGTCTCACGGTTAGTCGAAGCAGCCTCCAAGCGAGCTTCTCTTTCGTCCCGCAACGACCGCAGGAGATTGTTGATCCTCTCGGTAGAATCTCTATCGCCACGGATTTCCCCAAGTTTTCTTTCTTCTAGCGTGATATGTTTGTCCAGCGCCGTGAGTTTGGAGAGGTTATTGACCAGTTCGCCCCGAGTTGTTTGCAGAGCCTTATCGAGTCCCCGGAGTTCGCGAAGAGGTAATGGTGGGTCATATTTCGTGCCGTTCATTTCGTTGACCGTGGTTTCCACTGTGTTAATAGCGTCTTCGCCAGCGTTTCGTCGGTAGACTGTAGGGTTTTTACCATTTGTTGAGGCAGCTGCGACCGATCATCGATCACTCCGAGAGCTCGAGCGATGGATACTCCATATCGGTTCACGGAAGAGGGGCTGAGGAACTGGGTCGGGTCGTTCTTGTACGTCAGTAACTTCCAGCTATTACCCCATTTAACCCACAAGTCTCCTCTTTTAGTGCTGCGGAACTCCAACATGGCCTTGATGCCGTTTTTAGACACCTCACTCTCCCACCGTTTCACCCGAGAATTCGTTTCCTCGAGAGGCGCCAGCTCATCCTTGGAGATCCCCGCAGGAATCTCGGCACCGCCCGCCCACGCCGGAGTTGCGGGTGGGGCCTCCCACATAGGGACACCAGCAAATGAAGTTCCCGGTGCGTCTGGACCAAACAAAGATGCACGTGGATTAACCAAAGGCGTATTTCGTGGTGCGCCTGGATGGTCAAACAAAAGTGGAATTGGGGGTGCTGGTGTCTCTATGAAGGTCGTTTCGTCATAGTCATCGATGTCATCATCATCGCGGAAATCGTCTCGCCGATTTCATCCATGTTAATAGTAATCATCCATCTTTATAACTTTCTTAAAATTAATTATGTATTAAGACAAAACCATAAGGGTTTAATATAGTTTCACTAAATTATGTCTTCGAGTCAATACGGTCGCAAACTCAATCAATACCGCAGACTGCGTGAGCCCCTCGGGGCAAAAGGCGTGAGACAGAGTGTCGTTATTACGAACAACCCATCGACGATCGACCAGAACCAGCAGCTCTTGGTCCGCTTCCCCAACCTCGGAGCTAATGACGTCATTGTGCCGGGTACTGTTCGCCTCGCTTTCACTATTTCGCTGACGTCGACGGACGAGGACCGAACCGTCGTTCAGAACCTTGGTCGCGCCATCGTCAAGAAGACCATGATAAAGATTTCTGGTAATGAGGTGATGTCGATCGACGACAGCGACGTACATACCATTGTTATCAGGACCTATGGAAGACGGCGCAAGAGCGCGAAAACGCTGTCTATCAGGGTATTGACACCAGCAAAAATAAGAACGTAACCAAACTTAGAATCGGGGCTGGTAACAAGGTAGATAACAACGCGAGTGACAATGCGGTCGCGGGCGCTTACGGCAACCGCTTCTACATCCCGCTCGACTTTGAGTTGCTGGAGAGTCACATGCCCTACTATCAGAGCGCTTTGGCTGACCGCCTCGAATACGAACTAACGTTCAACGACTACGGCCGAGTTCTCATAGTCAGCGACATGTTATCGACGTATACGATCGATAATGTTTCGCTGGAGTACGACATGGTCACGATGCCCGAACTCGCGCGATTGATCAGAACCCAGTACGCCGGGTGCGTTGCCATACTTTACGACCGAGTTCTTCGCCATCGCAAGATGACGAAAGACAAAGGCGACACATTGTGGAATATTAACGTCAACGTACCCGCCCGCTCGATGAAAGGTATAATGATGTTGTTCGAGGATGCTCGGCTAGAAAAACCGACAAATTCTATAACCCCAAAATCACGAAGGTAGAGGTGACGATCGAGGGAGTTCCCAATCAACTCTACAGCGCGGGTCTTCGCGCGCACCAGCAGTGGGACAAAGTAAGAAAGCAGTTTGCTGCCGGCTCTAAGCGCTCTCCGGAGGTTGCAGCGGTTGCCAAAGACCTGCATCTCTCGGCCGTCTCCCTCGCGGAGTTCCTGAATACCAAATACGCGTTATGGCTAGACATGCGAGCCAGCGACGATGACCAAATACACGGCAGCGGACGCCAAGTTGAGAACGCTAGCGAGGGTGTGACGATCCAGATAACCAAAGAGGCGGACGGAGCCGGGCCATTGAACGTGTACTTATATATAATTACAGACGCACAACTCAACATCGAAGATGGCCGATACGTCTCAGCACTCTATTGATTTAATAAAAAAATCATCTAACGATTTATTAATTAATAATTTTGAAAAAATTAAAAAAATTAGCAATCATTCTAACGATTTATTAATTAATAAATATGATAATTCTAAAGAATTAATTAAGAAAATTAGCAATCAATACCAGTTCACGATTGGAGATGCCCACTCTGCCATAATATGTGGGCAGACAGGATGTGGAAAAACGGTTTTCATCCTCGACTTGCTCGAGGAGTCCTACCGCGATGCCTTTCGTCACATTGTGATCCTGTGTCCCACTGTGCGGCACAATGACTTATCAGCGGCGAACGTGGATATGGACCGACCCTGAGGTATACGTTATTGACCCCGGTGATAGGCTTCACGATTGGTTTGCGTGGTTTATACCAAAGATTCCAGGGTGAGCCCACCCTATACGTGATTGACGATTGCTCGGCCAAGGCGGCGATGACCAAAAAGAAGGACATGCTCTCCGAGCTCGCATTTTCTGGCGCCATGCTAGGCAAAGCGTATGGATATCCACTCAAAAGTACAACGCCGTCCTCAAGGATCTGCGCGAGCAAACGAAATGGGTCGCCCTCTTTCACTGCAAGGACCGAGACTCATTCGATGACTGTCTTCGAGAGAATGACGTTATCCCAACGCGAGGAGGCGCCTGGAGGCTCGACAGATGCTTTCAGAAACTAAGCACGCCAAGCTTTTGCTAAAGACTGATCAACCAACTGCTTACGAAGTTATCAATTAATTTTATAATTAATTAGCAATTACTGAACAAATGCTGAACAATGCTGAACAATGCTTAACAATTGCTGAACAATGCTGAACAATGCTGAACAAATGTTGAACAAATGCTGAACAATGGTTAACAATGTTAACAATTTGGTGCTCCGCTGCGAGCTTTGTTGCGAGCATAATGGTGATCATAAGTATCGGGTGGTGCGCTTGCCAATATGTTAAAGCGATGAGACTTGTTAGAATAGTTAAATTAATTTTAAGAAAAATGAACTGCGACGAACTTCTCGATCAGCTAATAGAAGAAACCTCAACTCCGACTGCCAACATAGATAATGATCCGACAGAGCAATCGGAATCAACTCCAACGGCGGTTGGTATTGGGTTAAGTGCAACGATTCCGAATGAAAATGAAAATGCGGCGCGACGAGAGCGACTAGCTGCGCTGGTTGCTGGGGGACAATCGGAGCATTATCTCGGTAGGCGTCTCTCAGTTTTTCAGGTGGATAAGATGTCAGATGCGGAGATCGATCAAATGTATGCGCGATACGAATCTAGGTTAGGTGCGGAGATGACAAAAATTCTCGGATCGGCGGCTATTCATTTGTACGCAACCGCCGTTAGTATACTTCTCCCTATACCAAACACCGCGGGATTGATTGACGATCTAGAGACTGACCCTTTTATAGGTCACACTCTTAGAACAGCCTGCTGCTCAATTTATCACAAGTTTGGAATGTACTTAGCTACGCTGACAACCGCGTTGAGCACGGGTAAACACTGTCAATTTGCCCACGAACTATAAGCCCTGAAAATGATGACACAAGACACACCCGCGAGAGTGACGGAGTTGAACCCGATTGCTCCAACCCAATCGAACCCAACTCCGCCACTGGATGACATACCGCATATAAAAAATCCCAAAAGACAGGCAGCTGGGCGGGCGGCGGATGCCACCCGAAAAGTTAAACAAGATAAAATACTCGCCGAGCTTCGAGAGGCTAAACTCCAATCGAAATTGGGGTTGCAATCAGGGACGGAGACAGCAAAACATCTGAAGACAGAGTTGAGTACAACCCCAATTCACGAATTGGAAGCACACTCAACACCCAATACCAACCGCCGTTGGAGTTGGGCGAATCCGATTGAACCCAAATTCGTGAATTGGAGTTGGGTTGTTGGTGGTGGTCTGGCAGTTTTTGGTGCCCTGTGCGTGTGGAAATACCCCCTATTATCGAAAAAAACAGCCAGCCAGTGTTCCAGAAGAAAGTTACGAAACACCAATCGCGATTGGATGCGCCCCATTTAAATCATTGATCGCGACCCCTTTTATATGCAATAATGGCTGAACAAGATGGTAAAAATGTTAGTGTGAATGCGCTTTATCACGCCGTGGTGATATCGGGTTTCAGTATCGGGTATGCTCGACTATCAAAGATGGCCTAGGAGGATCCGCTCCCAAATTGGACTTTACTGTGAGAGACGTAGGGCTCGCGACCTTAGATGTAGCGGCCGCAGTTTGGACCGAGATTATCTAGTTAAAGCTGGAATTTCTGATTAATATATGGAAAAATAAATGGCTTCAATTCGGAATAATGATAGGTGGTGCGCTCTTAAACGCATTTGCGTTCACGGCAGCAACTTTCTATTCTCTAAACTACAAAACTCGAACGCGGATGAGGAGAGTACGCGTCACGATTTAGCTGTAGAACAATTCAATAGCGCAAAGGAAGGCGTGGTCGGAAAAAGAAAAACGAACCGCCATCTTGACTGGGTCAATGAAGAGCTTCGCCGTGAAAAATCACGCCGCACAACTTTTCAGAACGTTGAAGAAGCAACCGCGAGTACGCGCTGGCATATCGCAGAAAATGTCTCGCGCCGCTGGATCGCGAGCCCCAACTTTCAGATTTCTATGTACCGTCAGAGCCCCAAAAAGACCGCGAGATCGCGTTCATCGTCGTGGGAATGGGTGTGGTGGGTCTCGTCGGCTATATATTCAATCGAGATTTTATTAATTATTTTATAACTTTTTTATAAATATATATATATATAGAACGAGTCAGTTGACGAACTTTATTTTGCTATGATTGATGTAGGCTACACTGCCCTTAAACACCGCATAGCTGGTGCAAAGGGTATGATTCGTCTGGCCCGAGATTCTCTCGAGACGTGGCGGGAGGACGAAAAAGCGGCCACCCTTTTCGCAAAGCGGATGTTAGATTCCTCCACCAATCCTGGGGGATTAGATTTTCCCAATTTCCTTCAGAACTTAACCCCCAATCGTGATTGTACTTCCAATAAAGGTTTATTATTATCGACGCAGTTACCGGACGATCTGGCGAGGGCATGTTGGAGATTGTCAGATATATTAGAATACTCGCATACGATGAACACGCGCAAACTTAATACCAAACTATCGGTTCGCCTAACGCGCAAGCTAGCGAACACGTACTATAGCCCCCGCGGCTACTGGAAGGGACTCGCTGCCATCAAGAACCTCGCGGCGGCGACCAAGGTTTCAGAAAACGCTGTCAAGGAATGGCTCAAGAAGCAGGCCATCTGGCAGATCTATTTACCCGCGCCTCACAATATTCCGCGCCCGAAATTCGACGTGCCGGTACCGAACCAAGTTCACCAAGCGGATCTCTGTTTCTCCCTCACGATCGCGTCGGTCGTAAGACGTACAAGTACGCGCTGACAGTCGTTGACGTAGCGAGTCGTTATAAGGGGGCTGAGCCGTTGGCCACTAAAGAGTCTAAGGAGGTGGCCGAGGCTCTCTCCGAATATATAAGAGGAGTCCTCTCAAATGGCCGAATCTTCTCCAGGTCGATCCCGGCCGCGAGTTCATGGGCGCGGTCTCTCATCTATTGTCTAAGCACGAAGTTTCTATCAGACGCGGCCGCGTCAACATCCACCGGGACCAGGGGATCGTGGAACGCTTCAATCGAACCCTGGCTGAGAGACTGTTCGGACACCAATACGCCAAAGAACTTGTAGACCCTCATTCGCGATCGACCGAGTGGGTGGCCAGACTGCCCGCCGTGGTCTCCGCACTGAACGGAGAGGTGACCAGATTGATAGGTAAGAAGCCCGTAGATGCTATCAAGTTTAAAAGGGTGACGAGCGAGCCCTCTGCCGTCTCGCGCGGGCGACCCGTTGGTTTAGAGGAGCAACGGCTTCCATCAGATATTGACGTCCAGTACCTCTATCAACCGGGAGAGCTCGAAGGTGGCAGCCGCCGCGCGACTGATCCCGTGTGTCTCTCAATGTATATCATCTAGATCGATCTATTACCAAGCCCGATGAGCCCGTGCTCTACTATTTGGATGATGGGCCATCTCGAGGGTTTGTTCGTGAAGAATTCTCGCGGTGCCTTCTGACACCCAGCTACCCGGATCGTCAGAGTCTTTAGTATTCTCTCTCAGAGTTCTTTTTTTTTACCTATCCTATAGGCTCGGTGTGTAACCCGTCTTCCATCACTCTCCTCTTGTCGTAGTATGCCGAGAGTCCTAATTTTTGTTGACAGTACGTCTTCATCACCCATTAAATCATTCGGAATCCCCTGTTCTCCGCCATATCCCTACCTACCCCCTTCGAGAGCACTCTTATACCTCCCCCAAGTCAGATCGTTTAGATCTCTTCGACATCCCCTTGGCCGAGTGCTTAAATTTTCCATCACCGCTCACGTAGTAACACTTGCTACACAGAGCGATGGCTCTATCCCCTTCGAATTCCAGCTTGAACAGTCCCGGAGTTCTGTTGCTCCACACGTCCCACGCCAACCACTCGGTCTTCTCCTTATTAAACTTTCTCTTCATATTCTTTCTCACCACCGCCGCCAAGCGTCTTCTCCGACAGCGCGAAGTACATGCTGTCAGTGTCCATCTGTATCAGTTCGAAATCTCCGCGATCCACGTACTTGTCCAAGAAATCGTAGTAGAACTCCAGCATCCGGAGCTTGGCCAACTGGTAGACCGCTATGCCACACTGAAACGGTCTGTTGATCACCACTCGAGTCTTCCTGCTCGATATCTCGTAAGCCTTCCCCAATCTCCTCCAGGTCTTCGAACCACGCCGACCTCAGTGCCCGATCGACAGTCTTCTCATCCTTCGTATATGTGGTGTTCAGGTGTCTCTCTTGTGCCTCTATCAGCTTGCCACAACACGCGTTGCCAACCAGTTTGAATATATCCGCCAACACCGCCTTGCTCTTGTCGACGTCCCCCGTCCGTCTAGCAGCGGTGACCTCTTTAGCGAACCATTGAAACGGTTTGCCGGGCGTGTAGTCTATAACCCTATGCACCGCCTTGACGATCAGACCGTGCTCCAGATACCACTTTAGCAGCGGGGAGTATATGATATCTTCTTGGCGGACATTGCCCCCACGAGCTTTCTCTGTCCTTCGACTCTTTTCCTACCGGTCCCGGCCAGGTAGTCCTTCATGTGCTGCGGAACCTCGTTCTACATCGACTTCTCGATTAACGAACAGCGGTGACATTTCCGAGAACTTGTCTCTCAACGTTTCAGGGACCTCTATATCCAACTCCGCAAATCCGAACCACTTTTCACTCCTGACCTCCCTCACAAAACGGTATATATACGACTGTCTTTCCGGGTCGTCACACGTCCATATCTGCTCCTCACCACACGGCATGTCCTTCGACAGAGTAGATAGGTATAGAGCATTGGCATCGTACCCCAGCACCGCCTTGCACATCTTCTCCTCCCGACTCCCCACCTGACCCCTGATCGTCGACCTTCCAGCCTCGCGTATCTGGAGAATACTATGGACGGACCACCGACCAATCCCTGCTTCATCATCTCGTAAGTTTCAGACTTCGGTGACCACAGCTCGGGCGTGTCCGCCTTCCCATCGATCGACCCGCGGAGTAGGTACTGAAGGAAAACACCGGGCAGAGACACAGCATCCTTGAGTATATCCACGCCTCTTCCCTTGTAGAACTCCGTCATTTTAGTCAGAGCCTCTAGGAACGGTCTACATCCAAGTCGTTGTAGTGTTGCAACCATTCCTTGAACGTCTTCATCCCCTTTTCTCGGAATACCTTCTTACACTCTTTCCACTCGGACAACGACAGTAGGAACTCACCCTTCAACTTCGAGTACCACTCGGGATAGTCTGGCAGCCCGGATGGTCGAGCTTGTCCGCGCTATCGAACCACTCGTATGGAAAGTGAGACTTTACCGTTTTACAGTCGTACACCTTAACCCACCGGTCGTACGTGGTACCGGGTCCCAGATACTGGATGATGTCGAGAAATTTAAACTCCGGGGTAAACAGAAACATCGTCGTGCTGGCTCTCTTTCCGACCATCACCTTATTCACGGTGGCCGCCAACTTCTCTACAAAGTACTGCTTGATGAGGTTCAGGTCGTACCTGCTACAGTTGAACCCCTCACCACCGGGACTTGGTCAATCCATGAGATAATCTTTGCTTGCTGAGACTTTGATAACATATCTATGTCGGTCGGCAGATACTTCTTTCTAACCCCCTCCCTGATTGCCTTGCCTCTCATCTGCAGCTCGGTCACGAACTTCTCGACTAGCGTGTCGGGATCTCGTTCGCATAGGTGTGTGATCCCTTCATGCATCGTATCCCCCAACGACACCGATATAGGAACGTGCTCGACCTCGAAGTTCAGGTCTTTGGTGGGTCGCGTGCTTTTTGACTTGTCGAGATAAGCCTCGAAGTCGTAGACTATCTGGTGGGGGTACAGAGTCGTCTCCTCCTCGCGTGGAAATTGTGGATAGTAGTTATTAATTTTATCAAAATGATCATTCAACCACTCGCACTCCCACATCACCACCAGCTCGTAACCCGCCTTCCTTATCTTGGCGTCTTGAATTTTCGTCCTCTTGTACAGCGATCTCGCATTGCCTCTCATGCAATGCCTCGGACACCCGTGCCAGTAGCATCCGTGAAACTGAAACACGGTCTCGGTCTCGTGACAGTAACCGTCGACCGGATCACCGGCCACCCACCTCTCACCACCGTGACCACAGTTGGCGTGATGTATGTGCTTTCCCACCCTCTCCTCTTCTCTGCTCAACCATTGAATCGACCTCACACTCGCTGACCCCTTAGGATAGAACGCCTTCTCGTAGGCCGACTGTGGTCTCTCTACCATCTTACCTGGACATGTCACCACGGTCTTCCCACCCATGCAGGTGGTCGCGTGCCTGTGCATGTTACACGACTTTGTGAACCGTTGTTGACATCCGGTGCACCCGTACTCGTTCGTCATCTTGCGGAGATTCGTTATGAGGAACGAGTGACCTCCAAACATTCCTATCGTCATTGTCTTCCCCCCACCCACGTCGTAATTTGCCGGAACCTTCATGAGGTACCACACTCCATCGGCGGTGGGCTCGTACACGCGAATGCCCATCTTGAAATGCTCTTCGACCTTCTTAATATCGTCCAGGGGGATTCCCTTACTACCCGGCTCGTTATCGTGCCCGAGGTATTCGCGAGCCAGAGCTCGTGCCTTCCTACAACACCCGTCGGGTCTCCCTCCACGTTGGATGGCTATGCACCTAAACAGACACAAGTAGTCGTCGTACGTGTCGACGGAATACATTCCATTTTTCTGTCTTAGCCAGTCTGGGAGTTTTCCCGCTCCCATGAGAAGTTGTTGTGCGTCGATGATCATCTTCACCTCGACCGATATCCAACGAACGAAGGTCCATTTTGTGTTTGGTCTATCGACTTTGTCGATGTCCATTCGACCTTTCTCTCTATCGGATATCCAACTCTCGGCTTTGGCAATCTCGTTTATCCACGGACTGCCCTTTGATTGTTTGTGATAGATCATAGTAGCGTCGGTCTCTATGTGCCTAATACGATACGAGCACGAATACCTCAGGTAACATGCTGTGGTCCATCTCTGGGCGAAATTTTATTCATTTATGCGATTATCGATCTCCCCCGTCTACCCCCTCTCGAAAGTCCATACTATCTTCCTCCTACCCCTATCAATAGTTTTCCCTAACTTATCGGCTTCTTCGGCGAGAATCCTGGGACCCTCCTCCACCAAAGCTCTGGCGATATCTCTCCTCTTCTTGGGAGGTCCCCCACCAACCCTTGATAAATCTTATTGTAGTACGCCATTGTATAGGGGTTTTCTACGTGCGCTGGGATCTTCTTTTACACGCTGCGCGTAAGCGGTGGCGCGCAGACTGGCCGTCGTCTCGTTCTCCAATTTCTCGGAGCGTTTTTCGGGGTCGGCGGGCAGTCGTCCGTGCGAAACCGCACGCCGCAGCCTCTCCTCGTAGACGACGTCTCGCGCGTCACTTATCCTATCTGCTATATCTTTCTTGAGTCTCAAACCTCTTAGGGAAATTCCCCAACTCTTAGCTTGCTCTCTCATTTGCTTTATGGTAGGCATTATACTGAGTATAACCAATAGATTTTTTATCTTCAATAGGGTGTAAGTTTATATTTATTCGTAATAAATATATGACAGATTGTTGTATATATATACTGAGTATATGGATAACTTGTCTTTAATAGGGTGTCTGTATATTTGTGACAGATTGCTGTAAAATACTGAGTATACTGGATGGTTTTCTTATCTTCAATAGGGGGATGTCAGTTGTTATTTTATTCGTAATAAAAGTATGACAGATTGTTGTATATATATACTGAGTATAACAGGGATTTTTATCTCTAATAGGGTGTATCTTCTCATGTCATAAATATATGGTCTCGCGGTAGTAGTATATAAGAGTCATAATGATTACAAGTTTCGTGTGGAAGCCACCACACGTAGTGTGTGGCTTCCATATAAACTTGTATCATTATGACTCTTATATACTACTACTTTTGGAGCAGGATCTACACTCGAACAATTCTCAGCGTGATTATTATAGGCTGATTTCAATACAAAACCCAACCATAATACAAAATGCACCTATAATATATGGGGTGGGTTTTGTGGCAACACGCCTTGGAACAGCGGTCAACCAGTATATATATATACCGCAACTTTCAACTGAGTGCAGCAGAATATTCCACCTGCGCCCGGTGAAACTTGCAGCGATTCCATAATTATCTTGGTATGATTGCCCCTGAAACTAGCCGTCATATATCTCGCTCACAACCAGCTGACAATTTGATGTTATATCGTCACGATAACACTGATTCATCGCGCATTCGCCATCTGATACATTTTACATTATTCGCAATCTTATCGATTTGTGCAATTGCAAGGTGTATGATCACAACAACAACAACTACTAAAACTTCCAGAAGTCCTCCGATTCAAAGTATGTATTCTTTTATTTTGTCCTTATTATGTAACGGATTTTGATGAAATATGGCGCACCAAATGCGTTTTGTTAAGCTGCATTTGGTGATCTCGGTACTTTGGCCCAAATTTCTGTCGTTTTTGCGAAAAATCGATTTCCGTGTCTACTCTCGTCAATTCTTCGCAAAAACGATACAAGTATGTGCCGAACTCACGAAGACACAAATAATACTTACTTTGGAATGTGCGCGCTTTCAACACATTCACACATTTATGTTGTTGTTGTAACCACGTGACCATGCACCTTTGATTTGCAGTGCGCGCTTAAACGTGATCTACAGTGTTTCATACGATATATCGTATCCCTTGTATTGTCAGCTGGCCCAATAAATCTGACATACTAGATGTGGCGCTTGTTTCAGTGATTTGCACATGTTTTATGTGTTATGGGCCGATGACCTTCTTCACTGAATAAACAAATTGTATTGCATTGTAAAAACGAACACTTTTGATATTAAAAACTTATGGAATAGTTATACAATTAGGTACACATTTAATTTCCGTAGCAGTATTTTTACATAATTTGAGGGCCCCAATATTTTATGTGGGTCTCGATCTTACAACACCAGGGGCCCGTTTCACTAAACTTCGTACGAGTAAAATGTTCGTAAGTGCAAATT
Organism: Conchocele bisecta; assembly: GCA_029237695.1. Lineage (NCBI taxonomy): Eukaryota > Metazoa > Mollusca > Bivalvia > Lucinida > Thyasiridae > Conchocele > Conchocele bisecta. The sequence goes on along the minus strand of CM055266.1, from coordinate 42,186,825 downwards.
TATGATCGTCTGGAAATTGATGGATTTACATTTATTGAGCATAGGCTGCATATGCAAGCTTCATGTTGTACAAAGATTGCAGTGAAGCATATGCTCAATAAATGTAAATCCAATAACTGTTTACAAGAAAACAGTGTTAATGTGGAATTTATAGACTATCATAATTTTGCAGTTACGAACATTTTAGTCTTACGAAGTTTAGTGAAACGGGCCCCAGTATACTAACTAAACATCAGTTAAAGGCCATGTGTGCCCGAAGTGAATGAAATGTGAGCAAAACAGTAGGTAAAAAGAGCATTTAACGGTAGGTTTGTATCGCCACTTTCAAACAATATAGTGAACGATTTGATTTATATCACTGGTGCTGCACAGCGTCCCGGCGTCAAATGTTTCACATCGTAAACAAAATCCGGTTTCCAGACGACTCGGAGATGCCGCTCAGCTCTACTTAGAGCTAGCATAAACGTATTTTCGTCTATTTTGCTCGATTTGTGAGACTCTTATAGGTTAAATTTCATCATCGAATAGTTGAATTACCTTTTCTGTCTTATATTGCGCTTTATAATAGGATATTTTTTTCGCCCCCCCCCACCCTTTCTGAAAAGCTGGCAACGCCCCTGGTTACTAGACGAAAATGTGTATCTCTGCATATAGCTGAATGGAAATTATTCAGGAATCGGCGCCTATTTCGATGTGATTTTTTTTAGGCCACTCAGAGTGCAGCAGCAGTGGATATTAAAGCCACAGGCATTCCATTCGGCGTGTTTCGGCTTTCATCGGTATAACTCTATATATATATATATATATAGGCTTCTAACTTTGGTCGGACACGACCTCATATAATAACACATTCCGCGATTTTATTAAAGCAAATGTGAATGGAATGGTGCTTAACCGGCCCATCAACACAAAAGAGTATCATTTAGGGCCAAGCAATGTAGATGAAGAATAAAAATAATAGTAAAATTGTATGTCAGATGCGGTAGGCAATCAGATGATTAGGGTAAAAATAGTAATATGATGAACAATATAAATGAATAACATGTATAGAATTATAAAATTATAGTACGAGAAACATGTATACAATGATAAAATTAAATTTTCCGATACAAGTTAGTTTCATGGAGAAAGCGAAGCAAACCTTCAATGTTCTCCACCTGGAATAGCTCCGCAAGTGAAGTAACAAGTGTTTGCGTCGAATATCGGCAAAGTCGATACAGTCCAGTAGGATGTGTTGTGTTGCACGGTAAATGCCCTGTGGCATGGAATACACCATGGACGCGGCTCACCATTGAGCAAACACGAATGTGTATGTCCAATGCACAATCGACTAAGGACAACTTCATTCCGGCGTACATGTCTGTAGCCAGGAGTCCATTCGCACAGAGTCGGTTTCACAGCATGAAGTTTATTATCTGTGAGCAGATCCCACCGGGTCTGCATTGTATCGGAGATGAATGAGTTGATGTATGATTTAAAATCATGATAGCAAACAGGAAAATGAGAAGTCGGTAGGGTAGCTCCACGGCGGCATTGGCAGCACTATATGCCCTGTCATTGCCCTTGATACCAGTATGAATGGGGAACCAACAACAAATATTGTCCTTGCCAGACGAAAGTAAAATATGGTGTAGCTCCATGATTTGGCGTATAAGTGGATGTCCAAGCTTCATGTTGTACAAAGCTTGCAGTGAAGATAATGAATCGGAAAATAAAATGAACTGCTTTCTCCAAGATATTTTCGCCAAATCAAGAGCAAATGAAATTGCCCTCAATTCGGCAGAAAATATCGAAGATTTGTCTGGGAGTCTGGATTGAAGATCTCCCTCGGGGACAGCGGCAGCAGCTGCTGCCCGGTCCCCGTCCTTTGAGCCATCAGTAAAAAGCGGAGTGTATGTATTGTATCTGTCTTTAACTTCAAGAACAAGTGTTTTAAATATGGATGGATCAGTTGTTGCTTTCGTGTGCTGACTAAGATCGAAGATCACCTTGGGCTGCTCCAACTGCCACGGTGGAGTATCTGGAACAGCGTATTTGGCAATGTGATCCAGATCCAAGCCAGCATCGTGTATCAAAGGATCTATTATGTTGCCGAATGGTGGCTTGAAGCTTGGTTTCTTATCGAAAACAGCATCTGTAGTTCGATGAAAGACAATATGTCATAAGCTGGATTTAGACCAGTATATATAAGGGTAAAAATAGGCCAACATGGGGAAAATTGCAACAGAAGGTTTTTTTGTTTTATATTGTTTAGGGGGTCATTCTATGTATCATATTCAAAATAGGACAAAATCGGACAACCGGAAGTGGGTAAAATCCATGATTCAATATGGCCGCCATTTTCTCCAAATTGATATAATTTTACTGAAAACGATTGGATTTACACCATATAAACATAGTACACATATATAAGTAACTGATACCTATCAGTCCAAAAACATACAAGAACATTTTATGACGTCACTGTGACGTCTATGACGTCATATTAGCTAAACATTCATAATATTGAGAGAGAAAAAAAGCAGGTTTTACGGCTTAACGTATCCAAGTACACATAATTTGTAATTACCCTGATTTTAATCGCTATTGTCTGTGTCTGAATGCATCATATAAGTTTGTGTATAATACATCATATATTTGAAGTCCATAATATCACATTACTGTAATACGTGTGCTGCATCGTGAGAAAAATGGCCGAATTAGGGCTTCCTATCAGTGTACCTCTAGATCAGCATTTGCATTCATGCATTCTAATCGGGTTCTAAACTGGTCCCAATGCTCTGTCAAGCCATTATGACGCATCTAATGAACACCTAGGATTTTGATCATACCCCGGGAGTGAACTAGATGATCCGGAGCTACACTGATCAAAATCTCAATTAGGCCATTTGACCGATGGTGTGTCACATAAAGTTTATAATGTGATATTTTCATTCAGTATTATACAGACTCATTTTCATGATCTGAGTCTGCTGCCACTGTCTCAGCAGATGAGTTGCTGCATGATGTTCCTTTACAGCCTACACACGCACTCGAACATGCCATACTACTCTTTCGGCAGGTACAACGGAGATTATCACAGTCACCTTTACACTGACACCGTATGATTTTTAGCAGACATTCCGGAGCTGCCAGTGAGTCCATTTTTTGTGGCGCGAGTTTTTCACTGGTAAGTTGCCAACCCCAATCGGTAGGATTTAATTGAGTGTTTGATCCCATCCAAACCTGTCCCTGGTAGTACACTCTCCGTGAATGGTACTTAGCTGCGTCAGATGTCGGAGGAAGAGATTGTACCTGAACGCTACTTGCTCTAGTGGCTACCTTCTCTGTAAACTTTCTCACCCTTAATGCATCCAACTTCTCAAAACCCTTACCACCGTACAAGCAGATGAGTGCCTTTTCGCCTACAATGTCTATGGCAACTGCTTCCATATTGTGTTTGGTGAGACACTCAATGTGTGTCTTAAATGTAGCATCACTCCGCGCTTTCTTCAAGGCGACACCTTTTCCAACACCAAACAACCGCGATGTTGTGTCACATCCACATATGGCATGGATTACGGGCAACATGTGACACAACTCTATCCCTAGAGTATGCCGCACAACATCAATGTTCCATACCCTACTCTTGGCACTTTTTTTGTCCGACCTATATATGAGTCCCTTTGAGTTGTCAGCGGAATAGTGGCACAGGAGAACTAGCACATCGGTGTCCTCGCCAATCACATGTGTCATTCCCGAGATTGAACAGAGCATACCTGTCTTCGCTATAAGAACATCGGCATCTCCTTCTGCGCTCTGGGTTTTTATTCCATGATCATTCATTTTCTGCTTTAGCAAGTCAATAAATTGTTGCTTGTTCTCACTGTTGGCGAGGAAATGTTCTTTCTTCGATTTCAAGGGCATAGACTCAACAAACGACACCCGAGGACCAATGAAACCTTTTGCCCTTCTCAAGTGGGTTGTATCTTTAGTAGAAGGCCCTTGCATGTATCCATCAAATACAACTATTGCATTTGGGTATTTCTTTTTCACATAATGTATGTACATGTCACATATGCTTCCATAAGTGTCATCTTTCTTCCATGGTAGTTTGTGTATTAGAGACCCTCCATCTAACACGTAGGATGTCGGTGTGTCTGTTGATTGCACAGACTGGTCCACTTTGACTAGTGTTGCCAATGTATCCGCAAGCTGTGCCTTATTTGCTTCCCTCAAAAGGCCATGTTCATCGAACATAGACGTTGGAACACTTGACAGTTCATGTTTGAGTTGTGGATCAATGACTATCGTCTCACCACCGGCGCATACAGCTTTCTGTCCCATCACTTTTACATGGTCTACTTTCTTGAACGTGAATTGGAAGGCATTCTGTCCTTCCATCTTCTCTAGTATCGCATGTCCAAACCTCGACAGCTTTTTGCGGATTAGCAGACGTATGAGCGACTACACCCGTTACAATGTTACGCAGAGTGTCAGTTTGTTGGAACGGATCGCGATCTTGTAGAAATTCAAACACTGCTCTCGTATCTTTGTCATCCCGGGTCTTTCTGGAGTCCGTCATCTCCTTATGCTGCTCACTCGTAGAGTACTGCGCCCCTGTCAGATGTTGCATGTGTTCGTTTACTTCCGCACATGCAGGCATGGATAACAGCCATCGATTCCTCTGTGCCTCCTCCATTCCCCACCCACGTGTTAAACCACCAGTTATCTTGAGTGCCCTCATGAGTACTTGTTCTATGACTAGGTATGTAGAAAGGCCTGACCAAAACCTATCACTTCTGCGGATGACGAACTGTCCTGATAGGAAGTGTTCATACACTTTGATTGTTCTCCTCAAGGTCAATCATGTCTTGTATATATATGTGCACTGACTTGGTATAATGCGAGTGTCCGGAAGACGCGAGATAGGGCAACATAGTCTGCAGCGATTTCAAATGGAGCTTAAAGTCACCAGTCCTTTCAGCCGTCAGGAATCTTCGCAGCAGAGCTACCATGGTCATGTACTGATTCCATAGTTGTCCTGTAGGAGAGTTAGCCATCTTTGATGTCTGTGTGTTTAAGGTCTGGTGTATCTTTTCAAATACAGCATTACTACATGCATCATTCACTGTAATGTCACTGGCTATAAGACCATTCAAAACCCCTAGTGTCTCTTTTAAGTCGGGATGCAAATCATCCATCTCTTGCTGTTGATCACCAGTTTTACATTCTTCGGCAACAGGAAGTGTAATACCATATGCTTCCGTTACAACCATCGCATTCAGAGCTGCATCAACTAGCGTGTGTGCTCGGACAGCTCTGGCATATGCTTTGCCTGATAGAATGTGAGTGACGGCGTTATCGGCATATATCAATTCAAGGACTTCCCTGAGCCCTGACGAATTCATCAAATGGTCCCAATGGATCCTAGGTATCCCCTCATCATGATATGAAAAGCTCCCAGCTTTCAACACCAACCACATTCTTGAGATCACTTTCTTCGCACTCATTACTGATGATTGTCTTCGCTTTGAACCACAGCGGTTGGTCAAATGTCAGGACGGGAGTTGTAGCATGCTTTCTGTTTTCCTCAGCAACAAACAGCAATGTTGAGTAAATGCATGACATATCAGCAGGGTCCATGTCTATCATTGGCAGGAAATGGATCGACGATTTACCTGGATGTTCACCAGTGCAAACTGCCTGCATCATTCCTGACCACCCTGGCCTTCTGGACGAAGTGGCCAAGATATTTTCCAAAGAAGATCCAAATTCGCGTGCGAATAATCACAAATTATTTCTGGTTGTGTTTGATACAAAAGTGTCCCTTTGCCGAGCAATGCATTGTAATAGCTTATTCCTATTTTAGCTGCTGTTACTCCTTCATCGCGAATGGTAGTCTCGGAACTAGAACTTGTCGTTTCACCTCAGGATTAACGGCTACAATAATCCCCATTCCATGGAAGGTCCCACGACCATCTAATGTCCGCAAGTTATGATCGACATTGTCCGCAATATAATGTCCGAAATGGCCAGAAATTGAATGGGTGCTCTAGCGAACATTTGCTGCACATTTAGAAAAGTGCAACACTTCTTGATACGACGAACATAGCCCATGTTTCGATAAACTGTCAATCAAAAACCGGGAACCATAAAGATGGTGCATCTCATTCTGAACACCGAGTCCAAATGGAATTGGCGCAAGAATGACTCTAGGCCGCGTAGCCTGCATTATACACTGACCAAATGGTTGCGACCTTCAGATCACTTGAGGTGCCGCAGAACATATCGGAGAGCAGACACCGGAGTGATTCGGGTAAGTACGCAAGATTCTGTTCCAATTCTCCCAGTTTAACTGGATCTGGGTACAACTCTTTTGATGTTTCCAGGCTTTTGATGTCGGTTTTTGATTAGTTCTGTAGCAGCTTTGATTATTCGTTTGCTTTTCTGCATCTTTGTCATCCATCTTTGGCTGACAGTCATGAAATGTTTGTAGTATTTTGGATGCTGTAGTGTGGAACGTTACTACATTAGCCTTTCCGTGTATACGAGTAATCACCACATTATCTCCTAAATGCTCTCTTATCTTTTGACGCATGTGTCGCGGCTGTATGGATCGGGGCATATTTCAGACATTCGCTCAATAAGGTCATATATTGTTGACTGTTCATCATCATGTTTACGTAGTTCATCGATTACTTGCAGAAATGCATCTTCACGCGAAATGTCGGAGCGTCTGCCCACCATTGGTGGCTTGATGTCGTGACTGTCACGTCGGTACCGCAGTGGAATGTGTTTTCCAGTCCGAAAGTTGACGCTGCAAACTTGGTGATAGATAGCCTCAACTGCTATAAGATCTCCCGCAAATTCAACGAGTCCACGAATCGTCTTAGCCCACTCGTCGTCATTTCGCTCGTCGCAGACTTTCAAGAGAGAAACCTGGAACTCCTCGGTCCTGACCATGAAAACGTCATCATCATTGGTTTCACGTTGTATGCGATTCCCACACAGTAAACAGTGATCCGGAAATGTGAATTCACACTGAGAGCGGAGAGTTCTAGTCTGCGGAACATCATCATTAGGCTCGAGTTTCCTTTTCAGTGCGGATTTAATTGACTTCTTGTTGCAATAGTCCAAGCGGCAACTGCTGTGTAATGTTTGTCCCGAATTGACGCGAAAATCTGTGTGTCCACGGGCATCACTGGCGTTGTTTATACCTGTTGCGCCCTTTTCAGTAATCTGAACTGTTTCTTTACCATCATCAAGTCCACCTCCGCATATGGCACATGTCGTCACCGTGTCATACATGACTCAATACGTCATTGCCCTGGAATATATATACAAACTAGTTACATCTTGTGTTATTGTGAAACGAAAGCCACTGATCAGAGGGAGGGCGGGCACTTTCACAAAACATGTACGACAAAACAGACATATTCAGCACCATTTGATATTTCAGAACACAACTGCAGACATGAATCATATCATGCGACAATATTTTATTTTGTGAAAGTGCACCTAGCCCTTTGTATGCAACTATCGGTATTATCAAATAGTTTAATGTATGGATTTGATTTTAAGTTACCACTGCAAACTTCACAACCAATGCAGCGATGAAATATCGTCGCTAATGCCATCAAGCATTACAGAAACACCAGAAGATAAATAAATTTACGTTTAGATACTTCATGTCATCTTCCTATCTACTTGTTATACAATTATACGATTGCAAAACATTCGTTCATGAAAAGTTCATATGGTGGCCATTTTGGAATCGCCTAAAATGAAAAAGTCAGCATCTAAGAAATTTGGCAATGGAAGGTGTACACGAAAGTGATTTGTGGATTTTTTTCCAGCAATATTGGCATTTGCAGGTTAGTAGGGTGGGTGGGGTAATATCAAATCGATACATAATTAATACGCTGAATTGTGGTTGGAAGCGGGTAAAAATTACGAAGTCAACATCCTGAAAAAATATTTGGCGAGGGGAGGTGTACACAAAGGTGATTTTTTGATTTTTTCTAGCAATAATGGAATTTGCATGATGTTAGTATGGTGGGTGGGGTAATAGCAAAGCAAATCAATGAAATATCATATAATAAATGCTATAGAAGACTAGTTAAGACTGGTTTGAACATATTAAGAATGTGTTATCATATTACCTCAACTGAGAACAGTCTGGGTTGATGGAACACGGCATTGTTGTCAGCTCCCTCTGTTTATCAGTTTCGAAATTTCCTGGTTAAAATACTTGTTGTTGTTGTTGTTGTTGTTGTACATCAACCGAATCTCCCCGCTGACTTTTCGGCACAGCTCTCTTTAGCAACACATCATACGGTGTAGACATGGTCATCATTACCAAAACCACTGTGTAACTATTGTCATAAAATATACAACAATGTTATATAGAAGTATGTTTGTGCATTGACATAGATGACTGTCGGGAACAATCACTACAATAGAATATATGGTACCAGAAAATACGGATGAGAAAATCATATTTGACGATTCATGGCGGCCATATTGATTTCTTGAATGACATTATTGGTCAGCTGTTACCATTCTACATTGCATTGTACTTATAATGGTTGAACACATAAAGCAGAGCCAAAATATATTGCTCTAGTGCCATTCGTTTGACAGTTATATTAATAGTGGCTATTGTATGCAATGACGGCGGCCATCTTGGATTTAAAAACAATCCAAAGGGAGAAAATATACACATCACCCAGAATTATCATAGAACCCTCACGAAGTTATTCCAGTAGAAAAAAAAGAGTTATGCCTGAAGGATCCCACTGACCAAGATATGCGGATTTTTTTTTTAGATGGCGGCCATTTTGAAATTCAAGATCGTTGCCTTTACAAAATCATCCTATGTTAATTGTAATGCTGTTACAGTGATAATTGAGTATAGACACCAATATATTGTTCATGTGTGTAACTATTACAATGATAATACATTTTTTCTGTGTCCATTATTGTGAATGGCGGCCATCTTGTATTTATGCAAATTGACCCATTTCCGGTAGTCCGATTTTGTCCTATTTTGAATGTGTTATTCAGGGCATCACATCGAATGATTTAAAACCATAAAAGCTTCTGTTGCAATTTTCCCCATGTCAAAGTGTATATATACTGGACTAATTAGATGGATTGGAATGTAGTTTAGTGGCGTATTGCAAATATAATTTGGTGCGTCTGTCGTGGAGAGAAGGCTCATTTGCTTCGGCATATAAGCTCTGTGCTCTGTGTGTTAGACGTACGTAATGCACCCAGGAAGAGTCTTAAGCCTTGGTGATGTATTGGATCGAGAGTCCGAAGATCGGATTTACTGGCAGATCCATATACAGTGCATCCGTAGTCTAGTTTTGAGCGAACATGTGCGATGTAAAGGCGATGCAGCACCTTTCGGTCTGCACCCCTGTCATGATTTGCTACCACTCGCATTAAGTTGAGTGCTTTCTGGCATTTAGCTTTAAAGTATCGTAAATGAGGTTTAAAAGTGAGTTTAGGATCAAAGATAAGACCAAGAAATATCTGCTCCCGAACAACTGGGATGGGATGTGATCCCAGTTTAAGTTCGGGATCAGGGTGAAGACCGCGTCTTTTACAAAAATGCATGCAATTAGTTTTCGATTTAGAAAATTTAAAGTCGTTTTCTGTGGCCCACTTGTTAATTTTATTGAGTCTCAGTTGTAATTGGCGCTCAATAGTTTGCATGTTCTTTGATTTGTAACATATTAAAACATCATCGACATATAAAGAACAGTCAATGTTTTGGCTTAAAGTGCACATGTTCATTTGAGAATTATTGTTATCTTGCTAAAATAACATAGTTAGAACATATTTATGTAAATAATATCGAATCACAGATCCTTTTCCTAGGTCGGACACAACCTCGTATCATAACAAATGAAATACTGTGTTTAAGGCTCTAACTTCAATATTGTAGTGGTAAGTTCATGTGATCATTTGAGTATTATTGATATCCTGCAGAAATACATAGAATGCATAGAAAATTACAATTTTAAACATGTTAGTTTGTTATGATACAAGGTCTTTATGTATATATATATACATGTAAACTGTTCTTTATATGAATTAAATAAGTGTATAATTGTGTCACTATTCCACCAGTTCCAAACATTACGGGTGCCCGCTATATAGACATAATCATTTAGTAATATTTATTTTACTGATAGTGACTCGCGGTGGTATCAGGTTATTTTCATATGCAAATGAGGCATGATCTTTTTTTAATTATTTAAACTAAGAAAATGCGTCACCTGAAAAAAATAATGTTTTCGACAGATTATAAAGTATGATCATTGCACATCAAAAAATAAATACAGAGAATAAATAGTAATGTCCGTTAACATTTTAAGGCAACAAGGTTATCACTGCTGTTAGTATAACCAACTGAGTTGGCATGTAAAAGTTTATTTAGGATTCTTTGTAACCGTAAGTCGATATTGACCTGCAACTTCACGTTTGAGGGGTACATCCAACATAGGTGTTACTGATTCCTGTTATTTTTGTTGTTGCGTTTCTTTGTTATTAGCTCTGCAAGTACGATACCATGTGTTTTTTGTAAGAAGTAACTTGTCATGTAATTGGCTTTATTATCCATAACAGGGGGCCGTTTCACTAAACTTTGTACGACTAAAATGTTCGTAAGTGCAGATTTAGAATAGTCTGTAAATTTCAATTTATGGATTTATATTACAGTTATTGAGCATAGGCGGCATGCTCAATAAATGTAACTCCAATAATTGTTTACAAGAAAACATTGTTAATGTGAAATATACAGACTATCATAATTTTGCACTTCACTTTAGTGAAACGACCCCCAGAAGTGCGGCCTGTCGCCACAAGAATGCCCCTGCTGGCAGCCAAAGAAAGCGAGGACACTTCGTGAAAAAGGTAGATACATGTAATCTGTGAAATGAAACAAAACTACAGTGGAACCTCTCTAAACCGGACACCCTGTGAGGTCCCCAGTACAGTGGAGCCTCTCTAAACCGGACACCTGGGAGGTCCTCAGGGTGTCCGGTTTAGAGAGGTCCCACTGTAAAACAAACAAACAAACAGACAACTACTCCAAGACACAAGTGGGTGCTTTGCGATCAAGGAAAGTTTGTTTGTTTGTTTATTATAGGAATGAATGGCCTTTTTGTGGAATTTATCGGGGTATAAACTTGTAAAAGTCGCGGGAATACTGGACGAAGGCCGGAAGGCCTTGTCCAGTATTCCCGCGACTTTTCCAAGTTTGTATCCCCGATAAATTCAACAAAAATGCCATTCATTCCTTATAATTCCAGCATTTGAAATAAATTCATCAAGAAAATGTGTTTATTTTCCGAATTATTTTAACTGCGCCTCACGGTTACGGAAAGTAGTTCGGCGTGGGAGTTTATTGGGATATAAATTTTGGACAGAGACTTGCTACGGGCCAATCAAATGTTAGGGAATTGTGTAAATATTTTTGTGCTGGAATTATTGGTGTTTAACGGCCTATCAACAGCCAAGGTCATGTAAGGCCGGGCAAACGGGCTCGATCCCGTTTTAACCTGTTGTATTGGGGGGAAAATCCCCAAATCAAAACGGAATATTTACATCGAGAAAAGATACATTCAGCCCTGAAATTCAAATAACCTGACCTGGTGCCAGGTCCATACCACACCAAATTCACTTAGCCCCTCCCCCTAAATAGGATTACGAATACTCGTAATACTCACATAAGGGGTATAACCAGATTCAACTGTCACATACAAAATGCCAAAGACGTATGTGAGGGTTAAACCAGTCATAATTCCGGTAAGGATGAACCCCGATCATTAAATTACCCATCGCATGCTCCCACCTGCCACCTACGCGATCAAGGAAAGACATACTCATCGGAGATAAATGGCAATGAACCCGATTACAATTAAGTATAACTAAGTTTTATTTGTGTCTGGTTTAGATGGGTTTGAATGTATAAGAAATGTACCTCAATGTTAATTATGATTATGGACTAAGTCTGTGACCTTGGCATTAACGGCGGATACATAGAGGACCATCTGGAGAATGCATGTGTGAAATATGTGAAGCAGTTATGTGAAAAGAAACGGGAACTGTCAGAAATTGAGCTCAACGTTAAGTTTGTAAACTGTAAATTTCTGACCTTGACCTTGGGGTTAGTGTAGGCTGGAGGATCAATCATTTATTACAGCATGCTAGAGGACGATCAGAAGAATGCATGTGTGGAATATCAAGATGCTCTTCTTCTTCTTTTATATAAATGGCCAGCAGTCATTTACTGAATATTATGGCCACGAGTGGGGGGTTAGTACAGTGAATGCCAAGCCACCAAAGCTACTCTATCCACCTTGGTAACCATGGCAAGAGATAAGATGGTGCAGTTCTAAAAACAATATGCAAGAACCCAATAAAGCCAAGGAGGGCTCTGTGAAAGGAAAAAGAAAACCTTCGGGGGGGGGGGTGGCTTATCGTGAATTTGTCAAAGCATCATGGACCATAAAAGGAATGCATGTGGCTTACAGAATCCCCACCCCCAATGTCAATTTTTCTAAGTCATTGATCTTGGTGTAGGCATAAGTGGGATCGCAGATTGTTCACAGAAAGATGGAGGATCACTATGTAAATGCATGTGTAACAAGAGGGCCATGATGTCCCTAATTCGCTCACCTGACTCCATGACCACCAGAGGAGAATGTGACATTGAGTTCATGTGTTTTAAAAAAAATGTGCTATTTTTAGATGGCGGTCATCTTGGATTAAGCGATGACTCTCATTTTACCAAATCTGAAAATGCTTCACCCAGGGATCTGAACTTACTATGAAGTTTGGCCAGCATCGGCCAACATCGGCCATGTGGTTCCCGAGAAAAAGACGTTCAACATTTTGAATAAATGGACCTTTTGGCGGCCATCAGGGATGACATAATAAATGGACCTTTTGGCGGCCATCAGGGATGACATAATCATCCGATTCCGACAAATATTGCACCAGAGCAATCGCCTCGCCTCATCGATACCTTCAATTTGATATATGACATGAGCCCAATTTGACCCCACGGGCCACGCCCATTTGTTACCCCGGGGTAACCATTTTAACACCTTTGAAAGAGCATTCTACATCGATCATTCCTACCAAGTTTTGTCGAAATCCGGTTGGCGGTTGAGAAGAAGAATTTTGAAGAATTTGTGCTATTTTTAGACGGCGGCCATCTTGGATTAGTGACCACCTCCGTTTTAACAAATGTGAAAAGGCTTCACCCATGGACCATAACTGTGAAGTTTGGCCACCATGGGCCAAGCGGTTCGTGTGAAGAAGAATTTTGAAATCTCTAATAAAAGAACGACCTTTTGACCTTTCGGCGGCCATCTTGGACGACATGACCATCCGATTTCGACAAAAAATGTACCAGAGCGATCGCCTTGTTGATACCTTCGATTTGATATAGACATGACCATATTCGGTCAAAAATAAAATTTGACCCCACATTTGACCCCACGGGCCACGCCCATTTTTGACCCCGGGGTCACCATTTTAACAACTTTGAAAGAGCATTGTACATCGATCATTCCTACCAATTTTTTTTCGTCGAAATCCTGCTAGCGGTTCATGAGAAGATTTTTTAAGAAATTATGCTATTTTTAGATGGTGGCCATCTTGGATTAGCAATGACCTCCATTTTAACAAATCTGAAAAGGCTTCACCCATGGACCATAACTTTTAAAGTTTGGCTACCATGGGCCAAGCGGTTGATGTGAATAAGAATTTTGAAATCTCTAATAAAAGAACGACCGTTTGACCTTTCGGCGGCCATCTTGGATGACATAACCATCCGATTTCGACAAAACAAATGCACCAGAGTGATCACGTCGTTGATACCTTCGATTTGATATATGACATGACCATATTCAGTCAAAAATAAAATTTGACCCCAATTTGACCACACGGGCCACGCCCATTTTTAACCCCGGTGTCATATGATATTTTCACCCGCCTATTTTTTCACCCGCGGGTGAAAATATCATGGCCATGAGATTTTCACCCCCACCCCCCCCCTAATTGCCTTAAACAACATATCTATTGACATAGCACAACTTTCAATTGACTGAGTGTGCAGTAGTGGGGAATTGTACTCATTATATAAAGAATTAATAGTTGCACCTACCATTCACCTTAAAATTTAAATTTGTCGCTTTTTATTTTTGATTTTTTCCTTGTATATCATGGAATATGACTAATGTTGTTGCTAGTTATTGCTTGAGAAATATGACTATTTCAAATATGATGGTGGCAAATTTGAAAATTTGAAAGCTGTGCTATGTCAATGGATATGTTGTTTAAGACAATTATGGGGGGGGGGGGTGAAAATCTCATGGCCATGATATTTTCACCCGCGGGTGAAGATATCATGGCCATGAGATTTTCACCCCCCCCCACAACTCTCTTAAACAACATATCCATTGACATAGCACAACTTTCAATTGACTGAGTGTGCATTAGTGGGGAATTGTACTCATTATATAAAGAATTAACAGTTGCACCTACCATTCATCTTAAAATTTGTCGCTTTTGATTTTTTCCTTGTATATCATGGAATATGACTAATGTTGTTTGCTGTATTGCTTCTATCTCATGGTATGGGAGAGAAATATGACTATTTCAAATATGATGGTGGCAAATTTGAAAGAGTTGCTGGGGGGGGGGTGAAAATATCATAGCAATGATATTTTCACCCGCGGGTGAAGATATCATGGCCATGAGATTTTCACCCCCCCCCCTAATTGTCTTAAACAACATATCCATTGACATAGCACAACTTTCAATTGACTGAGTGTGCAGTAGTGGGGAATTGTACTCATTATATAAAGAATTAACAGTTGCACCTACCATTCATCTTAAAATTTGTCGCTTTTGATTTTTGATTTTTTTTTCCTTGTATATCATGGAATATGACGTTGCTGTATTGCTTCTATCTCATGGTATGGAGAGAAATATGACTATTTCAAATATGATGGTGGCACATTTGAAAGAGTTGCTGGGGTGGGGAGGGGGGGGGGGGGGGTGAAAATATCATAGCAATGATATTTTCACCCGCGGGTGAAGATATCATGGCCATGAGATTTTCACCCTCCCCCCCCCCCTCCCCCCCCCCCTAATTGTCTTAAACAACATATCCATTGACATAGCACAACTTTCAATTGTCTGAGTGTGCACTAGTGGGAAATTGTACTCATTATATAATATATCTTCACCGCGGGTATGATGGCTATGAGATCTTAAACACCCCCCCCCCACCCCCACCCCCACCAGTAACTCATTCAATTTTGTGACCATTTGAAATAGTCATATTTCTCTCCCATACCATGAGCTATACAGTAACAACATTAGCCATATTATACAATTATCGCCTTTTTGTGCAGTCGATACATAGTTTTATCGAACCAAAAAAGTGATATCATCCCTAAAGGCAATATAATTAGCACTAATCCTACTACTTTTATAATGGGTATAACCTAATTTAACTCTCGCATACTAAAAGCCAAAGTTGTACATGAGGGACAAACCAGGGAAATCAGGATCCCAGTAAGTATGAATCCCAACGTTAAATTACCCTTTGCATACTCCCAACCAACCGCCCAAGAGTATGATAGAAATAGGTGGATAATAACAAACAATATAAGGACAAAAAGTTCAAAATTTATTTATTTTTTCTATGCAACACCAATATCAATATATAATACGAAATAAACTCTTTCTTATAACTAGAACAGCAGTCGCCCACTACAACATTGTATCCCCCTATTCTGGGACCTTGACACAAAACAAACAAATGGCAATAGCTCCAATAGTATTGATGCGAGAATTGTCGTTCTTGTGAATGACATGCCTTTGCATCAATATCTATCCATGTGTGCAGTTCAGTCAAAACATTGCGGAGTGAGGTCAAATCCATGGTATCCCCCAACGTTCGTCCGGGAATTACAATTATGCCCACTAATACATTCATTATCATTTGCCCATAATCACGCACGTCTATGATGTATAATGCACTCTACTTTTTCAGACCGACACATGGCAAAAATTCTAAAATATGTGACATGGAATGGTGATCATATTTTGTGAGTAAATACCAGGTGTTTGATTCATCAGAATTAGGTCTGTAATGAAATGTCTTTAAAATTGATTTCTAAACAAATATAAATGCACTAGGTTAAGTAAAAAGTTCTGATACGGACGTCATAACTTTTTCTTTCGCTCAAGTATGTATTTGAGATTTTCACACACATACATTATGTCTTGTGCATGGAAGGTGAAAAAAATGAAAATTAAAAGCGTACCACAACCCTTTTTTTTCATGACAATTCGAATCAGACTGTAATGGTGCATTAACTGTATGTAGCCTGGCTATATGTGTATATATATATCTTATCAACTAGTTATTCAAAGGAGCATTGCCGTGTTACGTGACTTGCCAAAGAGTTTTGTAGATGCAGTTCAGACAAAGTACAATGACAACACTTGTCTGTAGCACACAAAACACTAATACATTGCACTTATAATGCTATTGGTAATACAATGTGTATGTACCAGTTTGCATACACTAATACAAAAATAGAATTGTGTTTTCATTCTATCACACTCATTCACAGTATGAAAAACAAGTATGTGAATGATGATGCTATATAACAATCAGTGTGCCACCATGTGTACCACTAATTTTTTAACAAATATGTGCACCTTTCAATAGTTACCAGCTGTGCCATAGTGTCATATAGGTATTATGCTGTTAAATCATGCTTTGTATCTACATTATTTGATTATTTAAATATGTAGGTGTGTAATATATACAGAACAACATGAGTTTATCAATGGGTTTGTGAATACGGCGCTTTTGTCATCACAGTAGTATACACTTTCAATTCAATGTTAAAACATACATGTTAATAACTTTATGAAAATGTGTTGTGTTTTTTTCTTTTATCAATGTGAATGTAAGCTAGTAGTGCCTATTGAACATATTCAATGCGAATATGTCACTTTTTTAGTGTCTACTGCATAATATACAAAGTGAAAAACAACATATTTCACCATTTTTCTCATAATAACTGACATGTGTTTGAATGATACCATTATGGCATGATAAAACTTATCATGAGGAATAAATTGAAAGGGAAAGAAAGACACATTGGTAGAAAACTAGAGGGGTTGATGTTGGGGGGTGGGGGGGGGTGTGAAAATCTCATGGTCATGATATTTTCACCCGCGGGTGAATATATCATGGCCATGACATTTTCACCCCCCCCCCTCTCTCTTAGTTCTATGTTTTCTTCTGGTATCCTTAACAGACTTTGATGGAGAGGGTGAAAATACTGTATAGCTATGCTATGAGGGACGAACAGGAAAATGTCATAGCGATGATATTTTCAACAAAGTTTCTCATAATAACTGACATGTGTTTGAATGATACCATTATGACATGATAAAACTTATCATGAGGAATAAAGTTGAAGGGAAAGAAAGACACATTGGTAGAAAACTAGAGGGGTTGATGTTGGGGGCGGGCGGTGAAAATCTCATCATGGTCATGATATTTTCACCCCCCCCCCCTCTTTTAGTTCTATGTTTTCTTCTGGTATCCTTGTATGTTATTTTAGCATGACTTGCATGAATCACATGACTACTTAATTAGAACAGACTTTGATGGAGAGGGTGAAAATACTGTATAGCTATGCTATTAGGGACGAAAAGGAAAATGTCATAGCGATGATATTTTCAACAAAGTTTCTCATAATAACTGACATGTGTTTGAATGATACCATTATGACATGATAAAACTTATCATGAGGAATAAAGTTGAAGGGACAGAAAGACACATTGGTAGAAAACTAGAGGGGTTGATGTTGGGGGGGGGGGGGGGGTGAAAATCTCATGGTCATGATATTTTCACCCGCGGGTGAATATATCATGGCCATGACTTTTCACCCCCCTCTCTCTTAGTTTCTATGTTTTCTTCTGGTATCCTTGTATGTTATTTTAGCATGACTTGCATGAATCACATGACTACTTAATTAGAACAGACTTTGATGGAGAGGGTGAAAATACTGTATAGCTATGCTATTAGGGACGAAAAGGAAAATGTCATAGAGATGATATTTTCAACAAAGTTTCTCATAATAACTGACATGTGTTTGAATGATAAACTTATCTGAGGAATAAATTGAAAGGGAAAGAAAGACACATTGGTAGAAAACTAGAGGGGTTGACGTGGGGGGGGGGGGGGGGGGGTGGGTGAAAATCTCATGGTCATGATATTTTCACCCGCGGGTGAATATATCATGGCCAAGACATTTTCACATCTCTAGTTTCTATGTTTTCTTCTGGTATCCTTGTATGTTATTTTAGCATGACTTGCATGAATCGAATCACATGACTACTTAATTAGAAACAAACTTTGATGGAGAGGGTAAAAATAATGTAGCTTTGCTATGAGGGGCGAAAAGGAAAATGTCATAACGATGATATTTTCAACAAAGTTTCTCATGCGGGGGGGGGGGGGGGGGGGGGGGGTGGGTAGGGGTATACTGGAATCAGCTTGTCCGTCCGTCATTCTGTGAGTCCATCCGTTCGTCCGTTTGTCCGAAAACTTAACTTTTGCACAATCACTTATATTTCAGCCATCCTTACTCGAATTGACTCGGAACTTTGTATGCATGTTTATTATTATCCACACTTCCATTCTATACCCACATGCGAACCACTTAGCCTAGGTCACACACTTTTAGAATATTAGTGATCACATTCTTAAACTTTTGGCACATATTCCATTATCCCTGCCATCCTTACCGTCGATCCTGACTTGAAACTTTGTATGCATGTTAGGCATCAGTCCACACTTCCATTATATACCCCACCCACCCCATGTGGCACTGATATGTCCAAGGTCATGGTTCACACACTTAGTATGAATCAAGGTCATTGCATTAAACAAAAACTTGACTTTTGCACAACCAGTTATATTTCTGCCATCCTTACTCGGATTGACTTGAAACTTTGCATTCATGTTTATTATTATCCACACTTCCATTCTATACCCCACCCACGCAGCCCCATGCCCAAGGTCAAGGTCACACACTTAGAAATATCAGTGTTCAACAACTAACTTTTGCACAATCCATTATATTTCTGCCATCCTTACTCGGATTGACTTGATACTTTGTATGCATGTTCAGCATGTTTAGCGTCCAGAACTTTAGACTACATGCATACAGAAAAGGCGTCCAGAACTTTATACTGCTACTATTCAGAAAAAAACAACTACTACAATATTAATTATATACTGCAGTCAAGGGTACAAATATGCATATATGAACATATACGTAGTAACGAAATATAAAACTTACCGATGTAGTTGCGGATTTCTCTATTCAGTCCAGGCCAATAATACCGCTCAGCGATTTTCTGTGTCATGGCAATGAGATTTTCACCCACCCCTCCCCCCCCCGCCCCTGCAACTCTTTCAATTGTGTCACCACCATATATAAAGGTCATATGACTCTCACAAACCATAAAATAGAAGCAACACAGCAACAACAACATTTGACAAAAATATTGGAGGCGGGTGAAAATCTCATAGGGGGGTGGGGGTATGGGGTGAAAATCTCATGGCATTTTTTTCACCCACGGGTGAAAATATCGCGCAGGTGAAAATCTCATGGGACACCGGGGTTACCATTTTAACAACTTTGAAAGAGCATTGTACATCGATCATTCCTACCAAGTTTTGTCGAAATACGGTTGGCGGTTGAGAAGAAGTATTTTGAACAATTTGTGCTATTTTTAGAACGCGACCATCTTGGATTACGTAATGACGTCATTTTAACAATTTTGTAATTTTCCTACCTAAGGACCATGACCATGAAATTTGATGATTATAGGCCCAATGATTACCGAGGAGAAGACGTTTGAAAATGTTCACGGACGGACGGACGGACGACGGACACATTGCGGTAACAATAGCTCACATGAGCTTCACTCAGGTGAGCTAAAAATATCAAGAAAGTAAATATAATTTATAAGGCATTTAACCTACTATGTTACGCTTTGAGTACGGATGATGTTTGTGACCTTAACCTTGGGACTAGCGGGGGTTGGAGGATCATGGATTTGTCACAGTATGATAATAAGGATGAGGACCCTGTGAGGAATGCATGTATGCAATATGAAGAAGTTCTGTAAAAGGAAACAGACATTAGAAGGCATTAACATGATTTGTTAAGTTTTGAGAGCGCACTAAATATGTGACATTGAAATTGCCACTAGCCGGGATCGGAGGGTCATGGACTTGCCAAAGCAAGATAGAGGATGGTCCGAGGAATACATGTATGCAATATCAAGAAGTTCCATGTACGGAAACAGAAGTAAGAAATTTACCAGCTACACAATTTGACTCCAGTATACACCCACAACTTGTTGCATAGGGGGTATAAATATCAAGAAGGTCCGTCTCAGGAAACAGAAATTATAAGACACTTACCCGAATGATCAGTTGTGATGTACGTATGTGCGTACTGGTAACACTATTCCCCCTGGTGGCATAGAATCAAACAAGGGCATTGTGATCACTAAGCTAATCCATCTGCTGGCAGCCTTGATAATAACAAACAAGAGGGTCATGATGGCCCTTATTCGCTCACCTGACTCCATGAACACCAGAGGAGAATGTGACATTGAGTTCATATGTGTTTTAAAGAAATTGTGTTATTTTTAGATGGCGGTCATCTTGGATTAAGCAATGACTCTCATTTTACCAAATCTGAAAAAGCTTCACCCAAGGATCTTAACTTACTATGAAGTTTGGCCAGCATCGGCCACGTGGTTCCTGAGAAAAAGACGTTCAAAATCTCGAATAAATGGACTTTTGGCGGCCATAATGGATGACATAATCATCCGATTCCGACAAATATTGCACCAGAGCAATCGCCTCATCGATACCTTCAATTTGATATATGACATGAGCAAATTCAGTCAAAAATAAAATTTGACCCCACAGGCTACGCCCATTTTTGACCCCGGGGTCACCATTTTAACACTTTTGAAAGAACATACTACATCGATCATGCCTACCAATTTTCGTCGAAATCCGGCTAGCAGTTCATGAGAAGATTTTTTTAAAGAATTTGTGCTATTTTTAGACGGCGGCCATCTTGGATTAGTGACGACCTCCGTTTTAACAAATCTGAAAAGGCTTCACCCATGGACCATAACTGTGAAGTTTGGCCACCATGGGCCAAGTGGTTCGTGTGAAGAAGAATTTTGAAATCTCTAATAAAAGAAAGACCTTTTGACCTTTCGGTGGCCATCTTGGATGACATGACCATCCCATTTCGACATAAAATGTACCAGAGCGATCGCCTCTTTGATACCTTCGATTTGATATAGACATGACCATATTCGGTCAAAAATAAAATTTGACCCAAATTTGACCCCACGGGCTACACCCATTTTTGACCCCAGGGTCACCACTTTAACAACTTTGAAAGAGCATTGTACATCGATCATTCCTACCAAGTTTCGTCGAAATCCGGCTAGCGGTTCATGAGAAGAACAATTTTTAAGAATTTATGATATTTTTAGACGGCGGCCATCTTGGATTAGCGATGACCTCCATTTTAACAAATCTGAAAAGGCTTCACCGATGGACCAAAACTGTGAAGTTTGGCTACCATGGGCCAAGCAGTTCATGTGAAAAAGAATTTTGAAATCTCTAATAAAAGAACAACCTTTTGACCTTTCGGCGGCCATCTTGGATGACATAACCATCCGATTTCGTAAACAAGAGGCCCAAATGGGCCTGTATCGCTCACATAAAAGCCTCCATAGTGGTCATCTTGATTTCACAAAGACTCTTCACTTACAACTTCAAATGTTCCACAGAATTTGTTGGTACCTTCTGATCTAACATATATTGCGAATGTGCATGTGATTTACTGCTATACCTTCGATTTGATATATAAAATGACCATATTCGGTCAAAAATAAAATTTGACCACTATTTGACCCCTCGGGCCACGACCATTTTTGACCCAGAGGCCACCATATGAACAAATCTGAATCAGCGTTAACTATCGATCATTCATACAAAGTTTCGTCGAAATCGGACATCTTGGATTTGGTGATGACCTCCATTTTGACAAAAATGAACAGGCTTCACCAACAAACCATTTCAGTTAAGTTTGGTCAATATCGGCCAAGCAGTTCACAAGAAGAAGTCCTTTGAAATCTTGAGTAAAAGAACCTTTTAACCTGTCGGTGGCCATCTTGGATGACGTAATCATCTGATTTTGGCAAAACATGCTCCAGACTGATCGTCTCGTCGATACCTTGGATTGGATATATGATATGACCATATTCGGGCAAAAATATAATTCAACTCCTAGTTGACCCCTCGGGCCACGCCCATTTTTGACCCAGGTGCCACCATATGAACAAATCTGAAACAGCGTTAAAAATCAATCATTCACACCAAGTTTCGTTGAAATCAGCTTGGAGGTTTGTGAGAAGAAGATTTTTTTGACAATTTGACCTACTTTTCAACGGCGGACATCTTGGATTTGGTGATGACCTCCATTTTAACAAAAATGGACAGGCTTCACCCACAGACCATTACAGTTAAGTTTGGCCAATATTGGCCAAGCAGTTCACAAGTAGAATACGTTTGAAATCTTTAGTAAAAGAACAACTTTTTTAACTTTCGGTGGCCATCTTGGATGACAAAATCATCTGATTTAGACAAAAAATGCTCCAGAGTGATTGACTAGTCGATACCTTCGATTTGATATATTATATGACCATATTTGGGCAAAAATATAATTTGACCCCTAGTTGACCCCTCGGGCCACGCCCATTTTTGACCCAGGGGCCACCAAATGAACAAATCTGAAACAGCGTTAACTATCAATCATTCACACCAAGTTTCGTCGAAATCGACCTGGAGGTTTGTGAGAAGAAGATTTTTTGACAATTTGACCTACTTTTCAACGGCGGACATCTTGGATTTGGTGATGACCTCCATTTTGACAAAAATGCACAGGCTTCACCAACAAACCATTTCAGTTAAGTTTGGTCAATATCGGCCAAGCAGTTCACAAGAAGAAATCCTTTGAAATCTTGAGTAAAAGAACAACCTTTTGACCTGTCGGTGGCCATCTTGGATGATGTAATCATCTGATTTTGGCAAAACATGCTCCAGACTGATTGTCTCATCGATACCTTGGATTGGATATATGATATGACCATATTCGGTCAAAAATATAATTTGACCCCTAGTTGACCCCTCGGGCCACGCCCATTTTTGACCCAGGTGCCACCATATGAACAAATCTGAAACAGCGTTAAAAATCAATCATTCACACCAAGTTTCGTCGAAATCAGCTTGGAGGTTTGTGAGAAGAAGATTTTTTTGACAATTTGACCTACTTTTCAACGGCGGACATCTTGGATTTGGTGATGACCTCCATTTTAACAAAAATGGACAGGCTTCACCCACAGACCATTACAGTTAAGTTTGGCCAATATTGGCCAAGCAGTTCACAAGTAGAATACGTTTGAAATCTTTAGTAAAAGAACAACTTTTTTACCTTTCGGTGGCCATCTTGGATGACAAAATCATCTGATTTAGACAAAAAGTGCTCCAGAGTGATCGACTAGTCGATACCTTCGATTTTATATATTATATGACCATATTCGGGCAAAAATATAATTCAACTCCTAGTTGACCCCTCGGGCCACGCCCATTTTTGACCCAGGGGCCACCATATGAACAAATCTGAAACAACGTTAACTATCAATCATTCACACCAAGTTTCGTCGAAATCAGCCTGGAGGTTTGTGAGAAGAAGATTTTTTTGACAATTTGACCTACTTTTCAACGGCGGACATCTTGGATTTGGTGATGACCTCCATTTTAACAAAAATGGACAGGCTTCACCCACAGACCATCACAGTTAAGTTGGCCAATATTGGCCAAGCAGTTCACAAGAAGAATACGTTTGAAATCTTTAGTAAAAGAACAACTTTTTGACCTTTCGGTGGCCATCTTGGATGACAAAATCATCTGATTTAGACAAAAAATGCTCCAGAGTGATCGACACCTTCGATTTGATATATTATATGACCATATTCGGGCAAAAATATAATTTGACCCATAGTTGACCCCTCGGGCCACGCCCATTTTTGACCCAGGGGCCACCATATGAACAAATCTGAAACAGCGTTAACTATCAATCATTCACACCAAGTTTCGTTGAAATCGGCCTGGAGGTATGTGAGAAGAAGATTTTTTGACAATTTGACCTACTTTTCAACGGCGGACATCTTGGATTTGGTGATGACCTCCATTTTAACAAAAAATCACCCATGACAGGCATCACTTTACCTTTACTTTCGGTGGCCATCTTGGATAACAAAATCATGTGATTTAGACAAAAAATGCTCCAGAGTGATCGACTAGTCGATACCTTCGATTTGATATATTATATGACCATATTCAGGGCAAAACTATAATTTGACCCCTAGTTGACCCCTCGGGCCACGCCGATTTTTGACCCAGGGGCCACCATATGAACAAATCTGAATCAGCATTAACTATCGATCATTCATACAAAGTTTCGTCAAAATCGGCCTAGCGGTTCGTGAGAAGAAGATTGTTTAAGAATTTGACCTACTGTTCCACGGCGGCCATCTTGGATTGTCAATGACCTTCATTTTAACAAATCTGAAATGGCATCACCCATATATCATCCCTGTAAAGTTTCACCAACATCGGCTCAGCAGATCGGGAGAAGAAGATGATTGAAAATGTTCACGGACGACGGACACTTTGCCATAAGAATAGCTCACATGAGCTTTGCTCAGGTGAGCTAAAAATGCACCAATGTGATCGCCTCGTTGATACCTTCGATTTGGTATATAACATGACCATATTCGGGCAAAAGTAAAATTTGACCTCAATTTGACCCCACGGGCCACGCCCACTTTTGACCCCGGGGTCACCATTTTAACAACTTTGAAAGAGCACTGTACATCATCGATCATTCCTACCAAGTTTTGTCGAAATCCGGTTGGCGGTTCTTGAGAAGAAGATTTTTGAAACATTTGTGCTATTTTTAGACGGCGGCCATCTTGGATTATGTAATGACGTCATTTTAACAAATTTTGTAATCCCCCAACCTCAGGACCATGAGCATGAAGTTTAGGCCAAATAGTTAACGAGGAGAAGACGTTTGAAAATGTTCACGGACAACGACGACGGACACATTGCGATAACAATAGCTCACATGAGCTTCGATCAGGTGAGCTAATAACTAACATTTTTGACTTACAAACTTGACATATTCAGCAATGAAACGTGCATGGACTAATACTATATCCACTCTTGCCTATAGGCGAGGGGATACTACCAGATGGCCGCGGCCCGCATGTCGAGCCCGCCGAGGCATTTGATAGTCTCAGAGTGTATTTATTTGAAGTTTGATACCCAATAAGCATACAAAGTTTCAAGCAAATCTGACTGACGGTTACAGAGAGTAGGTATGTGAAAACTTTAACGCAAATTTTGACAGAAACTTTAACGCAAACTTCGAAGTCATTTGACCTTGACATAGGGGCACAGAGGCCGCATGAGTGGGACACAGAATGAATATATGGATGACGACTAATAAGCATATGAAGTTTCAAGTCAATGTGACTTAGGACTGCAGAGATATATATAAGGTATTTAAAAACTTTAACGCAGATTTCGGAACGCAAACTTCTAAGTCATTTGACCTTGACCTTGGGCACGGGCTGCATGAGTGGTATACAGCATGAATATATGGATGATGACTAATAAGTATATGAAGTTTCAAGTCAATGTGACTTAGGACTGCAGAGATATAAGGTATTTAAAAACTTGAATGTAGATTTCGGACGGATGGACGGACGGACGGACGGACGGCGCACGGACGCACTGACACCCGAACGTCATTGTGATCACTATGTCTCGCTTTCCGCAAGCGGGTTCGACAAAAATGGTGTTTAACTTATTTTCCTGCTTCATTCAGGTGTTATAATCACAGGTTGAAGTAACGGACCAAGGTATATAAATACATTAAATATACCTAAAAGCATTAATAAGTGAAAAAAAAATTAAACAAAAAAGAATTCTTTACTCCCTCAAATACACAGAAGATCTAAGATCTTCTGTGTATATATGAGGGAGTAAACAATATTTTTAAAAAAAAAATTTCACTTATTAATGCTGTTAGGTATATTTAATGTATTTATAGACCTCGGTCCGTTACTTCAACCTGTGGTTATAATGATAAAAAAAAGCATGTATAGCATAAAACATATTTATTTATAGTGATATGTGTATCAAAAATACATGTATTGGTAACATAATTACAGGTAACTTGGATAATGGTCTTTACAGAATAAAACTTTCTATGTTCCGGTCAGTTGATGGATTGATTGGGGTTTTACATTCAACAGGTCATATGTGGCTGTGATTGATGGAGCTTATGACATTTGTGACCAGTAACCGATTTCATCAAAATTGCAAAGTATACTTATCTAGCAAAGTATACTTTGAGGGAGTAATCATTGATTCTTTCCAAAATGCATTATTTCATATAGAACTAAGCATTGCATATATTTGATGATAAAAATCATGCAGACTTATTATACTGAATTTATTACATTATCACAGACAAAATGGCTGTGATAATGTAATAAATTCAAAATCATAACGGAATATTTACATTGAAAAATATCTATAGATGCGTGACGGTTGTTTCATGGATGGAATGACGAACAGTGCAGATTCTGATAAGATTATTCACATGTACATAAAAAATATATATATGCAGACCGGAAATTTTTATGTAGGGTAGAATCCCATATGTTACCTGTTGTGACGGGGCGTGAATCTCAAAATCAGAACTGAATATTTACAGAAAAAAAATTTACAGAAAATTTCTCCCTCAAAGTATACTTTGCTAGATAAGTATACTTTGCAATGTTGATGAAATCGGCTACTAAAGTTAGAATAACCCGACCTGGCGCAAGGTCCATACCACACCAACGTCACTTGGCTCCTTCCCCTGAAAGTAATAGGATTATGAATAAACATATTACTCTTATAAGGGCTGATCAGAAATAAAGGAAAAAAAAATAATATAAAAATGATGAATCCTTAGGAGGTAATAGACCAGTTATTTCATGAATGAAACATGTAAAATTACAACCTACCTTGAGATTCAGTTAACACATAATTAACCAATTTCATGCACAGGTGGAAGACTCGGACCTGTGATACAAAAAATTCATTACCCCACCTACTTGGTCTCACACAGTACTATCTTCTATTATAGAAGATAGTACTGTATGAGACCAAGTGGGTGGGGTAATGGATTTTTTGTAATGGACATTTTTTGTGTAACAGGCCCGAGTCTTTCATGTTGAGGATACGCCATTCCAAAATATTTTCTTTATATGTGTTCAGAAGTATATGTTGCGATCACCATTTGAACCGAGATCCTGATCCTGATCATTTGCTACATTAATTCAGCTTAAAGATATTTTGCAATGTTTGCCAACTGTTTAATACATGGGTTCTTGACTGAATGGTGAAAAGTGCAGAATGAGCCCTTAGACTGAGGTAAATTAGAATTGACGTCTGCTGTTGATTCATATTTTGTCTTCCTTCTCAATGAAAACATGGTTTGGCAGCACTTTAGAATCATTTGAGAAAAATGGAAAAAATAAAATAAACAGCAGACGACAAAATTTAATTCATCATAGCGATTAAAAATACTGCAGCGGCTTTAAGAAGTGTCTTGTCATATTGTGGTCTATTTACATAACTAAATGCCACCACTAGTGAGCAGTCGTGAACAAAACAGCAATTAAGAATTTGGAATACACCTTTACGGGTATAAATTGTTTTAAACATTTTATTTTTATTTTTGTTATTTCTTAATGTTAGTATACGTTGTGACCACTCATTTGAACCGACTGGACGGTCATATACATATACTTCCAAGAGTGAGTGAGTGAGTGAATAGGGTTTAACGTCCGCTTTTCTGACATAGAGGTACAAGCCTCACGCAGACGGGTCAACGGGGTCGTGTCCCGTATCCACCTGTCCGAGGGGGGTAAATCCCAACTTCAGAACTCAATATTTACAATCAAAATATATATTCAGTCCTGAAATTAAAACAACCTGATCTGGTGCCAGGCCCTCGCCACACCAGCATCATTTATCTCATCCCCTAAAAGTAATAGGATTAGCGCTAATCTTACTTTTATATATGGGGCATAGCCTGACTCAACTCTCACATACAAGAAAGCCAAAAATGTACATGAGGGCCAAATCCGGCATAGTGGGTTCCGGAAAGTATGAACCCAATCGTTAAGCCAGTTTAGTCGCCTTTTACGACAAGCAATGGCTACTGCAGCACTATTCTCAGGATCAGTTGATCCCGGGGCAACTTCCAAGAGAAATGAAGATAAATATTTAGAATTCTCTGTAAAGAAAATGGTGTAAATGGTTAAATATTAAGCCCAGTTTTTCCCAGATCTTTGCCCAATACAAACAGTAGTCAGGACGACTGAACTGTTAGTGCCAAGCCATTATCATCAATAAGGGACATTGAACTTCCTGCAACAGGCACAGGTTAAACAAGAAAATGTGTTCACCGGACACAGATACCCCACTTACAACTCGTTAGTAAACGAGGAACAATTGCAAAATTACAACTAGACATTATTACTATGTTTGTAAAACATGGATATGCCCCCGTTGCATACTGGGGCCCGTTTCACTAAACTTTGTGCTACTAAAATGTTCGTAAGTGCAAAATTAGGATCGTCTGGAAACTTCAATTTATGGATTTACATTTATTGAGCATAGGCTGCATATGCAGCCTATGCTCAATAAATGTAAATCAAATAATTGTTTACAAAAAAACGTTGTTAATGTGGAATAAACAATTTCGCACTTACGAACATTTTAGTCGTACGAAGTTTAGTGTTTGTTTGTTTTTTGTTGGGGTTTAAAGGCCTATCAACAGCTAAGGTCATTTAAGGCCGTGTCAATGGGTTTTAAGTACTAAATCCCATATATTACATGTACAAGTACATGTTCAAGTACATGTACAAATGGGGGGAAACTACCAATATCAGAACTGAATATTTACAATAAAAAATTAAATGTTCAGCCCTGAAATCAGAATAATCCTGATCTGATGCCAGGTCCTCGCCACACCAGAATCACTTGGCCCCTTCCCAAAAGCAGTAGGATCAGCAATAATCTTACTGCTTTTATAATGGGCAATAACCCAATTCAACTCCCAGGTAACAAAAGAGCCAAAGAAAAAAATACCTCAGGGCCAAACTAGACAAATCGTGATTCCTATAAGGAGGAACCCCTACCGTTAATTTACACCGTCATGTTCGCCCGACCAACCACCCATACGAAGTTTAGAGAAACGGCCCCCAGGACTCTCACTAGAGAAACTCTAAATGTACACAGACGGATGTACAGAACCTCAAGAGCAACACAATATGCCCCCCCTTGCTATCGCATTGGGGGCATAACTAGAAGATGCATTCATAGAACACGGATGCCCCGCATATCGCTTTGATAGTAAATGATGCAAAATTTCAAAAGGGGGAGAAATTCCATGGCCCAGTGTCTAATCAAAAATAGAAATTCACTTTCACAGTGGGGGAGGGCACAGGTTGAAGTAATGGACCGAGGTATATAAATACATTAAATATGCCTAAAAGCATCAATAAATGAAAACAAAATGAGCTAAAAAAAAAATGTTTTTACCCCCTCCATATGAATCATATGGAGGGGGTAAACAAATATTTTTGTTTAGCTTATTTTTTTTCTTCATTTATTGATGCTTTTAGGTATAATGTATTTATAGACCTCGGTCAGTTACTTCAACCTGTGGGGGGGGGGGCAGGGGAGGTGGATATACACACCAAAAGGAAGCTACACTATGTATATACCAACTTACCAAGTATCAAGCCAACAGCTAATAGCTGTTGGCTTGATACTTGGTAAGTTGGTATATTGTATAGCCTATTATGGTTTAACTTTTTTACTACAAGTTACAAGGCAAAATGGTGAAATTCTAAGTCCAAAAGGGGAAGATAATCCATTACACCAGGGTTGAATAAAACATCTAAATTAAATTTGCGCATCTACACATTATAAGGAAGCTACTTACCAAGTATCAAGCCTCCAGCTATTACGGTTTGAAAACTTTATGAGATACAAGCGCAATTGTATTGCCTAATTGTATTGAAATTACAAGCTCAATCCAAAACTTTAAACAAGAGAAATAACTATGTGTATGTAAATATTGCAATTGTAGGTCAAGGTCAAATGGAGGTCATGTGTTTAAAAACAGTGGTTTGTGGTTCACATCACTCGCTCAGTCTAGTGTGCAAGTATAGTGAGTGTAGACCTAATACTTTTGAAGATACAAGCTCAAATAAAAACTTTAAGCAAAGGAAATAACTGAAAATATTTCAAATGTAGGCGAAAATCACACAAAGGTCATTTGATTAACAGTGAGTTACGGTCGTTACAGTGCACATCAGTGACGCATGGTAGTGTACTGTCTGTTTCACGAAAGCTGCCCAAATTTTACGGCCATATAAACAATTCAAAAACAATATTTTTTTCGATAATATTAAATTAAAGGAAAATTTAAGAATGAGCCTTCTTTTTATTTCGTGAAATTTGGTCAAATATTGGTTTTATTACGAAAAATTGATTTCTCTATGGGAATTTAACATGGGGGAAAAAGAGGTAGAGGAGTGTGGGAGGAGCTAAAAAACGAAATATTTTGGAAATCGACTCCGATATCTAGCTAGATAGCTTGGAAATGATCTAACTAAGAAAACAAGTTAAATTTTGAAAATCGGTCCAGGATTACTGAAATTCTAAAAAATTTCCCCATGTTAAATCCCCATAGACATCTTTACTCTGTCAAGATGTCTATCGGGATTTAATATGGGGAAATTGTTTTTTCGCAATAAAATCAATATTTGACCAAATTTCAGGGAAAAAAAAGAAGGCTCATTCTTAAATTTTCCTTTAATTTAATATTATCGAAAAAAATATTGTTTTTGAATTGTTTATATGGCCGTAAAATTTGGGCAGCTTTCGTGAAACAGACTATTGTACTCTTGAAGATGCAAGCTCAAACAAAAAGTTTAACCTTGTGACGGACAGGACAGACGCCTCTATGTACACCCCTTAGATGGTACATCCATTGTTTTCAAACAAAAGAATGACCACCTAAGAAACAATGGGCTTAAGTGGTTACGGAATAAGTTGCACTGTTTTCGTTTGTCTTAGGCCCCACCTCCAACCACCTAAGACACTGATTGTGCGCCCGGACGGGACGGACAGACAACAGTAACACTAAATGCCCCCTCTACTATTGTGGCGGGGCATAAAAAGATCTGATTGAATACAAATAAATATATATTAAACAAAATACAAAAGCAATACATTAAAGTGTTCATGTAAAAGCATGAGTGAATAATCTGATTAAAAACAAATATATTTTACAACAGCTGTCAACAGCTATGGTCATTTTAGGCCGGAAAATAGGATCGATTCCCACATTTTACCATTATGGATGGGGGGAAAATCCCACGAACTGAATATTTACAAGAATAGATATTTTTTATTCAGCCCTGAAATTAGAATAATCTGATCTGGTGCCAGGTCCTCACCACAGCAGAATCACTTAGCACCTACTCCCCAAAATAGGATTAGTACTAATTTTATTACTTTTATATTGGATATAACCAGATTCAACTCTCACGTACCAGAAAGCCAAAAATGTACCTGAGGGTCAAAGCAGGAATATGAAATCCATCGTTAAATGGCATGCTCCCAGCCAACCGGCCACAACATAACAGACTAATTGAGTAAAATATTTTGATTAAATTCACAGCCAAGATATGAAATTTAGGAATTTTTTTTGTCCATTTTCTATACATGTATTTTTAAATAAAAGTACTATTATATGCTGTTACCATTCAGTTCAACTGTCTCACGAGATGGTTCAAATCAATGGTAACAAGATATACTTTCAGTGAGAAACAAGAAAGGTTTGTTTGTCTGATTATTGGCGTTTAATAGTTTGTCAGTGAAGGTCATTTTAGGCCAGGTCAACGAGGTCAAATCCCGTCTTTCACATGTGAGCAAAGTCCCAAAATCAGAACTGATTATTTACATAAAAACTATATATTCATCCTGAACTTAGATTTGATTTGAAGGATTTGATTTATTGGTGTTTAACGGCCTATCATCAGCTAAGGTAATTTACTGCCGGGCAAACGGGTTCGATCCCTTATTTAACCCGCTGCATTGGGGGAAAAATCCCAAAATCAGAATGGAATATTTACATCCAAAAAAAGATATTCAGCCCTGAAATTAGAATAACCGGACCCGGTGCCAGGTTCATACAACACCAAAGTCACTTGGCCCCTTCACCTAAAAGTAATAGAATTAAGAATAATTGTAATACTCACATAAGGTGTATAACCAGATTCAATCTCACATACAAAAATGCCAAAGATGTACGTGAGGGCCAAACCAGGTCTCCGGTCAGGATTCCGGTAAGGATGAACCACAATCGTTAAATTCCCAGAACTTAGAATAACCTGACCTGGTGGCAGGTCCTCACCACACTAGTCACTAAACTACTTAAATTATCCTTCGCATGTTCCAAACCAACCGCCCACTCACCCGCAAGTACAAGTAATATGGTTTCCCCCTTCGATCATTATCAAATTTAGGAACATTTTCCGTCTACTTTCTTTATTTTTAAATGAAAATATATTGTTTACATATTATATTTTTAAGGAATTAAATGCGAGGGAGCGTTAGCGACCGCAGCATTTAGTTCCTTAAAAATCCAATATGTGAACAACAACATGCTTATAATTAGCCAGGTTTTCATATTGATTTTCCATTTCCTGTCGAACAGGTAGTCATTAAATCTGGTAATATGTAACATATTGGAGTTAAATCTTGCAATATGTGAAATAAGAGGAGCGCGATACTGGACAGTGATTGAATTAGAAAGTAGGGCGAATTTTTAGTAGAAACTTTCAATGAGAAACATGAAATAGGTTAAAGCAGTCCAAAAGGAGATTACATGTAACCCAATACAAGCGGATGTTGTGGTGCTATGCACAAATGGACAATTCTAAGTCTGAATGGCAAGAATAGCGTCGGGGTTGAATAAAATTGATCTACATATTAAAACACATCAATGTATAATATTCAACTTATTACGAATCACAAAGTTTGGAAATACATGTAAAACAATAATCATAAAACTACTACTTATGTAAATAACACAATTATGAGTTTATGACAAAACACAACGTGTGAAATACAAAATAAACTAGTGCAGGGCGAAAGATCATAGTTTCCATGTAAACAGTTTCCGATTGTGAGTGGAAAGACAATTCCTTTTCCACATGGTATAAAAATATGCGATGACAGAAATACAGTCTAAAATAATTCGTTGCCCAGAAATGTAAAAATCTATGTACATGCAAGTAATAAAATATTCACCATAATAAAATGAATGTCGGACTTCTACTGAATGTTTTGGCTGTTGGTGACAAAAGTGAAGGGCTTTCACCCTTTCAACACTACATACCTCTATAGTGGTGTTTGCAAACAATGCAGATCCAGATGAGCCGGCTCGTAACGAGCCGTCTCATCCGGATCTGCACTGTTTGCCAGCAATTTTCCTCTTTTTTTTTAGAAAACATAAACACCCCCTTATAATAAATGGAATAATCAAAAAATCATTTTGTGTGATTGGATTGGAAAATTAACATATTACTTCTCCAGTTATTTAGGGTTGAAAGGGGTAAGGTTCCAGCAACAGCTTCCTCAGTGATCAAATGGCAAACAAGAATGGTCAAGGTCAGATTATGTGGATGTAAAATTGTCGCAAACATCATAATGTCCATCTTGCTAGATGGGCACCCAGATTTAAGATTGTACTTGGGACGTTTGGAACCAGACTACCCCAAGATCATTATGATCCCAACTGATCTGCTTATACAACTTCCTGAGCACATACTCTGTTCGCATACTCGAAAGTAGGATGTTCCAATCAAACAAACTGATTTAAGAGTACAAATTTGGAGAACGGACTCGAAACTTAAAATGTTTATACCCAGGTATAAAAAACATTCCGAGACGCTGCCGAAACTTGTATTCAAGCTCAGCCTCAACCAATCAAACATCCTCATTTTGAGTATGAGAATCGAGTAGTGGCTCAGGTTTATTTACTGTAACAAATTGTACCAGATCACACGTAGTGACACACATCAATATAACGACAACAGCATTAACCCTTTCACCCCTGAGTGACTGGAATGGAATCTGATATGTCAAATGGTCACAAAATGATTTTCAGACTAGTCCATTCATGAAAAGAGGAAGTTTTTGTTCTCAAAAATATGAAAATTACTCGCAAAAAGTGCAGAGCCTGATGAGACGGCTCATCACGAGCCGGCTCATCTGGATCTACACTGTTTGCCAATACCACTATACAGGCATGTGGTGTTGAAAGGGTTAAATATACAAGTCCACATAAGATACAATAACATTATCTTCGTTGTACCTTCTATATTTTCCTGAAAATGTCAGTGTCTGCATTCGGTAAACTTAGTGTATGAAAATTTCTCCATGTTTCGTTATTATTTACAAAAAATATAAAACAAAATTCTGATTCATTTACAACACTAGACTTAGCCACCATTGCGATCATTATGCCACGCTCTCTGCAACAAGACACCTCAACAACACTTGTAACTTTATCTATATCGTTATATAATAAAAGGCAGGGCTCCAGATAAGCAATTAGTAATTGTTTGTTTGTTTGTTAGGGTTTAACGGCCTATCAACAGCTATGGTCATTTAAGGCCGGGTCAATGGGTTTAGTACTAAATCCCATATATTACCTGTACAAGTACATGTACATTTTCAAGTACATGTACAAATCGGGGAAAAATCCCAAAATCAGAACTGAATATTTACAATAACAAAACTATATAATATGCCCTGAAATCAGAATAATCCTGATCTGATGCCAGGTCCTCGCCACACCAGAATCACTTGGCCCCTCCCAAAAGCAGTAGGATCAGTAATAATCTTACTACTTTTATAATGGGCAATAACCCAATTCAACTCCCAGGTAACAAAAGAGCCAAAGATAAAAACGTACCCGAGGGCCAAACCAGGCAAATCGTGATTCCTATAAGGAGGGACCCCTACCGTTAATTTACGCCGTCTCGTTCGCCCGACCACCGCCCACTAATTAGTAATTGAGTATTTTTTTACTCCATCACTTCTGAAGCAATTGGGTATTTCAAAATTGTAATTGGGTAAAATAAAATCACACTACTGTTTACACAACAACAGACGGCAATTATTGAATAGTTTGCTTCGAAATGAAAACATGTCTTGGCATTTCATTAGAATTGTCTCCTTGGATTAAATTCTAATGAAATACCAAGATGTGTTTTCATGGAAAATAAGAAAAATATGCTGTATCTGTGGTATGCTTATTGTTTTCTGCAGCATGATAAAGGTACCGCAAATTTTGTATTGCTTTTTGATACTCGCTACTTCTGATTTCAATTGGGTTTTTGGTAATTTTAATTGGTTATTTAAGCAAATACGCAGCTTATCTGGAGCTCTGAAAAGGAATGTGCATATTCAATATTGGGTGCTGAACCTCTGCCATATATGTGTAAGTATAATATTTACACAACTGCACAAAAATACATATCAGATAAAATATAAAATAATAAAGATTCACTTCTTTTTTCCACACCATATTTGAGACACGCCATGTGACTTTGTACCTTTAGAGATCTACGTAATTTCATTAAATACGTTTACAAATTTTACAATATTTTTCATAAATAAAGTTAAAAGCTAATTCCGCAAGTCATGTACTCTGAAAATTTTGTAAACTTTTGAAGCCATTTACCGAAAATATTGTAAATTTTGTAAACGTATTTCATGAAATTACGCAGATGTCCGAAGGTACAAAATCACATGGCGTGTTTTATTTGGTGATGTGATTCCACATATCGAGCTCTGTAAACTTCATTTTCCTGATATGTGCTGAGATTTGAACAATATCAAGGTGTATGATCACGTGGTACTAACAACAACAACAAGTACTGAAATTTCCAGAATCCATCTGATTCAAAGTACGTTTTCTTTTATAGTGTCCTTATTACATAACGGATGAAATATGGTGCATCAAACGCATCTTGTTAAGCTGCATTCGGTGGTCTCTGTAATTTCTCCCAAACTTCTGTCGTTTTTGCGAAGAATCGATTTCCGTGTCTCTGACACAGAAATCGATTCTTCGCAAAAACGACATAAGTCTTTGCCAAACTCCCTGGACCACCAAATGCAGCTCATGAAGATGCGTTTGCTGCGCCATATTTCATCAAAATCCGTTTCATATTAAGGAAAATATCAAATAATACTTTCAAGATTTCAACACTTTCAGCCACTGTTGTTATAACCACGTGATCATGCACCTTGAATATCTTATCATGTGATTATAAAACATTCACGAGAATAGTACAGAGAACTACGCAATAACTGATTTCCAGCACGAGAATGGAGGATCGTAGCTAGTTAGCTCCCGTGAAAGTTATTTATAGAAATCCGGTCCAAATATTGTAATTTATAGAGGATATTCATATTTTTGCAAAGAATATGACATATATGTTCATCGAGTGGTGTGAAATGTCCATATTTATAAATAAGAACATTTCACACCACGAGATGAACATATATGTCATATTCGTTGCAAAAATATAAATATTCTATTTATTATATACCGCTCCATGGAAATTAGCAGTTTTTTTAGACTGTATACGGTAATGAATGTGTATTTGCAGCCTATTTGCAGTCGGGCACTGCAGGTGCGCGTTATGAATATAGATAGCGGAAGTAGTCGTATTTTCACCGGAAGATGTTTATTTCATCGATGAGAACATATGACTTTTATTTACATCGTATAACTATGTATTCATGGGTAGGTATATAATAAAATGCCTTATTGGGTGTAAAAAGGGCGAATGTGGCATGATTTGTTGTGAAAAGGAACAATTATAGTGATTTCGACTAGTGTTGATCCGGATCATCGTACATATCTACGCACTCTGATCTGGGACTACATTATTTGCCAGATTCATATTTTCACACATATTAATGGTATTGCAATCAGTGTAGACCCAGATCAGACTGCACAGATATGCAGTCTGATATGGGTCTACTCTGTCTGAAAGTGTTGAAAACGCGCCCACTCGAAAGTAAAATTTATTTGATATTTTCCTCAATATGCAACGGATTTTGATGACATACAGCACAGCAAACGCGTCTTCATGACCTGCATTTGGTGGTCCAGGGAGTTTGGCACAGACGTATGTGGTTTTTGCAAAGAATCGATTTCCGTGTCGGAGACACGGAAATCGATTCTTCGCAAAAACAACAGAAGTTTGGGCGAAATGACAGAGAATTAATATTCATTAATATGCAAAGAATTTTGATGACATACGGCGCAGCAAACGCGTCTTCATGACCTGTATTTGGTGGTCTGGGACTTTGGCACATACTTATGTCGTTTTGGCGAAGAATCGATTTCCGTGTCAATATTGACAGTAAACACGGAAATCGTTCTTCGCAAAAATGACAGAAGTTTGGGCCAAAGTACCAAGACCACCAAATGCAGTTAATAACAATACGCGTTTGATGCGCTATATTTCATTAAAATCCATTACATAATAAGGACAATATAACAGAATACGCATCTTGAATCGGAGGCGCTGGTGGAAGTTGCAGTAATTGTTGTTGTTGTAACCACGTGATCATGCACCTTGGATTTGCAAAGGGCAATAACTAGCTACGATCCCTCATTGAGTACACAGTCTGAAGGTTTTATAATTACAGGACCAGGGGACGTAATGAACACATCTGACTTATTCGACGATCTGATTAAACCATCAAAGAGCAAAATGCTATGCTTCCTCGCTATCACAGGGGTCATAATAAAAATTAATATAAACAAAAATAGAAAATGTGTTCATAGAACACGGATGCACCACATACAGATTCGATAGTAAACAAGGCAAAATTCTGTGTCGAAAGGGGGAGATAATCCATGGCCCTATATCAAATAAAAAATATAAATTCACTTTGTGCATCTACACACCATAAAGAAGCTACATACCAGCAGCTATTATGGTTTATAAGTTTTACAAGTTACAAGGCAAATTGGTGAAATACCAAAAGGGGGGGATAATCCACGACCAGGGGTCGAATCAAAAATGGAAATTCACTTTGCGTATCTACACAACAAAAGAAAGCTATATACCAAGTATGAAGCCACCAACTATTATGGTTTAAAATTTTGTGAGTTACAAGGCAAATTTGTCCAAAGGGGGGGGGGGGGGGGGGGTGGGGGGTGGGGGGGGGGGAATTCACAGGGGGTTGCGGTACACACCACTGGCTCATGATAGTGTGCAAGTATGATGGCTGCAGACCTAATACTATAGAAGATAGAAGCTCAATATTAAATGTTGTCGTCTGCTGTTTTTTTGTTAAGAATTAAAGCAAAAATGAAAAACAGCAGACGGCAATTTTCGTCAACAGCGTAAGAAGGGTTAACCAAGGGAAATAATTACGTAAATATTGCATTGTATGTCAAAGTCACACAACGGTCATTTGATTCACAGTGGGTTGTGGTGCACACCACTAGCTCATGATAGTGTGCATGTATGGTGGCTGTATGCCTAATACTATTGAAGATACAAGCTCTTACAAAAACTTTAACCTTGTGCCGGACGGGATGGATGGACAGACAAACGGACGGACAAGGGTAACTCTAAAATACCCCTTCCACTATCACGGTGGGGCATAATAAATTCAATGAGAGTTTGGAGGTAATATCACAAGCAATATCACAATTAATATCATTATTAATGCAGTATTAAACTGTTCTAAATGTTTACAAAATTTACAATATTTTGCATAAATAAAGTCAAAAGTTAACTTTCAGAGTACATGCGGAACATTTAGTCAACTTTCAACGCCATTTAAGGAAAATATTGTGAATTCTGTGAACGTATTTCATTAAATTACGCAGATGTCCGAAGGTACAAAATCACATAGCACGTCTCATATCAGGACTGGGACGAGGTAGCACAACGCCCTAAGCAGGAACATCCATCCTGGTGACGATCCACTCGGTGATCAGATCCAACGTCTCCTTCTTGACAGGCTCCATCTCCTTGTGTAGTTGATGATAAGCATCAGGAAACACCTGCAATTTATGATTACATGACCCATGAACATCTGTAAACTAGAAATGCAATGCTCCCTCGCTATCACTCACAGGTCATAATAACTAGATGGCCGCGGCCTACATGTCGCGCACGCCGAGGCGCTAGTAGTATACCAAAAAACTTTAATAAAAAACTTTAACCGAAAAGAAAATGTGGCCTGTCATTAATGACAAACTTAATAGTACATTTTAATTTGAGAAAAAGTTCAAAGTTGTGAAGGTCAAAAGATCATGGTCATATTAAGGACATCATGGATGTGTGGTATTTGTGCACAAGTATGATGTATTGAAATGTTATAGTGATCCTTTAAGGGATATAGAAGATATGACAGAGTTGAGAAACTCCGGTGAACTTCTTAATGTGTGAAAAAGTTGAAAGTTATCAAGGTCAAAAGGTCAAGATCATATTAAGGGCAGCATGGATGTGTTCACAAGTATGATGTATTGAAACATTGAATTCAGATCGAACGTCTCCTACTTTATAGACTCCACCCCCCTTGTGTAACTGATGATAAGCATCAGGGAACACCGTTAATCTGTGATTGTTTTTTATTATCATCTTCAGAAAATTATACAGTGGAACCTCTCTAAACCGGACACCCTGGGAGGTCCCCAGTACAGTGGGAGGTCCCCAGGTTGTCCAGTTTAGAGAGATTCCACTGTAAAACATACAGATGACTACTCCAAAACACGTGTGATTATTATAAAGTTTGATCATGTCCAGCCGTGTGCAAACATTTGCTGTGGCCCGAGGGAACTGTTTGAACCCCAAGGCCGCAGGCATGATCAAACGTTATTGTTACATTTCCAACAAAAAACTGATGTAATTTGAGCATTATATTCAGTATTTTCAGTACTTTTATAAAATCGTCCCATTCACGTAGATAATTTTCGGTATGCATATTCCGGGGCTGCGCCATGAACGTCATGAATGTCATGAACGAACGTCATGAACGTCATGAACGTCATGAACGTCATGAAGTAGTGACGTCATGAAGGCACTTCCGCGTAGTGACGTCATGAAGGCACTTCCATTACGCGCGGCCCCGGAATGAGCATTGCCTAAAGCCATGTGCAAACAGCACGCGCTATTTGTTTGCACATATGTGCAAACAACGGAAACCATGTAACAATTCGTGATCACGAACAAATGTTGTCATCAGAGATAAATGGCAATAATTCCAGCACAAAAATATTTACACAATTCCCTAACATTCGATTGGTCCGTTGCAAGTCTCCGTCCAAAATTTATATCCCAGTAAACTCCATGCCGAACTACTTTCCGTAATCGTGAGGTGCAGTTAAAATAATTCTTAAGAAAACGGAAAATAAACACATTTTCTTAATGAATTTATTTAAAATGCTGGAATTATAAGGAAAGAATGGCCTTTTTGTTGAATTTATCGGGGATATAAACTTGGAAAAGTCGCGGGAATACTGGACGAGGCCTTCCGGCCTTCGTCCAGTATTCCCGCGACTTTTCCAAGTTTATACCCCGATAAATTCCACAAAAAGGCCATTCATTCCTATAATGAACACGATCAGAATTGAGCAAAACTAACACATGTCTGTGTCTGGTTTAGAGAGGTTATGAGAATGTATGACTCATGGACATATTTAAACAAGAAATCAGTAACAATGATGGATGTACCTCTCAAAATTGTATAGAAAAATGTCTCAGATGACGTCTCTGATATAGAACTTTTTGTGTCTACTGATTGGGCATGTACCTTTGAAGGTACATGCCCACTCAGTAGGCACAACATGTTCTTTATAGGAATTAAATAAGTGTATAATTGTGTCACTATTCCACCAGTTCTAAAAATTACGAGGGCCTGCTATACAGATAAAATAATTTAGTAATATTATTTTACTGATAGTGACGCGAGGTGGTATCAGGATATTTTCATATGCAAATGAGGTATGATACTTTTTAATTATTTATACTAATTAAATGTGTCACTTGAAAAAATAAAATTTTCAACAGATTATAAAGTACATGTATGATCATTGCACATCAAAAAATAAATACAGATAATAAATAGTAATGGCCGTTAACATTTTAAAGGTACATGCCCACGCAGTAGGTTACACTGTACTACAACTTTTAATTTTCTGTCATGCCTTATATGAGCCATATGTCTACCCACTAACGAGTTATTTTTAATTACGGCGCGTGTTAATTGGTGTTAAATCGCATTTTATATGCCGCGACAAGAAAGGGTATTTTCCGACCTCGTGCTATTTTTACCAATACGCGTCACGTGACACGGTCAATCATATCACATCTTTGACATGCGCAGTGAAGTATCGGAAGTTGAGAAGAAAAATCTCTATTCGAGTCCAAATCTAAATCTCCACGTAACTCTTTCCATTTGGTGATCTGGTCGCCAATATTAACCACTCTCTCTCTCTCTGTACTGCCTGTCCCTCAGACATTTCGCCTTTCTTTTGGCCGACGCTGTTTCATACAATTTCTGTCCTGGACGTTTCGACATGTTGATATTCTTGTTTACATATTGGGAAGCCTACTGGCGCGCGTAGTGATGTGAAAGTCGTCGTCCCCGCACATTATCAAAATAGACTGTTACCGCCGCGCGTCGCTAACAGTAAATTGATAATTAATAAATGATTATATTTGTATAGCGGGCACTCGTAATTTTTAGAACTGGTGGAATAGTGACATAATTATACACTTATTTAATTCCTATAAAGAACATTTTGTGCCTACTGCATGGGCATGTACCTTTAAGGAAACACGGTATAAATCGCTCCTGATATCAGTGTGAAAATTTACATCTGATATAAAATACTAATGCCAATCAATACATGGGGTAATGGTGAATGAATGTTTAATTTGCCAGAATATGTCTGATATAATGGACAGTTTGTGCCTACTGAGTGGGCATGTACCATTTAACTCAAATTTCTAAGCATTTTACCTTCAGCATAAAAGCCGCACAGGTCTACTTCAACGTTGAATTGGTAGCTATGCAACACCAAGGTGAATGATCACATGGTACTAACAACAACAACAAAGTGTTGAAATCTTGATAGTATTATTTGAT
This sequence comes from Conchocele bisecta, assembly GCA_029237695.1. Lineage (NCBI taxonomy): Eukaryota > Metazoa > Mollusca > Bivalvia > Lucinida > Thyasiridae > Conchocele > Conchocele bisecta. Next base: position 42,144,275 of record CM055266.1, on the reverse strand, counting down.
ATTTTCCTTAATATGAAACGGATTTTGATGAAATATGGCGCATCAAACGCGTCTTGTTAAGCTGCATTTGGTGGTCTCTGTATTTTCGCCCAAACTTCTGTCGTTTTTGCGAAGACGACATAAGTCATAAACGACATAAGTCTGTGCCAAACTCCCTGGACCACCAAATGCAGCTCATGAAGATGCGTTTGCTGCGCTATATTTCATCAAAATCCGTTTCATATTAAGGAAAATATCAAATAATACTATCAAGATTTCAACACTTTCAGCCAATGTTGTTGTTGTTATAACCACGCGATCATGCACCTTGAACACACGAACAACTACAGTGATCTTGGGCACTGGCACATGAAACACCAGTCAAGTCATTAGGCGAGTGTTTGGGTATTGCTTGTCCACACAATAACTTGCATACCAGTAGCCGATTTCACCGAAATTGCTAAGCATACTTATCTAGCTAAGTATACTTTGAAGGGGTAATCATTTATATTTCCCGAAATGCATTATTTCATATACAGGTAATTCTCGTTATCTCGAAGTTCATCAGACTGAGGAAAATATATCAACATATCCGAACTTCGAGATAAAAATTCGCCAAATTTAGCGACCATTCTCGAAAAAAATCTGAACCGAATCGCTTAAACAATACCGACTTCACTTTACTTCCGGGTTTTAAATAAACTTCACATTTTCTTTTAACGAAACGCGCATGTGTTGTTACTAAATATATCGCATATACCAATTTCAATTGACTTGATTGCCACGCCATTTATTTCATCTTCATGTGTTAAAGTGATTCGATGTCACATTGATTAATTGTTTATCTATGGTTTAAGTGAATTCCTTTAACATGTTTGTGCAATATTTAACACATTTTAGTGGTGGCGTTTTTTTATTTATAATATATAGACATGTGAAAACTTAGACTTGGTGGTGCCAGGCGCTTATTTTTCACATCGAGTTATCGGAATACAAATATGAAGGAAACGTACTATCGGGACTCGATTTCCACTTCCACATAACCGAAATATCGACATTTCTGATATCGATTTATCAGGAGCAAAATACAGGATCTATATAGCGAGTTCAGTCGGGACCTCGGACGTATATCGAGATAAGCAGGTATATCGAGGTAAGCGATATCGAGATAAAGAGAATCAGCTGTATAACTAACAGCTGCCTATATTTGATGATTGAAAGTATGCAGAATTATTATACTGAATTTATTACATTATCACAGCCAAACTGGCTGTGATAATGTAATAAATTCAGTATAATAACAAGAAACGAGGCAAAGCCACGAAGGCCAGGTTTTTTCCAAGCATAGACACTTGGATAACATAATTATACCCACTTTTTGTAGACTAGATGGCCGTGGCCTGCATGTCGCGCCTTGGGGCGAGGCATGGACACTAAAAAAATAGATATAGTAGATGGAAAAACTTTAACCAAAAAACTTTAACCGGACACACGGACGAACGGACGGACGTATGCCAAAATGCCGACGATATCGCGCTTTCCGCAAGCAGGTGTGACAATGATGATAAACACCCATGTGAAGTATCAAGGTATTGGGTGAAGCAGTTACAGAGATATAGTACACGAAAAAAATTTAACAAAAAAATTCAAATTAAAGTAATTTGACCTTGACATTGGGCACAGGATCGCGCTTTCCGCAAGCAGGTGCAACAATGATGATAAACACCCATGTGAAGTATGAAGGTATTGGGTGAAGCAGTTGCAGAGATATAGTACACGAAAAAAATTTAACAAAAAAATTCAAAGTAATTTGACCTTGACATTGGGCACAGGATCGCGCTTTCCGCAAGCAGGTGCAAACAATGATGATAAACACCCATGTGAAGTATCAAGGTATTGGGTGAAGCAGTTGCAGAGATATAGTACACGAAAAAAAACTTTAACAAAAAAATTCAAAGTAATTTGACCTTGACATTGGGCACAGGATCGCGCTTTCCGCAAGCAGGTGCGACAATGATGATAAACACCCATGTGAAGTATCAAGGTATTGGGTGAAGCAGTTGCAGAGATATAGTACACGAAAAACCTTTAACAAAATTCAAAGTAATTTGACCTTGACATTGGGCACAGGATCGCGCTTTCCGCAAGCAGGTGCGACAATGATGATAAACACCCATGTGAAGTATCAAGGTATTGGGTGAAGCAGTTGCAGAGATATAGTACACGAAAAAACATTAACAAAAAAATTCAAAGTAATTTGACCTTGACATTGGGCACAGGGGCCGCACGGATGGATGATGATAAACACCCATGTGAAGTTTCAAGGTAATGGGCGAAGCAGTTGCAGAGATATAGTATAACAAAAAAGTTTTAACCAAAAAACTCTAACCAGACGTACGTTAAAAAGTTAACGTTGAAAATGGCTAAGTCAATTACGTAGAAATAATAGGTGAAGGTAAAAAAATGGTCACATGTTGGATAGTTGTATGTGGTAGGCACCCCTTGGTTATGAAGCTGTGAAAGTTTGGTGGTCCTAGGTGGTACAGTACCAAAGAAATGGACTTAAACACGAAAACTTAACATTGTAAACGCGAAAACTTAACATTGAAAATGGCTAAGTCGACTGCGCGGAAAAAATGGGTGAAGTTAAAAAAAAAAGTAACATGTTGGATAGTGATATGTGGTGGGTACCCCTTGATTATGAAGCTGTGAAAGTTTGGTGGTCCTAGGTGGTACAGTATCAAAGAAATGGACTTAAACACGAAAACTTAACATTGTAAACGCGAAAAGTTAACATTGAAAATGGCTAAGTCGACTACGCGGAAAAAATGGGTCAAGTTAAAAAAAAAGTAACATGTTGGATAGTGATATGTGGTGGGCACCCCTTGATTATGAAGCTGTGAAAGTTTGGTGGTCCTAGGTGATACAGTAAGAAAGAAATGGACTCAAACACGAAAACTTAACATTGATTGTGGACGCCGCCCGCCGCCCGCCCGCCGCCCACCCGCCGCCCGCCCGCCCGGCTTTCGCCAATCCAATAGCCTGGATTTTTTTTCAAAAAACCTGGCTAAAAATAATAAATTCATCCTTAAATTGAAAATTTCTCCGTCAAAGTGTACTTAGCAAGATAAGTATACTTTGCAACTTTGGTGAAATAGGCTACAGGTACCTCCCTCGATACCAGTTTGGAGGGGTCCACCAGCCAGCACCCACCTTTAACTGCTTATCCGTGCTGCTGGCCTTCTCATGCATGAGTGTGGAGCCTTCGATGGCACAGAGCCCGTCCTTATCCCCGTGGAGCAACAGGTACGGCCACGTCACTTCGTCCAGCCGCGTCTTCAGCCGGTCCAACGTGTCAATGAACGTCGCTGCAAAGCTACAAGGATGAAAGTCATTATCAGAGCTCCATATAAACTGAATATTTGTGCAGTTAAAGAATGAAATGGAATCGGGAATGCAGTATCAACTTATAGCAGCGGCCCGCATGTCGAGCCCGACGAGACATTTCATGATCATTTGATCTTGACATTGGGCATAGTCATCACATAATAGAATTAAAATATGGATTATGATAAACAATCATATCAAATTTCTTGTAAATCTGGCTTATGGTTGCAGATACACGAGGTACATAAAAACTTTATTTGACCTTGACTTGATGTGGGCCAGATGGGTTGCACATACAATTAAACTATTAGATAATGATAAACAAACATATGAAGTTTTAAGATGAAATGAAATTGATGGGGTTTAACATCCCAGCAACATCTAAGGTCATATAGGGACGGAACAACAGTTTAAAGTCTCATCCGACAGAACAGTGGGATGGACATACTATGAAAGTATTCTTCATGCCCTAGGGTAGGTTTTGAACTCGCAACCTTCAGTATTGAAGTCCTTGATTCAACCCCTGAGCCACAGTCCATCCCTGAAGTTTAAGTTGAAGTAAATCTGACTAACGGTTCCAAGGATATGTCGCTGTGACTGTAGAAATGCGGCTTACGAGTTATGTGACCAGTGTGGCCCCAGACCAGTAGCCGATTTCACCAACATTGCAAAGTATACTTTTCTAGCAAAGAATACTTTGAGGGAGTAATCATATATTTTTCACGAAATGCATTATTTTATATAGAACTAACGACTGCACTTGATGATATTTGATGATTAAAAGTATGCAGAATTATTATACTGATTTTTTTACATTATCACAGCCATTTTGGCTGTGATAATGTAAAAAATTCAGTATAATAAAAATGGCTGTGATAATGTAATAAATTCAGCATAATAAAAATTAATTAATTTATCCTTAAATTGAAAACTCAATGAGACGATTCTAAAGCACTCCCAACTTGCCATTTTTGATGAAGAAATAACAAAATTCCACCCCAAGCTCATCAAATTACGCACCGTAATTGAAGCTCTGATATTAGTACAGGTAATTTAATAGCTTAACCCTTCCTACGCTGTTGACAAAAATTGCCGTCTGCTGTTTTTCATTTTTGCTTTAATTCTTAACAAAAAACTGGTTTTGACAGCACATGAGAATCGTCTCCACTGGAGACGATTCTCATGTGCTGTCAGAACAGGTTTTTGTTGAGAAATATTGAAAAAAATTTTTTTCCAGCAGACAACATTTAATTCAGCGTAGTAAGGGTTAAACACAGATTTCGGATGGATGCACAGATGTCATTATGGTCACGATTTCTCGTTTTCTGTAAACTGGTTCGACAAAAATGTGATGAAAATATGTTTCTGAACTGCAATATCATCTAGATGCAGAAAAATCAAACTATCTAATTGATTTCAGTGGTACAGTCAAACCTGCCCGAATGTTCACATCTACAACAAACCCCATGCTGTAACAGCCACTATTTTCTGTATCAAACGGATAATTTGCCTATATATTTAACCACCCTACAACGGCCAGTTTCGTGTCTTCACCTGGGGGGCTGTAGAGAGGTTGCTCAGTATATCCAATTCCTTATCTGCAACTTTTGGTTTTATGCAAACCAACATCGTACGTTCCACGGTCATAAAATTACAATTTCATCATTTTCCAACGAAAACACGGTTTATATATGTGGACAAATTAACTTACCCACATTTGACACCATTGTGGTAGTTCAAGGGATCATCTTCATATGATTTTACCTGAAATTAACAAAATGATACAAGTGTACAATGTAATAAATTCAGTATAATAATTTTGTCAGAAAATATTTTATTTCATATTAATAAATTTATCCTTCAATGTAAATTTCTGTCTCAAAGTGTATTTAGCAAGATATTAAAGTATACCTTGCAATTTTGGCTACAGGAGCTAGAATGGCAAATATGTCATCAACCCCATTTCTCACGTGACACCCATATTTGCAACTGCGACTGGAAAAATGTGGCTTATGGGTTTTGTGACCAGTGTAGATCCAGAACAGCCTGTGTATTCACAGTCTGGCAGGATCTGCATTGTTCGCCATTCCATCAATGAAACATCTGTCGTGTTTCAAACAAGCAATGTAGGTCGTTAGCAGGCTACAGAAATGTGCTATATGATCAGGAGCTACACTTGTCACAACTAGATTTGTCAGTAAGCAAGGCTTACGGAACACCCCCCCCCCTCCCCCCCGCTTGCCCAGGTGCCCATAAATATGTAGATTTTTTCCAAGTCTGTAGGCCTAACATATGAAAGGTAGTGGTCATACAGAACTCCAGTTAAGGTGCGTAATTTGGAGGTAAATTTCTTATTTCTCCATCAAAAATGGCAAGTTGGGAGTGCTTTAGAATCGTCTCAATGACGATTCTAAAGGACTCCCAACTTGTCACTTTTGATGAAGAAATAACAAAATTTCACCCCAAGTTGGTCAAATTACGCACCTTAACTGGAGCTCTGGTCATAGATTTGACAGTTACCAGATGCCACAATGATGTTTTGTATAACTTTGTGCGCCTAGTATGTGACTTTGACATTGGGATCAGCGGGGGTTGGACGGTCGTGAATTTGGCACATCATGATAGTAGATCATGAGAGGAATGCATGCGTGAAAATATGTAAAATTTTCGATGAAGGAAATAGAAGCTATGTTATAACAGATGTTAAATTTTGTGAAGAGAGTAAGAAAGTATGTGACCTTGACCTTGGGATCAGCGGGGGTTGGAAGGTCGTGCATTTGTCACAGCATGATAGTAGAGCCTTAGAGAAATGCATGTGTGAAATATTAAAAATCATTGATGAAGGAAATAGAAGTTATAAACAATTTCTCTGATGTTAAGTTTAGTGACGGACGGGATGAACATTGATTTATAATTACCAGACGTAATAACTATTAAACTAAATGATTATATCTGCACTGGTAATTTTTAACACTGGTGGAATATAGGGTTAACTGTATTGTAATTTTCAAATTTGCGGCGTATATCAGAAAATGAAAGGTCGGAAAATCTGTTAAATGGCGACGCACTAGCGAAGCCATTAAACATGTTTTCCGACCTATCATTTTCTGATATACGCCGCAAATTTCAAAATTACAATGCGGTTAACCTATTTCTAATGCACTCCTTTACTACTGGCGTAGGAATACATATTGAACTAGATTGGTCAGTAAGCGAGGCTTACGGAATACCCTCTGTGTGGGCCCAGGTACCCCTAAATATGTAAAAACAAGAAACGAGGCAAAGCCACGAAGGCCAGGTTTTATCCAAGCATGGACACTTGGATAACATAATTATACCCACTTTTTGTAGACTAGATGGCCGTGGCCTGCATGTCGCGCCTTGGGGCGAGGCATGGACACTAAAAAAATAGATATAGTAGATGGAAAAACTATAACGAAAAAACTTTAACCGGACACACGGACGTACGCCAAAATGCCGACGATATCGCGCTTTCCGCAAGCGGGTGCGACAATGATGATAAACACCCATTTGAAGTATCAAGGTAATGGGTGAAGCAGTTGCAGAGATATAGTACACAAAAAAACTTTAACAAATAAATTCAAAGTAATTTGACCTTGACATTGCGCACAGGGACCGCACGGTTGGGGGTTTAGAGTGAAAATATGGATGATGATAAACACCCATGTGAAGTTTCAAGGTAATGGGCGAAGCAGTTGCAGAGATATAGTATAACAAAAAAGTTTTAACCAACAAATTTAACCAGACGTACGTTAAAAAGTTAACGTTGAAAATGGCTAAGTAGAAATAATAGGTGAAGGTAAAAAAATGGTCACATGTTGGATAGTTGTATGTGGTAGGCACCCCTTGGTTATGAAGCTGTGAAAGTTTGGTGGTCCTAGGTGGTACAGTACCAAAGAAATGGACTTAAACACGAAAACTTAACATTGTAAACGCGAAAAGTTAACATTGAAAATGGCTAAGTCGACTGCGCGGAAAAAATGGGTCAAGTTAAAAAAAAAGTAACATGTTGGATAGTGATATGTGGTGGGCACCCCTTGATTATGAAGCCGTGAAAGTTTGGTGGTCCTAGGTGGTACAGTACCAAAGAAATGGACTTAAACACGAAAAACTTAACATTGAAAACGCGAAAAAGTTAACATTGAAAATGGTTTAAGTCGATTGCGCGCGGGAAAAAAAAATGGGTCAAGTTAAAAAAAAAAAGTAACATGTTGGATAGTGATATGTGGTGGGCACCCTTGATTATGAAGCTGTGAAAATTTGGTGGTCCTAGGTGGTACAGTACCAAAGAAATGGACTTAAACACGAAAAATTAACTTAACATTGAAAACGCGAAAACTTAACATTGAAAATGGCTAAGTTGATTGCGCGGAAAAAATGGGTGAAGTTAAAAAAAAAGTAACATGTTGGATAGTGATATGTGGTGGGCACCCCTTGATTATGAAAGCTGTGGAAAGTTTGGTGGTCCTAGGTGGTACAGTACCAAAGAAATGGACTTAAAAAACACTAAAACTTAACATTGAAAACGCGAAAACTTAACATTGAAAATGGCTAAGTCGATTGCGCGGAACAAATGGGTGAAGTTAAAAAAAAAGTAACATGTTGGATAGTGATATGTGGTGGGCACCCCTTGATTATGAAGCTGTGAAAGTTTGGTGGTCCTAGGTGGTACAGTAACAAAGAAATGGACTCAAACACGAAAACTTAACATTGATTGTGGACGCCGCCCGCCCGCCCGCCGCCCGGCTTTCGCCAATCGAATAGCCTGGATTTTTTTACAAAAAAACCTGGCTAAAAATCCAAGTGTGTGGGCTTGTGACCTTGACTCTGGGCACGAACGTGAATTTGTCACACGGTGGTAGAGGTCCATTGGAGCAATGCGTGTGTGAAATGTGAAGCAGATCCGAGCAAGGAAATAGAAGTTATAACCAATTTCTCTCATGTTAAGTTTTGTAAAGAGACCAAGTATGTGACCTCGAGATCAGCAGGGATTTATCACAGCATGATAGTAGAGCCTTAGAGGAATGCATGCATGAAATATTAAGAATTTTCGATGAAACAAATAGAAGTTATAACATATTTCTCTGATGTTAAGTTTTGTAAAGAGACCAAGTATTTGACCTTGACCTTGGGATCAGCGGGGGTTGGACGGTCATGGGTTTGGCACAGAATGGTAGTAGAGTCTTACAGGAATACATGTGTGAAATATTAAGCATTTTAGATGAAGGAAATAGAAGTTATAACATATTTCTCTGATGTTAAGTTTTGTAAAGATACTAAGTATTTGACCTTGACCTTGGGATCAGCGTGGGTTGGACGGTCGTGGATTTGGCACAGCATTGTAGTAGAGCCTTACAGAAATGCATGTGTGAAATATTAAGCATTTTAGATGAAGGAAATAGAAGTTATAACATATTTCTCTGATGTTAAGTTTTGTAAAGAGACTAAGTATTTGACCTTGACTTTGAGTTCAGCGTGGGTTGGACGGTCGTGGATTTGGCACAGCATTGTAGTAGAGCCTTACAGAAATGCATGTGTGAAATATTAAGCATTTTAGATGAAGGAAATAGAAGTTACAACATATTTCTCTGATGTTAAGTTTTGTAAAGAGACTAAGTATTTGACCTTGACCTTGGGATCAGCGGGGTTTGGACGATCATGGATTTGGCACAGCATGGTAGTAGAGCCTTACAGGAATACATGTGTGAAATATTAAGCATCTTAGATGAAGGATATAGAAGTTATAACAATATTTCTCTGATGTTAAGTTTAGTGACGGACGGACGGACGGACGGACGGACAACCCAACTCCAATATACCCCCCACAACTCGTTGCGGGGGTATAAATACTTTGCGACCGTTCATCAACAATGATATACATGTACCTGTAATGTATGACCACCAGCCAATCAGATTGCGTGATATTTATAGAGTGCATTAGAATTATTAGTTATTATACACTCATTTACTTCCTAAAACAAAATGTGTGTACCTATCATAGTATGGGGCCCCCGCGTTGGACAACCGGACTCCAGTAGACCCCCTTGGGGAGCTATGGTGAGATAGAGACGGGACCACAGTTTAAACTATAGTTCTAGGGTGAGGATTGAACTCACAACAACGGTATGGAAGTCCAATGCCATATCACCTAGGCCACGGCCCATCCCTGATTGACTGGAGAACTGTGACTTTCTTTACCCAATGTATCTGCAGCCAGTGTATCCCCAGATCAGGGTCTGCACTGTTTGGCCATTTAAACACCCAACCTGCTTTTAACAAAACACATATATCAGGCTACATGAACGTGTTAGCCCTTCAGAAACAAGACAATTCAGAAATGCCATAAGCCCCATTTCTCCAGTCAGAGCCAGATTTGAGACACGCCATGCAATTTTGTAACTTCGGACATCTGCATAATTTCATGAAATACGTTTACAAATTTACAATATTTTCCGTAAATGGCGTCAAAAGTTTACAAAATGTTCAGAGTACATGTACCCTGAAAATGTTGTCAGCTTTTAACTTTATTTATGAAAAATATCGTAAATTTTTAAACATATTTCGCCGATATTGATTTCGAAAATAGTTTCCGTAAATGGTGTTGAAAAGAGATAATACATACCGCAATCAATAATTAACAATATAATACCACTTTCGGCAGCAATATGATTGCAAATATAACACGATTTCTGACAATAGTCTGTTACACATTTAACACGATTTTGATATAAAAATAGGCAAAAAAATCGGGAGCCAATGCACAACTGTGTACTAACCGAGCACGTATTATAGTGAAGCGTGTACTACCGAGTTCACAGTGTAATTGAAGATACTAGAAAACGGTGAAATATGGACCCGGGAATGACGGACATAGAGTCGGCAAATTACGGACATAGCAAACTATGATAGGGAAAATACAGACAAAAACGTCCAAGGTACGAATAAAAAAACAATGCGGGGGAATAAATAACTTGGCGATTTTTTTTCCTTCATTTTGTTAGGAAAATTGGGTGCGTCTTATAATCTCATGTAGACATTTTCCCCCCAGATTTTGGACTGAAAATAGCGGTGCATCTTATACACTCTTGAGACCTATAACCGGCAATGGTATGTAATGAAATAACGCAGGTGTCCGAAGGTACAAAATCGCATGGCATGCCTCAAATGTGTCCGTGTCTGGAGAAATGGGGCTTATTGGATTTGTGACAAGTGTAGATCATGATCAAATAGCACATTCATTTAGCCTGATATATATATATATGGGCTGCGCTCTGAGAAAACCAGCCTTAATGACAAAATTTTTGATTTTCACTTTTTCATTTTCTGATGCGGACACCTTTTCAAAATCAATATTCTGAAAAGAAAATGCAAATTATGTTTAATAGTTTTTGTTTTATCTCACTTTTTGTAGCACCATGTGAATCACGCACTGAAAAAAACGTAGTCATCGAGAAAATGACGTTATTGTAAACGGCGACGTTTGTACAATGCAACTCAACAGCCTACAGCTGTACAGTAGAAATGAATGACCATAGACTCATTGACTGTGCTTTCTGTAAACTGTATTTGCTGATACGTTACACTAAATGTATCTACAAGTGTTAGTATGTATACTATCAAACGTGGATCAGAATAAAACTATGATATGTACATGTAGTGAACAAAACAAACGCACAACTATCAATTTTAAATCTTAAATTAGCCGACTTGTGGCTTCGTAATTTGCCACCATCGCCATAATATATTCATATACATGTGTCGTTAGAAAGATACATGTACATTGTAATTATTTCAGAATTTAAGTCAGAATATAATTGACGTCATTTACAGTTAATTGTGACGTAATTTATTGATTCAGACATTACGTCACCAACGACCAAAATACTAAACGGCATTCCTGGTGTTGGAAATTGTAAATTATATGCACATCGTATCGGTGATTGAAACAAATGCATTTTTTTCTGTAGAAATGAATGACCATAATTTGGATAGGCCTATGGCTGCACATATCAATAATTCCAGCACAAAAATATTTACACAATTCCCTAACATTTGATTGGTCCGTTGCAAGTCTCCGTCCAAAATTTATATCCCAGTAAACTCCATGCCAAACTACTTTCCGTAACCGTCAGGCGCAGTTAAAATAATTCTTAAGAAAACGGAAAATAAACACATTTTCTTGATGAAACTATTTTCGAAAAATAATAATAAAAAAAAAAAAATCTTTTTTTTTTTGATTTTTTTCGAAAATTGTAATTTTTTATCGCTTCGTCCAGTATTCCCGCGACTTTTCCAAGTTTATACCCCGATAAATTCCACAAAAAGGCCATTCATTCCTATAATGACTTCAAAGCTTGATGGGGTCTAGAGGGTAGTCGGACACCCCCGGGCATTTTTAAACAAATTAATAATTGACTGTCCATTCCCCGACTGTCTGAATTAAATTTACATCTTAGAAAGCGGGAAGAACAGTTTCCTGTGTAGTCAATATGACTGACGGACGGGCTAATGTACATGTACCCCGTACTAGCAGGTAGCAGGTCTATGGAAAAATGCTGCGCTGACCCCCACTCCCTCGGTTAGCCACCACCACCACTGCCGGGAAAATGTGGAGATGTAACATACATGGTTGTATAATTGTTACATGTCCCGATAAAAATACCGGCAGTATATTCTCTCGTCGGGAATAATTAATTTGAAAATGAATTGTGCAATTTAGTTTTGTTGTGTTTCAGAAAAAGTACATTCAGCGCCTTTGTAAACAAAGAAACAGCCATGCTAAAAACAATGTAGTACAATGTAGTACAATGTAAGAAAATTAAAAACAATCTGCTAAAGTCAAACTTCTTAAATGTGTAAATGTTGGAGACCTGTGCATCTGTGCAGTCTGATCAGTGTCTGCAATGATTGCAAATATACTAGTAAAATTGCTATACATTCATATAACCATATAACCATATTTAAGAGTGGTCATTTTAAAGAATATTTACATTGTTATCAAATGGCAATCGTACGGCTGATTCAATGTGATATTTTTCAAAGTCGTTAAACATTATGTGACACAGTACATGTAAGTGGTAGCAGAGACAGATACAAATCAGTAGGCTACGTACGTCTCTGGTGGCTACAAGTATGTAATACAATTATCATGATTATTGTGTCACAGTAAATATGCCTGTGACACACAAAATAATCGACAAATTCACTACGTGTTTCCTTGAAGGAAACCGAAAAAATAGACAACTGTCTAAACCACTATGGAAACAACTGTAAAATTCTGCTACGCGTATCCAGCATTAAAATGTTTGTGAACCACAAATAGTAAAGCGCACGGTTATAAATAGGACAACGTCAACTTATTGCAATGACGCAACTATTTAAAGTGTCAAAATCCGACGTGACGTTCGTAAATTTAAGCGTAACTTTGCGACGTCATTTTCAGGCTTTCATGACGTTGTCATAGTTTGTTACAAGCATGCCGGGTGTTTCAGTGATGGAATGGCAAACAGTGCAGATCCTGATCAGACTGTGCGAATGCACAGGCTGATCTGGATCTAGACTGGTTGTCTAGATCTAGACTGGTTCTCCTGTCAGAGCAACAAATGAATTTTAATTTTCAAATGAAGAAACAAGCGAAATTGGTCAAACAAATGACTACAACAGAACACTGTGCGTTACCACTGCTGGGTCTCTGGACATAAGCTTGGGGTCGAGTTTGGCAACATGGATCCCAGGGGTGATCTTGGCTACAATTCTCCCGAAAAACTCCTGTAAGGAAAAAGTAAATGTGAATGGGTTTAACGTCCCAGCAACAGCTATGGTCATATAGAGACGGGACCACGGTTTAAAGTCTCATCCGGCAGACCAGTGGGATGGAAATACTATGTATGTATTTTTCACGCCTAGGGTGAGGATTGAACTCGCAACCTACGAGTGCGTCACACATGTTCAGATGAATGAACTGTTCAAATATTAAAGCAATCCTTCAAGTATTACTGAAGATATTACATGATTGAGAAAGTCTTACAAACTTTTCGATGTAAATGTACACAGACGGATGGACGGACGTACGGAACCTCAAAAGCAAGGCAATATGCCTCCCTTGCTATCGCATAGGGGGCATAAAAACACTTGTAGTCAAATGGCTACAAATGTTTTTGTTTTCTACATGTCTAAAACCATCCTATCAACCTGCCGACCAACAGTAAATTGGTCCAAACAAGCCATTTACATCCATACCACTACACTTGCAGATATCTACTGTGCATTGACCATATACACGCTGACTGGTAATTAAATGCTGTATCAGGCATTGACGCTGATGCAAGGTAACAACGATAATTCAAATTCATAAACTCATTTCCCTGATACTTCAATGCTGTGACTGGAGAAATGGGGCTTAAGGTCGGTGTGACCTGTGTATCTGGATCCACACTGATTGCAAAACCCATAAGCCCCATTTCTCCAGTCACAGCCACAAATGACATGACTTTATGTTACTGAATGACGTAAACAAGTGCTTGTTTATTTGGACACAAAAAAACAACAACCTTTATAGTACACCTTTCTTACCATTACATGTTACCTCAGGGCTCCAGATAAGGAATTAGCAATTGAGTATTGTCAATGCATCATTTTTGAAGCAATTGGGTATTTCAAAATTTTAATTGGGTTCAATAAAATCACACAACTGTTTACATCAACAGACAGCAATTATTGAATAGTTTGCTTCGAAATGAAAACATGTCTTGGCATTTCATTAGAATTGTCTCCTTGGAGACAATTCTAATGAAATAGCAAGATGTGTTTTCATGGAAAATAAGAAAAATATGCTTTATTTGTGGTTTGTTTATTACTTTTCTGCAGCATGATAAAGGTACCACACATTTTTCATTGCTTTTTGATACTCTCTACTTCCGATTTCAATTGGGTTTTTGGCAATTTTAATTGGGTATTTAAGCAAATACGCAGATTATCTGGAGCTCTGTTACCTGATACATAGAATACCGGGCTTGTGTCATTTGATATTACATTTATCTGTGTCAGCTTCAGAATTCCAGCGCATTTCCTAGTCTTGGGTAACAAACAATAATTCCAGCACAAAAATATTTACACAATTTCCTAACATTTGATTGGTCCGTAGCAAGTCTCTGTCCAAAATATATATCCCAGTAAACTCCATGCCGAACTACTTTCCGTAACCGTCAGGCGCAGTTAAATAATTCTTAAGAAAACGGAAAATAAACACATTTTCTCGATGAATTTATTTCAAATGCTGGAATTATAAGGAATGAATGGCCTTTTTGTTGAATTTATCGGGGATATAAACTTGGAAAAGTCGCGGTATTACTGGACGAGGCCTTCAGGCCTTCGTCCAGTCTTCCCGCGACTTTTCCAAGTTTATACCCTGATAAATTCCACAAAAAGGCCATTCATTCCTATAGTATATCCAAAGACACTGGACTGGTATTCTTTATGTATGTATCAATGTGCTAGCTGATAATAACTAAACAGGTCAAAAACTGAGCATGTCACATTTTGCAGAGCCTTGTCATAGTGAAAGTGAATGTGTTTAACATCCCAGCAAACCCATAAGTCATTTAGAGACTGTGCCTCGATTTCAAGTCGCATCCGAAAGACAAGAGGGCTGGAAATACTATGAAAGTATTTTTTGATGCCTAAAGCAAGGTTGAACCCACAACCTCCGGATAAGAAGTCGGGTGTTCTAACCCCTAGGCCACAACATAATGAAACATACCTTGATTGGGCTGCGCACGTTTTTGTCTATGACTATACCAGGGGCAATCATCACCACCCCTCGGAAGAACGTGGGTCGCGCCATGGCGAGCTGTATGGCAATTGTGCCACCCTGAAAGCATTAGAACTGTAGTACACAATACATGTACATGTAGTCCATAACAAAAGTACTTTGGTTCTCAGATATCGCCCACAGGTGGAAGACTCGGACCTATGACACCAACAAAAATGCCTATTAAAAAAATCCCATTACCCCACCCACTTGGTCTCGTACAGTACCATATGCTATATAGCATATGGTACTGTACGAGACCAAGTGGGTGGGGTAATGGGATTTTTTTAATAGGCATTTTTTTTTGGTATCATAGGTCCGAGTCTTCCACCTGTGATATCGCCGAGTCAGAATAATCCCTGTGCATCAAGCATTTTATTGTCATGGATAAATAAAATTGTACTGTACAGGGCTCCAGATAAGGAATTAGTAATTCAGTATTGTCACTCTATCATTTCTGAAGCAATTGGGTATTTCAAAATTAAATTGGGTAAAATATAATCACCCTTCTGTTTACACATTAACAGACAGCAATTATTGAATAGTTTGCTTCGAAGTAAAAACATACCTGGGCATTTCATTAGAATTGTCTCCTTGGCAATTCTAATGAAATACCAAGATGTGATTTCAAGGAAAATAAGAAAAACATGCTATATTTGTGGTCTGTTTATTGTTTTCTGTAGCATGATAAAGGTACCATAAAATTGTTATTGCTTTTTGATACTCGCTACTTCTGCTTTCAATTGGGTTTTTGGCAATTTTAATTGGGTATTTAAGCAAATACGCAACTTATCTGGAGTGCTATAAAGTCTCTACATGATCAATAAATCAAAGCACTGAAAATACTGAAACTATGTTAGCTCCACAATAATACTAATACATGTGAGTATTATTTATTGATAAAATGATGTTTAATGGCTTATCATCGGCTAAAGTCATTTTAGGTCGGATACCAGGGTCAAATCCCATATTCCATGTGTAGGGAAGAAGCAAAATCCCAAAATCATAACAGAATATTTATACACAAAAATATACAGTCAGTGTACGTGGCTTCGCACACTTTACATATATTTTGATAATTATCAGAAACAAGTATACAAATAAAGTTCGCCTTTGTTTGTATTTTGACAGATACGACACACAACACCGAAATATGTGTGTCACATGTCAGACAGTTCACACAAGCTCAAGGATGCGCCATTGTTGTTGTACTACGTGAATCAATTTGAAAACACATAGAAATGTACATGGCTTCACACACTGGTGTATCAGCAGTTGCTCCCTCAATACACAGCATTGATGTGTCAGATGTGGTGTGTGTCCGGCCACAGGTTGAAGTGACGGACCATTGGTCTATAAATACATTAAATATACAAAAAAGCATCAATAAGTGAACAAAAATAAGCTAAGAAAATTCCTTACTCGCTTCTATACACATTAATGTGTTATAAGATGAAGTAAAAAAATGTTAGCTTATTTTTTTTCTCTCACTTATTGATGCTTTTAGCACCAGTATCTCGAAGTCAAAGGGAGATAAACAACATAGTCGATAGGACTATGTTCGAGAAAGCGATGAAGTGACATGGTTGAATATTTTCGCGAAAATCATAGTACTCATTACACCACGAATAAACAATCACAAATTAACTAATGACCAAAGGTAGTTCATCAACATAAAAGGTGGCATCACGACTCTCAGTGAATTGGTTAAATGACCAGCATGATATGATATGCTTACTGAATCATGTCAAACACTAAAATATATACAGGTGGACCAATTAAACAAACAACCTGAGGTACTGTTGAATTCCGATAAAGTGGCAACGCAACGGCAAAGGTCACAGGAGATTCTATATTGAACCATAATAGGTAAAGTACATGAAGGTGTGTTAGAAATGCAAAACTGATATTAGCATGACGATGTAGCATGTATGTCACCAATGTTGGCCCAAAATGTTTTAAAGTAACGTTCAGGCATACATGTATTTTGAATCAAGTTGTCACTTTTGTTGTTACGTATTTGCTGAAAAAGAAAATAGTGAGCACAGGCACTCGAATCGTATATGTATCACACCAACATATGTCAAGTGCTCATTGGAAATACATGCATGAGTAAGTCGATATTAATAGATAACGATGCACCTGTGTTTCATTATCTAATTTTAGAACATATAAGCAGTGTTATACATATGTGCACCTATATCAACATGTGACCAATACATACTGTCCGTATCGGATGCATATAGCGTAGTGGTAACAGTTATTGTTTTCTTTAATTAATCAACGTTGAGGGTTGTGGGTTCGAAACCATCACTGTGCTATCTTTTTTCATTGAATTGTGTCCCTCACTTTATACTCCCAGATAGATATCTGCCGTCGTTTATACGTTTATTTCATTAACATTATTTAATGTAACTTACAGAAACATATTTTTTGTATTGGTTCAAAAACTGATAATTCCAGCACAAAAATATTTACACAATTCCCTAACATTTGATTGGCCCGTAGCAAGTATCTGTCCAAAATTTATATCCCATAATAATCATTCCTATAATAAAGACGTATATTGCATAATGTTATTTGAATCGTCTTAGTTACATCCATATGTCTGTCTGGACAAAATGTGTAAGCGTGCAACCAATGTTTTCTCCGCTCTGGGGCGGCGTACATACAATATGTGGGGTGTATTTACAGTCAAACATTTCCAGGGGTCGGGAATTAGGAGGCCGAGAACCCCGATGATGTGTTTATTTGAAGTCCCCAAGAAAACTTTAGAATGTGATTACATCGTTTGTTTCACGTTGTTTGATAGTAAATATTTATTCAGTAAATGAATTGTGAACACCGTATGCCCTGATCTGACTGAGTGATGTGCATCCTGATCTGTGACGCTGTAAACCCAGTGCATACGTTACAAGTAACCTTTTGTCAAACTCTATCTCAGACATTTTCGCAAAAGTGAGAAAACGTTGAATCTGTTAAATGAATAAAAAAAAATTGTCCGAGGCTCGAACTCGCACAAAAGGAACGCAGGTCGAATGCATTTACTGAGTGCTCTACCACATGAGCTGTGCGGACAATAATGCTAATGCTTGCGGACGACTGGGCAATGAAAATGAATCAACTATCAAAACGTTTTACGTTTACAAATATGGCATTTGTTGTGATTTTCAATCGACTGTTTCACCAGTCAACAAGTTGGTAATTTAAATTATCTCCTAAGCTATCGGGAGCATGCATTTTCAAGCTCTAAATTGCTCTAGATAAGGCGTCGATTCGGCCACCTTAAATGGCTGCAAACGGCTACATCCCTAGCAAGCTATAATAGACATTGTCCGTTGACCCCATGACGTCACGTGCCCTTGCCAATTTATCGGAAACCAACAGTAGGTGTGAATTTATTTTGTTTTGTTTGATAATAGGTTTTGAAAATTAGTGTCAACCAAATCGATCTTGGCAGCCATACTGATTTATCCATGTGTTTATGTGATTGAGATATATAAACTTGGAAAAAAGGCCTCGTCCAGTATTCCCGCGACTTTTCCAAGTTTAGCGAATAGATTTGTAACGTATTTTATACGGAGGGGGGCGCATGAACAGTTGAGATAGAGAACATATAATAGATAGGGCATGTTCGAGATAGCCAAGGAAATTTATATTAAATAAATAAGGATATAATTCGGGACTTTAAATAGTGAATCATCGAGATAGGGGATATCATCGAGATACTGATATTTGAGATACCGGTACTCGACTGTATATTTAATGTATGTATATACCTTAGTTCGTTACTTCAACCTGTGTGTCCGGCGGATCTGTTCGGAGATCATCAGACAATATAAAATTAATGCACTGGTAGTAAATAATCCCCACCCGCCCCAAAACAGTAATGCCTGATTATTATTTATTTGAATATATTTGATGATAAATAATTAATTATTGTTTGTTAACACTATTTACAACAACTTTTAATTAAAAAAATAAGACACAAGCACCGCCCTATTTTTCACCAAAATTCGGATGATATTCAATAAATTAACTTTATATGGCCTCACAAGTCGCCATAATGGCCGCAAGGTATCCTTCTACTAAACTGCTGTGATACCTCTGGTGACAGTTCAGTTCACTATTATTTAGGACAAAACATTGACATGATATAATATGGAAATATATAATTAAATAATTCAGACTGTGTGCTTTATTCTTTAGTTTACATGTGCTACACATGTAATTCAGTAAATTTCAGTACAGAAACATTACAAATTCGACACTCATAATGGTAGTTTTAAATGTAGAAATAGTTGACATTCCATCTCTATGACTCCAAGGGAGCTAACCTAGTCAAAACACTACCATGCACAAATATGTTAAAGGTACATGCCCACTCAATAGGCACAAAATGTTCTTTATAGAAAGTAAATAAGCGTATAATTGTGTCACTATTCCACCAGTTATAAAACTTACGAGGGCCCGCTGTACAGATATAATGAGTTAGTAATATTTATTTTACTGATAGTGACGCGAGGTGGTATCAGGCTAGTTTCATATGCAAATGAGGCATATTTTTTAATTATTTATACTAATGAAATGCGTCACCTTAAAAAATAATATTTTCTACAGATTATAAAGTATGATCATTGCACATCAAAAAATAAATACAGATAATAAATAGTGATGTCCGTTAATATTTAAGATTATCGCCCCTGATATCAGAGTGGAAATTTACCTCTGCTATAAAATGTATAATAATGCCAATCAGTATGTGGGATAATGGTGAATGAATGTTTATTTTGCCAAAAAATGTCTCAGATGATGTCTCTGATATAAAGAACATTTTGTGCCTACTGAGTATGTACCTTTAAATCCAATCATGTCTGACTAAAATCTTGTGGTTCTTCACGTCTAAAGAGGTTATAGTATAGAACATTTTGTTTGAGATGTTTGTCTCTGATTTTTTTTCAAGTTGCCAGATGCATATGAATATCATCTAAAAAAAAAGTTATATTAAAAAAATCCGCCCTACATCCGCAAACCCTGTGTTTGAGAACAAGAGCACTTATGTTTGTATGGCCTTATAACAATGTCGGTATTCTGATACGGTGGAGAGTTTCCGTGATACGGTGCAGACAGGGTATACACATGTCACCAAGATGGAGTAGCGGAATGACACCAGATAAGTGTCAGTTTAATTAAATATTTTACAGCTTACAGGACATACCAGATACGTTGTTGATACTGTCCTGTAAGCTGTATAATATTTAATTAAACTGACACTTACCTGTCATTCCGCTACACCATCTTGGTGACATGTATATACCCTGTCTGCACCATATCATGGAAACTCTCCATCGTATCACAATACCGACAGTCTAAAAAGGTATTAAAAGGCTTTGTTTATGACTGTCACCCCTATTGAAAGCGACAGCCAGTAATGACTTATATGTGGCTGTGACTGGAGAAACGTGTCTTATGAGATTTGTGACCAGTGTAGTTCCTCAGAATTCCAGCACAAAAAGATTTACACAATTCCCTAACATTTGATTGGTCCGTTGCAATTCTCCGTCCAAAATTTATATCCCAGTAAACTCCATGCCAAACTACTTTCCGTAACCGTCAGGCGCAGTTAAAATAATTCTTAAGAAAACGGAAAATAAACACATTTTCTTAATGAATTTATTTAAAATGCTGGAATTATAATAAAATAGCATACTCATAGTCTCATACAGCCTGATAACAATTTATATTGCTTGTTAGAAGCATAATGGGTGTTTCATTGATGGAATATCGAACAGTGTAGATCCTGATCAGGCTGTGCGGCTGCAAAGCTGATACTGGCTGTCACTTTCAATAGGGTTGGGACTGTAATTGTGGCTGTCACTGGAGAATGGGTCTTATGTCTTTTGCGACCAGTGTAGATCCAGATCAGCCTGTGCACTGTTTGATATTCCATCAATGAAACACCCGTTATGCTTCTAACAAGCAATATACGCAAAAGACAGAAGACTCATTCTCCAGTCACAGCCACAATTACAGTCCCAACCCTATTGAAAGTGACAGCCAGTATCGGCTTATATTAGCATTACATGCTGTCTGATAAAACAGGGACCTGGTTCAAGTATAAGTTGTCACTTCTGTTCATATATGTGGCCGTGATTGGAAAAATGGGGCTTATGAGTTTCTCGACCAGTGTAGATCCAGATCAGTCTGTGCATCCACACAGTCAGTCTGATCAGGATCTACAATGATCATCATTCAGTCAGTAAAACACCTGACTTGCTTAATATGGCAAACAGTATATACCGGTAGGTCTTTTCGATACCATAGCAGGGCTCACGCTGCCCTTCGCAAATGGCGCCAAATGCGCTAATAAATTGAATGTGGCACAAGAAAACAAAATTTGGCGAAAGTAATGGCGCCAGTAAAAAAATAGCAAAATTGACACAAGTCTGCTTTCCCCAGGACACGGTCTCTGTGTGTGTGTGTATTGATAGTCCAGACTGGGTTTTCGCTTGCCTCTAAGCAAGCACATTTCCCTTGTAGAAAATCAACAAGAATTCCGCGGAATCAAATGTCTCGCCTTGCCCGCCGCCTTGACCTCGAGCCTGGGCCAGAAAGCAATTTTCACTGGCCCGAACATATTATACAATTATTGACTAGTGAGCCATAGAATATCAGATTATATTCTATGGCTCAATAGTCAATAATTGTTTTAGTATATGATAATAGTCGGTATATAGCACTTACGACCTTATGCTACTAGACAAAAATGGAAAAAGAATTTGAAAAAAAAAAACAAGAAACGAGGCCACTTTTTGTAGACTAGATGGCCGTGGCCTGCATGTCGCGCCTTGGGGCGAGGCATGGACACTAAAAAAAGAGATATAGTAGATGGAAAAACTTTAACCGGACACACAGACGGACGGACGGACGGACGGACGGACGGACGGACGGACGTATGCCAAAATGCCGACTATATCGCGCTTTCCGCAAGCGGGAGCGACAATGATTATAAACACCCATGTGAAGTATGAAGGTAATGGGTGAAGCAGTTGCAGAGATATAGTACACAAAAGAATCAAAGTAATTTGACCTTGACATTGGGCACAGGGGCCGCACGGTTGGGGGGTAGAATGAAAATATGGATGATGATAAACACCCATGTAAAGTTTCAAGGTAATGGGCGAAGAAGTTGCAGAGATATAGTATAACGAAAAACTTTAACCAAAAAACTTTAACCAGACGTACGTTGAAAATGGCTAAGTCAATTATAGAAATAAAGAAATAATAGGTGAAGGTAAAAAAAATGGTCACATGTTGGATAGTTGTATGTGGTGGGCCTTGGTTATGAAGCTGTGAAAGTTTGTTGGTCCTATGTGTTACAGTAAGAAAGAAATGGACTGAAACACGAAAACTTAACATTGATTGTGGACGCCACCCGCCAAAACCTGGCTAAAAATGGAAAAAAAGTTTAAAAAAAAAGAGTTTAAAAATTAAAAAAAAAAATAATGCTCGCTACTGGAGCCCAGAATTTTTATAATAGTCCTATATGTATGTACATATCATATCTGCACAGGTCCACATATTGCCACAATATTGTCAACACAGTTTACGGAAATGTAATACCCAGGTATAATAATTTACCTGTATAAATTAGCTGTAATAATTTAGCTGGACATTTAGTGGTCAAGCTGGAAATTTGCACATGCTTGCACATGCAGAAGTGTTCAACTGGAGAAGGCTATTGTTGTCTCTACAGGTAAGGTGTACAGAGCGCACGAGAAAACGGGTCTTCATGCATTAATGTTCAGTTTGTAGCATAGAAAGAAATAGTTTGACCTTGACCCTGGAGCCCGGAATTTTTTTTTATAGTCCTATGTTCATCTACATATCATAGTAAAGGTATGTATAAAGTTTGATGACTGTAGCTGATAAGGTGTTGAAGTAATGACCGTAACACGAAAACTTAACATTGAATGATGACGACGCCACCGCCGCCGCCGCCGACGACGACGACTACGACTCCGGAAAAGCAAAACCTATGTCTCGCTTTCCGCTTCGCGGGCGAGACAATAACCAGTCCACCTGTGTGTAATTTTGACAGAAACATGTGAAGTTTTAAGTGGCGGTCAATTACTCTGTATAAACTTTATTGGGAACAGATTTGTTATGTATCATTTAACAGGAGTGCTTCATAAACTGGTCAAGGGATTCTTTACAAAGTTAATTATCATGGTTTATAAACAAGAGGTCACCTCCTGTTGTGGTCTAGGAAGTGAAATTCGCCTGGTAAACAGGGAAATATCCACAGTTGTATTCATTTGAAACAGCTGATGCATACTTGAGATCCAGCCTCTTTGATACTTATATTCAAAATTGCATGGAACCTAGTGTATACAAGTTATATTTTAACCCTTAGAATGAGGGAACCAACATTGTCGTCTGCTGTTGTTATATATTTTGTTTCCTGTCAATAAACCATGGCAGCATTTCAGAAACTGAGAAAGTAAAAGTCAGTGGGTTATAATTATGTCCCAGCAACAGCTATGGTCATGTAGGGACGGGATCTGCGTTTGAAGTGTCATCCAACCAGGCAGCAATTCAATGGAAATAATTCTAAAGTGCTGTGAGAGCACGTTTTTGATGTAGAAAAGGGAAAACAAAATAATAATCAGCAGACGACAACATTTCATTCAGCATTGTAATGGTTAAAGGCCCTGGTTGGATGAACTGTGAGCAAAACAGTTAGTGAAAGATCATTTTACGGTAGATTTGTATTTCGGAACATATATGTATATGACCTGAAAACAATTAAGTAATAATGAAACAATATTATTGAAAAAAATATCTCGTTGCAAAGCCAGTTTTGCTAAATATAGCATTCCTATTTCCCGCGCATGACCTCGCGATTGTGGTCACATGACTGAACACTACATCATCGGCTACGCCAGCGATAACATTCAGTTCTCGTATTGTTAAATTCGGTTAGTTGTGCTTATGTGTTTGTGGTGATTATGTAGAAGTGTGCAATGCTGAAATATCTTGTAATGTGTCTTATCTGCAGCGAAATGGTAGTCGGTGGCAACTGTAAATTGGTGAAAGGAATTACATCACTACTAGTGAGATTTTCCAGATAGATTGCAATACGGCCAAGCTAAATTTAGCATGGAATTTTCTGGATTTGCTATCCATGACGTTGAAAGTGGACATGCAGATGCGATAATTAGCCGAAAAACATATATTTATGAACAAGGACAAGTTGCGATCACAGGTTGAAGTGACGGACCGAGGTCTATAAATACATTACATATACCTAAAAGCATTAATAAGTGAAAAATAAGCTAAACAAATTCTTTACTCTCTCCTATATTTCAACTTATTAATGCTTTATTTATAGACCTCGGTTCGTTACTTCAACGATGGTATTCGTTGATGTACATTGTATCTCAACTGTTTTTGTGAAATGCATCTTCGGAGGTATCATCTGAGACACAATCACTTTAAGTCTCTCAAAACGGTCTCTGAAAAACTAAGATGGTGAAATATTTGATTTTGAAGCTGGCTTAAAATTTGGCTCCAACTTCACTGAAATGGCTCCAATTTTTTTTATTTGGCGAAAGTGTTGGCGCAAAGATAAAAAAAGCCAGTGTGAGCCCTGCATAGGATGGTGCTAGAAAGTGAAAGTGAATGGGTTTAACGTCCCACCAACAGCTAGGGTCATATAGAGACGGGGACCACAGTTTAAAGTCTCATCCAACATACCAGGGGGATGGAAATACTGTGAAAGTATTTTTGATGCCTAAGGCGAGGTTTGAACCCACAACCTCCGGATTGGAAGTCAGGTGTTCCTATGTTCCAGGCCACAATCCATCCCTGACGGTGCTAGAAGATCAGGAGCTAGACCAATTTCTCCAGTCACAGCCACATATAAGAAGTACATGTAATACCGTATTAATCCTATATACTTTAGGAAACCCCTAATTATATTTATGGTTATTACAGTCAGGGATTCCGCAGGTGAAAATAAAAAAATTGCCACTTCAAAAAAAAAAAAAAAAAATCAGAAAAGAAAAAAAAGGAATAAGCAGCAATAGAATAAAAATAAACAATTGGTGATAAAAAATTAGAATTTTCGGAAAAAAAAAAAAATTCGAAAATTGTAATTTTTTATCGCCAATTGTTTATTTTTATAGCCAATTGCGAAAGTGGCGATCGCCAGCGGAATCCCTGACAGTAAACGCAAGAAACGAGGCAAGCCAAGAAGGCCGGGTTTTTTCAAGGCATAGATACTTGGGTAACAGATAATACTAGAAATGTGGCCTGTCGGCACACGAATGCCCCCGCTGGCAGCCAAAGAAAACAAGGCATATTTGATTATAAGCCATTTACCCGAGCGTTAAGGTTTCGAACGCACCAAGTCTGTGACCTTGACCCTGGGCTTAGCGGGGGCGGGACGAATGTGGATTTGTCACAGGGCGGTAGAGGACCATTGGAGCAATGCGTGTGTGAAATGTGAAGCAGATCCGAGCAAGGAAACAGAAATTATAAGCCATTTACCCAGCGTTAAGGTTTCGAAAGCACCAAGTCTGTGACCTTGACCCTGGGCTTAGCGGGGGTGGGATGAATGTGGATTTGTCACAGGGCGGTAGAGGACCATTGGAGCAATGCGTGTGTGAAATGTGAAGCAGATCCGAGCAAGGAAACAGAAATTATAAGCCATTTACCCAGCGTTAAGATTTTGAAAGCACCAAGTCTGTGACCTTGACCCTGGGCTTAGCAGGGGCGGGACGAATGTTGATTTGTCACAGGGCGGTAGAGGACCATTGGAGCAATGCGTGTGTGAAATGTGAAGCAGATCCGAGCAAGGAAACAGAAATTATAAGCCATTTACCCAGAGTTAAGGTTTCGAAAGCACCAAGTCTGTGACCTTGACCCTGGGCTTAGCGGGGGCGGGACGAATGTGGATTTGTCACAGGGCAGTAGAGGACCATTGGAGCAATGCGTGTGTGAAATGTGAAGCAGATCCGAGCAAGGAAACAGAAATTATAAGCCATTTACCCAGCGTTAAGGTTTCGAAAGCACCAAGTCTGTGACCTTGACCCTGGGCTTTAGCGGGGCGGGACGAATGTGGATTTGTCACAGGGCGGTAGAGGACCATTGGAGCAATGCGTGTGTGCAATGTGAAGCAGATCCGAGCAAGGAAACAGAAATTATAAGCCATTTACCCAGCATTAAGGTTTCGAAAGCACCAAGTCTGTGACCTTGACCCTGGGCTTAGCGGGGGCGGGACGAATGTGGATTTGTCACAGGGCGGTAGAGGACCATTGGGAGCAATGCGTGCTGTGAAATGTGAAGCAAGATCCGAGCAAGGAAACAGAAAATTATAAGCCATTTACCCAGCGTTGAAGGTTTCAAAAGCACCAAGCTGTGACCTTGACCTGGGCTTAGCGGGGGCGGGACGAAATGTGGATTGTCACAGGGTCGTAGAGGACCATTGGAGCAATGCGTGTGTGAAATGTGAAGCAGATCCGAGCAAGGAAACAGAAATTATAAGCCATTTACCCAGCGTTAAGGTTTCGAAAGCACCAAGTCTGTGACCTTGACCCTGGGCTTAGCGGGGGTGGGACGAATGTGGATTTGTCACAGGGCGGTAGAGGACCATTGGAGCAATGCGTGTGTGAAATGTGAAGCAGATCCGAGCAAGGAAACAGAAATTATAAGCCATTTACCCAGCGTTAAGGTTTCGAAAGCACCAAGTCTGTGACCTTGACCCTGGGCTTAGCGGGGGCGGGACGAATGTGGATTTGTCACAGGGCGGTAGAGGACCATTGGAGCAATGCGTGTGTGAAATGTGAAGCAGATCCGAGCAAGGAAACAGAAATTATAAGCCATTTACCCAGCGTTAAGGTTTCGGGACGTACGTACGTACGTACGGACGTCGGTAACACTATATGCCCCACTCACCATTCGGTGGCGGGGGCATGACAAATCACTAATATTGTTTTCTGCATCGGAGAAACAGAGAAATGGACTTAAACACGAAAACTTACAATTGTAAACAGGAAAACTTAACGTTGAAAATGGCTAGGTTGTTCACGCGGAAAAAATAGGTGAAGGTAAAAAAAAAGGTCACATGTTGGATAGTGGTATGTGGTGGGCACCCCTTGCTTATGAAGCTGTCAAAGTTTGGTGGTCCTAGGTTGTACAGTAACAGAGAAATGGACATTTAACAGAAAACTTAACGTTGAAAATGGCTAAGTCATTTATGCGAAAAAAATAGGTGAAGGTAAAAAAAAGTTCACATGTTGGATAGTGAAATGTGGTGGGCACCCCTTGCGTATGAAGCTGTCAAAGTTTGGTGGTCCTAGGTTGTACAGTAACAGAGAAATGGACATTTAACAGAAAACTTAACATTGAAAATGGCTAAGTTGTTCATACGGAAAAAATAGGTCACGGTAAAAAAAGTTCACATGTTGGATAGTGGTATGTGGTGGGCACCCGTTGGTTATGAAGCTGTCAAAGTTTGGTGGTCCTAGGTTGTACAGTAACAGTGAAATGGACATTTAACAGAAAACTTAACATTGATTGTGGACGCCGCCCGCCCGCCCGCCCGTCTTTCGCCAGTCCAATAGCTGGGATTTTTTTTTTTAAACCCGGCTAAAAATGGTGTATCCTCTGCATGAACTGGGCTAATAGAGCTCTTCCCACCCCTTGTTCAGCACAATACAGGGATGTTAATACAGGGATGCATGCTGGGAAACTTGTGTACGATACATAGTTAAAAAAAATAGTGACCGACATTTCCATTTATTTTCTTTTATTTCTCCCTATAAGTATCATGAATATGTCTCGGAATTTTATTAGAATTGAGTCCGGAGGACGCAATTCTAATGAAATTCCAAGACATATTTACAAAGAGAAACTAGAAATGGACGCTTGTCGACAAGCGCATGTGTATCCCCCTCCCCAGATACACAAGTAGTTTGAAAAAAGGGTGTTCGAGTTATGCTCCGGAGACAAAATCAGTGACGGAAAAACAAAGGGAGATAACTAAAGAATTAGTGATGCAAGAGTTGTCATTCTTGCGGGACACACCTTTAGGGTCGTGGTCTATGCATGTGTGAAGTTTCATGAAAATATTCCAAAGGATGTTCGAGTTATGCTCCAGACACGAAATCAGTGCACGAAACAACAAAGGGAGATAACTAAGAAATTAACGACGCAAGAGTTGTCATTCTTTACGTGCGACACACCTTTGGGTCGTCTTCTATGCATGTGTGAAGTTTAATAAACTAGAAAATGTGTTCATAGAACACGGATGTCCCACATATCGCTTTGATAATAAATGAGGCCAAATTGCAAGTCAAAATTTTCTTTTCACCTGAGCGTTAAAGTTTTTGAAGCACCAAGTATGTGACCTTCACCCTGGGCTTGGCGGGGGCAGGACAAACGTGGATTTGGCACAGGGCGGTAGAGGACCATTAGAGCAATGCATATATGAAATATGAAGCTGATCCGTGAAAGAAAACAGAAATTATAAGATATTTACCTGAGCATTAAAGTTTTTGAAGCACTAAGTATATGATGTTAACCCTGGCTTGGCGGGGGCGGGACGAACGTGGATTTGGCACAGGGCGGTAGAGGACCATTAGGAGCAACGCATATATGAAATATGAAGTTGATCCGTGAATGGAAAGAAAAATTATAAGATATTTACCTGAGCGTTAAAGTTTTTGAAGCACCAAGTATGTGACCTTGACCCTGGGATTGGCGGGGGCAGGACGAACGTGGATTGGCACAGGGCGGTAGAGGACCATTAGAGCAATGCGTATATGAAATATGAAGATGATCCATGAAAGAAAACAGAAATTATAAGATATTTACCCGAGCGTTAAAGTTTTTGAAGCACTAAGTATGTGACCTTGACCCTGGGCTTGGCGGGGCAGGACGAACGTGGATTTGGCACAGGGCGGTAGACGACCATTAGAGCAACGCGTATATGAAATATGAAGTTGATCCGTGAATGGAAATAAAAATTATAAGATATTTACCTGAGCGTTAAAGTTTTTGAAGCACCAAGTATGTGACCTTGACCCTGGGATTGGTGGGGCAGGACGAACGTGGATTTGGCACAGGGCGGTAGAGGACCATTTAGAGCAATGCGTATATGAAATATGAAGATGATCCATGATCCATGAAAGAAAACAGAAAGTATAAGATATTTACCCAAGCGTTAATGTTTTTGAAGCACTAAGTATGTGACCTTGACCCTGGCTTGACGGGGGCAGAACGAACGTGGATTTGGCACAGGGCGGTAGAGGACCATTAGAGAGCAATGCGTATATGCGTGTTCGAGTTATGCTTTGGATACAAAATCAGAGCACGAAACAACAAAGGGAGATAAGTAAACAAGAATTCCGCGGAATCAGATGCCTCGCCTTGTCCCGCCTTGACCTCGAGCCTGGCCCGAAAGCAATTTTCACTGGCGAACATATTATACAATTATTGACTAGTGAACCATAGAATATCAGATTATATTCTATGGCTCTCATAGTCAATAATTGTTTTATTATATGATAATAGTCTGTATATAGCACTTACGACCTTATGCTACTAGACAAAAATTGAAAAAGAATTTGCAAAAAAAAAATGAAAAAAAAAAATGGAAAAAAAGTTTAAGATTAAAAATAATAATGCTTGCTACTGGAGCCCAGAATTTTTTTATAATAGTCCTAATATTTTATCTACATATATCTGCACAGGTCCACATAATGCCACAATATTTTCAACACAGTTTACGGAAATGTAATATAATCATTTACCTGTATAAATTACCTGTAAGTGGTCAGTGGTCAGTTGCACATGCTAGCACATGTACAGGTGAATAGTCTGTATATAGCACTTACGACCTTCTGCTACTGGACAAAAATTGAAAAATAATTTGAAAAAAAAAATTAAAAAAAAAAATAAAAAAAAAAAAATGGAAAAAAAAAGTTTAAAAATAATAATGCTTGCTACTGGAGCCCAGATTTTTTTTCAGTCAAATTGAAAAATAATTTGAAAAAAAAAATGAAAAAAAAGAAAAAAAATAATGAAAAAAAAAAAAAAAAAAAATGACAAAAAAAAGTTTAAAAATAATAATGCTTGCTATTGGAGACCGATAAGATAGTCCTATATTTATCTACATATATCTGCAGAGGTCCACATAATGCCACAATTATTTTCAACACAGTACCCAATGTAGTGATTTACCTGTATAAATTACCCTGGTCAGCAGTGGTCAAGCAGTGGTCAAGCAGTGGACATCTGCACATGCTAGGCCATGCTTAGCACATGGTTCTCCCAGTTTCTATTGTTCTCTCTACAGGTAAGGTGTACAGAGCACACGAGAAAAGGTATACAGAGCAGACGAGAAAACAGGTCTTCATGCATTATTGTCCAGTTTGTAGAGTGCACAAAACAAAAAAGGGAGATAACTGAAAAATTAGCTACGCAAGAGTTGTCATTCTTGTGCGCGACACACCTCCGGGTCGTGGTCTATGCATGTGTGAAGTTTCATGAAAATATTCCAAATGGGTGGTCGAGTTATGCTCCGGACAGGAAATCAGTGAGCGAAAACAAAAAAGGGAGATAACTCAAAAATTAGCTATGCAAGAGTTGTCATTCTTGTGCACGACACACCTTCGGTTCGTGGTCTAATTGAATGTGTTAAGTTTCATAAAAAATATTCCAAAGGGTGGTCGAGTTATGGTCAATCAGTGCGCGAAACAAAAAAGGGAGATAACTCAAAAATTAGCTATGCAAGAGTTGTCATTCTTGTGCGCGACACACCTTCGGGTCGTGGTCTATGCATGTGTGAAGTTTCATGAAAATATTCGAAAGGGTGGTGGAGTTATGCTCCGGACACGAAATCAGTGCGAGAAACAAAAAAGGGAGATAACTCAAAAATTAGCTATGCAAGAGTTATTTGTCATTCTTGTGCGTGACACACCTTCGGGTCGTGGTCTATGCATGTGTGAAGTTTCATGAAAATATTCCAAAGGGTGTTCGAGTTATGCTCCGGACAAGAAGTGTCTACGGCGGACGCGGACCGCGGACGCGGACGCGGCGCGCTGTCAAATCCATAGTATCCCCCGACGGTAGTCTGGGGGATACAATAAGAAACATACTCACAATTTGAAAATGAGGAGTTATTTGATACCCGACTCATGATTCAAAATGAACACGTGAGTGCCGAGGAATAGCCAGCAATCAAGGGGTGATAACTAACCGGAAAATTTTGAAAATAATATTGCCAGGATAAACATGTGCACCAAATTGTGTTCATATCTGTCAAGTAGAACTTGAGTTATCCTGAAGAAAAGGATACAGAATGCGAAAATTAACAAGAGCTGTGGGAGAACAGCATAGCTCGACTACGAGGGTTGTCGATGTACACATAGCTTGACAAACAAGGTGGCTGCGGCCTGCATAAAAACCTTAACCAAGGTTGACTAAAAAACTTAACCAAGGGAAATTAAGTAAGTAATTCAAGGTTAAATGTAGATCAATGACATATATAGGCCAGGGGTTATTGATGTACATCACTAGGAGATGAAGTTTTCTAAGTATGGTTGCTGTAGGCCCAGGAGTATTCCATATACAAGCTTGACTAAAAACCTTAACCAAGGGGAAATAACTAAGTAATCCAAGGATAAAAGTAGGTTAAGGTCAAATATAGGTCAGGGATTATTGATGTACATCACTAGGAGATGAAGTTGTCCAAGTATGGTTGATGTAGGCCCAGGAGTAATCCATATACAAGCTTGACTATAAACATTAACCAAGTAATTCAAGGTTAAATGTAGGTGAAGGTAAACTATAGGTCAGGGGTTATTGATGTACATCCCTATGAGAAAAAGTTATCCAAGTATGGTGTCTGTATGCACAATAGTATTCCATCTACAAGCTTGACTAAAAACCTTAACCAAGGTTGACTAAAAACCTTAACCAAGGGGAATTAACTAATTAATTCAAGGTCAAATGTAGGTCAAGGTCAAATATATGTCAGGGGTTGTTGATGTACATCACTAGGAGATGAAGTTGTCCAAGTATGGTTGTTGTAGGGCCAGGAGTATTCCATCTACAAGCTTGACTAAACACCTTAACCAAAGAGAATTAACTAAGTAATTCAAGAGGAAACGTAGGTCAAGGTCAAATATAGATCAGGGGTTATTGATGTACATCCCTATGAGAAAAGATTGTCCAAGTATGGTGTCTGTATGCACAATAGTATTCCATGTACAAGCTTGACTAACAACCTTAACCAAGGTTGACTAAAAACCTTAACCAAGGGGAATTAACTAAGTAATTCAAGAGGAAATGTAGGTCAAGTTCAAATATAGATCAGGGGTTATTGATGTACATCACTAGGAGATGAAGTTGTCCAAGTATGGTGGGTATAGGGCCAGTAGTATTCCATATACAAGCTTGACTAAAAACCTTAACCAAGACGTGACGGTGACGCCGACGTCGACGGGGCGACAACATAAGCTCTAAAAATGGCCACCAGAGGAATATAAACAATCAGAATTATTTGAAAATCAGCCATGTTCTTTCACTAGTCATGCTAAACATGTACAACAGATTTGGTTAAGATCTGTTAAGTAGAACTTAAGTTACTACTGGCCACCCGTCCGTACAGCCAGCATGAATACATAATCCCTCCGTTTATTTTAAATGGGTGCATCCAAACTAAGATGGAAGGGTGTTATGTCCCAACAACAGCTAAGGTCATATGTGGCTGTGACTGGAGAAATGGGGCTCATGGGGTTTGTAACCAGTATAGATGCAGATCAGCATGTGCAGTCTGTTCAGGATCTACACTGGTCGCCGTTCCATCAATGAAACATCTATTATGCTTCTGACAAGCAAGATAGAGCGTTATCAGCTTACAGGAGTGTCCTGTTTGATCTGGAGCTACACTGGGCAAAAATCCCATAAGCCCCATTTCTCCAGTCACAGCCACATATAAGGACGAGATGTCGGTTTCAAGTCTCTTCCGAAGGACCAGAGAGATGTAAATACTATGAGAGTATTTTTCACTCGCAACCTCTGGCATTGTATCCCAGCGCCCTAACCTTTAGGCCACACCCATTCCCATATAAAGCAAGAATTTAACCCTTTCAACACCACAGGCCTGTATAGTGGTATTGGCAAACAGTGTAGATCCAGATGAGCCGGCTCGCGACTAGCCATCTCATCAGGATCTGCACTTTTTTGCAAGTAATTTTCACATTTTTGAGAACAAAAACACACCCTTTTCATAAATGGACTAGTCTGAAAATCATTTTGTGACAGTTGGATTGGTTGCAAAATTAACAAATTAAAGTCAATTCCAGTTACTTAGGGGTAATAGGGTTAAACACCAGAAAGCTTCCATACCATGGAATGGCCGAGTAGGAAGATTGGAATGT
Source organism: Conchocele bisecta (assembly GCA_029237695.1). NCBI lineage: Eukaryota > Metazoa > Mollusca > Bivalvia > Lucinida > Thyasiridae > Conchocele > Conchocele bisecta. Next base: position 42,110,627 of record CM055266.1, on the reverse strand, counting down.
TCGGGAACTTGCTGGCGACGCGGTCGACGTGTGCGAAGCAATCAGTGACATACTCTTGGAAGTCGCTGACAAGAACTCGTGTGCCTTCACTCTGCCCATGGCCAACTGGAAAAAAAGTGAGTCTCACAAAGTTCCAGGAAAGCTGCATATTGGCGTATTTTACACACTTATTTTAGCAGAATACGCATTGATTATCAAAAGTGGGAGTACTAAATACCCACAGCAATGTGAAGATATGCATCGATTTTCAAACTGAGCAGTGTAAATACTGTAATAAAAATTAAAATTTACTTAGTGTTTACATTATGTATCATAAAATTTAAAATTTGTCCCTCAAAGTATACTTTGCTAAAAAAGTATACTTTGCAATGTTGGTGAAATAGGCTCCTGGGGCCCGTTTCACTAACCTTTGTACGACTAAAATGTTCGTAAGTGCCAATTTGGAATCGTCTGGAAAGTTCAATTGATGGATTTATATTTATTAAGCATAGGCTGCTTATGCAGCAGGCTATGCTCAAATAAGCAGCCTATGCTCAATAAATGTAAATCTAATAATTGTTTACAAGAAAACATTGTTAATGTGAAATTTACAGACTATCATAGGTTTGCACAAGAAGTTTAGTGAAAAGGCCCCCTGGTCTCAGCAGCAGGTAATGTCAAAGTGTGATGGGACCTGTTTTATGTGTCATCCGACGGATCAGTTGACCCTCTCGTCCCCAAATATTCAACATCACTTAGACTTGCTATTTGTTGGACTGCTTCATTAGTAAGACAAAAACTGTGCCAAAAGCATGTATCCCATCGCTGTGGTGATTGGATCATACATTTAAATATACACATGATCAGGGCCTGAAAATAGCACTGGTCCGAGGTCCCCGGACCTGCAAATTTTATTGTTGGACCTTTGTATTTTACAAGCAGCAAGTCCGCCGGACCTGTGATAAAATTGAAATTGTGATCATCATTCAGTGGTGGTTTTGTTTGTTTATTAGTGTTTAACGGCCTATCAACAGCTAAGGTCATGTAAGGCCGGGCAAACGGGTTCGATCCCATTTTAACCTGCTGCATTGGGGGGAAAATCCCAAAATCAGAACGGAATATTTACATCGAGAACAAATATATTCAGCCCTGAAATTAGAATAACCTGACCTGGTGCCAGGTCCATACCACACCAAGTCACTTGGCCCCTTCCCCTAAAATTGGATTACGAATATCGTAATACTCACATAAGGGGTATAACCAGATTCAACTGTCACATACAAAATGCCAAAGACGTATGTGAGGGCCACCCACTTCAGTGGTGGTGCTAAATCCGTTCTGATTATCGTCTTATACAATAATTTATGGTGACACAGTTGTGGATTTACACATGGTATGACGAGTCATTTCGCATGAAACAGACACATATTTCTACCGTTTTCTCGTGATTATCCTCTCTGACCTTCCAAAACATTTCTCGGACCGTTCACTTTTTTCCTTATTAGGTCCTGGACCTGTTGGTAAAATCTGCTATTTTCAGGCCCTGATGTTTCAGGCCAATCTCTCATACAGTAAAGAAGTTATAGGAGAATGGAGAAACGTGCATGCATCTACGAGACGGAAATATGTAAGTTACTTGACCTTGACCTTGGGCATGGGTACAGCATGAGTGGGGTGAGGATGAAAATATGAATAATGAGAAACATGTACATGAAGTTTGAAGCCAATCACTCGTACAGTAAAGAAGTTATGGCAGAATGGAGAAACGCACACACATCTACTGGACGGAAATTTCGAAGTTATATGAACTTGAATGTGTGCATCATATGAAGAGTTCAATTTTGGACGTAGGTCAAACTGTTGCACAGAGCTCCAGATAAGATGCGTATTTGCTTAAATACCCAATTAAAATTGCCAAAAAACCCAATTGGAATCAGAAGCAGAGAGTATCAAAAAGCAATACAAATTTTGTGGTACCTTTATCATGCTGCAGAAAACAATAATCAGACCACAAATATAGCATATTTTTCTTATTTTCCATGAAAACACATCTTGGTATTTCATTAGAATTGTCTCCAAGGAGACAATTCTAATGAAATAAAAAGACATGCCTTCATTTCGAAGCAAACTCTTCAATAATTGCTGTGTCTGCTTCAGAAATGATGGAGTGACAACACTCAATTACTAATTCCTTATCTGGAGCCCCGGTTGCATAACTGTTGATATGTTGGTTGGATCATTACCAAACTTCATCAATAGCTTCCTCACATTGGTGGCTAACCACCCTGTGTCATTCGGGTGACCTTGACCTTTGAGGGTGAGAAACTCGCTGGCGATGTCCTTCTATAGCTTTATAGCGAAGCATGATTTTAAAGATAAGTGGATTTTACTGAAGAAATAGGGCTGATGGCAAGTGCGGCTAGTACACATCCAGATCAGCCTGTGCATCCGCACAGTGTGATCACGATCTGCACTGGTAGCTATTCAGTCAGTGCAATACCTGGGGCCCGTTTCACTAAACTTTGTACGACTAAAATGTTCGTAAGTGCACATTTAGGATCGTGTGTAAATTTCAATTGATGGATTTACATTTATTGAGCATAGGCTGCATATGCAGCCTATGCTCAATAAATGTAAATCCAATAATTGTTTACAAGAAAACAACATTAATGTGAAATTTACAGACTATCATAATTTTGCACTTACGAACATTTTAGTTGTACGAAGTTTAGTGAAACGGTCCCCTGGCCTTCTTCTAACAAACAGCATAGGTTCTTGCCATGCCGCAGGACTAAGCTAGAAGATCAGGAGCTAGACTGTTCATGAATCCCATAAGCACCAGTCACAGCCATATTTGAGACACGTAATGAGATTTTGTACCTTCGGACATCTGCGTAATTTCATTAAATACGTTTACAAAATTTACAATATTTTTCGTAAATAAAGTCAAAATGAGACGCCATGCGATTTTGTGCCTTCGGACATCAGCGTAATTTCATGAAATACTTTTACAAAATTTACAATATTTTCTGTAAATGGCGTCAAAGGTTCACACAATTTTCAGAGTACATGTGTCAACCTTTGACGCCATTTACAGAAAATATTGTAAATTTTGTAAACGTATTTCATGAAATTACGCCGATGTCCGAAGACACAAAATCACATGGCGTGTCTCATACTTGAGTGCAATACATACCGTGATCATGTGCAAAGACGTAGAGACCCTTGGCAATAAGTATTTCAGCCAGCTCTGTGTAGTGTAGACTGTGTTCTGCCAACCCGTGGATCACAAATACAAGCCCCCTGAAATAACCATTAAGTAGACATGTTTGGACGGGCTCAAATGTTAGGGAATTGTGTAAATATTTTTGTGCTGGAATTATTAGCTAATAATTAATTATTACTAACTATGTGTTGAAACTTTCTTCCAAATATGGAAGGTTTGGCAAGTGTACTATGAACACAGAAACAATGGAAGTGAAGTTTGTATTATTTCATATTCCTTTACATGATACAATGTATATGGTTATTCTCACTGAACTATTATTCTTACGTGAAATGAAACCTTAACAATATTGGTGATACATGTACATGTATGTCTGCAGCTGTGTGTCTGGTCTAATTATAAGTATATGTGTGTATTACTGTGGCTTCCATGTCTTGCCTGGTCCAAAATTTATATCCCAGTAAACTCTCACACCGAACTACTAACCGTGAGGCGCAGTTAAAATAATTCTTAAGACAAGAAACGAGGCAAAGCCACGAAGGCCAGGTTTTTTCCAAGCATAGACACTTGGATAACATAATTATACCCACTTTTTGTAGACTAGATGGCCGTGGCCTGCATGTCGCGCCTTGGGGCGAGGCATGGACACCAAAAAAATAGATATAGTAGATGGAAAAACTTTAACGAAAAAACATTAACCGGACACGGACGGAAGGACGGACGTATGCCAAAATGCATAAAATGCGCTTTCCGCAAGCAGGTGCGACAATGATGATAAACACCCATGTGAAGTATCAAGGTAATGGGTGAAGCAGTTGCAGAGATATAGTACACTAAAAAACTTTTAACAAAATAATTCAAAGTAATTTGACCTTGACATTGTGCACAGGGGCCGCACGGTTGGGGATTAGAATGAAAATATGGATGATGATAAACACCCATGTGAATTTTCAAGGTAATGGGCGAAGCAGTTGCAGAGATATAGTATAACGAAAAAGTTTTAACCAAAAAACTTTAACCAGACGTACGTTAAAAAGTTAACGTTGAAAGTGGCTAAGTCAATTACAAATGTACGTAGAAATAATAGGTGAAGGTAAAAAAATGGTCACATGTTGGATAGTTGTATGTGGTAGGCACCCCTTGGTTATGAAGCTGTGAAAGTTTGGTGGTCCTAGGTGGTACAGTACCAAAGAAATGGACTTAAACACGAAAAGTTAACATTGTAAACGCGAAAAATGGCTAAGTCGACTGCGCGGAAAAAATGGGTGAAGTTAAGAAAAAAGTAACATGTTGGATAGTGATATGTGGTGGGCACCCCTTGATTATGAAGCTGTGAAAGTTTGGTGGTCCTAGGTGGTACAGTACCAAAGAAATGGACTTAAACACGAAAACTTAACATTGTAAACGCGAAAAGTTAACATTGAAAATGGCTAAGTCGACTACGCGGAAAAAATGGGTGAAGATAAAAAAAAAAGTAACATGTTGGATAGTGATATGTGGTGGGCACCCCTTGATTATGAAGCTGTGAAAGTTTGGTGGTCCTAGGTGGTACAGTAACAAAGAAATGGACTCAAACACGAAAACTTAACATTGATTGTGGACGCCGCCCGCCCGGCTTTCGCCAATCCAATAGCCTGGATTTTTTTTCTGTTTTATATAGTGGAAAACTTCTCCCTCAACTCAAAATTGGGAGAAGTCAGATAATTTAAGAAGAGAATTTCGCCCACTTCGCCCTGAAAAATTATCCCTGCTGTCCTTGAGAAACCAAAAAATGGCATGTACATGTAATATAAATGAGAGTGCAGAAGTTCTCAATATAATTGGAAATGATTCTAAAGTGCTGTCAAAGTATGTTTTTGATAAGAAAAATGGAAAATAAAAATAAACAGCAGACAACAAATTTTAATTCAGCACTGTAAGGGTTAAAAGTTGGTGCCATGTTGGGCAACCACAAGTAATTTTACGTTACCAAAATCAGTTTTTCACTTGCCATGAACATAATTTCAATTTTTATGTACTATTCCATTAGATAATACGGTAAACTACCGCTAGTTCAATTTAACTGTTTGAAAGTTGTACTAATAGTTAGACCGAAGTCACATTTCTGAACAGAGCTCCAGATAAGTTGTGAGTCTAATGATTGTTATAAGCACTGATTTAAATTCAAATTCAATGCATATTTTACTTTTATAAATTCATCATTGATTTTTTTCCTTATTACATAAGGAACACACCATAAACAAGAAACGAGGTAAAGCCACGAAGGCCAGGTTTTTTTCCAAGCATAGACACTTGGATAACATAATTATACCCACATTTGTAGACTAGATGGCCGTGGCCTGCATGTCGCGCCTTGGGCGCGAGGCATGGACACTAAAAAAATAGATATAGTAGATGGAAAAACTTTAACGAAAAAACTTTAACCGGACACACGACGTACGGACGGACGTATGCCAAAATGCCGACGATATCGCGCTTTCCCCAAGCGGGTGCGACAATGATGATAAACACCCATTTAAGTATCAAGGTAATGGGTGAAGCAGTTGCAGAGATATAGTACACGAAAAAACTTTAACAAAAAAATTCAAAGTAATTTGACCTTGACATTGGGCACAGGGGCCACACGGTTGGGGGTTAGAATGAAAATATGGATGATAATAAACACCCATGTGAAGTTTCAAGGTAATGGGAAAAGCAGTTGCAGAGATATAGTCAATTACGTAGAAATAATAGGTGAAGGTCAAAAAAATGGTCACACATGTTGGATAGTTGTATGTGGTAGGCACCCCTTGGTTATACTAGGTGGTACAGTAACAAAGAAATGGACTCAAACACGAAAACATAACATTGATTGTGGACGGCGCCCGCCGCACGCCCGGCTTTCGCCAATCCAATAGCCTGGATTTTTTTTCTAAAAACCTGGCTAAAAATATAACAAATTAAAAAATTCACTTATTTGAGCTTTGCTTTTTGCAGCACAACTAAGTAAATTTTCAACTTTATTACAGTATTTCCACTACTGAATTTAACAAGAGGAGAACAGCATAGCTCGACTACGAGGGTTATCGATGTACACATAGCTTGACAAAGAAGGTGGCCGCGGCCCGCATAAAAACCTTAACCAAGTAATTCAAGGTTAAATGTAGGTTAATTTCAGATATACATGTAGGTCAGGGGTTATTGATGTACATCACTAGGAGATGAAGTTTTCCAAGTATGGTTGCTGTAGGCCCAGGAGTATTCCATATACAAGCTTGACTAAAAACCTTAACCAAGGGGAAATAACTAAGTAATCCAAGGGTAAAAGTAGGTCAAAGTCAAATATAGGTCAGGGATTATTGATGTACATCACTAGGAGATGAAGTTGTCCAAGTATGGTTGGTGTAGGCCCAGGAGTATTCCATATACAAGCTTGACTAAAAACCTTAAACAAGGTTGACTAAAAACTGTAACCAAGGGGAATTAAGTAAGTAATTCAAGAGGAAATGTAGGTCAAGGTGAAATATAGATCAGGGGTTATTGATGTACATCCCTATGAGAAAAGGTTGTCCAAGTATGGTGTCTGTATGCACAATAGTATTCCATCTACAAGCTTGACTAAAAACCTTAACCAAGGTTGACTAAAAACCTTAATCAAGGGGAATTAACTAAGTAATTCAAGGTTAAATGTAAGTCCAGGTCAAATATAGATGAGGGGTTATCGATGTACATCCCTATGAGAAAAGGTTGTCCAAGTATGGTGTCTGTATGCACAATAGTATTCCATGTACAAGCTTGACTAAAAACCTTAACCAAGGTTGACTAAAAACCTTAACCAAGGGGAATTAACTAAGTAATTCAAGGTTAAATGTAGGTCACGGTCAAATATAGGTTAGGGGTTGTTGATGTACATCACTAGGAGATGAAGTTGTCCAAGTATGGTTGGTGTAGGGCCAGGAATATTCCATCTACAAGCTTGACTAAAAACCTTAACCAAGGGGAATTAACTAAGTAATTCAAGGTTAAATGTAGGTCAATGTCAACTAGATTTGTCAGGAATACCCCCCGCGTCAGCCCTGACCTAGAATGAATACCAGCTCGCATACTATCATTTTCAGATAAAAGACTATGTCAGCACATATGGTGGTTCCAGTTGAAAAAAGCAAACTAGACATTCTAAGTCTGTGACCTTGACCCCTGGCATAAATGGGGGTCGTAGGTTTGTTGCAGAATGATGTATGAGTGTCAGAGAAGGGGCGGGTAAAATATGAAAGATTTCCGCAAAGGGAAAGAGAAGTTAAAAGGAAA